>CANUEZ040000168.1:7877500-8585000 GCA_948099385.1 Fasciola hepatica
ATCAACTTACCAAATAGGATCGAAGTTACTATCCTTAGTTATATTTAAAGAGGTTTCTCATCTAAATCGTTCAGTAGAAGAATTTGGACCATAGTGTTTTCCATAATTGTAGCTATAAATCATGAGAGAAGAAATTCTTTTATAATTGGATGATTTTGTACTATATGTGGTTTAGAAATGCTTTTTAACGGTGACTGTCAAACACACCAAAAATAGGACTCCAGTTCGCATAAATGATCAAGGTCATTTGAGTGCTCTTCGTTAACCTCTTAAATTGCTATCGCGGAAGCCATACAGAGATCCACTTAAACTGATTTTTCTTGCCACCTCCGTAAAGGGGACCAAAGTAGAATTGTCAAGGACCATTAGCTTGTATTTTCTGTGATTGATCTTGCCCAATATTTTATCGGGGGTAGGAGCGCCAGTTATTGGATAAACCACAAAAAGCGCCTACAAATACACATTTCAGAGGTTGTAGACACAGAAAATCGAATGAATAAAACGATTTTATGCGCATTACGCTCAAAAAGCAGCGCATGAAATCCCTGTCCTTAGTCCAGCACCAGAATATTCCCCAGCACTCCTACTGCTTGTTGAACATAAGGTAGCGGCAATTTTCAATGCGACTGGCATCACGTGATATGAAGGCTGCATTGAACGATCAACAAAGGAGAGCACGTATTAATCCCATCAGGGGATTCGAGTCACGAGACTTGTCATTTTGGCGGAGGGTTTGTTTCTCATATGAGTGTGCGGTGTATGATTAGCCGTGGGAAATGGTCAGAAGAAAACCATTTCTAGTAAGTAATTCACCCGAAAATATATTCCTCCAAATTGATCTGAATCGAAGTTAGACAAATTTAGCCTTGTTGATGGATTCGAACTAAAGGCACACAAAATAGTGGGGAAATCTCTACCGTTATGACTGAAACACTCACCGAATTCAACCAAAATATACCATCTGGATAGTTAATAACTGTTCAGGATAACGCCGTATTATGCGAGAGGTTTGTAACTATAGTCGTGCAAAACCATTTTCCTGTTCACCATTCACTTTTACGCTTGTGTGTGTGTCCAGTTCCTTAAAGTAGTCAAGGTCTAATCGTAATCGAAGACATGTTCCCCGTTCTGAAGAGAGAAGTTCGTGGGCTGTCTGCATATTGCACTTTTGTGCCGAAAATCGAACATGAGGTAGAAAATCATTTCATAACCAACTGTGACGAAGAAACTGCTGAGTCTTGATGAATGAAGACAGATCCGATGAACTTTGTGCATTTATTAGACGTGGGTCACTGCAATATAACTAAGTCTTTTTTCGTTTCGCGCAGAGGTTCATATTCCGTCATGCTTGTGGCCGACCGCTGTTGGCATAAATGGAGTTTCGTCTGAATTTTTGAGCGTTATTACTCGCCGCATTGAAGCAGATCACAAGGGTCATTGTCTTAGGGTCTCGCAACGAATTGTTAGTTATTGTAGATATACAGTTAGAAAGTTCCACCTTTATGCTTCCACGTACAAGAAGCAAACGTGCATATAAGGATACAGTTGATTTCCTATGTCGCACCCCGCTTGTTTTCAAAAAATGGGTGCACTCCAGGAACTGTGACATATTGTGTTTGTCAGTAATATGTATTTTTTTGAGTACAGTGAGAGAATTCGTGAGATACTTACGACAAATCAACAGGAACGATAAAAGCCACCCACACTTTGTTACTTGGTTTAGTCTTTCTATACTGAGCGACAAAAGTATACGACCCCAATCGTTCTCCCGCATACTTCCGCTTCTGTATTCCCTAACGAAATCATGTTTGTTCAGAACGGTCTAATATCTATTACCGTGCAGAATATAAAATTTCACAACGAAATTATTTGTGACGAGGTAATTGAATCAGAAATGCGAGAAACGGCATGGCAAAAGTATGAGACCCTGCTCAGCTGGGTTTCAAAAGTTACTACTTAAAATTGTGTACAATCGCCGTTCTGCTTGAGAACGTCAATACATCTCGGCTTACTTCTATTCTCAGCCATGCTCCTCAACGTCAACGTCTCTAACCAACGATAATCCTGATCCTTAGGGCCTCAATCAGGAGATCGGGAAGTGCCAACCAAAGCCAATGCTGATGCAAGCTTCTTCATACCTCTACGCCAAGTCATGGCCTGACCGCCATGTCGCTTTTTCCAGCCTAGCCCAGCGCGTGCGAATAGAGCACTGAAATGTAAACGGCGGGCGGGCATTCGTAAAACGTGACCTAGCCGTCGAGGGTGGTGTAGAGCGATCACTTCGTTAAGTGGGTGGCTATCCGTGCCTAACACATGCCGGCGCACCTCGTAATTACTTACTCGATATTCTCACCAGACGCGAATACTGCTTCGGAGAAATCGGTTGTCGAACACGGAAAGACGCCGAACATTATCAACGCAGAGCAGCCAAGTCTGGCAACCGTAGAGCAAAACACTGCGAAGCTCAGCAACGGACACCCGCCTTTTAAGGGAGACCCAGATGTCACGGCAACGCCGCAGGTTTCGAAAGCTGCTCTCTCTCTCTCTCTCTCTCTCTCTCGCTCTGCGTGAATTGACCTCCTCCCCACACCACCTCCAGTTGTTGTCAAACTCCCAAGGTGTTTAAAGTTGTCGACTAACTCTAGCTGATCACCACCTCAGTCGCCAAGCGGTCCAAAGCATGTTGCACCGCCTGTGCATTACGACTCAGCAAGGCGATATCATCGGCATATTCCAAGTCGAAAACTCCGTTCCCTGGGAGGAGTTCAACTCCACCATTTGGAAGACCAGACAAAACATCCCGTAGAGCATCTTTTATGGCAAAGTTGAATAGAAATACGGATATAGGGCAGCCTTGTTGAACTCCACTGGTGACGACAAAAGGAGGCGAAAGCTGGCCGTAAACCCTTACTCAACCTGAGGTATGACGATATAACTCTTTGAGGACTGAAACATACTTCTCAGGTTCTCCGTTTCTCAACAAACAGTTCTATGGTGCAGTCCTATCGATGGAGTCGAAGGCCGCGCGAATGTCCACGAACACAATAACTGTCGGTCTGTGGAAAGTGTGATGGTGCTCTAGCATTTGTCGGAGGGTGAAGATTTGATCGATACATCCACGACTGGCACGAAACCCAGCTTGTTCCTCGTGAGTCTGCTCTTCACGCGTTCGGTACAACCTACGAAGTATGACATGCAAGCAATTTCGATGTTTCCGGAGCAAGACCTACACCCCTATGGTTAGCGAAGTCACTGCGCGAGCTGTTCTTAGAGATGGAGACAACAATCGATTCCCCTCACAATGACGGGACCTGCTCGGAATTACAAACTTTTGAGAAAAAAACATGAAGTTCTCGAACGAGCTGCACCCCACCCTCTTTAAATAGGGCCGGAGGAATGCCATCGGAACCCGGCGATTTGCGACGTCCTAAAGTCTGGATCTCCTCTCGCATCTTCGCCTCTGTAGGTGGGTCTGTCGGAACGCACCACTGGGTGTTCTGGCGGGTCAGCTAAACTATGTCTGAAAGTGCACCGCCCAGTGTTCGAGACGCCACTTCTGATTGTTAATTGGTGAACCGTCAGCCTCTCAGATTGTTTCACTCATACGCGAAGGCTTCCTACCAGTGACTTGAATAAAATGAAACAGCTTTCGAGGATTGCTCATGGCGGCAGCACGTTTCATCTCTGATGCGCTTTTCGGCCGTTGGGTTTCGTGGTCCCTATGAAGACTCACGGTAAATGAATGTCTCTCTGGCGTGCGTCGAGAAGGCGCAGAGATTCAGCAGAAATCCAGGGTCTCGTGGCACGACGAAATAGGCCGCAACTTACTAGGCCAGCAGAATGTAAAGCGTTCTTGATAAGCGACCAGTGCTGGTTTATTCACCAGGTGGGTCTACATCTGGCTTTCCAGCCAGGGTGTTTTGGAAGACGGATAAGCGAGATGGATCGGAGAGTTTCTCGCAATCTAACCGTTGTTGCAGCATTCGTTTGGAGCGTCCACCGATGCACATGGACTGCTTAGGGCAAACTGATGCGTGGTCGGAGTCAAGGGGCGTGCTCCAGTACGAGCGACAGCTTTATTTGCAACCCCCCCATTTGTGGCTGATAACGATGTGATCAATCTGGGTTCACTGTTGACTCGAACGGCGCGGACGCCACGTGACGTACCGGCAATTAGAATGTCTGAAATTCGTACTTACGAGGAACAGACAGTGGTCTGAGTATAAAACCAACATCATCATCATCATCGTACAGCGTTAAACAGTAGGGCAAGCCCCACTGACCACTGCCTTTCTCACGTTGAATTAGAAAGTATGAATATACAAGATGGAGAGGGACTGGACCTACATCGGTGGGAAATAGAAAGAATGCCCTAGTAGCCAACACACGGAATATACAGTCTAACTGTACAAACACACATCGATCAGTCATTCTGATTCGATAGAAAGTGACAACACGATCGCCACTGTTCGCGGTTCGCTGCCATATCCTTCAGTGTCTCCAGCCAACTGGTAGACGGATCTTTTGGACCCCAACCACGAAGACGTGAGGCACCTACTTTTCCTAAGCCTGCTTTACATTTTCTCATTCCTCGCTGCCACGTCATCTGTTGACCTCCACGTGGTTTCTTCCACTCTTGAGGAGGAACGGAGAACAGGACACGGTATGGTAGATGTGTATTTGACATACTTAACACGTGTCCCAACCAACGTAGTCTACTAAGCTGGATACGCTGTGACAGAACGTTCTCTGAATTAGTACCCAATACTCACTTTCTCACTGTTCCTCGTTTTCCGAGCGACTAGGATCTAGCTCAAAAAGGCCTACTTGGTGCGCCTCGCTCGATGACAGCCGATGCACTCTAACATTCAGATATCCTGCCAAAATCACGATATCGGCCCTACTTGCTTTGTGTAGAAGGTCGTGGAGCTTTTGGTAGAAGGTATCTTTGATTGCATCTGGACTGCAATCGGTGGGTACATACGCCGAAGCGACAAACATGTTGCGTCTGTCTGGACGGCGACCCTTCACTTTGCACGAATCTCTAAGTCTCACTGTGCATAAACGGCTGCCGACTGGGATCCAGTTTAGCAAAGCCAGAAACCGCATCCTCACCGTCCCCAAAAAGGCTTGAGTGAAACTCCACGGAAGGATGAGATGGGGACGTCAATCGAATGGTGGAACTGGATTCCTGTATATAACACATCAATGAGAAGAAACTCAAGCGTATGACCCAAACCCGCTTGTTCTGTACGCATCATGGTTTGCACGTTGAACGTGACTAGTTTGGATGGACGTCCAGGACAAAGCACGGCATCCGCTGGTGGTAGGAGGTTTGATGAGACTCGGAAGCTAGTCGAAGAAGGACGAGAGAGAACGTAGCCAGAAGTTTCACCAGTAACTTCACAGCGGAACGGTCGACTGAAGAACCCGTGGGGTGGGAAAGTAGAAGAGAAAGTGGGAGGAGAGTGGAGATGGGGGAATAAGTTGTGTGCGGCGTGGTAGAATGATCGTTTTTGCGCATGGTAGAGCGGCCAGTCATAGTGATAAAATTTTTCAAGGTTGTCTACGTTGCGGGTTTTTGTACTGTTTGATCACCCAGTTCAGAGTAAGCATTTTTGTCCAAGGATGCATCTCTAGTCTTTGCACAGTCAAGCGCGTCCTACAAGACAGCTGGGTTGGTCCGGATGAGCCAGTGGCCAATTGTATGGTTTATTGGCCTCTTTTGGGAACGGGTGACTGAATGCTCAATTCATTCTGCCTTTGGATGGGCCTAGACGTCGTGGGTGCCCAGTACACTCCTCCGCCACAGATGCCGATGAGCATAAGCCACCCGTGGTTGGTTTCAGTCAGCCAACCCGGTGGAAAGCGCCTGGTATTCGTTTTCGGCCTCTCGCTTCAGTGGAAACATCGCCACGGGGTAGTGAGTAGGACTTCCTCAGCAGAGACCGTGATCAACTCACGGTAACTAGGGAGCATTCGAGAGGCGTTCAGGACAGGTAGCCATCTCAGAGCCCAAGACACCCACCTCGGACCATACTGAGGCGTTTAGAGGCTTCAGAGAACCACATGTGTCTGTCTGTTTACGCGTGAAGAAATGTTTTCTCAAACTCAGTGAATGAACTTGGGTTTCAGGATATCCTAATGAGTACGTTTTCTGTGCCTTCTTGAACTTTTGCCGTTGTGATTCGTAAAACGTCATTCAGGTGTGATACGTGAATGGATACAAAAAGAAGCAGAAATGACAGTGATCGACTATAAGTCTTTTATCCATGGTTTTAACCTCAATACCGGTGTTCATTTTTTGCGGCTGAGAAGGCCTCTTTCAACCCGGTAGACTGAAAAGTTCTCAGATATTGCCGTTCTCAGTACGTAATGTGGCGTTTGGGAGAGCGTTATTTTTGTTGTTGCCTAAAGTACGCACGGTATGGTGGGTCTCAATGACGCTGCATTTACCCGTCATTGCTCATGTGGCAGTAATCATACTCCATAGGTGTTTATTTATGAACAAGTTGTTGTTCATTCATGCTGCAACAGCTTTTTTCGGCTACACATGAATGCAGAATGATTCGTTCATTGACGTCTCATTTGTACGCTTAAATCAGGGATGCGGAAATCTCGTTTGTTACGTGTGACGTACGATAAGATGCACGATCAGCCGAACCACCTTGTTCCTTTTGACGAGGGAAAGATAGCGCACATCATTATTTCACTCACTTAAATGCTTTCATCAGCTTTTGTCTGATATGACACTAACAATTGACCATCATCACCCCCAACTGTGCAAACAGCCCGAATGGATAATTACCTTAACCTTGCGATGGTAACGTGTTTTTATTCGCTATCACCCGTTGTGTGTATATGTGTGTGCTTTTACTTTTGGTCTCAAGAGAACGTTCAATTTCCCGTTTATAAATGATCACCTTGACTGCAATATGCACTAGTAAAGATGCAGCGAAATGGTCGAGAATACATCGTGCAATCTAGAGCAGTTGATTTCTGTGTTCCAGTTTGTATCGGAGAAGTTATATTTTCGACTCCTAGATCGCCTCCATTGCAAAATCATTTGCGTTTTCTGCTGTCGGCCTATCTGTCTTGACCAGTTTCCATAATTTCGTTCTCACAGTTTCAAATCATGGTGTTTTCACTTCCAGATCTGCTCCCGTCAGTCCCGACGAGTCAAACGCTGATGGTCGTCTACCGAAACAAGCACGCTCAGATCTCGCCACCTCGGACGAAGAATCATTGTCCTCGTGCACTACATGGCCACTGGATCGGATGTGTACAAATTTGCTAGGTGACTTATGGGCACTGCGCTGGGAAACTCGGCACGGTGCAGCTTCGGGATTACGGGAACTCTTGTCCGAACCCAGACATACTTGGCAAGCAGGCAAGTGCGCCGGTATGTCAGAAGAAGAGGTAAGAGTTTTGTCAAGTCAGTTAGACGCTGAAGTGGATACCTGAATCATTGAGTGGCGTCGATCAACTAATCATCGTTGCTGATCCAAATCTTCAACTTTCGATTTTAAATCTCGCCGCCGCCTGTCAGCCTTTCTTATGGACATCCCCTAATCAACTGCATCCTCTTTCCCTCAAACAGTATTCTACCGTTATTTGGGAAATAAGAATCAGTAAACGAAAGACGAATGTCGCGCGTTCACTGGGGAAAATCTTCTGCCATAATGCGGTTCTGATTAATGGTGAGGGTTTTAGTTGAATTGAACCGTTGCTTACAGAGGATGTTTCTCGTATCTAGTGCAGACAATGTAATCACAGAAAAAACGGATCGAGACCATCACCAAGGTTGTGTTCTATGATCTATGCTTGAATCCGACTCCTTTATCATAAAGCTTCATCCATCGGAAGCAAACGATGCGCGGCGAGGTAGTCAAAATGTATTATATACGTATATGTGCCTACATGCGCGCGCGAGCACTGTTCGCGAGCGGTTGACAAGCGGTGGAGAATAATACCAGGAAGCAGTTTGGATGCGATGCTAACTAAGCTTATTCCCCTGGGGTTTTCACAGAAGGACCTGTCGTCTTTCTTATAGATCGGTATGATCACGGATTTACACCAACTCTTTGGAACTTGTTCCCTCTCCCATTACCAAACCCAGGAGTTTCGTCAACTCCAGTAAAAGTGCTGGGCCACCGTCTGTGAAAATAGACGCAGGGAAACCATCCGGTTCGGCAGACTTATGTCGTTTAAAATAGCTTATCTCACGAAGAACCTTTACTTCTGACGGAGGACTGATACCTACAATCAGAGCTGTACCCATTGCGCTAGTGAGCAAACCAGACGAGGATAAAGACCAATTACACTGCATCTCGAAATGCTCCACCCAGCGAATTAGACAAGGCTCCTAAGTTTGAATCAGTGAGCTGTTCGTCTCTTTGATCACTTCGCTAACGCCTGGCCCTCGGGGACCGGTATTTCTGATTAGACGAAAAAGGTTGCGGCTGTTGTTGATCACTAAAGCTTTTTCCATCTCCCTACACTTAGCAATTCACAACTTCTCATGGTCATTTCTCAGGCTACGAATCAGTTGGCGTTTGAAGCATCTCCGTGCCTCATCGTACCTGGAATCCGGAGAAATCGATTTGCGCACGTCTAACAGTACAACTGAGGATGAAGATATCCACCGTTTCTGTGTATTTCGAGTTGTTGAACCTTGAGTAGCATCAGCAGCCGCACGTACAACCTGTTTGATATCTACTCATCGCTCTTCTGGATCCTGGGCGTTTGATTGTATCGATAAACTGGTGCAAAGCAAACGGTTGGTTACCGCCCAGTAAGTGTTGAGGAGGGCGGTTCGCTGTGGCTTTGTCCCGGCCATCAACGAGGCACAAGCTGAATCGCGCGCGGACAAGAGTGTGATCAGTGTCTGCGGCAGTGGGTCAGTCTTGAGTTGATCTGCACCAGCTGTCACCACTAGCAAGGTGGTCGATCTGAGTCCAACACTGTGAAGGTGCAGGAGGACGCCAGATTAGCTGGTGTCACTTTTTGTGCGAGAAATTTGTACTCGCTAGGAATAGTCCATGGTCGGAACATAGTTGCATGAGTCGACCACTGTTATCAGTTCGATTGGCTGGAACGCCCATTCGGCCTCCGATATTCCTTTCCGTCTCGTGTAGGATACCAACTTGTGCATTAAAATCACCAGCAACAACCATGATGTTCGTAGTGCGCACGCTGCGGAGCAGTTGAGATAAATCATGTTAGAAATCGTCTTCAGCCTCAGGAGAGCGACAGTCAGTTGGGGCATACACATACACAACAAACAGGCATTGAAGTTTCCATGCAGTGCTGCTGACATGCACAGAACCATTCAACCGAACTGCACACAGGCGACTGGTGACTGGGATCCAGTCGAGCAGTGCACGCTCAGCCTTCACGCTAAGAGCGATGCCAACACCAGCCTGACCACGAACACTACATACCGAATCACCAGACACGCGAAGAGTGGAACAAGTAGTCGAGTTCATGGCTGAGGAACCAAGTGTTAACACTGAAGTTGGGTCTGGTATGCGTGTTTCGAAGACACAGCACAAGTCTGTTAGAAGTTTCAACAGTTCTAGCTAGAGCAGTCTGTTGCCCCGTTTGGTAAAATGTGCGCACGTTGAAAGCTACTGAGTGAAGAGAAAGCTTAGGTCGGAGAATCGATTCTCGTTTTTCCCCTGTCCGTTTGTCTTTACACTTACCGAGAAATAGAAGTTCACAGTCACAACTTATTGTGGCCTATCGTATCCATTCAGAATTTGGATGCGAAGGATGAAGAGCAGAGAGATAAAAAATGTTTCCCGATGGATAACTGGAGATTTTTGGGCACATCATACTTCGCTTCTGCTCACGCCACAGAAGGGGCTTTTCTTTGGGAATCCTGACCGGAGCCTTTGACTTAAAAGTCTCACCTGCAAAGCAATGGGGCGTTAACCCAGCGCGGGAACGTGACCGAAGGAACTTCTGGTCTGTCTCGTGAGACCCGATTACTGCTTGCGTTCTGTCTTGTTTTCGCTGGCGCTTTTTATCGATCCGCTTTTCGGATTCAGTTCTCAGCCCCATCCACGCAGTGGAGCAAGCGGAAGGTGGACGGGACAGCATAATTCTATCACCATCAAGAGGAAACCCCAGGTACTCCACTCCTACGCCAATCTAGTGGGGGTGTTTAGATTGGAAAACTGTTTCTCTCCGTGTTTATTCGCTGGAGTGTCCATTCCAGGGGCAAAGTGGTTAGGACCAGATGTTGCCCATTAACTGGTCCTGGGACTGGACTTCGTCTGGCCTCTGCGTGATGGGATCTTCGGCTTAGGTGAACCGTTCCCCATAGCTCGTTGAGTAATGCAGGCAGACAAGTAATCACATCACGCCAAGGCGCAGTCGGGTCGTGACGGCGTCTGTAGGAGGAACTTAATGCCTTATTATGAGGTGAGTCACTGGTTGAACCCATCTTCAAGAAAAGAATACGCAGTGACTGTAGTTAACATCGTGGGATCAGTTTATTCCGACAGTCACCAAGGTCTCAACTTCAATTTTGCTGCGCCGTCTGACACCGGCTCGCGAGAGGAACGTCCGCGAACAACGGGCCGGATTCCGCCCAGGTCGAAGATGCATCGGTCAGATTTTTACTCTTCGCCAACTACTTGAGCCGCGCCACGCACACCGTCGACCAACAATAATGGCCTTCCTCAACTTGAAAGGCACCTTCGATTTAGTTGACCAAACAGCGCTTTTCAGTGCTGTTCACCAAAAATGTATACCTCAAAAGTTCGTGAACCTACTGAGATCATTGTATTTTCATACTTCTGATCGCGTGAGGGTTTCCGGTGAACTATCCAGTCCATTCGAAACGACCAGTGGTTTTCGCCAAGGATGTCCCACTTCTCCGTTCCTGTTTAACTTCATCATGGACGAGATAATGGAGAATGCCTTGCGAATTCTTTAGGATGTGGGTGTCGAACTAGGAAATAGTGAAAAGCTATGTGACCTAGATTATGCGGACGGCCTTGTCTGCTTGTTGGGATGCACGGAACATGTGTAACGTACACTAGACAGACTTGAGAGAGCTGTAGCTCCATTCGGCATGTGCTTTGCACCTTCAAAGTGTGAAGTGACGTTGCAAGACTGGATGTCAACGGTTTCGAGCTTGATGCTCGACGGGGAGATGCTGACAGTTGTTGACCGCTTCACTCACCTAGGCAGCAACGTGATGATACACGGGAGCACGGCAGTCGAAGTGGGCACGCATGTATCCAAGGCTCGAGCGGCATGCTCTGGACTGAAGCACTCGTGGTGGAGATCTGATATTTCGCTGGGGTTGAAAGGTCGTGTGAGTGGACGCATCGTAAAGAAGCCGAGATTTAGAGACTGACGAGGCTCGAGAAGATGTGAGTTACAAGACAGAGGATTGTTCGTGGCACCGTTTAACAATGAACCGTTGGGAGTTTCGGGCGTGTTATCGGTGGGACCATTATAGGTGGATAGAGGGGACACAGAAAGGTAGTTGGGGAGAAGACAAAGGTTGAATGAGAGGGAACTCTTGGCAGTGGCCCACTTATCGTTGCCCACACCGCTCGATACAATGGGCAGCGCGATCCTGAATATCCTGCACAATAACTGATGCAGTGTGGAATTTCTTGTATTCGTGCAGTTCAAGGGAGATGTTGTACGGGTACTGCTAAGATGTCCAGTCACAAACAGGAGAACGATTAGGGCTCCTGACGAAAGCCTTTAGTTCTAATAAGAACCTGTCCGCAAGGCAGCGAGGTGCCTGAGTGGAAACCCATCTGCTTGGATCAATTAATCTCTCACTGATTTTTCCGACTGAGTTGCCAGTTCAAATTGAGCCTCAACCTGGAAGACCAGGAAACTGCTTCGTCAGTCCTCTACCGATTGACCTTCCAGGTATGACCGAATCTCCGACTTGAGGTAAGCCAACCTGTATAGCTCGTTGGGTGGCTGAGGCGAGCAAGCTGTCGCATCACGTCCAGGTGCAGTGTCGCGGTGACGGAAGGTACCGTTTGATATTCAATCAATCGGAGAGTGCGAAACGTCTACAAACAACAAGGCTGTTTGGGCTCTGACTACTCAAAACAGAAGTCTGTAATAGGAATGCTGTACTACCCGTATGTTAAACGTCCGTTTCCCGTATACACAAAATAGACAACAAAAATCATGAAGTCATGTACGGCGAGAGCAGAACATTGGTGTTTCTTTTGTTAGCTAATCGCTCTGTCGCTTCCTTCGTTTTCCGACAAAATTGTCACGTTGGTACCAAGCTTTATCTCAAGTTAGTTGTAAATATTTTTCTACAGTACGATTATTCTGGTCATTAGCGCCGATAATATCACGGCAATGAAAGAGAAATAGGACGCAGTCACTAGATTGTCGAGTGACGCAAGCCTTTTCCTGAATGTTTTCGTCATTCTTCTCAGATAAAATTCTTTATGTGATTCGGAGTATACGTTGTATGCTGTCAATCGTTCAGTTCTTTTACAATCTCTCTCGTTTATTCACTCCCTCACCCCGCCCATGATTCAGATGACTTTAAGTAACTTGCGCTATCTGGAGGACATCTTAGTACGTGTGTTGTGCACTCTGGCTTTGGACCAGCTGTCAGATTTCGTCTCTGATGAGGTAAATCATCTCGGTTTTCGTTCTCTGGCTACCTTGCGACAAAGGTTGTTTTCCAGTTTGCATCCTTTCCCCGATCTTATGCCTAAAAATCCTTGTATACATGGGTTCTTATCCATTGGCGGGGTTTTTGGATCTGGTTATGCAGTTCCATCTCGATTGGAATATACATCTCATAACCACATACGCGTCCTATAGTTTGCTGGTTTACTTTCACCTTGTTTGATATAAATACTGTTGGGCCACTGTAGTAATGCTTAGCTCGGTAAAATATTTCTGTGAATTACTGGATTGCTTCAAGAGCAAGAATCCTTCCCGTGTGACGTATTTTCGGGCACATGGTGCTGAATAAATGAAAAACATCCTACGGACGGGAAAGTGGTTCTTCGCAAAGACCCGTTCATTGTTCCTGGTAGTTTTGATGGATAGTGGCGTTCTCTTCCCACTGAACAATTTTTTGGTGCTGTCGGATCTTCTTCGAACCAAGGACGACTCTCATCCGGAAGCAATCTTTCTGCAAAAATTCTCACTTCACAGTGATGACGATGAAACAGTCGCACTTCATGGTTTCACTGAATATCGTTTCTACACACACACACACGCATCACACCGCAGACGAGGCGGTGGAGTTGTCACATTAATATCCGTGAACGTTAACAAGTTGGAACCGTTTTTACTGACTCTACAATTTTGTTAGTTGCTTCATAAACTAGTGTAAAGCCAAGCCTTTGAGTAATTCTCGCTCACTTCTGTTAGTGCATTTTTGTACTTTCTCTAAATGCCTCACGGAAGGCTACCAGGAATTTGTTGACTCGACTTCTCAAATCTTGATGAACCGTGCTAATATTTCCTCGTGTATAGTTGCTGGCGGTTTTAGTCGTTTCTGTGTTTTCTGTGTCTTTTCGGTGTGTTGAGCACTGTTACACTTCCATCTGGAATAGATACCTTTTTGACTTTCGTTTAGTTAACAACCCTTCTCTCATTTCCATTTCGTATTGCTCCACACTAGGTTTCTCTGATCACGCAATAATCAAAACCCCACCCAAAATCTACAGTCACACACAGTTCATTCGAGACCGTGGTCACAAAGTTCGATAGAGGCGGATTTGTCCACTGAAAATTTTAAAGCTCCGTGAGATGGTTGCTCGGACAGAATTCCTACCCACACACATTTCAGTCACCTGGGACCATCTCACTAGCTTTTCAAATTTTCGCCTCTATCTTTCTTGCCCGGTCGAAACTGTTATCTCATCCAGATCGTTTATGATTCACCCACCTTAAACAAATTCGTCGCGAATGAACACGCGTAGCGTTTCCCATGGTGCCCTATTGTCTGCATTGTTATTTTCCTCTCACAAAATACTCTCCTTATCAGGTATGCAGTGATGTCATATTTGATACGCTTGCGACTGTACTTTTCCTACCCTCGATAATGGCATCACCCAAATCGCAATAGCTTGGTGCTCATAACTTAACCCAAATAATTGTGGTGACATTGTATTTTCTCGGTTAAGCGGTAGTTAGTATTCCAGTTTTCAAAACGATTGTACTTCCATAACAGTGGAGAACAGCTGAATCATCTTGGTTTAGTTAGATATCTTGGAGTGTTTTTCGACCGTTATTTTACTTGGTCCAAACGTGTTAGCTTATTTTTGTGTGGAAACTAGACGCTCGTCTTTCCATGTCTACACTTTTCACCGACTCATGTTATCACACACTATCTTTTCATGTCTTACCTCACTCGCTATATGCCTTCTCTGTCATCTTTCCTGGCCTATTGCTGAAAGACTTCAAGCTTATTGCCAGATCGGTTTAGCTTTTATGATCTTTTAGTGGCATATCCGATAGTACTTCACGAACATTATCTCATCCCAACATAGTAAATTTTACCAAACGCTATCCACATAGATTCTTACTGACTCTTCTCACCCGCTTCATGAGGATCTTGCGAAATAACTATGGGTAGTGGATTACATATTGCATAATATGATTCATCAATGGTGTGTTGAACGTTAGTACCACGAGATGAATCATGATACAAAACCTAATCTCCCACTATCAATTCACAGTCAAGCTGTGCAGGTTGTTTATGACGGAATCTCTTCACCGTACTTAGACCCTTTCAGGGAAGTCATCCGTCACAAGAATTGACGGCTATGAATGATGAATAATGTCATGCAATCATTTTGGGACCTTATATGGGTCTGCATGACTTCAAGCCGCAGGGTCAGGTTGTCGTTCGACCGCAATAATGCAGTGAGCGTTCCAGGCTGTGGAGTATACCGCTTCCACTACACTTATGCGAAGCTATTCAATTTCTGTTCTGTGGTAACCCTCTACTGGAAATAGATACCACTTTCTCTAAAATCATTTTGGCTATCCCCATGTTTGTGGGATATACTATTCAAATCATCATTGAGCTTTCTCACTACTGGACATTCTCAGAACTATCCGCATAGCTGTTGTTCCAGCTTTCTCGCGTACGTCGGAAGAAATAATTTGTCAAAGTTCCAGCCGTTCAGTTTTTTCCGAGTCGTTTCCTACTGTCAAACAAGCCGCATTTTTGGGTCCTCTTTTCATTGCCAAACTCTACCGGCGATATTTTTTGGACAAAAAGCTATATTGAAGTGATACCTTTTCAATAACGTGGACTTGACACTAACATATGACACACTTCGTATTCATTCTACCGTTTTTTCGTGTTTGGTGACAAAACTACCATGGACCAACTATTTTGGGCTTTTCTGAGCCCGAAAAGTTTCAACGCGTAAAATTCAAACCAGTCTGTCAGTCGACAAGTTCCACTCCGATAAAAGGCTAAATGAAGGAAAAACCTGGAAGTTCTCCGCGGAAATACTGTTCCCTCACTGTTGGTTGGTTGTTAGTGGCACATTTATCAACAGTACCACTGTATTGAGAAATCATCCACACGACGGTTATGTAGGTGCGGTCCTCTGAACATATGTGTCACTATTTTCTCGGGGTCCAGTAAATCGAAAAAGTTTTCATCTCTTGGCAAGCCGAAAAGATATCGTGTAGCAAATGCGTCTCAGTCAAAACCGTTTTCTGATGGTCTGTCATGCGAATGCACTTTGTTTTTACGTATTTTCAGATCAATGATTATCCATCAAAGTAGTATGACACTCGTGTTATCAGTGGATAAAATATAAGAATAAATCGCGATAACGTGAGAGCGGCTCCCGGTGTCCGTGTTGTCGATGCAATTACGGAACGTAGAATATTCCCATAATAAATAGAAACCGATTAATCAGGCTACGGTGAAAATTCTTCGCTGTTGATAGATCAGCAAATAAAGCAGCTTATTAGTTTTGTAGGCAGTTTCATCATGGAATATTTTCCGCTTCGATGACTGAGCCACCTAGCCGGTGAATGCTTGCAATGCGATGGGACTTGGACAGACCGCCATCTGATTCGCCGTAGAAATTCTTCAAACATAAGTCACATCCGTGACAAATTGCAATCTTCAGTACGTACCCTGATTGAGATTACACTAAAGCAAATCGCTCTGTCTTTTCGACTTCGCAAAAGGCAAACCGGAAAGTACGGAATTAGGTAGTGGCGAATGGAAAGGGAGTTAAACGAACAAATGAATACAAGTTCTGCTTGAGTTTGGAGTGGT
The DNA here is from genome assembly GCA_948099385.1 of Fasciola hepatica. Lineage (NCBI taxonomy): Eukaryota > Metazoa > Platyhelminthes > Trematoda > Plagiorchiida > Fasciolidae > Fasciola > Fasciola hepatica. The sequence goes on from CANUEZ040000168.1 coordinate 7,893,774, forward strand.
TTTCGTTGCTGTCGCTCATCAGAAGCCTCAGTCGGAAATATTATGAACAAGAGTAGACAAAGAGGACTGCAAATGTTACCATCAGGTTGCTAAAACGTTTGTGAATACAAGAGCGCCACTGGTTGCCACACCGAGCCATATTCTCCAAGGTATCTTACCACTGAGTGAAGGGATCTCTTTTACACCACTCATGAAATCTAACAGGCCACACACAGCATTGCTTTTTCAACGGTTAGGGTAATGTCGATTGTGATGACCCGCTGTGGTCAAACAGTCATCATGAGGGCTTTAACTTCTGTCCCGGGTTCGAATCCTGCTTTCGCCGCCGGTCACTTCGAAATTGGAAGCCTCTAGTTGACCGTGACCATCTTCCTGAAATATTGAACCATTATTATATGATGAACTGGATGTAAATAAGGAGATCAAGATAAAATTCACTGATAATTCTCTTCATACCTTTCTACCATGTCATGGACTGATCACCTTTATTCATCTTCAAACCATTACTCCCTCAAAGAACCTTGCGCGCTGATGGATCCTATTCGGGGACGTGCGCAACACATGTTCCAACCGCCTTGGCCTAGTGACCTTAAGTATTTCATCTAATGATTTGATTTGTGTATTCAATACTCTGCGCCTAGCCCCAGCATTGTTGATACGATGTTCCTGCCAGACTCGGGCAATGTTCCAGTACCGACAATCTTCGTATATTCTCCATGCACAGTGGCCGTTTTTCTGAGTCATAACGAACTAGTTGGACTGGTGCTGGACACGCTCGACTTTACTGACGGCAGAGATCGGCAAGTACCAAACGCTCCTTCTGTATAAGGGTAGACACTTTATCCGAGACGCAGCTGCCTAGATAACAGAATTTTGTCCACCTGGTCTATGATCTACCTAGACACTGAAAGGTTTGGTGTTGGACCAACCCAGTCCTGCAACAGTATGTTGCACTTTGGGTTCTAAAATGCATATCAAACATTGTTACATATTTCCTCAAGTTTTTTAGGAAAATATTCAACTTAACTTAATCTTCACTTAGAACAACGGTGTCTTCCGCATAATCAAGGTCTGACGCTGCGACCTGATAAAGCGGTGGCCTCTCGGACCATATCAATCATAAAGTTATAGAGAAAAGAGATCGAAGAGCTGTGGCGTACACCACTTCTCGTGGCGAACTCGGGTGAAAGATTACCGTAGGCCCTAATTCGGTTTAAACCATTCAGGTGAAGGGACTTTATGATTAAAATGAATTTCTCTGGTACACCCTTCAACAAGATGCAGAGTCGGAGAATTGCGGTCGACTGAGTCGAATGCCGCTTTTAGATCCGGAAAAACAAAAATAGTGGCCCCGCGGAAGGTTTGACTATCGTCTTAAATTTGTCGAAGAATGAAAATGTGATCAACGCAACATCAACGAGGTCTAAACCTCATGCGGTGGAGAGTAATACTAACAACTGGTTTAGATGCCTTACTGATCGGACTTATTCCCCTGTGGTTTTCACAGAAGAACCTGTCGCCTTTCTTGTAAACCGATACGGTCACCGATTCACTAACGAACTTTTTCCTTCACCCATATCAAACCGAGGAGTTTTTTCAACTTCGATGAAAATGCTGAACCACCATCTTTGGAAATAGACAGAGGGAATCCATCGGATCCATCAGCCTTATGTCGTTTACGGTAGCCAATCTCACGAAGAACCTTCGTTTCCGACAGAGGACCGGTATATACACCTAAAATTCTCACCTTCTTGCTGCTCTACGCACTTGTTGTGTGAAACCGTCATTCAAACTGCTTATCGAAATTTGCCGCCCAACGATCTGTACAATTTTCCACATTGTTTCGGAATTAGGTCAAATTTATTCGGAAGTGCCACCCAATTAGCTGTCTGAGATTTCTCCCTGATTGGTCTGAAGACTGGCTCATCAATCACTCTTACACATTTCGCCTAGGTGGCCTTATCGTGCGCTCGTCGTCTGTGCATTGCACCATAATGCATGTCCACGATTACACACATGGACTCGACACTCGGGACCAGAGCTAAGAGGTTCAGTAATTATCATGTAACCGAACCAGGTGGTCATTAACAAGACCAGTAGACAAAAGCAGACCTCTCAGTCGATCTTACGCATTCCAAGTGAAATAATTTTTGCCTAATCCCGAAACAACATGAAAAATTGATTAGACGACTCTTCTGAGTGTGAATCAGGGAGTCGTTTGCCTCTTTGATCGGTTCGCTACTGCCTGGCTTTTGTGGAGTAGTTTGTCTCATTAGACGGTAATGATTGTGTCTATTATCAACCACTGCAGCTTTTCCCATCTCCTCACACTTTGCAATCCATCACTGCTCGCGAATCAGTTGGCGTCTAATGCATCTCCATACCTCATTATTATCGAGTCCGAAAGAATCGATCTGCTAGCATCTAACAGTCCAACTTGGGATGCATATATCCACCGTTTCCGTATCTGTCTGGTTCCTGGTCCTTGGGCGGCGCTAGCAGCTTCAAATGGGGCCTCGTTGATCTGGATTCAGGCCATTTATTGCGTCGATACTTTGGTAGATAATTCTGTTTGGAAAACAGATTGATGGTTATCGTCCAGTGGCAGCGACGGAGGATGGTTCATTTAGGCGTTGGTTTGTCCACTGATCGGATGTAGGCCGGAAAGCGCGCGAATAAGAGTGTGTTCAGTGCCCACAGACGTGGACCAAAATAATTGAGTCTTGAATTGATTCGGGGCCAGCTGTAACCGATAGCAATGTGGTTGATCTGGTTCCAACGCTGTGAAGGCGCAGGAGGACGCCAAGTTAGTCGGTTCTGCTTTCTATGTCAGAAATTTGTACTCGTAATTCGATGGTACGAAATTGTGCAACGATTAATGGAGGGAGGCCAAGCAAACAACTTTGAGTTTCCAGGGGACCATCCACTTTTTATGTCGCAGAAGATGCGCTGTTTGGGTATACAGTTATTCATTCAGACTTGCGAAGCCTCACGCTACTCTAATATACGGTCAACGAAGTTAACCGGATCTTTTTCTGTTTTTGCAGGGAGAAGTTTATCATTTTCTTAACTGACCTTTGTCGGAAATTGGAATGTCGAACTAAAAATGACCCCACAAATTTGGCCGCTTTCTTGCCATGAAAGCAAAAAGGTTTCTTATAGAAACAAATTCACTGGTTACTGGTTTGCATAGGTTCTTAAAGTACTACATATATCCTGCTCAGTTCCCAATCACTCGCATCCATCGGTGACTAGTGATGCATCTTTGTTCATTGGTGAAATATAAGTGCAGCCATTGGTCAAATAGTAGCATTCCAAAACACTGACTATTCCTGATATGAGACTGTCCAAGAAATCCTGCACTGCAAATTTTCCGATGAGGCCCGTATTGTGTATTTGCAACAATAATTATTTTTCGAAATAACTCGAGGTATTCGGAATTCTTCCAAGCTTCCAGTTTTTCCTGTCCTCCTGCGCGCTCTTAATTCTATCCGTAAAATCGCGTCTTTGATTCATCGTCTTATTAATGCATTCATCTTTGCATCTGTCACTTGAACGATTGTGTTGGTACTCGTCCGTCGTGCACAGGTTGTGGCACCGGTTCGTGAAACTGCGGCGCAACTACTTGGCGTACTCAGCCGTCATCTATCTGCGGATCGAGTACTTCTCGTTACCAGACATTTGATCTACCTTACTTCACTCAAAGAAGCAAACCAAGGCGATCAGTCCGCCGACCCAAGTTGTGGTACAATGCCAGTGGTATGGAAGAACAGTTGGATGATTGTGCACGGTGGTCTGTTGGGAATCAAATATCTGCTTGCTTCACGAAAGGTGAGTTTATATTTTTTTAAGCTCTAATTCCATTCATGCGATATATAGCTTTTCCCCGACACTATGCGACTATCTGTGTTATCTCAAGTATTAGTAAGAGTTTTTTTCTAATTCCCTTCCTTCTAGTGTTCAACCACTGTACCTCGATAAAACCTCATTAGTATGAATCAAAATATTCACTTTTCGGTACTTTTATGCAAGTGGCCCACGCGGGAGGATGAGCCGGTACCATGGACGCACCGAATAACACCTGCCCACGAGTGGTGTGTGTAGAAGAACTGTACATGAAGAGTTTTGGGAATTCGACACGAAATGGCGTTTCCAGCGTCATTAAGCTTTTTGTTCGAGGTAGCAACTGTAGCCTGTGCACAACCAAGTGCCACCTGTCGGACAATGGGATGTTTGTGTTAGGTGCCGGTCACCGAACGAGCGGTTCATGTCTTTTTGGTAGCGATCTGCCAGTGTAGGATGCCCAACGCATCCCGGTGAATCTTACCCCACTCAGGATAGTTGTGCAAGAGGCAGGAGACAGTGGCCTTGTTTGTTGGCGGGCCACATTCTCCGACGTCACGTTGCAATCTGTGGGCTTCTGTGACTTTTATCTAAAAGAGTTCGCTACCAGGCGAAAACTCGCCACACACCCCAACAACGCCAGTTTACTTTCATCTAACGACTCGGCCTGTTCAGTATGAGTGACCCTGTAGGAGTGCTTTGCGTCCTCGGGGTCCTCGTAACACACAAATCCGATCACCACGTAAGGTAGCAACATCGAGCAGGTTCACGTACTATGTAGTACTTAGGACTGTGCTGTGCGTAGCAAACATAGTGTGTATTTTTCACCCTGTGTTTATTCATAAACGTAGCGAGGTGGATATTCTCATAACCGGCTTGATCCACTTCTCTTTCAGGGAGAGTCGGCAGTTGTGGGTGTGTGATTTGAAGCAAACGATATCCCAATAGAACGGCGATAGTTTAGTGGTTAGGAGCTTTTATCTATCACCTCGAGGATCAAAGATTCGAATCGCGCCACCGCTGGTATCTTTAGTGGTAATGAGTAATCACTTGTCGCCAGCCTTGTTACCATGCCTGGTCTATTAGTTCCCCGCCATTTCGAATCTCAGAATCAAGGTACGAACTATCCCTAATGGTGCATTAGACCACTGGGGCTGTGGATTATACCACCTTCACTGCACTTATGCGTAAGTATGTAATGATAAAGAGCAGACACGGCAATAATCCAGACCATCTCGGGGCGTTCCTTTCTACCGCGATAGTTGATCGGCGGTGACGCGTTTGAAACGGTAAACTCTAATTTTTATTCGGATACGTGTACTGCTCTTTCATCACTAGCCGAAGTTGCCGATGTTAAATCGCACATTTTCTAATACTTCAGATCAGTTAGAACAACCGTTAACTAAGAACTAGGTGCGATGGTTCTGGTTGCTATCTTCGGATGGGAACCTCGGTTAGAAATTAACAGAATCCGAGAGTTTGCAGTATGTAGGACGAGAGCTGTAAATACTGGTATCAAGGGGATGAAGCTGCTGTGCGAAACAAGAGTGATCATAGGTCACGGTACCTAACCATCTCCGCCGGTGTGTTTAACCACTGATTGGGGGTGGGGGTCTCTTGGACTCCACCCACGAAATCTGACACGCCTTACACTAGTTATGTTTTTCATATCTTTTTCCCCGTCTTGGACCGACCACCCTTATTCATCTTCTACCCCTTATCTGCCTCAGCGAACAGTGCGCGCCGAGGGGTCATACGCAACACATACCCCAACCATTTTAGTCTAGTGACCTTTACTGTTTCACCTAATTATTTGATTCGCGTGCCTATTCCGTGATATCCGTGACACTGTTGTTGTCCACCAATGACGTTATGTGAATCCTGACCCACTTTTTCATGCACGCTTTTGTGGTCAGTTCCTCAGATCACCCGTTTATTTCTGTTATTTCTTACGTAAGCTATTTGGCGCAGTTCCCCCTTAGACAAGGATCAGATTCTTGGTCTCCGAAAAGTTTTAGTTAATCAGTAACCTGAGGGAAGTGGTGGTCTTGCGTGTTCTTTTTCCTAGCGGATACGTTGATCTATAGTTTACCGGTATTTTTCAGTTTCTCATTCTTGAAAACCTTCGTCTATCAGAGGGTTTGTCTTCTTTTGGGGTTGATGGTATTCCCAAGTTTGTTTGCCTAAGATAGCGTTTTATTGATCATTCCCCTCCAGTGAAATTAAACGCTCAGTTCAGTTCCTTCTGCCATAAACCTTGGACTTCTGGTCTCTGGTTTTGATTGTTATTTCACAGCATTGTCTAGTTAAGGGAAAAATGAGTAGTTACATTTAGTGAAGAAGGGCCGAAAGAAAAGTTTGAGACAGATGGGATATGTTTCGTTCTGCACTTGTCGGTTTAGGTGATGACGTTTTGTCACTAATGTATACATAGTTTATTCCTCCTTACGTGCATGTTATGCCGTTCCTTTATCGACCTTCGCTGTGATGCCATTTTCTTTTGCAAGGATCTGCGATCTGTTCTGCTACCGTTGGTCACCCCGTGTCTGGTTGACCAACTGGAAGGCACCGGTTCATCCGGTGTGGGGTCAAACCGTCCAAACGACCAGAAAGGCACTACACATTCTGTGGCGGATGAAGACATACGTGCAGCAGCCGCTTCGGCTCTTATTCCCGTAGTTGATGCTGATTGGCTGTTGACTTTGAACAATGTTTCACGTGCATATCAGTTGATAGATCATATTTGGCATTTACTACGCGAGTCCACCACCGATTTGTCACCATCTACGGGCCCGCTATTACAGCTGATTTGTGCATTAACCACCGCTCAGACAGACACTACTGAACGCATGTCGCAGTCGTGCTCCAGCACCAGTGTAGAAGAAGCAACGGTTGTAGAAAACGGAACCAGGTATGTTCGTTTACTGAAGTTCTATGACCTGTATTCGCCCTTTGAATATTGACTTTCTGTGGTAGACTGCTTTACTAGACAATAGATTGGGCATGACTAGTGAGGAGCATGTTGCTTGGGCTTCTGATATTGAGCGGTTACTATGTCCGTACCGATCCGTTATCTAAAGTTCTGATCAAATTGTGGTTATCGAGGCCGATGTTTCTATCGACAAGGGATGGCGTTCGAGACAAAACCATCGTTCTCTTCTGTCGTCACTGCGTTTCTTGATGAATTGCTAAGGCTTAAACCCATTTTCCAGTTTTGTCCACGAAGGTACATTCGGTTCTTGTGGTCCTGTCACTTGACGAACGTGTGTGGATGTAGGAGATCTGTGTGCTTTCAGGTTAACAAAGTGGCACCATTACCCTGGAGCAGGTTGCCTTCTGAAGATTCCGGCATGTCTTGTGAAAACTTACGCATTACGTCGTGGTTGTTCTTCCGGATGTTTTCTTATACTTCTCCCATTATTCCGCCGGTAATCGGTACGTTTGGAATAAATTATATTATACTCGGCCCTGTGTAGTGTATTTAAAATGTGTCTAGATGTACTTGTCTAAAAAGCTCGCTTGACGGTCTGCTGCCATAATGTTGTTTTGCACATGCTGTTGACAAACCCAGTCAACATATTTGCACTTAGTCTTGCAGAGTTTGTGTTCAACTTACAATTTCCCACCAACAGGTTGTGGCTGTATCCCGAACGGATTCCGACATGACTCATTCCTTACACTTTTGTCGTCACTTCATGCTAATCTCTCCCATGATCGGTGTAGTTCCTTTGTCCGTTGTCGATGTATGATGTGCGGTGTGTCCCTAATCATACCACATGACCGTATGTGTATACATCATCCCTCTCTGGTGTTAGACCGCACTGTGCTGTCTCCCCAGTCATTACCATATCTGAACTGTCAAAATCTTATGTGGTTCATCGACACTCCCACTTTCAGCGTCACGGTGACCGATATCCCTGGTAAAACAGTGGGCCCTTAAAGGCTTTGAAATGAGCCCTTCCCCCTCCATTGCACTCATGTGCAAGCATATGAATAAGAAAAGCATTCTTATATCCAGTTGTCATCTTTGATCGTCCTATTTCTTCTTGCCTTATCACAGCGTGGACCCAACAGCCCTGTCCAATTTGCCCGATCTGAATCGAATGCATTTCCAGCTGGATGTCCTTGCTCGTCTAATACATCATGTGTCATCCGGAATTCGTTCGAATGCCCTGTTAACGCTTCAGTGCTTGTTGAATACTTGGAATCGGCGAGTATGTTTCTCCAATTTGCTTTCTCATTCCGTACAAAACGTTTGACTCGATCGTAAAGCACTGACTTATTAGGAATATCACGCTGTGTGCTCACCGAGTCCTGCGTACTGCGTCCCATCTCATCTAAATAACATAGATAAAAACGTTTAGACTATTAACCTAACAAATCGCCAGACCGTAATGCTAGCCATCATGATGATTTTTTCTACCAAAGTATCTTGTGTCAAACGCGTGACAACGCAATGCTTGTGTGGTTATACTTAAACTGTGCTTTGGGATCAGTGCAGTTTGTACGGAGTAATACTCCGTGGTGTCCAAGGTCCATTTTACTATCAACCACCACACTGAATTTGAATGCAGATCCCCACGTGGTCTTAATATGTCAGGCGAGAGTAGGTATTCAACGTAAGGCATTTCTGAAATTCCGAAGCTCCTGGTATAACCTCGTGACTCAGATCGCATTCGTGCGGATAATAAGTGTAGTCAGCAGCCAGGATAAGGGTAAAAACCTATTTAGATTCCTCCAACACATAGATGGTGATACCTGTCCGCCATAAGTTGGCCTGTAACACGCGACAAAAATAACGAAAAAGCTGACTGAGGTTATCGTGCTAGTGTGGACAGTATGAGGCTATGCGGTGGGACCAGATGGATTCCTTGCAACTGCTTATTTGGATCAGATTCTCTGCTGGTTAGTGACTTGCTGTCATAGTGAGCAAAGTGCAATATTCCATTGATGACAGGAAATTTTCATATGGGCTCACCAAACAGCTTTGGCACATTAAGGAAAGATCTAGAAGTTATCATAGGTGCAACGTTCCATTCAGGTATCCGGTGCCAGCATGGAGGACAAAACGCGTCAAGAACCCTCTTCCGAGCGACCGGGGTTTTGAGCTGGAAGGATCGCTATCACCGCATGGGATCTTCATAAAACGTACTTGATCCTTGCGTCCAAGCATAGAAGCCGCCCGTAATGAGACGGCAGGTACCGAGATACTTCACTGGGTGTTCTAATTGGCGCAGATATATAAGCGGGAGAAACTAGGGCTTTCCTTTCGAGTCGGTTATTTTATTGAAGCCTTTTACGTCCTGAATAACAGATAGCTATTCGAGTAATTCAGGTGAGCGTAGCGTACCTGCGCGAATTTACAAAACTATCCGAAGAAGTATTTGTGTAGTAAACCATCGGTGGATGGTGTAACCAAGTTGATGCGCCTCAAAGTCAAGAATTTGCGAACATTTTTCATCGGGTCGTCTTTCTTTCGCCCAATTTAGCCAGTCAAACCGGCTGTTCCTGGTCTTGAATAATGTATCCTTGGAGACTGTTTTGTGTTCTTTTGTTCAAAGGCAGTATTTTTTTCCTCCAATTTGTTGGATGTTTTTTGTTTGTTTGTAAAGTAATAGTAAACACCTGTATACCTCACTTCTAAAAACTGTGATTCGTGAGGTACACTTTATACTACAATCAGGGTAGTATGGTGATGTTTTATCCAACGTAATTCGGACAAGCTATGAATCAGTAATTCTCTTCAAGTGAGAGCACAATAAAGAATGTTCATCTAAGATTTGTTTAATATGTTCATGTTGTCATTTTAAGGCATCCCGTGATTGTATCACCTCAATTTTTTCCGTTCCTTTTTCAGCATGTGCAACTGTCTGCCGAATTGTTGCAGTTGATCATTGACCAGTTGTTTCATAGGATTCTTCTCGAAACTACTACGTCCGTTCGGAGTTTGGCAACTAGGGTAAGAACCGGTGCATTTTGATGTGGATCGGACGGAGCAGCATCCCTCGGATCCATGTTTCGACCCAGAATCTTTCTACATCTTGTGCGCCTCCATCATCTGTTGCGGGAAGTGTTACAAGGTGTCTTTCACTTGAGAAATGATATGAGTTTGTTCACGGTTGCTTTGGGTTGTTCGTAGCCCAGGTCGATGATTTCCGTAATCTCCTGGTCACTGAGTTTGTCGTTTACGTTGCAGAGATTTCGTCACCAGTCTATGTGGCGTCATCACTGCGCGGTTGGCAGTCCTGTTTACACGTCTGTGCTTAATAGATAACGTCCTTAGATCTAAAATCGACCTTGTAGTATACTACTGGGTCAACGCTCCTCCGATGGCATCTACACGTGTTTAATCTGCAAAGGCACAGAAAAACAGAAAACTCCATAAGCCGTTGCTCAGTGAATTCATCAACAGGCACCAACGCTGAAAACAATCAAGCTACAATATGGTGACCTTCAGCCTAACCATTCCAACCTCTCAGATGACTGTCACATTTTAAGGTCGTATGAAAGGTTAATGTCAGATCCGTGGAAAGGATTCCCGCACACTGATGATGTCACCTCGAATGGTGACCAAACGTATGCCACCTGAACGCCAAACTGAGCCATCGCGAAACTGGAAAAAACTTTCGATTGCATATATGCACCGGTGATTGTTGAGAGGCACCGACCTACTGTCGAGTTCCTCTGCACGTGAAAGGTGAATCGATCTACGGAAGAGGCTACGCACTGTGTATCACTATCTTTCGTCTAGCTATTAACGTTAAATTAAGGGGAGGTTCAGTTTGTTTACTGAGTTCAATCTCCGTACACAGTAATTTTCGGTCATGTTAATACTGTTTCTTATTAACTCCTCGCGCTAAAAAACAATAAATAAATGAACGTCAGAGTCTGTGTTTCGCTAATCTACATAAATTTTTTTGCCGAAAAAATTGACCTGGTGATTCAGCCGACTGACCTTTATGCAGTTTTGCTTTCATCACCTACGTAATATATACGGTGACTATGCTTCCTCCTCTAGGGCGTTGGCAAGCTTCTCCCATTATGCTACTATGTTTTGCACCGAAACTGATACAACAACTGACTTTCTCAGTCGCAAACAAATTAAATTTATCACAATCATCTTCGGTTCACTTCACTCCTTCTCACTCTGCAGCTTTGCATCGATGTGATTCAGTCGGCGGACCTCAAACTATGCACCCGGGCTTGTGTAGATCGTTTGGATTTTTGGTTGTGTCAGGCTATGCAACCAATTGGTGTGCCCTTCCCGCCACATTTATTCTCAGCCCTGGTTCCAGTCAATCCGTGTGCGCTCCTCGTTCAACCGGAACCAGTCGTACTTCCCGTGGGGAATGTACCTACGGTAAGGTCATTTTTTCTGTCACCGTAGGTTAGTTCGATCGCTATAATGCTGATATGCAACTTGACAAAAATTTTATTCACTCCTAATCAGTGTGAGCAGTAGGAAGTTTTATTTGATTACCAAGTGATTCGTTATGTAATAAAAAAGAAGTTAACTCACCAACGAAAACCACGGAGGCACTATACAGCTGCTTCGTCCTTGTTAGGAATAATCAGAAGCACGCATCCTTCGAGTTTTCACTGAATCCCAAACCCGGAGAGGACGATTGTTATTCGAACACAACAACCAGACTATCCGGTCTGGCTCCCAATGATTTGTTTAACTTCACCAATATTTGATATGACACCCTTTCTGACAGAAATGAAACAACTGTACAGTTCTTCCATGGCTTTCATTCCTGTCGAACATTTCGTGTGAAGTATTACGCAGGTTCATTTCATGGAAGCAAAGCTCTCTGGTTCCCAAATTAACACAGCATAACGGTCGTTAGTGCAGTTTGTCTTTGCTTTGGTCACTGGCAGAGGAGGAAAAAGAACGAGAACATATGGCTTATTTCTCTGAATTTTTATTTACGTTTTACTACAGGACCCAACTTATGTCGAAACCCGTACTACCCGCACGTCTGATACCAGGTAACGGATTTTTCGTCCATGCTTTTTTTAAAAAGAATCACTCATCTACCTATCGATAGAACCGAATGCATAGTATCCAGGTGAGTGGTGAACTCAGGTCAGGTTAGATGGGTTCGAAAATCCCATTGCTCTACGCAGCTCTAGAATTTGACCAATACATAAATAACTAATAGCCACGTCCACAGCTGTGCTGTTTGGCGCCCGTGGATGTACTCCTTTGATGGATACTGTCCGAGACAAACTGTTCAGAAGCCTGAAGAAAGACCGAGATTAGTGCGGTTAAATATGCTACATGGAAGAAACTGGCAGGCAACAGCAGTGGCAGTCTCTCTCGCCTAGTTGGGAATAATACTCCACGTAGACCAGGTATGAACTAACTCACGAAACTGGGATACAATTCTGATTTATACTCAAGTTGTCTTTACACTGTATTGAAACGGGACAGTCTGAAAGACTCTAATCTGCCACAGGTGATTCACATTGAAATGGGCACAATTCCACACATGGTTATTAATCACTCGTTGGTGTCGGAGGTTTTCTGGTAAACACGATAAGACGAATGGATCAGCTGGTGAATGACGTCTATTCCTAAAGACTATGATTTAGTTTGGGTACTAAAGTTTGAAAATTCTTCGGATGGATATCCGTAATGAGACTTGTTCCCATCAGTCTGTGTGAACTTTTCATTTATGATAAGGTTTTTTTGCCCCACACTCACACATTTCAGTATCAAAAATAAGTAGCAATCTGGCCTCGATTATTAGAGTGAAGCACCCCAATAGGTCAGGCGATCCGTGGGATAGCGACGCAGTGGCGGAGTTTGGACTTTCTTCAAAGTGTCAAGCTGTTATACCACTCAACCACCACCTGCCGGGGGAGTTAGTCTCTGCGGTTCAGAAATGCGGTATTTGCAGAATTAAGACGTACTGGGATTGTCGCTAATTGAACAATGACGTGTTCGAAGTATTGATGAACTTTAGGCGAAAAAGCTTAATCAGCAATGCTGAAGTTAGACTTTTGCCAAGAAGCCATACTACTAAACAATAGTGCTCTTCGGTCTGCATTGGCTGGAGCACGAACGGTGCGTGTATCTTTCAGCCAGACTTCCTCTGTGTTGGCCGTTCAAGGTCATAAAATGTGAAACATTTTCCCTAAATCCGTCGATTTAGTTAGGATTCGCGTCTCGTTTGTCCATGTAATCCACCTAATCAACGGTTAAGGATTTCAGGCAACGGTCGCATTCTTTTATTCACATCATTTTTCTTCTGCCTGATACTGCCTATGATGTTTTTCTCTCCAATCGTTTCGATGTTCATTTTTTAATTTCTGGTTTTCCAAAAACAGTTACGAACCAAAACCGCACTCGTTTTACGTTGTCATCAGTTTCATATCATATTTTCCTCGTGTAATTCATCGAGATTTATAGTCGTAGGATTTAGTGTGTTTCATGTTGAGACATTTACAGATGCCACAAGTAAGAGTCTCTGAATGCAATTCACAGACTTTTTGTGTGATTATTTCTTACGTAAACCGTTTAAAAACCGTAGTATTATTTAGCTTCAACGTTCCACCGGTCCCCTAAATGCATAAGGAGCATTCATGGTATCGGTGGTTATGTCATCATCTTCATGAACCACGGGCATCTAACGATTCCTCGAATCGAGGGTTTAAAAACGTGAAGCGTTATTTTCTTTCCATTGCAATAGCGATTTAGTTTTTAAAGCTGGTCCTGCAGCAACAACGTATTACTCGTTGCCTTATTCCGCCACAAAAACGCACTGACTGGGTTGGATGCAATCCCAAGATGAAGCGTTGCTGTTGGTTCATGGTAGGAAACATCAGTGCGTGCGTTGCTTTCCAGTGGCGGGCGAAGCGGTAGTACATGACGTGACAAATCATCTTATCGATTCTGACTCCATCTAATTTGGTTCTCTGTGATATTTCGCTTCTTTGTTTGCCTACAGGACGAGATAGTGACGGATTCCCACATGGGGACGGGGGCGCTTGATGCCGATCCGGCACCTATCGTGCAGGAACACGGATACTGTATTGGTGGTTCTCATTCGGTGGTCAATAGCCCGACGCAGCAGGAAGCTTTCGTGTGGGATACGCGTATGCACGCGGTTCGGTATGTGGTCTTTCCAGCACCAGGTTTTTCTCGAATTTTTTCGGGCCAGTAATTGTTTTCCAACCATGCGCTCCGTGCAGCCATATATCATTTGGTTAAGAGCTGTCGAGGTTTCCTGCAACCGCAATACGGTACGCCTTCATCATAATGCCAGTTTTCTCAGGACGGGTAACTTTGTGCCAAAGAAGTGAAACATCTCGTGAGATTCATAAACTGAAAAAGACCATCAGTTTTTGTGCATTATTGTCCTTGTGAATGTGCACGGTTACAACAGAACCGGTCATGTGTTGGGTTACGCGCTGAGCGGACTATTGCATCGCCCAACTCATTGTGATATACCGCGTTCGGTAAAACATTTCATCTCCACATTTCTACCCACGATTGTGGCATTTGAAACTGGCTTTCTGTGTAAATGAGTCTGAAGATGAGAAGTTCAATCAGTGCGCGTCGAAAGTGATAACGGGACAATTAGGAATTGCAAGAAGTGCTGGGTAGAGGGTTAACTGTGCTACGTTGCTCGTAGGGACAGAGAAGAACATAATTCTCCCACTCAACTCGGTTGTGTTCATAGACAACATTGGGTAGTAATTCTTATTGCTGGTAAAATTATCCCACTGATCTCATTTTGAAGTCGTATTTTGCCTAAACAATGTATATATCGATTATTAGAAGGATTCTTGCTGCATGCAAAACGAACGTGTTGGTCGATATACATCAGGGATCGCGCATCAAAGGCTTAGATGATCAGTGGGCTTGAAAAGCCACTGAGATTCGAGTGCCAGCCTAGTTACGTTTCTGTTGGACAGTTGAGCTCTCACGTAAGACAAAGACGAGTGGGAGATAGAGTTAATTCCGATGGATTGGCTCAAAAGGTAGGGTCAAATAAAGCTCAAGAGTTTTGAATAGGGAATCACGGGCCTGTTAAATGTGTTCAAAGAGCGATTCAGACGGAAATCTGTATTGTTTTTACTCATGGGAGCAACTAAAAGTTTCATTTTTGGAGTGTCTGAACACAAGGCTTGAGAATGAACACCCTCTGACCTGCACCTCTTGACCTTTCAAGCCGATGATAGTCGAGTGGTTTAGAGCGTTTGACTACCGCCTTGGAGGTCGAAGGCTCGAATCCTCGCCACCGCCGGTCATTATGGCGGTAGACGGCAATCCCTGCTCTCGTCTGGCTGGTTACCACCACTACTGACTATCCACCCCAAGTCCCAGGTGGCCGATTATCCCTGACAATGCAATGGGCCCTTGTGGTTATGGGATATACCCCTTCCACTGCACTCATGCGTAGAGATGTATTAAAAATGCTTGGTGGGATCCCTGGTTTGAATTGATACGTCATTCATATCCCGTTGAATGATGTTTTCACGGTTGTTATTACATCACGTCAAGATGCAGCCTCATCGTGGTGATTATGTTTCTCGCGAATTAGAACACCAATTAAATTTGAACAAGCGATAACTGTACTGAGTGCAACAGTTCTGCTTGCCATCGCACTACAAAAACTAATCAGAAGCAGACGTCACACACGCAATTAGCCACTGTAGCTTGATGTGCTTGAGTGTCTAATGAAATTACGCACCTCTGTTGCACATTACTCTACGCTGAACTTCAGTATGACTAATGCAATATCCCCACCGTATCCGAAAAATTGCATTTGTAACTTTTACATACGTTTTATTGAAATTCTCTGAAATAGAACAGCAAAAGTAGCTCCTGTATGCCTCCCTAATGAGGGGTCATAAAGAGGCGGGTAAGCGGCGGTCCCAAATTCGTCGTGTTTGTCAGTCGTTTTTATGCTTTCTGGAACACGTAAATTGGAAGGCAATGTTCATTCAGAATGTCTGTAGTATTTACTCTCTCACAGCCTCTGGTTCATCTAAGCTGGGTGTGTGAGTACCATAATTCTCTAATTTAATTTGTCTCATTCCTTGTGAACTCAGTTCCCTGTTATATCATCTGGCGTTTCATTTCTCATCCCACCTGCCTCGCAGAGTTCTAACTCACCTGTTTTCTCGTATCTGCCAATGTGTGGAGATCGATACTCCGAGTACAAAACTCGCACCCTCGGACGACTCCACCGCATCGGAAACGGTCACACCTTCAATGTGTCTTCTGACGTTCTTTCTTGATCAACTTTTGTGTTGTTTACATTTGAATGAACGACTTGCCATGCAAAGATTTATCGGTGGTCTTGTACTCTCGTCTTGGGCCCTACTTCCCGCGGGTCCCAAGGCAGATTCCACTTGGGCCACTGTTCTAGAAAACTTGCCTCCTCTCCTATCAAACTCGTCCGGTTCACAAGATCTGACTACTGCCACCACAACTAACTTGCCGGGAAAACTTCGTCAACGATTGGAAGCCTGTTTGACGGAAGTGATCTACTATGAAGAGATTTTGGGTAAGGTGCCTCCTTGCACGTGCCGAATGTTTTTGTCTACCCATTGTCCTACGAGAATAACAGATTGACGCAGTCCTACCACCATGTAAATTTTATAAGGTTGTAATAATAACGTTGAATTTCGCTTAATTGATGCGGTTTACATGCAACACGAGTTCGCACAACAACAGCAACTTAACGAACTTGTTGATCTATTCAGTTATGCAATTTGTGTATCAAGAGCGTCCGTGGGTGCTTCTTGTTGAACAGTCTACCAGAGAATAACAACTGTGATTCGTTGCAATATATAGACGGGCGAAAGAAGTCCGCGGAAAGCATACGACCAGTTTCGCGGTTATTGCGGCTCACCAGTGCCGGTACTTGTTGACAATTTGTATGAATTACTTTAGGTTTTAGTAATTAAGTGTGTGGAACATTACTTTTCCACGAATATATGCATTGGTTCCGTGTATTCTGAAACACTGCTTCATTGGATCTGCACAAAACGACAGTAGGGATATTTTTCATCAAACCTTGTCCTACCAGAAGCCTTAGCTAAAGTGACTATTTTTTGCTGAATTTTCACCATGTGTTTGGGTGTCGGATAGTGTTTCGGTGTGTGTACAAAAGTCGCGTGTAGGTTCCACCAGTTTGAGCCATCAAGCTTCGAGCGTACACTGTAGTAGTTCGATCCATCCTATGTGGTTTATAAACGTGCCCTTTACAGGGGGAAGATATTCGAAGATTGTCGGTGTTTGAGCATCGATTTCTTCGTAGTGGTGCTGGAATCAGGTGGGAATGCCGTATCAGCAACGTTGACGTTAGACGCCAAGCATTGGACACATGAAACAAACCATCGGATCAATCACTAAAGATCAACAGGCTAAGATGAGGGGAGGGGCGTGTTCCAACTGCCGAATTCGTCGTCGTGTTATGTTCGCTAAGGCGTATAGTGATTTGAACAATGGCGGTCATGACATGAAAAGGTATGGAAAACTTGACCGTTGGACTTAGCTACGCGCGGCTTGTTGGGCTTCCTTTCTGGGTGTGATGTAAGAGGTCCATCTACTCAGTGGCTCAAATAATTAGCATGTAGCTAAACATGGAAGAAAACTCGACCGCTTTTGATAAAGCCTTTTCGATTGTCTCCCACTTCGTTGTCGTGATCCTAGGCGCTTCTTAGCCCTTCTAAGTTTCTTTCGCTCGAGTCAGTTTACTTCGTGTCCCGCCCGCCTAGTGGATGCACTGTCAATAGACGTGATTGGTATTGAATACGGTTCTATAAATAACGAACGTCAGCAAATAAAATAAACGAAACTTACAACTGAAATTCTCCAAGCGTACCGACATCAATGGTTCAGCGTAGTCACGTTGAAAATATGCGGGTATAAAATGACATTTAAACGAAAAGCATTCCTCATGAACTAAGAAATAAACACATTTTCAAAGGAGAACATAAGCAAGGTTTAAAAACATCATTAAATTAACCCTGAACACAAGAACTTCACTGTCCGAAGTGAGCGAATTTTCAACTGCAGAAAACTCAGTCACGACAGATAAAAGAGATTTAAGAAATAGCGTTCGCCTACTACCAGCAGAAAGTAGTGTAAAATAAAGGAATGATACGTACAACGTGCACTGTATCATGAAATAGCACTCGTGTATTCACATTTTCTTCCTCTGCTTGGTACCGTTGGTCCCGGTTCTCTTATTGCTTTTTCATATCCTTGATTGTGTTGCTTGTCGAATGAGATTTATACAAAAACTGGACCGGTTTTTCAAAATGACCAGAGGAATGAGTGTGTGAAACGTAAACAAAGTTTAACCTCTTCTCATTTTTCTCCGTATTGTTCACCGTTCGACTTGATTTGGTTTTCCGGAAAATTTTACTTCCCCTTAGACAGAATTTCGAATCGTTTACTGCCTCACTAATGAATTCTTATCAAATCGAAAAGTCTCAAATTTACTCTGTGTCATTCTGCTCCACAGAGCCATCATTCTAACTCACCTGTATTGATCCGAATGTTTTGGAACGACGTTTTTGAGCTCTGTAGTTTACCAGTTCCATCAACCGCACTCTGAAAGTACTGTACTTCTCAAAGCTTGTCATTCTTTACACCATATTATATAAATCTCCAGACTCTCTATCACTATAGCCAGGCGTGTTGCTAGCATTAAGAATTTCAAGCGAAAAGGCAATGAAAATGTGACCAGTATTTTGTCCGTTTCTAACTGAAAAGCTGACGGGAAATTGTAAATCATGTTACTTTTCTATTCATGCTGCTTCTGAGCCTGAGCTATATTCTTCATTGTTATCAGCTATATTTTACACCGGCCTATATTCGAGGCTTATACAACAACGAGAGTGGTAAATACATGAGCGTGAGGGGTAAGCAATTAGTAAAAAGGACATGAAATGTTTTTTATGCAAGGATCAGTATCTTCCGTTGGGGTTGCTCGTGCTCGATCTGCAAAAAATACAAAAACACGCAAAACTCCGTGAGCACAAAAGCTCAGTAAGTGCATCAACAGGATCCTACACTTACATTGATCGAACACCAATATGGCTGCCAACAGCCTCCTCATTGCAATACGTATATATTTTGATGTTTTTTGTCGATCTTTGTTTGCCTGTTCGACAATTTTATATGTTTACGGTACACGGGTGTTCAGCAGACCGTACGTTGCTCGCGCTACTGGCTTCTGTTTTGAGCCGTCGAACTTGGTGCAGTGATTACTTTCTATAGGAAAAGGGGATCTATAACTAACACGCGGATACGAAATTTTCCATTGCTCACTCACTGCTGCCGCCACATTTGAGGAATGTCGTGGAGGACTGTTCAGTAGTCTGAAACGAAGATCCACCGATAGTCATCAACACAGATTGACAAAGTCTCATAACACACAGATCAAAATTCTGAACACATAATGAAAGTTCTATGCTGTTTCAATGCCTAAACCGTATCAGCAATCTTCCTTATGGTCGTTTATGACTGCTGTTTCTCCAACAGGTCTGTTCAAGTTGATGCAAGAAGATTGCCGTGAACTGGTCCGCATGCTTCAATCGCTGGGTTTGGACGAGGATCCGGTGTTCGTTTTCAAGTAAGGCTCCTTGTTCAATTTCGATTGATGGTAGGCAGTAATCCATCTAGTGGGACCTAATGTGGTTCTCCACTGCAAGTCTCGGGGTCTGGTTACCGGTTATCCCTTATAGTGCATTGTAGTCCGTCTTTGTCATCTGATTACATGGGAATCACGCACATTCGTCGTGCTGTCAGTAAAAGTTGTCACGACCGCGGTGTGTCAGGAAGAGTGTTTGAGAAATTAGATGTAGTTTTGGTGGAAAGCAGTCCGGTTAGCTTGGGATTGTCCATCAAAATTTGTGTTCTTGCACAAATTACCCGAAGGGTGGGACGACTGGGTAACACTTTTAACTCTGCGACGGTGGTGTTATATGCGGTTTATTTCCATTGCGTGCCTTAAGCTTCTGAAATCAGTCTGTTTATTTTGCGGATGCACAGACTGACTGCACCCGATGTGGATCGATTTCTTGTTTCGTCCATTTTTTATGCCAGTGTATTTTGTTTGCAGGACACGTGCATTTCCCGCTAAAGGTGTCCTTTTTCGCGGCCGTGCTTCACGTTCCCTTGCATCCTAAGTCACCTCATGAGCGGATTTGCGCGTCTCGTACACGGTATGGCGGTGCAATGTCATGCCACACATTCAAGAACGATTCCCTAGCTGATCGATAATTCTGACCAATTTTTGTATTGATGTGTAAATGTAGTCTTTTTATCATCTAGTGATTCATCCCTGGTTAGTAATCAAAAATAGGCAAGCATCTGTCACATCCTGAACGAAGCGCTATTGACGTCTGGTTTTTCATGTTCTGCTACAATCTATATTCCGTAAGCATAGCCGCCGTAAAAAACAAACAGGCTTGACCTAGTGCGGTGCGAACTTTTTATCTCAGGCTAGAATATCACTGACCTGTACCGCTCACCCCCCCCCCCCCTCTCCACCGAGACGGATCACTGCCGACATTCCGTTCTCCACTGGATCCACAAGGTTAAGGATTGCGTATGAAGACGGTGCCTGAAATGCTTTTAGCGCATCCGCATTTTCTGCAATTTCTCGCGAACGCATATCCGTGGGATCGTGAAATTTTGTATTTTTCTTGTCGTGTCACTATCCTGGGATAGAAAGCCACACTGCACCAGGGAACACGAAAGTGACCAACGTGTTGGATAATTTTTCCACATATGCACTACTGTTGATCTATGTGATATCAGTGGTTGGCATACATTAAGCTCAGTATTAGTAATTTGCCTCATCTGTTTTTAATTCATCAACCACAATACTTCCAAACCTGTCAGAGGTGTCCATTTTGCCATCGCTCAACTCTTTGGTCAGATCAGTTTATGATACCGGGCTCTCTGGGATAGCGTTCGTATTTAGAGAACACTGCATTCAGTACGTAAATCAAAATTCACGGAACACGCACGTGCACATCCAGTCAGGTCCTTTTCCTAATGGATAATCGATCTAACAGGCCGCTGTCTCACCAAACCAGATAATCCTAATCCTAACTGACGGGCTTCTGACGTGTGTGACGCCCTGATTTCACTGATTGTGCGGGGGCCCTTCGATTAAATTCTGCATCCTGGTATAAATTAGCGCTTTTCCATAAATTCCCGAAATTTGCATCCTTTGTATTGTGGTTTTGGTTACCTCTAATTCTTCCAAATAGTTTCCTATGCCACTACGTCTCTGATCTTATCGCCACCGTGTGTAAATTGTGCCTGTAATGCTACATACTATACAACGGATATTTCTGACCCCTTCTCAAACGTATTTGCTTGCTTCACAGTCGTTTTTTAACACTTTTTCCTCCATTGCAGCGGTGTGAGAACAATAGCACAATGTTTGGTCATGTTGGACAAGGCATCAAAACAATTAGACGACTGCCCCGGCGTCAGCAATGGAACAATTGATCCTGAGGCCTATCGTACTGCTGTCTACAAACTTGATCGTGCACGCTCTACAGTCGAACGATGCCTGGCGCTACAACTTCACTGGGGTAGTCGGTATGTTCTTGTACTCCATGTCTGGTGTTGCATCTAGTGAGGATCTTCTTGAGAAAGGAACAGCCACACATCAGTGTTTACAGTGGTTAAGCCGAAGTCTTTATCTAGGTTTTGTTCATCTTAAAACGGTGAAACAATAGCTGAAATGGAAAGAATAAAATCGAGTGTAAAATACACGGGAACAGACAGTTCCATCTGGGTATTATGACGTTGAGTGGGAGGATGGCATGACCAAGAATCATGAATAAATCTGAACGTGAACTTCGTGCACGAGTGTTAAAAATCATGTTTAAATTTCTCCATTCTGAGGTTGTATGTTCGAGTGTGCAACTGTGGATTCTTTTTCTACTGTATTTGTTGGGTCTTGATTTCATAATCATCATGCAGCATTGAACAACAGGGCACGCCCCAGTGACCACTGCCTTTCTCACCTTTCTCACCATGTGGAGATAGGAAATATGAATATACGAGATGGACAGAGAGTGGACTTACACAGGTGGGAAAAGGAAAGAACGCCCTAATAGCCAACACACGGAATACACAGTATAACTGTACAAACAAACGTTGATCAGCCATTTGGATTCGGCAGAAAGTGACAACAATCTCCACTGCTCGCGGTTCTCTGCAGTATCCTTCAGTGTCTGTAGGGATCTTTCGGACCCCAATCTCGAAAGCGTGAGGCATCTACATTCCCTAAGTTCGTTGTACATTCTCTCATTACCCGTTTTTACGTCATCTGGTGACCTCCAAGTGGTTTCTTCCACTCCGTAGGAGGAACGGATATTAGGACGCGGTGCGGCAGACATGTGTTTCCCATACGTAACACGTGCCCCAACCAACGCAGTCTACTAAGCTGGATACGCTGTAACACAACGTTCTCTGAATTAGTACTCAATACTCGCTTTCTGACCTCTGCATTGCTCACCCGGCCACTCAGCCAAATCTTAACGATACTACGCAAAATTCGGTGGTCATAAACCTTAAGACGACGAATGTCTTTCACACGCAGACCCCAAGTCTCGCAGTCATACAACAAAACTGAACGCACTGCGGCACACTATACACGACCTTTCAACTTCAGTGAAATATCAGGTCGCTACCACGAGTGTCTCAGTCCAGCGTACGCCTCTGGAGCCTTGGATATTCGCGTACTCACCTCTACTACTGTGCTCCCATTGGTCGTCACGCTGCTGCCGAGGTAGGTGAAGTGGTCGACAATTGCCAGCACCTCCCCATCGAGCATCAAACTCGGAATCGTTTACGTCCAGTCTTGTAACATAACTTTACACTTTGAAGGTGCAAATCGCATGTCGAATGGAGGTACAGCATTTGCGAGTCTATCTAGTGCACGTTGAGCATGTTTCGTGGATTCGAACAAACAGAAAACATCGTCCGCGTAAATTAGATCACATAGCTTTCCACTATTTCCTAGTTCGACGCCTACATCCTGAAGATTTTACAGAGCACTCTCCATTATTTCGTCCATGACGAAGTTGAACAGGAATGGAGATATGGGATATCCCTGTCGAACACCACTGTCGGAGCGGTTTGAGTCGCACGGGGTCCAGTTTTATTACCCCTTTTGAGACTTAAAATCCCAGCAGCTTGATGTTCCTGTAATCTGTGATGTTTTCGCTTTCGTTTGACTTAATACTGTACTTTTCGGCAGTTTTGAGAAATTTTCCCAAGTTCTATTCATGCTCAGGAGCTCTCCGACCACAAATGGTGACGTTGTCAAGGTACGCGAAAACGTCAACCAACTGTTCATTTTTCATTATTCATCGGTCGTTTTTTGGAAATGAGTGACCCCGTGGGCAACACCAAACAGAATACGTCGGAACTGATTGATTTCCACAGGCTTCGAAGGCTATCCGCTTTTTGTCTTCATCGTGAATGGGTATATGATGGTAGGCGCTTTCCAAATCTAAAGTGATGTAGATGTGGTAACGAGACACTTTTTGATTATCTGGTCATTTCTGAGGAATGGATATGCATCTAGATAGGTTATCCGACTAATGATTTGGCTGTAATCGACCATCATTCTGCCCCTATCTCGGTGGTGGTAACCAGTACTTGCGCCCTCCAAAACGAGATAGAAGGTTCGATTATGTTGTTCTTTAAAAGCTGATGAATTTCGACTTGAATAAAATGTTCGTCGGAAGCTATATGTCGTCTGAATTTAGTTGCTATTGGTCTGCAATTAAGATCCAGATTTGCAAACAGTAATGGCGCCATTGCGCGAACGGCAGATAAACTACACAATGAGGAGGACGGCTTGTCTTCTTCGATCGGAATTTGAACCTTTTTGTACAGCTTTGAGAAGCCGTAGTCCAGTAGCACATCGGTGCATACATTTTTTAGAATGAAGAACTTAACGTTGAGGTATGAAGTATTTCTGCACACGATAGATCCGAAACAGTGACCTTCTGTGTTGTTGGATAAGTTGTTGGGGCAGATAACTTTCCAACCATAGTTCGGGACTAGGGCAGACGCTACGTAGCTTTTATTGTTGCCGGTAGTGCTAAGGGCCTGTAAAACAATCCAGTTTACTTGAATACTAGTGGCAGCACTCCGCAGGCATGTTGGTGCAGCAGTAGTTGCCATTGAAGAAAAAAAGGATTCAACGCGGAACCGACATGCTTACTCACAGCATCGGATCGGAAAACTCCCTGAAATTGACCCTTTCTCCACAGAGCTTGCATGTGGCATCTCTTGTCGGACAGTCGACACGTGAATGCTTTCTGTTACCACAAAAATAGTAGTTTGTTGAAACCACTGCAACAGTCGGTTCATCGGAACAGGGAGATTAAGTCAGTTGGGCCGAGTCGCGATCCATCGTCGATACCCCATAAAGAGTAGCTGGTGGGGAAGCCTCGTACATGATAGACTGCTTCTGTGCCATTCGCAAAGCTTCTGCCGTCTCTAAGGCTGTTCTCTGATTGATAACTGAAAGTCAACTTATTGTCCCTTCAATGCTCCAGTCTGGTCAGGTTTTGTATCTCTTCGAATTATCATTACACTAAACCTATTTCTACAGTCTAACTGCACAATGCAGCACGGGGGGATGACCAAGAACACGTTCGGATTTGATAGAAATTCTGCTCATATTGCTCTCAGTCCACCTAACTAGATTTTGTCCGAGAAATATATCGGTAATTAAAATCTCTGACGTCTTTCTCTACGTTCCGTTTCGCATTCAGTGTCGAATTCGCCATTGCTTCCGCATTGACAAACCTGAATTGCCTCCTACCGGGACGGTTAAGCTTGCTCATTCGGCCGTTTATGGACACGATTCGCTGCATTTGTCCTACACCGTCCGCAGCCGAATTGCAGTCGAGCAAAAATTTGGAGCTTCTGTTAACCACACAGATGCTACCAACTGGGTCAAACCTAACTCTGCAGCGTCTTGCCACAGTTTGTCTAGCTCGACTCCTCCAACTGGAATGGGCTTTGCACGCACGCAAACAGTCCACTGGTGCCTCAAATCCGTCGAAGGCCGCGGTGAAGGTGGTGAAAAATTTGGCCGCCTCTTTATTGGAGTCAGATCCACGTATGTGATTTTTGTGCGTTGCGGCTCACCTGTCACACATCTCTTTGTGTGAATTTGATAGTTTCAGCTATAGTTCTTTTTCAGTCCCAGGACAAGAGAATGACTGCTTCTGGTATTCTCGGACATTCTTGGATTAGTTATTATCTAACAGAGGTGTGCAAAGAAGGTGCCTGAAACAATCAGATGTGTTTATTCTAGTTCGAAAAGCAGCCAAGCAGTATTAGACTCCGGAATGGTGAGGTAATGATAGGGTTTTTAAATAACGTTCATAACTGAGCTATTTTCTCTTGAGGTCCAGCTACCGTGAAATTTGTGGAAAATGTACGTTAGCTATCACCTCCGTCGGTCAACACTCGTTTCTCGTTGGTTATCCTTTGCCTGTTTTGTACTGGCAGTTAGCCCACATGACTGCTGTTTTATCTCACTATTTAAAGCTTCTTTGAATAGGCCCAGACAACAATCTTTCTAATCAAAGACAACAGTTGATATCGTGATTGGGATAAAATGTTTTTGAATAGAACTCAATGAATATGATGCCATTCATTCTGTCTCGCATGATTTTGAAACCATGTTGAAATGAATGGAAAAACGCATGGTCATGTGTGATTTTTAACCTTGTGACAGTAGACCCGTCAAATTTAGTTCGACAAGATCATAGCAGCACGCTGACCCAGGGTGTGGCTTCTACTCTTTGCTGCGCTTTAAGGCTATCTAGTTAAACCTTGGTGCTGATCCCCGTATATGCTGTATAACATAAAATCGCCTTGAAAGCTACCACTGACCCGCTTTATAAGATGTTCACGGGAGCCACTACAACGAATTGTCCAGCTCGCCTATACTAGACTACCTAACGCTCAAAGTTGACTAACAGTATGCTAGAAAAAACAATATTTCACTGTTGACATACAATCCATATGTGGGTAGCTACGTTCATAATGTTCGTTTCTGTTCTAAGGTGATTGAGCTGTGTAGACGGAACACTGACGTTCCCGCTACCTTGCATAGTGTATTCGATTTGACTTTCAGTGTGAACTATGTGTTATTACTGTAAAATCATTCTTAGGTTTGCTTCGGCCTTCAATCTGTGTACGATGCTCATCATTGGAACCAGCATTCGATTTATATTTATATTTATCGCCCAAAGAACATACGATGGTTGCCGCGTGATTGCCGCAGACAGTTACAGGATGCTCCATTTGGTCACCTTTTCTGAGATGGTCTTGTTTGTGACGCAGAAAAAAGTCCAAGATCGTGTAGAAATGAGTAAATGTAAAGAGTTTGACACTGCCGTGTGGCGATTTTCAATTTATTCAGCATTGATACTGCACAGTAAACCATTTTATTCACGGGTCAAGATTCGACAACGAAAGAAATTGTTATTGGTAGAGAGATGCTTAGTTAATCCACGTTATCTTCCAGTCTTATTCTATTTTATACCGTAGATCACAAAACCACTAGTCGTTCATAGGTTTCAAGAATTGTACTGATAGGGCTACATTTCTACCGAAAGATCCATTCATCATTGACATGAAGCCAAGTAACGGTCGCGTGATGCATTGAATGATCGTCAGTTCACATAATTTTGTGTTAGCAGTATAAAATGGAGCATCGATTTTTTGATATTGCGTGACAGGAACAGGATGATTATGAATGTGGATTTCTTACGCACCCCAAGTGCATCAATCGATCTGAAGCGGTCGGTTGAAAAAACCGATTGATGTTTATCGTTGGTCAGTCGATTCATTGTGTGTATTTGTAAGTACGAGCCATATGATGACGACTAGCATGACTGCTTTATTCATCGATTTGGTGTTTCACCGAAACTTTTACTGCTTTTGGAAACACTTATGTATTGCTTTGAGGACTGTTGTTGGTGAGCAAATTCACATCTTAACAACGAAGAAACAAACAAGTGCAAACAATAGCTGTTATTTTGGAATGACCTCAAAGAAAGAAGGGGGTAAATCGCGAGATCCCAATATGATCAAGATCATCCAGGTCTCGTGTTATTCTATTCTAATCATGGGTGGCAGAATAACGACTAGCTGACCAATGAGGAAAAAATGAATGACAGTCTTGACACGTGTCAACTGATACGAAGACCGTCAGTTTTTCCGTTTCTTCAACACTACTACTTGAAGTCTGCTCTCATGCTCAATCAGAAGCATAAGCATTTGTGTACACAGGTGGAAAGTGATTAAGGGTTCATTCCGCGAAAAGTGTCCAATACCTAGTTGATTACAAGCACACTCAGAGTAATTTCCGTAATAGGATTGACGTATTCTCGGTAGTGTATTGTGAAGTCCAACTCTGCGGTTGCTCGTTGCGATACTCTTTCAGTGACTGTTCTGCATATCGCCTCAGACCTGATGGTCATGATTCCTGGTTCTTTTTCCATCGCCGGATTTAATAAACCGGCCGAAGGTCTAGAAGCAGTATGTCCTTTTCTATAGTACTGGTCCATTTTTTGAGCTGCCTATCAGGGCAAGGGGCAGGATAGTGTTTGTTTGATTGTCTCTGACTCGGGTTGCCGAAGCGTATAACTGAACCACTGCAGTCGTCGACGTTGAAGGTTGATGAAGAGTGCATCAAAGTCAGAGCAGAGCATCGTCTCTTTACCTCTTCGTTAGACACCATAGCGCGCCACTTGACCTGGAGGATTTTCCGCATACACCACTGATCGTAACTGTCTAGCCTTCAAATATTCTCAGCTCGCAGTGACCAAGTTTCGTAGCCATAGATGAGTACGAAGCGGGTAGCGGCACGGTAAGCCCGAACTTCGGTTCTTAAGCGGATTTCACTGTGAGTTCACGGCGTCTGTCGTAGTTGGAGGAAGGCTCTCCTGACGCTGTCGATCAGTATTACCACTTCACCTTCTTCCTGGCTGTTCGGAAGCAGAGTTGAGTCCAGGTATTCCAATAAAGCTGCGTATTCCACCGATCGATCGTTGACGGGACAGTTGTTGAACTGTCGGGCCTCGATTGGTTGTAAAAGCATTGTTTTTGGTTGAATTCACTCCCAGCCCGATTGACTTCGCGAAAGAATTGACTCGATCGATAATTGGTTGGAGCTTAATGAAGGAGTTTCCTCGCACGACGATATCATCCACGACCTCCAAGTTCGAGATGTATATTTGCTGGTTAAGCTGAACACTAGGGTAGTTGTATAGTGACTGGTGAGAGGAAACAGCCCTGTCTAACTCCGATTATGAGTGCGAACTCAAGGTTGTTTGCGTAGTATCGCTAAGATTTGGCTGAATGGCCGGGTGAGCAATGCTGAGGTCAGAAAGCGAGTATTGAGTACTAATTCAGAGAACGTTGTGGTACAGCGTATCCAGCTTCGTAGACTTCGTTGGTTGGGGCACGTGTTATGTATGGCACACACACACACACACACATCTTCATACCGTGTCCTGTTTTCCGTTCCTCCTACGGAGTGGAAGAAACCACGTGGAAGTCAACAGATGACGTAACAACGGGGAATGCGAGAATGTACAACGAACTTGGGAAATTTAGGTGCCACACGTCTTCGTGGCTGGGGTCAAAAAGATCCCCTCACCAATTGGCTGAAGACACTGAAGGATATTGCAGAGAACCGCGAACAGTGGCGATCGTGTTGTCACTTTCTGTCGAATCCAAATGGCTGATCAGTGTGTGTTTGTACAGTTATATTGTGTATTCCATGTGTTTTGGCTTTTAGGGCATTCTTTCCTTTTCCCACCTGTGTAAGTCCACTCTCTGTCCTATCTCCACATGGTGAGAAAGGTGAGAAATGCAGTGGCCAATGGGGCTTGCCCTACTGTTTAACGGCATGTGATAATGATCGGACATCCCATCGGATTGAATTATGGTCCACAGGTTTTCGCGATTGACCGACTTGAAGACGGTCCAGAATACCGTTGTCTGCTGGATCTCAGAGCGGTTCCCTAGTGTTTGGCAGCGGTGATAGACAGTAAGCCACTGTCGTCCGGCCGGCTACCAAATCTGGTATATTGGGACCTTATGTGGATCTCTTCCGCTCCAACTCTCAGGGTCTGATTTGCGATTATCCCTAATATCGCAGTAGGCCTTCGTGGCTTTGGAGTATTTATCCCTTCCATGCGCAAGCATGTTATAACAAATAAGTGTGGAGATTTGATCCTCACAGCCTCTGTCACGGCGAGAACTTCCTTGGCTTGGGCGAATGCATCTGTCTCTTGCCTTGGAAAGACTGTTTTGTAGCAGCGCACCGAAAATCTTTGCGGCGGCCTCGATCAAGCTGATCCCTCGGTAGTTGAGTTATCCCTTTCAGAATGGACAGCACAGTAGACATGCCCCAGTTTGATGGGAATACTTCCTTCTTGTCAATGAATGACGAGAACAGGTTTCTTATACTGGAGGGATGTTATCTTCTCCAACGGCCTTGCTGTCTTTCAGTTCGGTAATAATTTATGTGATTGCCGAAACACTGGGTGGGGCGCAGTTTCTGCCGCACTGGACGGGAAGAGTTGACATTGGTCGGTCCGTCGGGTGTTTTGTAGGTCGTGTGAACAGTTGACCAAAATGTTTCGACCCATCGGTCCATTTTCTTGCTTTGTTCTTTTACCAGGTTTCCTGCTGCATCACGAAGAAGGGAATCTTGTTTGCAGTACCTATTCGACACGTTGCGAATGAGACGGAACAGTTTACCAAAGTCACCATTTATTGACGTGATCCCCATTTTTTCGGCTATTTCAATCCAGCATCTCTCGATCAGTCCTAATGGAGCGTGTGACTTCTCGTTGCAGTCTGGGGCGTTCAGTGGTGCCTGCGAGCCGGGCTTCGTGTGTTTCGGTTGACAACTGGAGTGTGGTCTCAGAAATCCAATCTTTTGCCCGCATTTTCGTTCTCCTGAGTATATGTAGCTTCCTTGATTGTGGACTTTAATTGAGTCCACTACTCAGACATACACGATTCACGGGATATTTAGTTCTCCGTCAGCACTCACTTTCACGCTACGTGTGTTTCACTATGACTTGCTACTCCTGAAGAAGAACGTTATCTTGGCCAAGGCTTTTGATCAACTTAAACGCTGTAATTGACTCCGTCGATGATCTTGTTGACTGCAGTTTTCAGCGACAAGTTTCTGTTATTTATGATGACCGTTGGTATCACAGGCCGAGTTAGACAGATACAATTCCCGTAGCATGTTCCGGTGAATTAATCTCATCAATAAAGTGCGACAAATGGCACCTTGAGTGTACCACAGTTGGCTCAAAAGATTCGTTCGCAGTAGGGAAGAGTCTGTTACACTGATCGCGTCGCATAGATCAATCTAAAACGTGATCGTACTGTCAGCCGCGACAGTACACGGTTGGTTTGTGTTTGTGGTCGGATTGCACAAATCTCATGGAAGCACTAACTTTTGGGCATCGTTTTATTTATGCTGTGTTGTTTACCATGATTTAGGTCTTAGCAGATATAGTTAGTCCAACAGCCTTATGCACACTAAATGTGACAGTTAGAAATGAAGAGACAGACAAGCGCTTATTACTATTTATTTTCATACTTTCTCCCTCTTTCCTATATTTTCCCTTGTTACTTCTCATCAGAATTGCATTCCATTATTGATCAGAATGAGGGAAAATCAATCTCTAAACTCAGTTCGGAGTCGGAGTCGCCGGTGTCTGATGAAAGAGACTGCATCAACCGCTTGCCCAAGGTGCTATCCGGAACGGATTTGCTGGTGAGTACGTGGTCGATCATTTTCGCCGTTGGTGAATAGTCCATTCCTCGTGCCTGAACATTGATGATATTTCATGTCCTTTTCTTTTTACTGGATGAAATTCTTATTGCTGGTTAGTTCTGAGGTTTTTCCAGCCAAGCGGTGGATATGCGAGTGATCCAAATGAAAGCGAAGTGAACGACACCATGGCCATCACTTTTCGACTTCGTTCTTCGTAAAATTGAGATAACCATGAGAATCGGAAATGTCGCATGCGACCTAACCCACTGATCGTTCTTATTCATCGACATTGCGGAAGACAGCACCGTACCTGTGAATTATTCATCTATTGTATCGTTACGTGCTTTGTCCCATCAGGAAGAAGATACGCCTAGATGTGGTGTGATGGCTTGTGCTTCTTTATCACCAACGAGGCTGCGCAGGATGGTTTCCTGGTCTCACGTGACGGACGGGAAGAAGCTCCATCACGGATGCTTCTGTCGCGTTTCTGTGCGGGGTTGACTCCCCGAAAGCATATAGGTGGCCCATTTGCTATCCTAGCCAAGCGGACTAACAACGGCGATCTTTTCATCCGGTCTTGTTCTCACCGTAGGCTGTTTCTATCGAATACGAACTTTTGCCGCGAGAATCGGTGTAGACTCCCTTGGCGTGCCGTGCCTTCACTGCATTAGACTCAGATTGACCATATTGTCATTAGTCACTGCTGGCTTGGGTCGTTTAGAGACGCATTCATTCTGGTTCATGCCTTTGGACTCAGGTAACGACTGGGTACTTGCTGTTTACATCTCGCTTATGGTCGTATCAATACTAAAGACACCGAGCCCGCACAACTGCTTCTAAATGATAACTGGCGATCTGCTTTCCAGGCAGAGCTTTTTCGCTGTTATCGATGCGGCCAGTGAACCCCGGCAACAAATCAATGCCAAAGTATACTCCAGTACAAGTAGGCCTCACAGTTAATCAGTGTCTCCGGTGTCAGATGCTTGTGGATCCGTCCGTCCGGACACCACATTCAAAGAGGTGCGCAAATCTTTGATGCATCAATTGATCGGAAACTTGAATGGGGCCTGTGAGCAGTGTTGGACTACGAAATATAGAGACATAGAAATGACTCCATCTACTGGTAATGGTCACAACCTTCGTCGTTGGATCCACCTGTCTGCGGAAGTCATATGTGCATGAGGTGATCAAGGAATCCGATAGTTCACTAACTCGCGGAAGCTGTGGGTGTGAAAATCAAACCGCGTTTAGATCAGGCCGAGGTTGTACCGATCGTATCTTTACTCTTTGACATATACCAGAACACATTCTCTGTAGGGACTCTGGGTTTGGAAATAGCCCTATCCTCTTGGGAGACTAGTGCAGGCAGTAAACTGTCTAACGTCTAATACGCGGACGATATTATGTTTCCAAATGTAGGTCCAGGGTATTTGCAAGTTCTTCCAGGTAATGTAAACTACAGTGTAGCAGTGTTTGGGATGCGTTTTGCAGCTTCTAACTTGGTCATTTACCGACTCTTGTCTTAGCAACGGGAGCTTTATGTGAAGTAAATGAGTTTTATTAGTTCTTCCGTTACATGTCAGCAGATGGTTGGATATCGGATGAAATTTCGTTGCGTACGAAGAAGGTGCTTTTGACTTTTGCCACTTTGAACCATCTGTGGTGTCAGTGCGGCATCGGAGTATCCACGAAGCGTCAAGTTAACCCCGACGTATTCATATATGTCCTTTAATCTGCTCCGAAAAAGGTAGGAGACTGTCGGTGTTTGAGCATCGATGTCTTCGTAATACTGCTCGAATATGGCGGGAACACCTTATCAGCAATACTGGTTCTAGGCGTGGTGTGTTAGGAATAAGAGATTGATCGCTGGAATAGGTGCCAAATCTAAATAGAAGAGGTGGTTGTGACATGCGTTTCTTATACCTACATTGTTCTCCGTGCTAGTCAACGTTTGGAAATTAGGTCGCGATGGTGAGTCGTGAACTTTGACCAATAGACTTCTTTGAGTAGGGTTTGGTTCCATCAGACCCGCACACCTAGCAGGCAGAGGTTTTAGTTGGCCCGGTGACATTCGGGTCCTTTCTTCGTCCTTATGATTTCCATCTATAAGTTTTCTGTTTATAAGCTGCTTATGCTTCTAATCCTTTTCGCGCTCGATTCAGCCTTGCTGTGATATAGCAGCGGGAAGTAGAACAGCGTACTGGTTTAAAAATCCAAACGGAACTGATCTGCTTGCTTTGTCACTGGCTTACGGTTAAATAATCTAGAAAGCACCAAATTGTGTGGACCGATCCCTTTTCAAGCGGCATCTTCAACGGTGGCAACCCACTGGGTCCCATTTTTCCTCTTTGGGAAGATCGCGATATTCGCGCAAATCTAATATCATTCATAGTCGTACCCAAATAAAACCTGGAGTTTAATAAGAAGACCGCGGCAGTTTTCCGTCTGATTTTGGATGAGTATGTAGTGTTTTTTTTAAGTCGTTAAAAATTTTTCGAGACTTGTCCAAGCCCATCTAAACTGGATTCTGCATCAGGCTACTTTTGTGCTTCTCAGTAGGCAAGTTATCGAAAAATCCACTCGGGTTGTTAGCTGCAGACCTGATTGCTGAGACCGCATATTTGCATACTGACAAAATTCTCGCCAGTAAGATCTTCCGTGAAACCAAGATTATTGACGGATAAATATCAGCATGTAATCGATTCCTCGGGACTCTGCAAGCGGTTAACATAGTTCAAAAGTTATGAAACCAGCGGCCCAGATTACTTCCCGATAGTCGTATTGCATGCGGTAACAGATTAGTCTTATAAATACCAGTCCCGTCTGAATATATCGGACAATTACAAAGTTGTATCTGTCGCATCAGTGAAAAATGAAAAAATATGATCCGTGTGGTGCATATACAATACCTCGTAGGCATGTAAAATCTTATTACAACTATCCCTACTGAGAACCGTATTACCGCTCACAGCGAATCAGATATTTTAACCTCTCCAGTGCGATAAAGTTTTTTCTATCACCAATCGTGAAACGCGAATGTGTCATGATGTGTTAAATAATAAACACACGGATTCAGTTATGCTAGGAAGAAAACGTGCTAGGTACTCCACCTCTGATGCATGCCTAAGATTCGTGCAGCCACAGATAAGAGCTGGGTATCTGATGAAGACCAATGAGATGAAAGATATCCTAAGAGCACAGTAGTTTATCAACTCATAGGTGCTACTCTCATCGGGCACCCCATATACCAGAAACCTTGGTTGTGTGCACTGAAATTCTCCTGAGAATACTATCAACTACGGTCACGATACACGTACATGACCATCATCATGCACAACACGTGACTGGACATTGTTTGCTATTTCCATATCGGAATGATCTCTTGTTTGCTGCGCTGCTCACGTCGGTTGACTCTAATGGCTGTTGTCGTGTTATGTATACATTTTCTACCTATTGGTCCGCCAATTTTCCTTAAACAAATTATGTTGTCCTTATGCTCTCACACCTTCGTTCTGTATTCCCGCAACTTCTTTTTAGTTAACTGCGAATGACTCGCGTAATCCGTGGCTAGAGGCTCGTTTTCACGGATCTGCATTGGCATTGGGCTACCTGTGTCAAACATTCCTCCAACCCAACAACCTAAATGTCCAATCAATGGGTGATCCCGGTGCATCACCTTACGCGGTGGAACCACTTCGGCATCTTCAGCTCGGCTTGCCCGGTCTATGGACACTGATGTGGACAGAACCGGTCAGGAGAATCTTCGCGTTAGGTGACACACTAGGCGTAGAACGGCGTGATTCTTCTCTTCGCTCTTTTCTGCAAGGTATGTCCCTCCGCGCAGAATGTGGTGAACATTATAAGTCCGGGTTTTGGTGACCATGTTTTCGGGTGATATCATTATTAAGCCATTACAATTTTATTTACATCCGAACGAAATGAGAACACGTGTTCCCGGGGTAAAATTAGTTCACATAGTATACAGCCGAGATCGACGTCATGCTCAAGGGTGACATCGATGACCTTCGGTCACGGAAGTTCAAGTGCTTCGAGCAGCTTTCATTGTGAACACACTAGTAATGGTCTGATGCTGACTGCCCTGGCCCTCGCTAATGTGCCTTATATTTGACAGTTTTTGGCCCATTTGGTGGGACCCCGTGCAGGATGCTGAATGAAATTGTACCATCAAATGATGGCTGCAACTGAGTGGTTTAGAAATGTCTTATCCATCACATGCAAGGCTACTGTCAATGCTGCCAAGCTCATATGTCTATTTTCAACATCGACCACCATAAAACACGAGAACGAAGATAGATTACCTTTGTCGGTCTATTCAATGTTTGCTTGTCAGTTCAAGTGCACCTATAGTGCCACGTATGTGGGTCCAACTATAGGACATCTATCTAAGCGCACAAAAGAGTGCCAACCACGAAATTTAGTTCGTCGGGTAATCAGAACGAAGCTACATTGTTTCAACTTTGAATTTTCGGTGTAAGTTGTATTACATATGGATGACAGGACAGAATCTCCCCAGAGGCACACTACCAGTTTCCTGGTTGTTGCCGCACTTCAGGTATACGTACCCAGTACTCTCCTGTCCAGCCATCGCTTTACTTGCACATTCCGTTGTGCGTTTTGGAACTGCAGTCTCATTTGAATCATTACAAGTATACATAGACAAGGAGTCCATTTTCAGAATCATAGGGCGATGTAGTATGCAAGGGCCGGTGTCTCTCCACGGGGGGTCACGCGCGTTCGATCTGAAATCACGAAAATACAGAAAACCTCTTGAACACTGTTCAGTAAGTGCATCACTGGGACCCACACCTACATAAGTCGAATACCAAAACAGCTGCCTACAGCCTAGCTACAAAAGGGATTCTTCATTCTGAAATTTAGTCGTGATTAACTGACGAAATAACTCGAAGAATCACCTAGCAATTCCTAAAATGGACTCTTCATCCATGCACACTCCTGATGTGTTCCTCATCATGATTTTTTTCCAGGCGGATACGATGTGAATTCGTGTATAAGATGGGCTGACAAAGACAGGCTAATATGACCATCGGGTTACACAGCCTGATTGTGTTCGAGTGTGCCTTCAAATCAAGTCAGTTATTTGCTTTTTACACAGTCGGGTGACTGAGTATTTAGCAGTACATAGCTATGCTCACATCAATTACACAAAAAACAATGCGTTGTCTACAACAACAACTACAACAAAGTACAATAATAAGTGGTGATTTATGAACTATGACACTGAACGTCGCTTACTTTCAGCGTCAACGTTTGCAGGGTTGCATAAGAAAAGAACAAGGTAGGGAACAACGGAGGACCGTTGGGCAACCGTACATGCGTAAATCGTTCTTCAGTTACTATGGGTGGGCGAATAGGAGGCACACATGCTGATGTGGGTTATCAAAATTCTCTCGGGAAATGTTTTGCACTTTTTGTGATGATGTGATCTGATGGATTCTGTGAAATCTCTACGAAATATGCCACTCGCATAATATGAGTGCTTGAGAGACCTTTTTATTGTGGTGAAATCTTCAATTTTTTTCAGTCCAGGGAAGATTGGAGAAGAATACAACCAGTGAAGTAGTATGCATACGAGGACAAAACTGGGAAATTATTCTTGCGGAAACCACGTTAAGCTCGTCCCGGAATGTGCTACGCCTCAGTCGGAAACCAAAACCAGTTCG
Source organism: Fasciola hepatica (assembly GCA_948099385.1). NCBI lineage: Eukaryota > Metazoa > Platyhelminthes > Trematoda > Plagiorchiida > Fasciolidae > Fasciola > Fasciola hepatica. The sequence goes on from CANUEZ040000168.1 coordinate 7,930,162, forward strand.
GGCCGGCACTCGATCGTATTTGTTGATTGCGTCATATGATGGAAGCGTGGGCTGAACTGAGGGAATCACGTGATGGGAATTTGAGTGCACGCATTGCTTCACAATCCTGGCAAAACCCAGCCGGTTCGCATTTCGGAATTAATTCAAAGTAGACAAACAATGACCAGTGCCACTGGGTCAGTTCTGGTCCGTAACAAAGAGAACAGGAAACGAAACTAAGCAGGGTAACAAAACCCATACAGTTTAAGTACTTCGTCGATCGAGCGCAATTGGATTGGATATGAACTTGTCGCAAAAATGTGGAACGAGATAATGAGGTACTATCATTGCTTTTGTGAAAACATGTTTAGTTCAAAAAAGCGTATGGGTGATCGTAACCCCGAGGTATTTGAAGCATATTTAACGACTAATGGGGATCTTTCCTACCTGAGCGTCTGAACAGGATTCCAAAATGTTCACCTACTTAGAGCCTTTGAGAAGAAAGAAAATAACGTCTGAACATTTACGATGGTTTAAAGTTGGGCCATGAGCTTCGGAGCGATCGTCAACATCTAAGGGATCAGATTGGAGTTTAAACATCAAGATCGGGTAACCCAATTGCAACATCATCCACATACTTTATGACGAATGGACAGTCACTGATGGGCCAACTTGGTATCTTGTAGATGTTAGTAAAATCGCCAGTGTCCTCTAACAACTAGAAGTTGTGTTTCCGAACTCGAACCATTACGATAATGAGTGATCTCTCAATATATGAACCTGGAACCTACACTAACTGGAGCACAAAGTGTGATTCCGAACAGTAGAAACTGCTGCACTTGAATTACTTGAAAGACACAAAATCAGCTTCCTGTCTGTCTGTGTGTGCGTGTGTGCCAATCACTGATCGCTTTGGATGGCATCATTTTTGATTCATTCACTTAGACATTAGTACATCGATATTAGCAAGTGGTCTAGTCACTGATTTTCGGCGTGCTAGTAATAAACCATAGTAAGTTGTTATTAGCTAGTTGCACTAAGATGGCTAAGGTCTTCAACTAGACACCCGCCAGTGGCTCCACTGGATTTGTTCTCAGAACAGCGGCTACGCCGCAGTAACGAGATCGAATAAGTGTCCCTGAGTATTGAAAATGGGTCAGTAACAACAACTAAGCAATTGTGTTTCGTATCCAGCCGCTTCTTTATGTGATCGTTCACGGAGAGGGTTCAGAAGCATTCCCTACCCTGTGCTACACATTGTGCACGATATCTCGATTTATTTGATTCGAGCTGAAAGTACGAATGTAAATTTATTATGCTAGTGGGTTAACACACCAGCATCTTAAATTTGGTCAGCGTAAGTGACTTAGTTCAAATGATTAGCAGAAAAACAGCGGTGCAATGTTGTTTCGTGCATCACATAATGTAAACAACGCAATATAATGATATATATATATATATATATATATATATATATATATATATATATATATATATACACTCATTCACTCACGTTTGACAACGAGTCTTAGTTTGGATCGAAACGTCACAATAAACGTTTTACAACTCAGCGTACGCCTTGACTTCTCTATAATATATATATATGTATGTATATATATATATATATATATATATATATATATATATATATATATATATATATATATATATATATATCGGCTTGAAATCAGACATAGTGCCAACAGAACAGTGATTACAAAAACGGGGGTTGGAAAATACACCGAAGTAAAACAGTCAGCCTTTTATTATTTGTGTCTTCTGCGGTTGTTTGCGTTGTGGGTTATACTACTCGGTCGCCCGGTCCGGGTGGGCTTTTTTGTTCAGGGATGCACCTCTTGTCTTTGCGCATCCTGGCGCCGTCAGCAGATTTGTTGCTTCTTTGAATGGAGAACGTTAGCCAAGCGAAAATCCCACCACGTCCTCGAACACTGATCGTCCACCACCACCTATTTGGTGAAGCCACTTTATTCACGATTAGCCGCGGATGTTGCCGGCCCCCTATCCACAACCTGGGGACACCCCCAGTAGCACACATCTCTGCTTTGCCTGTATCGGACAACAGGGTTTCTGTACTATACTTGAATTTCGTAGTAGTAATTTGAATATTGGTGCAGAGAAAGTGGATGTATACAATAGAATACCTTCTTCAAGTGATCCAACATCGGTGGTGATTCAGCCCACGGAATAAGTTGAGGTTGCCCTTCCGTCAGTAATCGAACGATATAGGTAGGCGTAAAACCCCGGATCAAACGCAGTGAACTCTCAGACCATCTGCATATGCGATCCTATTAAATAATGGTCAAACAGTAATAGAATAAATAATACAGACCTTGAATCGTGAGGTATCTCAGTTACGACAGTCGGTCAGGGCACTTTCCAAAACGAATGTGCGTCTATCGCTAAAGGGGCAATAAGTGGAATTGTACGCTTACCGGGAAAGAAGACAGCGCGCAGCTGCGTCCACAGGCAAAGAGCATCGCCAGTTACGGTGCACCAAACAAAGACAGTGCCCGGCTGCATCAAAGATGCTAATGAACTTGATCACCGGCAGTCAAAGACGAGATGTGAGTTAGCGTTAGCACGTCCATAGGGTGGAGGTGGCAGAGGCACACCGTTCAGGGAGTGAACCAATCACAACGAAGAAAATTAGGGTATACATGAAACGAACTGGGCAGTGAACAGCGTTTGCGAACTGTCAATCCAGCTGTGTGCATGTGTCACAAGTGGCTCAGAAAGGAATCAATCGAAGAAAGAAATCGACCCACGCGGAGTTGACTGAGTCAGGTAAGGAGCTGTATGTGTGTGTCGGGTTAACGGTACGGCTAAGCGGCTACGGGTCAGGCTGAAGGTATACTGTGAACCTCACTGGTGCGAATGTCAACGGGTACCAAAATCCGACCCGTGAGGAATATAAACAATAACCAATCACAATATAGAGGATCAACGTCACCCACTGAAAGTCGAATGAACCAAAGCGAAATGGATCACCGACACACCGGAATGAATGATCTGAATATGTTTTAGACAAGTCAGAAAAATTTGGGAACGAAATCAAAATGATTTTGTTTAAATGGTTAAACAGAATCAACAACTCCTGAAGTAAATGGTTACACTATATTACATTCAGGTGTTTATTCAGTAGCAACATTACAGGGTGGTAGCTGATTTTACGATCTTTCAGCGTTCGTTCTTGTCATATTTCCTTCCCAATGCATATATGGATTTTCTCTCTTTCCTACGAAATATTTCTTGACCAACCTGCAAATAGGTGATCTAATCAATCAAATTACCGGACTTCAAGTGCAAAAATCGGACGAGGAGGCGATCTGTACCGGTGTTCTCACATTGACGACCTGCGTGCCCGCCTTGCTTCCCCATCTTCACTCGGTCACAGAACCGGCATCTTCCGGTGAACAACTCTCGATGACATTTGATGAGTTGATCTACCTGGGCGTGGTTACCACTTGCCTCCAATCGGCGATCATTCGTGCGCTTGGTGCGAAATTGTTGGCCTCGTTGGCAATTGAAAAACCGGTTGAGACGCTCAATCTTCTTTTGCCATTGTATTTGGTTTATTTAGAACCCTTTGAAATGAGCAATAATAGTTTAACCAGCATCACTGGTGACTTGAAGCGCGAAAACCCCGGAAACACCTCATCATCGACACCGTCCGCATGCACAGGAACGCTGGAAGCCTTGACAGGTAAGAAGACACTTATTTTACGCCATTGTGCGACTGATAGAAACTCCTTATACTATAATTTGGAACTCTGTGAGGCAACGTTAGACTACAACTACTTGAATATCAAGTTGCCTCTGTCAACCTAATCTAGAGATATAAATGAGAGTGTTACTTCAGCTGAACGGACTGCCAGATGGTTATCGATTTCGGAAATCTTTTCCTGTCATACACATATGACAGAAAAGTTTTCAGGGAAGTGTTTTCGTGTCGCAAATTACGATTGGCATCCAAGGTCACATTTCAGCAGACCACGGCTACTGAGGTACTGTCTAAATCAAGAAATAATCAAGGCAGATTTCGCTAAGCTCCGCCGTAGTACAGTTCAAGATGTTTCCGTTAACGTGACCGTGATTGTCGTCTGCCCCTCGACCCTATGTACTGAGCCGGATATAAAAGACGAGTTCTTCGATGATGACGAGAACTCATTCAGTTGCATCTTCAAGTACGACATCCTATGGATGGCAGGAGACTAATACGCTCGCACGAGCCTCGCCTTCCAACGTGTATAAGGTATTTGGAAAACGCGGACTCATGGAGCGACGCGGTCCCAGCGTTCGATGCACGACTCAATGTGTATCGACAGCACAACAGGATACGAGCGAAAAGCTAGTCAAATAAGCTATGAGCTCCTGTATAAAATGTCACCTGCTGGGGGTGATTGACCGTGTAAATCGATGCAAAGTAAGGAAGTTAACCAATCAGGAGAAAACATTGGTGTTAAGGCCGCAAAATATAGAATTTTTGGCAAAGTAATTTAGGGGGAAAGCACCTATGACAATGAAATCAGTGCCTTGATATTGTGAGCACTCAGCTGTCTAATTAGTGAATATACACAGATAATACCTTCTAAAAAGCATCTAACAACTGCGTCCGTGGTTTTCCAGTATTCAGTCGAGTGTTGATGCTGCGCAATAAATCAATCATTGAATTTAAATTTAAGTAGCCAGATTTCTCGCTTCGATAATGTAAAAAGACGGATGTGATATTATTTGCAAGTATATATATGATAAGTATTATGGTAAAGTGTGAACGAAATTTCTCCGGAAGCACACGACCGGTTTCGCGGTTGTTGCCACTCATCAGGTATGCGTACCCGGTACTTCTCTGCCCACTCGTCTTCATACTTGTACACTCCGACGTTATATGTTCACTAGGATCTAATTTGAATCGTCTGGAGTGTGAATGGATACTCTTCATTGAAGAGTTCACAAATTAATCAAAACTTTGCTTGCTTGTCTCGGTCACTGCTAACTCAACGAACAACGAGGTTGCATGTACAAACGTTCATATTGATGGTAAGTAGTATGTAAACGTGTAGACAAAACCTCCGCGCAATAACTAACGGAAATCACAGTTGTGATTCATTTGTGAACTCTTCAATGAGGATTATCCATCCAGACGATTCAAACAAGACCCTGGTAAGGATTATATATATATATATATATATATATATATATATATATATATATATATATATATATATATATATATATATATATATATATATATCGTGATTGAATTTTTTGCTTCATCCATCGCGTTCCTTCTTTCCTTCTGTTCACTTCATAGCTATTGTGGAGCAAATAAACCAAGCTTCATTCCCCGACGGTGGCAGCCAGCGCGCTCCGTGGTTCGGATTGGATCAGAACGATCCCTTGGCCGATCCTGAATTATGTGACTGCCGTTCCGGGGATGTCGTGGATACAGCAGATGGTGCGACGGTTTCAGGCGAACTGAAATTGCACCGATTTCTCACTCTATTCCTACCCTATATTGTCGTGCTTGTTCCGCCTGTGCTGCGCCTTTTAGCAGATCCGAATAGTACAGTTCGCATTCTGGCCAGTCGATTGTTCACATCGCTCCTGACATTGTTTCCATTGGAAGTGAGTCGTTTTTACTCATTACTGCTTGTCTGTTTACTGATTATTGTTGTCTCACCAGTGCAACTTCATCCTATATCTACAGAACCCTTGGTGATCGGGTTTTCCTATGAGAAGACACCCTATGATCATTGGCAGGTGGCTTCGTTTCCCTAGCCTGGTACCGTTTTTGTCTGCGTTCTTTGGATTGCAATGATCATGTAAATGTGGTTTTGACGCCTATAGAATAAATCTGCGGCTCAAACTGTCCGCGAGTCTCACGTTATGGAGAGGTAAATCTTTTCGAACCACACACCTGCCTGTATATTCAGAATATTTTCTCGAGCTACCAATTTGAGACTTGTTCAACACTTCGAAAGAGATCCATTAAGGAATAATTAGTTTTAATGGTAAATTTCTTTCGATGCAACGCTTTTTGAAGTTCTACAGTTACATACGCCCCTAGGTTCTACGCGACAAGATGGAGCCTAGAAAGAAGCCGGATTTTCACATCCAGTCAAGATTAGTACTAGCTGTGCACTCCCTTCTGGGAAAATCTACCCGAGTTAATCGTAAGAGTTGGGTTTTTATTTCTCATATTCCATACTACCAATCCCTTATTTTTATATCTCAGTGTTTCGCTACTGAATGACGCACGGTTCTGTCGTGTTTCACAGCAGCAACTTTGTGGGTGTCACAAATACTGCGGCTCCATTACAGGCTGACGAAATTCTGGCAATCCTGAATCTCCCGTTTGGTTCGAAACAGACCGAGTAGTTATCCTTCAGACTTTTTACGCCTAGTATCCTTGGGTCTGAATCCAACAAGCGTGGTCTGTTGGGTAATTACTACTTGAGGTTTCTGTGAATCCGGGTGAAATGTGTCCCTTCTAATGTTCGTGAAGTTAACCTTCAAAGATACTCTAATTATCCTAAATATGAATTTGCTGTCGCATTCGCACGATTGTTACATGCGCCCTTGGCTACGTCCTGAAGGGTTAAAGTATCCCGCGAGGTTAAAACTATGAATGACTGTCCGTTGCAGATTGTCGGACGTGGGTGTTTCGTCGCACCTGAAGTGATCTTTATTGTTTTGTTGAAGATATGATTCGCTTGTCCTCGCAGCTTCTCCACCCGACATTCGATACAGCAGCGCTGGAGGGGAAGAATAATTGTTTCCAGTGTTGCTCTTACAAATCATCTAGGTGGTAACAATGCAGTTGGTTAGTCGTTGATCGGGTTGAACTGTGTTGTTATGATTTTATCATTGTTCAGAATTTTCCATCCGGTCATTTTCACAGGGTTCTCTTTCTGATCCTCCGGGTATGGACCCGGATCTCCGTGTGGCTCGTGCAACGAAGCGTCAGTTCATCGACAGTTTGCTGCACCCGGATCGTATTCAGATGTACAATTTGCCCGTTCCGATTCAAGCTAATCTACGTGGATATCAACAAGTAGGTGATTGTACGGTTTCCATTGCGGTCCATCAGTTCTGTTTCATGTGGTCATTTAACTATCTTCGTTATATCTAATTCTATCACGCGCCTCGATGGCTTAGCGGAGCCATCATTCTTTTCTTAGTGACTCCATGGTTTGACTGAAGGATACGCGTTCGGAAACTTGGGCTATTATGAATTCTGTTATAAACTTATCACATACGCTTACATTATTCGAACAGATGACTTGGTAATTCCTGATAGTCTGACCAAAATATTTTTGCTGCTGGACATTCCCCCATTTTGTATCCGAATGCTTTTAGTACGCTGAACTTTGAACTCTCCAATCATTGTAGAATGTTTCTGATACATGTGATACGTGTATGGTCCTATCGTTTGTTATTGGCAGTTTTAGGGTCAACCGGTAGTAGTCGGAACTGTGCGTCACGACTGCATGAAAAAATAATTGGTGACACTGTTGTCTAACTAAGTTATTTCTTTTGTTTCATGCGGTAATCACCGTTTTTTTCATCTGAATCATTTCATCTTTCTCCTCATTCTTATCTCAATTTCAGGACGGCGTGAATTGGCTCAGCTTCCTCAACCGATATGGTCTAAATGGAATTTTATGCGACGATTTAGGCCTAGGCAAAACACTTCAGACGTTATGCATTTTAGCCGGAAGTCATTACGAGCTGAGGCAGAAGCAAAACTCAGGAACTATCCACGCCGGTTGTGCCCGATCTTTGGTGATATGCCCGTCCACGCTGTGTGGCCACTGGTTGCATGAAGTCGAACAGTTTGTTAGCCCACGTGATCTGTCTCCCATTGTCTACTCTGGTGGGCCTGGGGTTCGATTCAAGTGAGTTTTCCCCCCACTGAATTCTACCTGACGCTATGCGTAACTGAGTATCTCACATGCTTGCGCGTCGCGGAAATTGATTTTCCCCCAGACTGTCGGTGCAAAACTCATCACAGAAAATTTCGTGTTCTATGTTATCGTTCATCATGTGCGAAGGAATGTTTGCCTGATAGTCCTTTTTTCTCAGGTTGTTCGGTGCGGGTTAATGGATGGGGGTGGTCCGTAATAGTCACTAACGTACCTTGGACAAGTATGTGAACTACCTATAATTGAGCGCCTCTCGAATGTAACACCACTCTGGAAGGAAGTGCCACGCAAGTAGCTTTTTTCCAATTTTGTTTGGAAAGCCGAAAGGATGCACGAACAGTAATTCCCTTTACTGGAATCGTATAAGATAATCAGTACTTAGCGATGCCCTACATCATACGGCGCTCTTTTCAAAACTACTCGACATGCACAGTGATCTTTCAGTCAAGGATCTGGTCTTGTTCGCACTAGTCCCGATAAAGGGTGTCTAGCAAATGACACAGATGCAGTGAAAATGTTCGACTTGACCATGACTACTTCGAGTAGGTTCTCGTGAGACTGGCAGTTCTCCGAATCCGTAAAATGCAGTTCCTTCCAGTTTTTCTTACTCATACATGAATTACACCCTTTCAGTTCTTCTTGAATGACCGACTGATACGCTGTAGTTCATTTGACAGTTACATCACTCGAATGGTTAAGATGAGGCTAAGCACAAAGTTGGCTGATTCGTTCTTTTAGTGTGTAGTCAGCGCTTCACATCGCTCGGCTTATTGGGCTCAGAAAATCATCCGATGTACGACTTTGCAATCAATAGAGTTCACTCTAAAATAAATATTTACATCCAGATGCTTTTTTGAAGGTGTCTGGGGATCGTAGAGGCGTTAGGAAGAAATTAAGAAAACAGTGTTCATATTGGTACTGCCGCTGCTGCTGAACGTATGTTCAGCAGCTCTGGTTCCTTCCGGGCCACTGAAGTTTTTCTGGTAGTAACTAACTGCTGAATCTGGAAATCTGGTGGACTGTTTCCATGAGACGAAAGTCAACAGAGCCGATTGTTGCCAATTATGGCAATAAAATTGCAATGTTTAGCCACCAAATGGACATACAAACATGGTCGACAAATTCCGACAGGAATTTGCTGGCGGTTTTCAGTACGTTTGTGAATCAGCTGGTCATGTTGTTTAAGCTAGCAGCCATATGCCTGGAGCAATGGGGTCAAATCGCGATTCATAACACGCTTTCGAATCCTTACTCAATCTGAGTTATTATAGTATCTGTCCACTGTTGTGTTATTCATTAACAGTCATTATCGCCAGCCTACTTACGGCTTAAGCTTGCAAGTTCTTCTTGATCTGCTGAATGTGAACAGTCAGCGAGTCAGTTTCGGTTAGAAGAACCATTAAACACGCACGGGATGCAACGGGTCTATCTCAGTTGCAACTTCTTTTGAAAAGCGTATTTGTAAAAAATATGGAAAAAGTAAAAAATGAACTAAGAATAATGATATCAAGTTGGCTAATACGACTGCGTCACTGGTCGCGACACAGCTATATCTTCTAATGTTTAATCAATAAATAGAGTAGTTTCTTGGATCTACTCGGAATGCCCAATACGCCGTTCATGACCATGTCCGCTGATTGGTTTTTATCCCATACTTCTGTGTGAGACCGACCGGCATGACCCAAAACATGAAGTGAAGAACTCCACTAGATTTCAACATGTCAGATGTGATTACAAGCCGGGCGATAGTTAATTGATGTCTGCCACCTGTGACTGGTACTCGTACCTCACTGGTGGTAGATATTTATGTCATCCGGTATTGGTCAAGTAGTTTAGAGTTTACCCACCATCTCGGAGGTCAGAGGCTCGAATTCTGTCACCACTGGTCACTTTCGTGGCAGACAGTAATACGCTATCGTTCGGGTAGCTGCCACACTCCATGTTTCAGGGTTGAGCTGCCGGTTATCCCTAAAAGTGCAGTGGGTCTTCGAGGCTGCGGGGGTTTATACCACTTCCACTTCCCTCATGCGCAAGTACATTATGAAATAATGTGACCGCCGTGAGAAAATGCCACGGAAACTGCGTGCTGTGTCGTTCTATTTGTTTTCGTCGGCTGTTATCTTGGTTAAATGAGCAGTCAAAATCAGTAACGATGAGACATTCTAGTATGTGAGTATTAGGAGATTAGACTTTACATGATGTAATTCATCATGAAGTGTGAACGCTTGATTCACCATTGAAACCATGGAAACCCTATACAGCACTGTTACGAATCATTTTGATTCCAAAGGAGAATGCAATAGCTCTATTAAGTTTCCTGGTTTTTATTGCTCGGTTCTGAGTTCACGCTGCAAGATGAATCATTATTCTGTTAGATATTTACCCCGCTTGGTGATTTTGTGTATGCGTTATTTGCTATCACTTAATTGTCTTCTCAACCAATGAACTTCTATCACTCTTTCTCTTGCTCCGTGACAACTTTCTGTTTCAGCCTACAGACACAGATTCTGGACCATAACTTGGTGATCGCTTCATACGATCTGGTACGAAATGACATATCATTCTTCCAGTGAGTATCGTTTTCCACGTGTTCCGTTCTCTGTAATAAACCCACAACCTATTATCACTTTCCGCTGATGTAAGTTACTAACAGGAAGGGTGAGAAATGCCCAAAAAATGTGTGAATCTGGTGGGTGAACACCTATGCTAAAGTGAGGATACTCAGAATAAATTCTTAGCGAATCACCAAAGCTTATCTGGCTGCGATGTTCGGGGCACAGTGTGCATGTTCCCGAAACAGAATTTCTTATGGTGCTACTTCCACAGTAGTGCGTTGGATGCGAGCAAGACTGACCACTTACTGCCACAAAATAGCGGTATGATGTGCCTCACAAGTGAACTTGACATATTACACAGGATTCGCAAGTAATGTTGAACTGATCCACCTATTCAATTAGTGTATGCATCTGTAAACATAAGGGTAGGAGGACAACCACTGGCGCTGCTATATTCACCCACATTCATGTTTAGTGGTTTCGCACTACCATCACGACGAGGCTGCATCTTGGCGTGCTTTGATCGCTTGCGTGCCTCTATGACCCGAAGAGCTATGCAGAATGGCTTCCTTACGCCGCAGATGCAATCGTGCCTGATAGGTCAATGGATAGAGGCCAGACGGAGTCCAGTCTCAGAACCAGTTGATGGGAAACATCTGGTTCTGACCACTATGCCCCTGGAGAGGACACCCCAGCGAATAAACATGCAGAGGGACACTTTACCGGTCTGAAAACCTCCATCAGATGGGCGTAGGGGGTGAGGTACCTGGCGTTTCTCTCGACGGCGGGGGAAGCTGGACAGCCCCGGGTCAAGACGATACTGCCCCGTCCACGTTTCGCTTGCTGCATTGGGTGTATGGGGCTGAAGACTAAATCCGAAAGGCGGATCGATAACAAACACCAGCGAAGACAAGACAAAATGCCTGCAACAATCAGGTCTTACGTGACAGACCAGAAGAATTTCCTTCACAGATTCTTCGGACACGTTCCCGTGTATGGTTACCTTCCCACTGCCTTGTGGGTGAAACTTTTGAGTCAACGACTCCGGTTAGGGTTCCCAATGAAAAACCCTTTCTGTGGTGTGGGCAGCCGTGAAGTATGATGTGCTCGGAAACTTTCAGTATCTTCCCCGTAAAGGGCCTTACCAATTTTCTCTCCTTTAACCTGAGACCGATGCAAAACGCCACGGGTAATTTCGCCTCTGAATAAAGCAGTAAATCGGAAGTTGGGTATAAATCGAAAGCACTCCTCAAGCCTAAATGTTCACTTCACTTGACTGCCTTTAACGTCCGCACGTGCACTGCTAGACTGGATTCCAGTCAACAGTCGTTTGTGTGCGGTCGGTTCTCTTTGTGTCAACAACAACAAACTGAGGCGTCGATGCTTGGTCGTCGTGTCTGTGTATGCGCCGACTGACTATAGTTCCTCTGAGACCAAGGACGAATTCTCCCACGGTTTATTTCAACTTTTTCGCGCGCTGTACGAACTTCGTGGTCATTGCTGGGGATTTCAACGCCGTTTGGGGGATTCCGAAGGCATACCGGAGGCTCATTTGCTATCCCAGCCGATCGCGTCGACAACGGTGATCGCCTCGTCTAGCTATGCTCCGACCACAAATTGTTTCTGGCGAGTACGAATTCCCATAAGAAGCGGCATAAACTGACACGGCATCCTCCTTGGTCTTCACAACGTTGGACCCAGATTTACCGTTTGATTAGAGAAACCGGTCCACGGAAGCCTGGTGTAAGTAAGTTAATCAAGGAATCCGAGAGCTCACTGGTTCACTCTCAGGGACGTCATTCGGATCGTTGGGCGGAGCACCTGAAGGAACAATCCAGTTGGTCCACCTCAACGGTGGACCTTCCGATATGCCTGCCGGAGAAGTGATGCAGGTGCATATCACTCCTCTATCACGAATGGAGGTTATGTGAGAGATGAGTTACTTGACAAGATACAAAGCCGCTGAACCATATAAGTTGTCTCCATCTTTTTTCAAGGATAGAGGCGAAACTTTGGTCTCGGAGTTATCAAAACGTCTCCGTATTATTTTGGATAGTGAACAGATTCCCAGGAAATTGTGTGAATCGGTGATTTACAAGAAAGATGACAGGCCCTCTTGTGAAAATTACAGATAAATTACCTTTGTAAGTATCACGTCTAAACTGCCCACTGGTCACTCTCTACCGATTATCCAGCGCCGACGAAATGTGTACGCGTGAGAACCAAGCCGGTTTCAGACCCGGTCGAGGTTGCATTGACCACATCTTTACTCTTCGGTAAACCTCAAAGTACAGACACGTCTTCCGTAAGCCTACAATCGTTGTCTTTCGTGATCTGAAAGCGGTGTTCGATTCACTCGATTGAAGAATTTGTCAGAGAGGTTTATTTCTGTTTTTCAAGGCTTGTACGCGAACAGCCGAAGTCGAGTTCGTGCTTACGACGATCTTTCACACGAGTTCACCGCAAAAAGCGGTGTTTGCCATGGCTATCCTCTTTCACCCTCCATATTCAGTTTTGTGATTGAGCTGGTCCTTGAGATAGCCCTATCCTCGAGTGAGAATAACGGCATCGATCTCTGCTCGGGCAGTAAATTGTCTGACAAAATATGCGGATGACATTTTTCCTCTGAGTGAAGAGCCAGGTAAGTCGCAAGCTCCCTAAATTGCCTAAGCAACAGTGTAACAATGTTTGGGATGCTTTTTGCACCTTCAAAGTGTAAAATGCTGTTGCAGGATTGGGTTGGCTCAACACCAAACTCCTTTTTGGCAGGGGAAGCTCTAGCCGAAGTGGATAAATTTTGTTACCTAGGCAGGTACATTTCACCAGGTGGACAGATATCAGATGAAGTGTCATCGGGTATACAGAAGGCGCGTTTGGCTTTTGCCAACCTCTCAGCTGTGGCGTCGGAGTGATATCCGATTGTCTGTTAAGGGTAGAGTGTACAATGTGATGGTTAGGTCCGTGCTTTTATGCGGTTCAGAAACATGGCCATTAAGAGTAGAACATAGGCATCATCATCATCATCGTACAGCGTTAAACAGTACGGCAAGCCCCACTGACCACTATCTTTCTCACCATGTTTCACGTTGAATTAGAAAGTGTGAAAATGCAAGATGGACAGGGAGTGGACCTACAAGGATGGGAAAAGGAAAGAATGCCCTAGTAGCCAACACATGGAATGCACAGTCTAACTGTACAAACGCACATCGATCAGTCATTCTGATTCGATAGAAAGTGACAACACGATCGCCACTGTTCACGGTTCGCTGCCATATCCTTCAGTGTCTCCAGCCAACTGGTTGAGGGATCTTTTGGACCCCAACCACGAAGACGTGAAGCACCTACTTATCCTAAGTTCGGGGTACATTTTTTCATTCTCTGATGCCACGTCATCTATTGACCTCTAAGTGGTTTTTTTCCACTCTTGAGGAAGAACGGAGAATAGGACACGTTATGGTAGACGTGTGTTTGACATACGTAACACGTGCCCCAACCAACGAAGTTTACTAAGCTGGATACGCTGTGACAAAACGTTCTCTGAATTACTACCCAATACTCGCTTTCTGACTTCGTCATTGCTCACTCGGCTATTTCACCCAATCCTAGTGATACTACGTAAACATCGATGGTCGAAAAGCTCATGATGACGAATATCTTCAGTACTCAGACTCCAAGTTTCGCAACCATACAACAAAACTGAACACACTGCGGCACAGTATACACGACCTTTCAACTTCAGTGAAATATCAGGTTGCTGTCACGAGTGCCTCAGTCCAGCATACGCCGCTCGAGCCTTGGATATTCGCGTTCTCACCTCTACTACTGTGCTCCCATTGGTCGTCACGGTGCTGCCGAGGTAGGTGAAGTGGTCGACAACTGCCAGCACCTCCCCATCGAGCATCATGCTTGGAATCGTTGACGTCCAGTCTTGTAACATAACTTTACACTTCGAAGGTGCAAATCGCATGCCGAATGGAGCTACAGCATTTGTGAGTCTATCTAGTGCACGTTGAGCATGTTTCGTGGATTCAAACAAGCAGACAAGGTCGTCTGCGTAATCTAGATCACATAGCTTTCCACTATTACCAAGTTCGACGCCTATATCCTGAAGATTTTGCAGAGCACTCTCCATTATTTCGTCTGTGACGAAGTTGAACAGGAATGGAGATATGGGATATCCCAGTCAAAAACTGTTGGTCGTTTCGAAACGACCAGATAGTTCACCGTAAACTCTAACGCGGCCAGAAGTATGAGAATACAATGATCTTAGTAGGTTCATGAACTTCTGGGGCATACCTTTTTGCTGAAGAACACTGGAAAGCGCTGTTCGATCAACTGAATCAAAGTTGCGTTTCAAGTTACGGAAGGCCAATATTGTTGGTCGACGGTGTATGTGACGCGTTTCAGTTAGTTTGACGAAGAGTAAAAATCTGACCGATGCATCTTCGACCTGGGCGGAATCCGTCCTGCTGTTTGCGGGTATTCCTCTCGCGAGAGGGTGTAAGACGATGCAGGAGAATCGAAGCTAATACCCTGGTGACTATCGGAATTGAGCTAATCCCACGATGATTACTACAGTCACTGCGTGTTACCTTCCTTAAAATGGGAAACAATCATTGACTCGCTCCATAATAACGGAATACTTTCGGCGTTCCAGATGTCACGGAGCAAAGCGGTAAGTGATTTTATCAAAGCATCTCCACCCAGTTTGGAAAGAACTGGGGGAAGTTCGTCGGGACCTGCCTCTTCTCCTCGCTCTAGTATTGGAATGCATGACTCTACTTCCACTTCCGATGGGGGCTCAAGTGATACCACCCAAGGAGTAGCAGTTGTTGATACAGGAGTAATTACACTAGCGTGCGGCTAGCTAAACTGTTCCTTGAAGTATTCGGCCCAACGGTCAAGCCTTTCCTGTTGACTATGGATGGTCTCTCCCTTTCTATCCCAAATCGTTTTACCGACCTGGATGCGCCGTCCACCGGTGTCACAATAAGTTTGAACAGTCTTTGACTGCTATCTGAAAAAGCTGGTATTTCCATTTCTTCGGCTACCTTGACCCACCAATTTTCGCGATTATTCCTAAGGCTTCTTGTAACTTGCTTCTGTGGATGTCTTCTTATCATCTCCTAACAGTTCGGAAGCTGACGCTTTTGCTCCATTATACTCAGCGACTCTTACGAGATCCAGTGTGTTTGATGGACAACGGATCGAGGACCACAGGCGAAACCTGCTGGCACGTGCATTACCTACTGGATATGGGCCCAATGCTCATTTACATTACTGTTCGTCGTAAATCCTAGCTCATGTGCTAACTTCTGCTCATACAGGGTGCGTACCTCTAGATCACACACACGTTGCACGGCTAGCCGGGTTTGCGGTTTGCG
Source organism: Fasciola hepatica (assembly GCA_948099385.1). Taxonomy (NCBI): domain Eukaryota; kingdom Metazoa; phylum Platyhelminthes; class Trematoda; order Plagiorchiida; family Fasciolidae; genus Fasciola; species Fasciola hepatica. The sequence continues at coordinate 7,946,026 of CANUEZ040000168.1, forward strand.
ATGATGACCATTTAGCTGGAGAGATAATCGCATTAAAACTAATGCATAGTCCGACTCTACGTACGTGGACCAGTAAGATCTACAGTTCTGAACAGAACTGCACCACTGGTAGCTTACGGCGATATGATCAATCTGGCTTAGAGTACCTGTAGAGTTAGAGCGCCATGTCGCTGTGCGACGCGAGCTGTGTCGGAAATTGGTGCTAGACAAAAACAATCGATTGTCTACACAGAACTGAAGAAACCAATCCCCGTTATCTGTACTTTGAGTGAGTAAAGCACAACGTCCACCTAAACAAGCTTCTGCCGTACTCAGTTTGCCAACTTGTGCATTGAAGTCACCAGCTAGCACTACAATGTCAGAACCTTTACTGCTACGAACGAGGGTGGCGAGTTCATCATGGAACTCATCTTTCTGCACGTCTGAGCAGCAGTCCGTTGGAGCGTACGTCGAGATCACAAATAAATTGTGTTTAACACAACTATCCTTTCGAACGCCAACTGACCCCTGAAGTCTCACAGCACATGAAGGACTGTTAACAGGGATCCAGTCTGAGAGGGCATCCTCAACCTTGTTACTCAAGACTATTCCTACACCGCGTTGACCAGCAGCTTGAGCTACTTCGTCTCCTGAAGTGCGCAGAAAATACCTTGATGAGATACCAGGAGCAGTTAATTAAATCCCACTGTCGAATCCTGGATACGCGTTTCACTGAGGCGGCAGACATCAGTCTTCAGAGAATCTACTGTAAGGGCTAGGCACGCCTGATGACAGGCCTGTATTAGAGTACTCACGTTGAAAGAGCCGAGATTCAGAGGCTGATGAGGCTTGAGGAAATGTGAGTTACCAGACAGAGGATTATTCTTGACACTGTTTGGCAGTGAATCGTTGCGAGTATCGACCGTGTTATCAGTGGGAGCATTATGGCTGGATAGATGGGGCTCTTTGGGTCATAGAGGCGCGCAAGCCATTTCACCACGTCAAGGTGCAGTCTCGTCGTGATAGGAAGATAGGCGAAGACTGTCGGTGTTCGAGCATCGATGTTTCCGTAGCATTGCCCGAGTATGGTGGGAACACCGTGTCAGCAATGCTGAGGTTAGGCGTAATGTGTTAGGAATCAGAGACCAATCTGTGGATCAAGTGTTGAATCTAAACAGGTTAAGGTAGTTGGGACACGTGTTACGCATGCCCAGCGATAGACTTCCTCAAAGTACGCTGTTCTCTGGGGCCGGTAGCGACTGAAAGGTAGGTCTAGGTGGTCAGTCTATGACATGGCAAAAAAGGTATGAAAACCTTGACCAGTGGACTTGGCCGAGTAGGGCGTGTTGTACTTCCAGGTTAGATTCCATTCGACCTACCTGCCAAATGGTTGGGGACATACAATGATATGGCTAGGTGTTACGGCCAGTCGCGTAGTTGCCTTCGAACTGTTTCTTTGCCCTCTTGATTCGTGCTTACTACTTTGATCTGTTTTCTGGATCTTTTCCATTTTATGCTTCTGTTCTTTTTGCCGCTTACTGGATTATACTGGAAGGTGGCAACCGAAACCAGAGCTCAGAAGTGCGAGGTTAATGGTTGAATAAACTAAGGCTATGTGTACATGTTTATTCTTTTGGTTTTGGATCGGGGTCTATCTGTGAAGTAGGATCACGTGCATGACGTATGCCCGTTTAAACCGAAACTGAAACCATGGCTAGCCAACAATACAGTACAAATCGTAACTGGCTACATTGATCGCATCTTGCTCGTAAACTTGTGTGTGTGTGACGGCTGCAATCGTGTTGCATCAGTCTTCATTGTCCTGAGGAGTTAGAAACCACAGACTGTTGAGAATCCGATTTTACTTCCGAAGTGATTTTTCGTAACTGATGTGTTGTTGTGATACAGGGACTATAAAGAATGCTCTGAGTTCTTCGTACATCTCCAGAAGCACTTCTTTAAACGTGTGCGCTTTGTTTTAATGTCTCTTCGCTGCCTACGGATTAATACATATTGTATTTTTGTTCTCGTTATAGGTCAGTTTTCTGGAACTATGTCGTTCTGGACGAGGGTCATATAATCAAGAGCAGCAAATCTAAAGTAATCGCCTTGGTTCTGTCTGTATGCGCATGCTGTCGCTCACTGATTCCCAATGAGATCATCACAACTTTTATTTTTACCTACCACACGTTTCTGCTTATGAAAAATATCGTGTTTTGTTTTTTCGTAAGCGCGCTTAAACCACCAAACGTACAGGACAATTGCCCCGAGGAAGCCGAATTTTGAAACGTATTACTGTGACGCTCCTTACCAGGCAATTTAGTGTTAAAGGAGGTGCATCGGCACGGTAAGCAGTGGACAGGCACGATATGCATATTTTATCCTGATTTGGGTTTGTTCCGATAAACCTTGGCTGATGATCACACGAGTACAATATTTGCCCTACTCTACTGACAAGTCACGAGAGCGATTGACTTCCACAACTTTCAAATGTATGTTAGAAGTCGGTTGAGCTAAATTCACGACTCTCTTTTGGAACTGTACCCATTTTCTTTACGATTTCTGTGCTATGATTTGCTGATGACCAGTACCACCACTATGTTGTTCTCCCAAACACTTTTGGCTCCGACTCGTCCGTCGCGATTCATTGCGAATAAAGCTTCCGAGAGGGCTGAAACGCTGTGTAAACCGCGCTATCAATAGAAGCAGTTTTCGGCTGTCGTTTCTAAACTTATTTATCCACACTCCAGTACTGTAACATGAAATGACCGATTTTCGTTTAAACTCCATGAAATCGGAGTTGGCCCAACAGTCATGGTTGTTCTATTCTGTCCCACCAAATCTAGTGGAAAGACTTTCTCGGCCTCGAATCGTCCCAGTTTGTTAGCACAGAACACATTGGTTATATAGTAGCAAAACAGTCACCGTCATCAATGGTTGCAACACAAACAAACGGGTTCGTACTTGCGTCAAGTAACATGTCTTCTGATTGGTTGGTTGTTCACACGACCAACTACCACTTGACGGGAGTCCGATTGCTTCCTATCGATCCGCTACCATGTCACTTGCGCATCCGCTGGCACAAGCATTGACCTGGATTCTGGACAGGTGCTGACGCGACATGGCTGACTATCGACCTTGAGTCATCAAACCCTCACGATGGTAGGCTTTCAACCCTGCTGTCTCGGGTTCGAATCCTGCTTTCTCCTTCGGTCACTTCCCCCCAATTAGCCGTGACCGCCCTCCTGAAATATTTTACAGTTACTACGTTGTAACAAAGGAAGTAAATAGATAGATAAGATCACATAAAGCTTCTTGATCATCGTACTTGTTAGATGATCGGGAGGCAGACATGAGTTGACGATCAACTACCGTTTTCATTTCACGCCTAGACATAAATTCAAAGACGGAACACGACCATAGCGACTTGCTTCTGTGAGGGTCGGACTGCAAAACCAAAAGCTATGAATTGCCAAAGTCCTCGAGATCAGTCGTAGTAAAGATTTTTTCGTTACATGATCGTGCACAGTCGATGTTGCTTCCTTGCCGTGGTGATCGAGTTTACGTGCTACGATGACCCGGAGGGCTATGCCGATGAGAGCGCAAAGCGCTCCTCCAGAATCATCCATGTCCGACAGGCTGGGTAGCCAGATAAAAGCAACCTGGCATTGTTAGAGGGTGTCGTAAGGGTATGGTCTGACATCGTTCGATGGATGGTTTAGTCTGTCAGGCAGATAGTGCGTCAGTATCGCCCCCTACCGAGCCCACGAAACCGCGATCGGCAGGACAGCCGAGCGATGGCGTGAATCGATAGTCGAGACGAATCCTGCCAGCGGCATTTAAGCCTCAAGGCGTGGCTGCCCACACCAGTCATACCAATGCGCTGTGTGCAACGACTGGGCACGTGATAGCAACCTATATATTCTTTGTTTTTCGCTGATAAGACTAGATGATTCTGAGGCAAAACTGACTTCTCATTAGTGTCGCGGGTTTTTCCTGATAGTGAGCTGATATAAATGCCACAGAAGCCCGTAGATTGCAACATGACGTGCGCGGATGTGGTCCGCGACCAAATAAGGCCATTACATCTTCCTTATTACACAACTATCCTGAGTGGGGTAAGATTCGCCAGGAACCGTTGGACATTCTCGACTGGTAGATCGCTATCCGAAAGACATGAACGGCTCGTTGTGCCCTTGGCCTCCAACACACGAACTTGCTGTTGCCTGACGGATAACACTTGATTGTGCACAACCTAGAGTTGCTACCCCGGAACAAAAGTCGAGTAACGCTGATGACGCCATTTTGTACCTAATTCTTAAGACACCTTATGCACAATTCCTCTACACTCTGCTCGTGGGCAGGTGTCATTCGATACATGCATGAAGCCGGCGCATCCTCTCACAGTAGCTGACCACATAGAAGTTAAGCCAGCATGAGGGTTGTTGAAGGGGCGTACCCTATAGTCTTAAAATCCACAATACTATTAGTGATAACCAAAACCCTGACATTGATACCTTGAATGTAAATCCACGTAAGGTCAGACGTAGTGACAAGCTGGGCGGCATTGGACTAGAACCATCAAAGTGATGGGCTGTGGTGGAATTCAAACATTCAACCTCCGATATAGTAGGTGAACGCTCTAAACTACTCGGTCACCGTCGTCTCTCTTGTTGACCGACGGTTTATGGGTTTCGAACTTTAGCCGGTAACGTATACCACTTGATCATCTTTAGCTGATATTTCTGCGACACCTGTGTGGTCTTATGTTGAACTGATAGCATCCTCACACACAAATTTCACTCCCAATCGTTTGCCATTTTAGATTGCGCGGGCTTTGAAGCAACTTTGCGCTAGACACCGACTCATCCTGACCGGGACTCCTATTCAAAATCGAGTTTGCGAATTATGGTCCTTGTTTGATTTCCTCATGCCAGACTTCCTGGGCTCGGAATCCAGTTTTGTTGCTCGATTCTGTCGACCGGTGGCGGCCAGTCGAGACCCAAAGGCTACTCGTGCGGAACAACGCGCAGGTCAGTGCAACTCATATTTGTCGTATGTTCCTCATGAACTCTAATTTAAGTCTTTCCTTTGCTGAATAATTTTTCTGCATGTTTTCTTCCACAGGTCATTTGGCGCTTGAGAATCTTCACAGGCTTGTTCTACCCTTCATGCTTCGACGATTAAAGGAGGATGTTATGCGTGATCTGCCACCAAAAATCATCCAAGATTTTGCTTGTGAAATGACCTCAATACAAGTAAGCATTTTCCTTCTCATGGGCGAGCATAAACCGTTGCAGTTTGTCAGGCAATCGAAATAACGATTTCTGAGTTAAGTTCTCGGATTTCGAATCATAGAATTTGCGTTTGAACAACCATTAGTCACACACTGGGTGGAGTGGTTCCTCTTGATATCTCAGAACAGGATCTTCCGTCGGAAACCAAAGGAGGGAAGTGTGCAAATAGCGAGAGAGATCCCATAAAAGGGTACTCAGTAGGTTAAAGATGTTTGTGATTACAACGATACCTCTGATCGCGAAAATATTGTCATATCTTGAAATATTTCCAGTGTTTCATTCGGTGGATTTTTTAGTCACCAGCACACCCTACTTGGCCAAGTACGCTGGTAGTGATATTCATACCGCTGTTCTCTGTCATGTAACAACAGTCCTCACTCATTTCCCAACCGCCATCCATATTTTTTGTGGAAGTGAGTCATTGAAATTCCTGATCCAATCGACGCTTTGTGGACACCAGAACTTCCAGTCTAATTGCATAGCACAAAATGCTGTTTCACAACCGAATTTCCAACGGGCGGGTGATGTTCTTTAATGCGTTGAGTCTTAGGAAGACCGGTGTGATTACCAGCTCACTTCTGTAGACCATTTGGTGGATAGTGGTCATGACCCAGCCAGAAAAAGTCGTTAAAAGTCAAATACCGGGTCCCACCTAATCAATCAAAACCAGCCCGAATTCGAGCCCTAGCCACGCCGAGGCGATCGCCACCCGCCTACTGATCCCTTAACTCCGTGGAAAAAAGCGGCCTGTTTAGGCACTTTAGCTGCTCTGGCCAAGACCGGAAGTTACGGATTGCCGATTCAACCCCGGAAACCCACCGTCGATTATCGCTCGAGGAGGTGGGAGTTTTATTCCCGCCACCACACCCACATACGAGACCATTCTTCCATCCGCGCTCTCCTCCCTCCATTTTACAACACTACGACAATGACCTTTAATGCGGCCAGTGGCTAACGCATCCCACTGTCACCTTACCCATATGAATTGTAAAGGCGTTTATAAGCTTCATTGAAAACACAGTTCGCTCTCCATCCTCTTGTTCCTTATGTATTCCTCTTCGGTTGTCTCTGGACTAATCGATTCTACAAGGTAGCAACCCAAACCAGATCACAGAAGGGTGAGGTTAATGAACTGGACCGAAACTCTTGGGCTGACGTTTTACAGTATTTCATGAGCAGTTTGATTGAGTGCATTATTTGCCAACCGGATGAATAGTAAATTTATTTGTTCATTTTATGACTTCAGAAATAATCAGTAGCGGTTAGTGGATCAGCACGTGATGTCCTTCACAACCGGATTTTTATTGATGTCGGATGTCACCCACCAGTGAATTGTTACAAAGTTCTCCCTATTTGGCGTCTTTGCCTTACCATTTTAGTTTTTTCTGAATTGCATTGCCCCGTTTGTTTGACTTTTCCATATCCTTATTGTAGCTCATGTTGTACGAGACTTTTATGAAATCCAACGAAGGACGTGTCCTCCTAAAGAGTATTAATGTGAAACGAGAAGATGGCGACGACGCGGAATCGCTTCCGGTCACCTACGGAGCTGTGCGCCACGGTTTTCAAGCTTTGCGCTATCTACAAGCCGTGTGTAATCATCCGTGCTTGGCTCTGAAACCGACACATCCCATCTTGGCCGATGTCAAACGTGTCCTACAGACGGAATACGGGACACGTGTTTCACTGGATTCCGTACATCTGAGCGGAAAGCTTTTAGCCTTATGGTAAATCAGTTACTCGTGTTATGCATGTTTTAACCATCTTTTTTGTACTCTTTTGGATATTAGTGCCAGTGCTCAGTAGGAACCTAAGTGGATCTAGAGGAGCTATTTCAAATCCACGGTTACCATCATCAGAATTTTATCCATCATGTGCCCACTGTGTATCCGAACTATCAGGAAGAGATAACTGCTTCAGTACGTGATCCGTATCGTCCTAGTTAGACTCCGGTAAAGCGTACATGCGTGACGAATAACTGATATAAAATCTTCGTTTGAGTGTGTCTGCCACAAAACAATTACATGAAGCCCAACTGGGAATGGTTGTGCGTAGACGTGTTAGAACGGTAGGCAATCGATGCAAATAAGCTGACTCGCGTATTATCGTATCGATGGCAATTCGCGAATGGAAAAACGAGCTGCTTAGATGTCAGAAAGGAGACAGTTCTGGGTCGTGTAAAAGTCAAGTTTCACAGTCCAATCTGCTGTCGTGCTACATAGTAGTCCAGCAGCGCAGACTTGGGTTTAATAGGGGATATCATTCCTGTTGAATCGGAAATATATTAGATGCAACCTGTTTGCAGTTTGTTGAATGCATAGATTGAGTTTTTCTTTCTATCTTGACGTCAAAAACTGTGGCCATCTCGAGTAGACTTCGTGAAACCATTTGTAGCTCATCGCTAATCAATTCTACTTAATCATTCCTCGGAAGTGGACTTCGCGTAATTTGTCCTGTTTGGGTCAGAATTTTATTTGTCTTTCTCAGTCTTTGTATAAGAATTGCCGAAGCCGAGTTCGTGCTTACGGCTAGCCTTCACTTTAGTTTATTACAAGTAAGGTTCAGTAGAGTTGCCCTCTATCGCCGTTCCTTTCCAACTTTGTAATTGAAATGGTTCTTAAGATACCCCTATCCTTGAGTGAGAATAATGGCATCGATCTCTGCTCAAACAGTAAACTGTCTGACTTAGAATAAGCGGACGATATTTTTCCTCTGAGTGAAGATCCAGGCAAGTTGCTAGCTTTTCTTGATTGCCTAAACAATAGTTTACCGATGTTTGGGATGCGTTTTGCAGGTACAAAGTGTAAAATGCTGCCGCAGGACTGGGCGTACCGTACACCAAATAGTGTCTTGTCAATGGAAACTCTAGCTGAAGTAAATGAATTTTGTTACACCTCACCAGGTTCTCTGATATCTGATGAGATGTCGTCACGTGTAGAGAAAGTGCATTTAACCCTTACCAAGCTTAGTCATTTGTGCCATCGGCATGGCATTCGATTTTCTATCAAGTGTCGAGTGTATACTGCGGCAGTTGGATTCGTCCTGTTATATGCCACAAGAATACGTCCGTTGCAGGTGGAAGATACAATAAGACTGTCGATGTCTGAGCATCGATTTCTTCGTAGTATTTCTCGTAAAAGGTAGGAACACCGTATCACCAATGCCGAAGTTAGGTGTGTGGTGTTAGGAACTAGAGGTCAGTCACCAAAGTGAACTGTTTGCGTACTTGCGACCATGCGCATGTTTAAGAAGAATAATAGATGCAGCACTTGATCTTGGCACGGCCATGGTTGTAGTTTATAGCCCCATAACTGGCCAACAGACACAATCTATACAAATGGCTTCTTGGGAAATCAACCAAATTATTTGATTTGGTAATTTGTTAGCAAAAGATATTAGTTGTCCCTCTGGAGAAAACCCGTCATCAGCCCGATTGTTTTTCTCCTTCGTTGTTGTCATCTAGTGCGCTATTTCGTCCGCATTCGTTTTTAGTAGCTAGTCAGACCAGTCCCACTCGATAAACTGAAATGCACACCAGTTGCTCGTACGTAAGAAACAGAATATCACTGCATAGATGGCGAAAACAGATACTGGTCGTCTACCTCGGGGTTGTATATCGAGCTCGCAAGTGGCATCATTGTGTTAAGGTATTGGTACTCTAGCTAACTTCTTGCCTAGCCACCATGTAGCCTTTCTCAGTAGTTTAACCCGTCAACCCGAAGCCTGTCGAATTCGCCCTTCTCCACTCCGGGTTAGAATTGCAGATCAACGATTTTAGGAAAGGATGATTTATCTAAGGAGAAGCCTGTCTATTCGAACTCAGCTTCACAACCTATTTCACTTCTTCTATGTCACTGTCTGTTCCGTACTCAACTGTTTTGGCGCTTGGTCATCGTGAGTTAACTACTCACACGACTTGGGCTTTTAGAGTATTACTGGTTTTGGCTTATGCCAAAAAACTGGGTCTCATTGTGCGCCAAAATTTTCCCCGATTACTTTCACGGCCAACGATTATTCTTAATTTTAAAAGGTCTGACCAAATCTCTCGGACCCAAACTGGCACTGCTACGAAAAGATTTCAACAACATCATATCCATCATTCGCAATGTAAATTTGATCGTCTTATTGTTCACTCAGTTCGTCACAAAATTATTTCTCATCCTGATTTTTGCGTACCACATTCATCGCTGCTTCCAGTCGTCTGCTCACGGATTGTGGTTTTGGAACGCCCAACTTTGGCTCTACTGCGGATCTAGCGAATCAGTTCTGCTCGAGCGGCACATCCAGTGCTGGTTCAGCGCCAGATGACTTGGATGATTCATCGAGAGGTCTGTTGAATCAACATCGTGCCCTCATATTCTTCCAGACACGTGAGATGTTAAGGCTCACAGAAGATATGCTGAAGTGAGTTTATACCCTGGGATATGGTGAAGTGAGATCAATGTATAGCGAGGGAAGTTGCCAGCTTTCCCTCAGGTGTTTCATGCATTGCTCCGTAAAGAGCATTTACTCACATCTTACCGAATAGACTGGACCCGTGGGTGGTGAATAACTCTTGAAGTCATACTCTTTGTTTGTCTTGTCCGAACTAAAACTATGTTTCTTTTTGTTATAAAAGCAACCCGCTGTCTTAAGTGTCAATTATTCACACTGTCCGCAAAAGCTAATAAAGTGTCCAAATTCTCTTTCCGTAGCGTAATCTGAATGTGACGGTTGTTCGTCTTCTCGTGTCTAATTCGCCCACGTCTCCCGAGTAATCACAGTCTTTGTGTGTCACTGTATTGCGATCGTTATCAGACAATTGTATGATATCAAATAACCGTGTCTTTTAATACCCCAGAGTTCGCTAGCTTGTCTGTCTTCTTATTAAGCCCATACTGTCCAATCCTCTAGTTTAACTTGGCACCACCCTCTGTCCTTCTCCATCCCTGGATCTACCTTATCTTGCTGTGTCAAAGAGAGCAATTTCCTCTTTCGTGTCTTACGTTTCTTTAGGTCGATTCAAGTTCTCGTTTTATACGTGGCTCAAACTGGTTCTGCTCTTGAACCCCGTTGTCCGGGTCTTGTTCACCTCGTTGCCCTTTTCGATTGCATTCGACGTAAATCCATTAGTCTCTTGATTGACCCCACACTGACCATAACTTTACAGTCACATTCCTTTCTCTTACCGTTATGATAGTGGCTTCTGTTCTTCAGAGCTTACCTCCTCCTCCTTCTCGATGCTCTGCTCCGTGGACAAGCGGAAAGCCATCAATACAAATTGTTTCTTCTAGCCTTTTGCGTTGTTAGGTTCGGTTCTTGATTCTTTCCGAGAATTGCGGAGTTGTGGAATAACTTATTCTTCTCCCACATTCTTCGCACTTTCAGGCATGGAAAAATCAGACTGATTCATGCTTAACTGTCGGTCAGAAATGCTTTCCACCACCATCTGCATACGCGGTATTTTTATTTTGTTCTACTATCAACTGTACAATTTTCTCAAAGTACACCAAGTGATTGTGTTTCAGTTTTCTTCGTTTGATCGGTAACGGGTAACTTCGCGGTTCATTTTTCTCTCCCCTACCACTCCCCCCGGTAGAAACCAATTCCCCTGGCTCACCTCGACTCGCCTGGATGGATCTGTTCCTTTGAATGAACGCTACGCACGCGTGACTCGGTACGTCCTGACTGACGAGTGAATGAGTGTCATTTTCCCTCATCGTTTTTCCCTTATAAATCCTCCCGTCTGATCAGTAATATTCATATTCTCTGACGTTTATTTCGCATTTTGTTCACCAGTTGGTTTTCACTGTTCCGCTGTTAGAGTGCTCTGTGTGCGTGTGTGTTCCGTCAAGTTGCTTGTTGTAAATACCTTGTAGTAAACGTTTCATTCCCTAATCAGTCTCCCACGTGAATGTGTTCCGCAACTAGTTTGTTAGGGGTGAGAACTCGCTCATGTGACGTTCCGTTCTCATCGCACAGGATGTCCGATTCAGTTCGCTTCCGATAATACACAGGCCAGGTCTTTAGGGCCTCAGTTTCTTACTTCACGGAAAACAACTTTGATCCAAAAAGACAACAAAATATTTTGGAAGTGTGGTCAATCATCAAGTCCTTAAGTTTTCTCGCCTTTGTTTCACTGAAAATATCCACCTTGGAGTGTTCAAAAGCTCATTAAATCCTTTGTTTCTCCTACTTCTTATACCACCCCGGCTGTTTTTACCACCCTTATTGTATGTGCATTTATTAGTCTCAACGATGTATCGTGATTTCAAGGTAGGGTACGATCACAGGTCCATGACAGCAAAAATTTGTGCCAACCTTGACCATTAGGCTTGGTCGCTTCAATGTCTCCGGTTCACGGTTGTATGAGTCCAAACTGAACAGACGTCATCTGAAATGTTATCTTTCCGCTGATCTTCCGTTCCTTTCAGGTTCAACTCTGACCCGTCGATCGATCTGATGCTGCTCACTACCGCTGTAGGTGGTCTGGGGTTGAATTTAACAGGGGCGGATACGGTTATTTTTGTCGAACACGACTGGAACCCGAGCAAGGATTTGCAGGTTTGTTTTGTTCTTTTGGTCTGTCATTCAGCGACGTTTTTGTTTCTTTTTCAATATCCGGATTTATATGTTGGAAATTGTTTGCATGTTCCTCATCTAATGTGTATCTGATTTTGCTATGTACCGTGAAAGGAACTGGAGAGGGGGGAGTCTGCCGCTTTTTGTGGATTTAGGCAAACGGATGAATAACTGCTGGAGTTTCCGTTGTATGTGCGTTTGTTTTCGTTAACCATGAACCTTGCATCTCAGTGCTCTTGTACTGGTTACTGCGTCGCAGTATAGCCCGGTAGTGAATAACACGGTGAAGTATAAAGAGCTGGCACACAACAGTCTATTGAAAGGTCGTATAGAGTGTGAAATAGTTCAGTACAAGTAATCCACCACATCTGATCGTGTCTGTTCAACGGAGCTCGTGCGCCTCAACCTGGAAACCTTGCTTGCGCAGCCGTTTTGGCTATGCGGTACCGAGTTTCTGTCTTGAAAGCCATTAACTCCCGTACGTATCAGCAGTCTGATTTTGGTGGCTACCTCCCAGTATCAACTTGGTTGGGCATCAAATGTCCCAAACACTGCGATCTGTTCCGACAAAGGTTTTTGTTCAGAAACTAGCTTCCAGTCCCTAAAACCACATTTAAATTCAACGACACACACCAAGTCAAGTTTATTGCATCCAGTTCCCCTTAGAAATTTCATGGGAGGACCAACAAGCATCATCACAGGATAGATTGAATTCAGCTGTTTCGTGTGATCTTCTCAACTGTGTACATACCGTCACGTGAATGTTTGTTCTAAGCAATGAAAAATCTGTAGATACTGAAAAACATTCAACTATCCGAAATCAATGCGGAGGTCGCCAGTCACACTCGGATTGCATAGGGAGAGGAGGGGGGTCACACTCACTCGTTGGAGTCACATTAGTTGACCTACCAGGACAAGTCCAGACTGGTTACGAAATGTATTTGTTTACACAGGTTAGGATTATAATGTCGAATAGCCACAACCTCGGCAAAGCGTAATAGTCTTCCGGTGGCATGTCACCCGAGACGCCTGTTTTGGTTTGTCGCAAACCTTCCGATCAAGTGAGTTGCGGGCGATCGAACTGGACGAGTTTTCGACTACTCACGGCTAACTTCTTCGGGACATTCTGAGATCCTAGTGCATGGTCATCTCTCAGTTCTTCTGATGTACTTGCTGTCACAAGTGTTTTGAAAAAGGTAGGTGCCAACATGGCGAGAAAGGCAGTGTTCAGTGGGGCTCGCACTTCTGTTTAACGCTGTACGATGATGATGATGATGATAATGAGGTAAATAGCGGGTCCGACTTGTCCAAGTTCGATTCAGCAATCGATCTTCTTGTCTTATGAGGCTTTATCAATGAAGGGAGCAATACATCCTTCTTAATGTTTCATCATCTACAGCGTTAAACAGAAAAGGGAGTCCCATGGGCCACTGCCTTTCTCATCATGTTGCACGTGGAATTAGAAAGAATGAATGTACAAGTTGGACGAGAAGTGGACCTACAGGGGTGGGAAAAGGAAAGAGCGCCCTAGTAGCCAACAAACAGAATACACAATCTAACTGTACAAACACGCATCGATCAATCATTCTGATTTGACAGAAAGTGACAACACGATCGCCACTGTTCACGGTTCGCTGCCATATCCTTCAGTGTCTCCAGCCAACTGGTTGAGGGATTATTTGAACCTCAACCACGAAGGCGTGAAGCACCTACTTATCCTAAGTTCGGGGTACATTTTTTCATTCCCTGATGCCACGTCATTTGTTGACCTCCACGTGGTTTCTTCCATTACCCTAGGAGGAACGGAAAACAGGGCACGTTATGGTAGACGTGTGTTTGTCATACGTAACACGTGCCCTGACCAACGAAGTCTACTAATCTGGATACGATGTGATTGTGTATGCTTTAGGTGGTTCTGTATTAGTTTATCATTTTCGTCACCTTTAAATTGTAACGTGAAGAACACGGCCTTCTTCGGAACGTCTTCTTCTTTGGTTTTCAGCTCTGTCATCGTGCTGTACTTTACAATAAATTTCCCTGGGTAGCCATTGTTTTGAAGATTAGAAGGTGTGTGTTGAAGACCGTCTTCGAAGGCTTCGATGGAACAGATCCTCTTTGCTCTACTAAGTGAACGTTTTATCAAGGCTCATTTATACTGTATTGGACAGAAGCTTCTCAAAGTCAAGTATCGCCCTGTCCATGTCCATTTTTCTAAAACGCGGATCTGATGAGAGAACCATCATCTTTCCTTATGATTCTATCATTGAAGGGGGAATCTGATTCGTGCTGTCTGATAAGTTATATGTTTGACTAGCAACGGTTTGAAATTCTCAGCAGGTTTTGTGCGTGTTTGCTCTTTGCAACAACAAAATATGTTTTGTCAACACAACGAACATAGAAGTGTCTTTTATAGACAACGACCTAGCTTTATTTATTCTAGATGCTTCATGAAGTTACCGGCCGCAATGGGCTTATCATTGCTACACCATCAACCTGTTAATGTAGTTTCCCATTGAAGGGAAATCTCACGTTTCGTACAAAACAGTAGAAGCTTTCAGAGATAATGAGGTGCAATACCAAGCTCACTTCCATGCGAGCAGGTAATGTCAGTAGTTTTATTCAGGAGGACACTGGTAAACAACGAACATACGCCATACGATACCATACGTTTCTAGGATACACTCAGGTTCCTGGTTTTGTCCAAAAATCCAAATGAATCCCTCAAACTGTGCACCGTGAACTTTCGTTTGATGGGTTCGATCAGTTTTGCCAACCATCGTGTCGGTTTTCGATATGGTTCTCCGACCATAGATAGAATAGGCCGTAGTGGTGTTCCATTTTTTTGAATCTTCGGTAGGCCATACATTCGATGTGGGAGTTGAACAACTGTGGAAACCCCTGTGAAATCATGCTTGTGCAATTGGCGCAGATACCGAACGATCGAATACTCAACAGTTGCTGTCCAGTCACGTCCAGAACGTTCAAAATAAAAAGGTTGGAGTCAGCAAATACCTTTTGCCTCTATTGGAGAAATCATTGATGTTTTCTATGACTGAACACAAACCTTTACCAGGCCCAAGACTAACCGCTTGTTCATTTCTTTGAAGTTGTTCTCATGAAACCGGATTGAGCCTGTGATACTAAGACATAAGTGCTCAGAAGCAAGTATAACTACTAGTCTTATACCAGTATCGGCCTTATTTCAAGCTAATCTCACTTCTGTTAGGTATAAGCGGCCCTTGGTAGACAAGTAAATGTCACAAAGCACACCATAAGGGTTTCGGTTGGTATAAGCCCATGCTCCTTTTAGATCCGCGAGGACACTTTTCATTCGTTATACCGTCACTACTCAGAGTATAACTGTTTGGACACGAAATGTTGAATTCGGTTAGTTCTCTCCCTCTCATTATAGTGTGTGATGTTCAACCTTCTCAGTCCCGTAGCAGGATTCTGTATTTTGTTGTGGTAGCACACAGTCCAAACTGGAAATTTTGCTATTTACTTGGGTTTTCACTCATCGACGCGGTACTATCCAGTTATAGCAATTCAGAAAGAGTTCTCTTGATATGGAATCATTTTAGAAGGGTAACGTGATATAACTGCGGCGAATATCACCCAGGTGAAGATGTTCATGATCGAACATTTAAATCGTGTGCTTGTTTTGTTTATGGAATCGCTGTAATATTCACTCCTAAATATCGAACGCAGTTAGCAATTTTAAAAGACAACCAAACATGGCTGCTTACTTGTACTTGCTTCAGAATGCAGGGTCTGTACAGTGTGTTCACCTTAAGTGGGTCCACCTCGGGAGAGTCAAACTTCCGTGTATGGATGCGTTTTAGAATTGACCGACACGACCAGTTTATTAACAATAAGCGCGTCCACATTGGTTAATATATCACTAATAGTGCCGTTGGAGTACGCCGGTAGCTTTATGCGATCAGTCCGCAGTAAAATGAACCATTTCTGAAGCTTAATTAGCCAATCTCGGCATCGGTCATCATCATCTCAAGTGGACGATCCAGAGCATTTTTTGACTGGATGTCAAAATCTAACTACTGTTATCATTTATAATAGCATGTATGGAAATTTGACCCTCTCCGGGGATGGATCCACTTCCGACGAACACACTGTACAAGCGACAGAACTGCGCTATTCGACCAAGTTCATAAAGAACGTTGTACCACGCTTGTTCAACAAGGTGTTGTGTCACTATACCAGATGGTGTTGAGCCGGAAATTAGAGCAGCCTGTTCTAAGTGATTACGATCTGCACGTTACTTGAGTTGTTTACCTTTGTTCAGGACTGTAAAAACGGATTCGGGACGTAGTTCACTGCCCATATCGTTAGCCGTGAACTCTAACTGCGTCCTTTTTTGCCCTCATTCAGGCCATGGATCGCGTGCATCGTATCGGTCAACGACGCACGGTGAATGTGTACAGACTCATTACGCAAGACAGCATTGAGGAACAGATAATGAACCTGCAAGCATTCAAACTTCATTTGGCGAACACGGTGGTTTCCGCAGATAATCGCCATCTAAACGCAATGGACACCGGACATCTGTTTGATCGATTCACCGCTGCAGGACAACAATCCAGCTCGAATCAACAGGATCATCGTCCATCGGGGAGTGATTCGGGTGCATTTGAATCTCTTGAGGAATGTTACGAGACTGAGTATAATTTGGACGCTTTCGTGGCTCGTCTGAAATAGTGAATATCATTCCTTACGCCTAAAGTACATCACGAACTCCGTAATGCGCGCTCCTACCCATTAGTTCATTTATCCAGGCAGCCTTGTTTCTATCCTGCGTGTTATGTTTCATTCCTCGTGTTTGTCTTTTCCAGTTGCTTATACCTAACGAGATCCATTTTTGTTACTATTATTAGTATTAACGTTATTGTTGTTGCTGTTGTCATGTCGTTTATTGTCCTCGTTGTTTTTGTTTCATCCTGCAGTCTCATGTTTCCCCATCTGCCCCTAGTCTTGATGACATTCGAATCATCTGAGTGCATTCCCCACATAGCTCGAGGATGTATGCTTTTTGCCTCCTTTGTAATTTTTTGATCCGAAAATCTTGTATAATACACACCTACTCTAAAGCAGAACGCTCTTCTTCCGTTCTGTGATCCGTTGATCAAGTAGTTCGTCCCAACCCTAACTTAGATACAAGCATTCTTGGTGCTGCGTTCAAAACATCTCGTTCTAATGGTCAGAAGACACATCCACTATGCTGCTGATTTCACGAATGAACTGTTTCATCAAATTCTCGCACATGCATGGGGTGGGGAACTCCGTGAAATTGCTTGTCAAACTAGTAGCTGATTACCAGTAAAATAGTGTGGGATTTGGTAGGCTTCGGTTAGTGGTATGATATTCGATTCGTAGGAGGGAATTTGTTCTAGTGACTGTAATCTTATCCAAGTACAATACCGTACTACTCATGTCGTAGTTTATTAGCTTCCCATTCGCAGGGATGTCATCGTTATCTGAAATCACTTGTCCTTTACACCGACGCTTAATGCGAATCAGTTAACTCAGCCACTAACCCTTGTTTTTTAAGCTTGTTTTTGTTACTTCCCGCCAACGTCTGGATGTAGGTGAGTTAAACTCGATTAAGGAAAGCAACAAGGGCGTATGACTGACTTGCGTGAAGTTCATTCGGACAAAAATCCGATAGGGGGTGCGCCGCCTGCTGCCACACTTAAAAACCACCTGTAAAGCTGGCCGCCTTAGTGTGTTGCTCTCTTCTCTAGCGCTGTCAGTCGTTCCTGTTGATATTAGCCATTCACATGCTCTTTGAATATACAGTCTGTCCGAAAAATTCGGGTCGAGAAAATGCAATGCTGTCGCTGATCCTCTGATTGAGAGCATCTAGCGCGATTTCTACCGCTAAACAATAGTGTCTGTTGTGTACTCTTGGCTTGACATTTGGTATTATAAACTGGAGTTCTACCGAATGTAAGAATTTTGATCGAATTGAGGCGACCTCGAATTTTTTGGACGTATTGTGCAGTGTATTGATGGTTGGCAGTGTTTGGTTGACTGTACTTTGGACTCCACGTTTCACGCCCAAACCTCAGGTCATCCGACCAACCTGCACTCGGAAGCACCAGACTCGAGTTTCGCTCTTGTTAGCGTGTGTGTTATCACCCCGCTCCCGTCCGGGCTGATCCGACTCACCAAGTTAAGCTTGTTCAGATGTCGCCTTCGAGGTTAAAGGGCCCGGGTTCAAACCCTGGGTGTGGTGAAGGATATGCACCACTGATGAGCGAAACTCGAGTCTGGTGCTTCCGAGTGCAGGTTGTTCGGATGACCTGAGGTTTGTGCGTGAAACGTGGAGTCCAAAGGACAATCAACCAAACAAAGATTCATCAGTCCCCCACACTACTCGCAAGCAATTGCTAGACATAGATTGTACAGTGTTCTTCGGGAGTGGGTACACCCCTGGAGCTTCGACCTACTGAAATAACTACTGTAAACAGTAGCAGTAGTTAGGTTTTACTTTGATTTTTTGCGAGAAAAATTACGTTGCGCTGTCCGCATGAGAAAACGGTGAAAAAGACCGGATTTGCAAATTATACAGTCAAAGTTTGTCTATTTATTTATTGCATGAATGCAATGGAAAGGATTTATACCCCATGGCCACAAACGCTCACTGCACTAATAAGGATAATGGGCAACCAAACCTTGAGACTTGGAATGGAGAACCACGTAGGGTTCCAGTGGGTCAGGTGTGGTAACGAGCCGGACGACACTGGAATACTGTATACCACCAAAGTACCCGGCGGTGGTGGGGGTTCGGACCTCTGACCTCCGAGGTGGTAATCAACCGCTTCAATCCACACAAGTACCATCGGTCAAGATGCTATTCTTAACCGGAGTGGTCGGATAAAGCTACATACGTAAATCGAGTAAACCGGTGGTGGTGTGTAAACCAATAGTTGTATGTCATCCATTAGCATCACGTTTATCACTAATCCGTTTGTGGAATAAAGTATATTCACTTTAGTCTCCTTGATGTGAGACTTCAATAAATCTAGTTCACTTGGAATAACCGTTAAAGGTTCACGGATTGCGGCTGTACTGATTGCTACTTCTCAACAGCAACCTAAATAAGAAATTGAAGTTATCATTACTATGGCAAAATACGAAGAGAAGTGAAAATAATGATAGCGATATGATGACACAGTCGTATCTTCCCGCCTGTGATCACTGTTTGTATGGATCTCGTGGAAGCCCGACACATCAAAAGTATTCAAACCCAGTGGTCCGGCTCCTAGTCTTTCATTTCTCTTATGGATTGTCCACTTAACGGCCCTTACCCCATCAAGGCTGATGTTGCTTTTGATAAGTGGTATATATTTACTTAGTCAAGTTGACATCACCAAGCTAACTGCAGGTTGAACCCGGTTATGGTATTCAGTCCAAAACCCGGTGTACTGTGATGAAATTAATGTTCACATAATAATAACAATCGTCAGCTTCCTAGCACTAATTTCACTCAAGCCATCAAATAAATTTGATGACCACGTTGAATGGTTATGGGAGAACGCACTGTAACTGATATTGTCATTTCAAACCTGGGCACAAATCTTGTCGCCCGGAGACTGAGGAAGTCTCCTGATATTCCTATTAGGTGTCAGTTTCAGTAACTAGGGCGGATGTTGGACATGTTGGAAGATTCTGCTTGACTTTATTTCACACACCTGAAGTGAATTTTAACTAAGATTCCCATTGGAAGGCATAGTCACTGAGATTTCTGATTGACAACATCAATTTGTATTCCTGTAATTTCCACCACGTCGGCAAAAGTATGGCAAATCGAAATGTATGGAATGTGTTCCTAAATAACACCTCAAGTCGTGAGGAAAAAATTTGGTAAGCAAGCTGCTGTTCTCACTCGTTGATGTCAGTATAAACATGGCAGAGATTTGTATTCATACTTATACACCGGACAGGAACACTGTTCAGTCAGTCAGGATCAAAGCAGCCTCAGCGGTGGAATGACTGGGAGGCGCTACCGGTTTATCAGGTGTGAGACAATTGGTCCATAATTTGTTTTCAGTTTTGATTCTCAAATATATTAGCATCGTCACCGAAGTAACTAGCCGGTTAATCAGACCTTATTTATGGACCTGTAGCTACGCCTAGTGGTCAACACAAGCTGTATGTGTGTTGCTATCATACTTCCTTCCGACAATATCATTCAGAACAAGAAGAGAAATACCGAAGCTAGTGAATTTTCTTGTTGTTGCCACGGCACACATTCGTTTGGCGTACCTTAATGGTAATTGCCCTTATTCCTTTGGGATAATAGAGGACACTGCCATCTTCAGCTGGATACGAATGTACCTTACTGGTTTTTCAATCTCTCCTGTAATTAACACTTTATCTTGTCAATCCATATCGGTGCTTCTCATAAACGATGAATCTCCCTACATGCTTTTCCCATGCTCATCGTGCACTGTTCACCCTTAGCGTTGCAATCTCTCCCGTCAGTGTTAGGTCACTGCGCACCTCCACACTTAAATGCCGAAATGGTTTTGTGATCATACTTAATCGTACTGTCCCGGAGCGCTATGATTAGTTTCACTCGAATATGCCTGAGGTTATCTCACCGTTGTCTGCGTGTTGCAGTGGGCGCACACCTTCACACGCACATGCATGAATCCACGTTTTATTTACGTAAAGTAAAAGGCAGTTGGCATGACAAAGAAACAGCGGGTTACATGACAACGTGGTCCATCCAATCAGTGGTCATTTACAGGGAGATAGCTACATGATGTGAAAAGTGACTCTTGCATTTGGACAACTTAACAGCCGAAATTATACTGCTATTTATAATTTTTCCCCTTCTATTTAATTATGATGATTATCTTGATACTCGAGTTAGGTTGTTGCTGAGACGTAGGAATTAGTGAATCGCCACGCTCAATGAACTGCTAATGGTTTGTACAATGGAATAAGATCCGCAAATTCAGAAGGCTAATGTGAATATACGCGTTTAAGCCGCGAACGGGTTAACAATAAACACTGGGCCAATGGATGACATACCACCGAGCTAATTCTACTTAAATTGTGGTTTTACCCGGATTTTCCATGGGAAAAGCCCAACATGACCAGTTTATTCACAATAAGCGCGTCCACATTGGTTGATATATCACTAACAGTGCCGTTGGAGTACGCCGGTAGCTTTATGCGATCAGTCCGCAGTAAAATGAACCATTTCTGAAGCTTAATTAGCCAATCTCGGCATCGGTCATCATCATCTCAAGTGGACGATCCAGAGCATTTTTTGACTGGATGTCAAAATCTAACTACTGTTATCATTTATAATAGCATGTATGGAAATTTGACCCTCTCCGGGGGTGGATCCACTGCTGGTTAACAGACTGTAATTCCACAGAACTAGCCGGTTTCCTGTGTTCATTCGATTCAACGCTGATAGGGTGGACTGGCATCTCCTTTTTATTGTGATTGGCAAATTTAACAGCTCTGATTTGACTTTTCACAGCCTCATATCCCTTCACAACATTGTAAATCTTCCTACCGGAGATGGTGCTTGTTTAGATTGCTTCTTCATGAATGAGCCATCGTTCTTTCATACTGTCAGATATGACCCCTAGGGAAACTCCGATCCCCGAATGAGTAAAGTTCGTCTTAAAATTTTCGGTGGATCCAATCAGCTAACTAAGCGCCCAGTCCGTCAGGTGCATTTTCGATGACATGACGAACTCATTATTCACTTGTTGGAAGGCGGTAGCTTGACGTGTCAACAGATTTGCCACAGTAAGGCGAATTATTTAAGCCTTTGTTGTGAAACATGCTTCCAAATCGTTTTGATTTGGAGAAGCCAAAGAAATCTAGGGGGATGAAAGAGTGAGCCTATCGTTTGCAATAACGGGTCCGCGATAAGATTGCTAAACTTGTACACCAAAGCTGGTACCGTTCATCTCAACCGACCATAAGCAACTACCCTACTCAGAGAAAGCTTTTCGCACCAGTTACGGATAGGACCGAAAATGCTGTGGTCGCGTGCCTCATGCAAATTACATAAAACATGATGTCGTGAGACTCAATAAGTCTCTTACTCCAGAACTTATTACTCTCTAATTATTACAAAATGTACCTGGAATCCCGGGCGAATTGGGAACTCCTCAGTCCCTTCATCCGGAACGCGTTTTCAGGGAGTTTAAGTCATTTAATATATAACAAAATCTCTGAACACGATTACCTCAATCCTGGCTCTTTATGAGCTTGTGTAGTGAGCATGCTGTTGGCAGCCATATTCGTGTTCGATCAATATAAGTGTGTTTTCCCCCATAATATACTTTCCGAGCTTTGGGCTCGTGGAATTTTCTCTGTTTTTTGTTGTTTCAGATCGAACACGAACAACCCCAGCGGAAGATCACTGGTCCTTGCATACTACACTTATGCTACTGACTTGGCCACTGCGTTCTCCTCGGTATTCACTCCATGCATCGGGTAAGTTTGCCTTCTGACAGATATATCTGTCAGAAGACCAACCCGCTGTCTCCCGGCATCAAGATCGCATGAATCCAATGCCGAAGAATAGCAGTCAAATTTTGTCCCATCGAATGAACCTCCGTCCTACTGAGGACTTTCAAGTGGATTATTATTGACGATCCCAAGTCTACCATTAATATTTCGGATGTAAACCAATTTGGCTACCGGAAATACCGCTCCGCCCTCAATGTCCTCAGCTGCCTACCCAATCAGTAGGGTTATTGTTTCATCAGAAAAGCATACTCGTCCACGTACGTTTCTTGGATTATAAGAATGCTTTCAGTTCCCTCAATAGGAAGCGTAAACTATCGCTTTCAGATCAATAAGGAATGACTCAGATACTTCTCGATTGACTAACAGACTATTTCGTGAAGCGGTCTCAATTCACATATCCTAATGGCCACAGATCTTCCACAATCCCTACAAACACCGGAGTGTTGCAAGGTGCTATCTTATAACCATTTTTTCTCCACTTGCTACGTGTATCACCCTCGTTCTGCTACCTTATCCCTTACTTCAAAATATGCAGACGATGTTCTGATCAGTCCTGAATCCGGGAACAGCGGTAATTTCAATCCACTGCGACAGTATATCTCTACGAGGACGGAATGGTCCAACGCTGTCAATTCAGCACCTAATATCAGCAGGTGTGTAGAAGTACTGTTTTCAACTGATCATAAACACACACTTCAATCAAATTACCCTAAACTCATTACAGTACGTCTAAACCCATTGCTGTAAATATCTTCACGTACTTATTCCATCAGATCTTTAGTGGACCCGTAGTTTACAAGGTGAGGAGGATGTCATTTTACACATCTGGCTTGAAGTCTCTACATGTTCCTACCCACATCATTGATAAGTTTATTCGTTCTTATGTGTTATATCACCGGTTATACTGCTTCCGTCATTTTCCCTGGTTTGTTAGTCAAAGACTTGGTGTTGAGCAAACGCCTTCTTAAGTACACTTCTAAGTGCAGTAACATGTCACTCTAAATTATTGAATTGTAGGGAAGAAATTATTATTATGCATGTAAAGGGTTTCGCGGTATCATACCTTCTGATGACACCTGCTACACTTGCCGCTCTCGCAGAACTTTCCACTCCACTGCAAGTAGTAGGTTTGAATTGGTATATTTCCTAACTGCAACGTATTATAATTCGGTTAATGCCTATCTGGACAGGCTGCTGGTTTCTGAAGAACACCTTGTGAACGAATTGAGAGAAGAGCTCTCGTAATGAAACTGTAGTCATTTCTGGCAATCATCCCCATTGCCACCCCATGCATAATCTTTATTCTATCACTCCGAACCTAGCTGCTCCTGGTTCGACAGCCAATGGCACGTGCCCCTGTGAGTCCCCCTCCCCCTGATCGTCTCTCATTGTGTACACCTTGCTGGGCCGGTTCGCATAAACATTTGTGGCTCGCGACTTTGGTTTTCGGATTACCAGTAAGGCATCATTCGATTCGTGACTGTACCCTGCTAGCATAAAATGGGCTAGTGCGCCGTCAGATTTCGAGTAAATACCGGAACTTCATCCGAACCGACGAAACGTCAACCTGATTGGTTGTCGAGATGTGAGAAAGAGACATTTTCATGTGTTGACAACTACTAAAACCAACCACTTGTGATGCGCAGTTGAAACACGCGCTTAACGCACTTCTGCAACGCTCTGTTAAATTAAGCTCTAGCAAAGGAACACTTCACGCGTAGAGGTGCGGTCGTGAAAGCAGTGCGGTGCGTAACCGGGCAATAGATTTAAGCATGACTGTCCCTTTAATTCCAAGCGCATGCATATTCTTTTATTTTCGGATGTGCTATCATGGCAGTGTCAAAATAAGCAGCAAAAAAGCGTACATGCAAAACGCATGTTAAGCGGGATAATCCACTGGTTAACAAGGTGAATTGCGAAACTGTTTCCAGTAACGAAATACTGAATTACAATGCTACCGTTTGATGAAGTATCGCATTCGGCCTCTGTCCTGCATGTTTATGTTCACTTCCCACGAAATAATAAGCGATGTTGTAAATAAATGAACTACGTAACGTTAGCCGTACAATAGGGTGACCACTGGGAATGCATTATCATGCATAACTTGTTGATCTCAGTTCATTGTCCTTAAATTGCACGCCTGTCACGCCCGTGTACATTCTGTTATATTTCACACTTCAGACAATGCAGTGAGAAAAAAAGGCTCGGTAATAAAGATATTTTGAAAAAGCTGAGGACCTTGTACGTACAAGGTCCTCACCGTATACGATGTTTTTCAAATCGTGGAAGAAATTTTGGAGACGTGTCCATGCCCATCCAAACTGCGTTCTGCGCCAGGCCACTCTTATGCTTCTCAGTAGGCAAATCAATAAAAAACCCACTAGGGCTGTGGGCGTCCGGCCTGATTGCCTTGACCATACATTTTGCACACTGATAAAATTCTCGGTAGTAAAAGCTGCCGTGAAACCAAGATTGTCGGTGGACAGATGTGTGCATGTAGCCAATCTCCCTGAAGTCTGCAAAGTTATGAAGCCAGTGGTCCAGAGCGCTCTCCGACAGTTACATTGTATGTGGTAACAAGTTAATATTATTACTATCAATTCCGTCTGAATATATCGGAAAATCAAGCAGTTGAATCTGTAGCTCTAGCGAAAGAATGAAAAATATGGTCCGTTTGGTGCACATAAAATACATCGAAGGCATCTAGAATCTTATTGCAAAAATCCTTGATACGAACCATTTTATGTATTGCCACTAACACAGCAAATCAGATACGGTAGCCTCTCTAATGCCACAATTTTTCACTATCACTCATCGGGGACTGTAGATGTTTCATAATGTTTTAAATAACAAACCGATGAACTTAGTCATGTTAGCGAGAAAACTTGCTACATACTTCAGTCACAAGCGGTATCCCATTCTTAACCAAATATCAGTTAACCCACTGAATACAACACGTTGTTGCAGTCCAAACTACCGCTTGCCGTAAGGCGTACGTGAATACACGTTTGTTCCTATGCACATGCTCTCGTTCTGTTACTGATTGCTGGATACTGCAGGTGTTCCGCTTAGATCGGTCTCCCATTATTTAGCCAAACCAGCACCACCAATATGACTGCGGGTTAAACGTGTATACTGTGTTTAGCTGCAATAATTTCACTCAAAAGGCTTTATCAAGTTGTCAAATAGGAATGGGTGGTAATCACTACACACGCAGTGGTTCTCCTTTCAAACCGCGCCAAAGTGACTACGTTGGAAAACAACAGAAAGGTTGTTCATGGCAGTATGCACAGAAACAGCATTTACTGTGTGCACGACCATTTGCGCGTATGGTGTAACTTTTGACATCCTTCTTGTTGGCTTTTCATTAGTGTAGTGACCTCGATCGTTTTGAGAAAATGACTATTTTCTGGACACCATTTTGGATCTATTTTCTCCACGATCTTTTCTGACGTTTGACATTGACCTCAGTGTTCTCCGGTTGCCTACGTTTTACTGGACTGACTTTTCCGAGGTTTCCGTCGACCTCGTTTCAAATCACTTTCACTTTCGTTCGTTCGCTCGCGGTTCGCTCTCAGCACAGCCGTCGCGTTTCGTTCCGTTTACCGTTCGGTGTATTTCTCGTATCGGTACTGTTTCGGTGCCACGATATATAGAATACACCTCGCATCTGTAAACCGACTTACGTCTTCTCTATTCGTCCGATAGAGGGGATATCGTTGGTATTCGCTGCTAGACCCGATAGGAGACACGTTCGCCAGCCGCTCCCGAACGTCTTCTATATTAGCATCAGAACTCTGAAAGAGTCCAAGGGGACACTGGCTGGTGGTAGAAATTGAGTAAATAATGTTTTCAAAGCAGTTCGTTGATACTTAGTGGTTCACATTCTAAGAAGACTCTAATCGCTTTCCAGGACACAAAAACGAGGTGTTCACTTATACATTGGCGGTGGTTTTATCTTACGCCATCCGTCCTCACTCAGTCTGATAACCAATTCTCAAACTCCTTTAGGTCACCTGACTGTATCGATTCAAATCGCGACCCAAACACATTGCATCGAAACTTTGATGGGTAGAGGTATGGAAGTTTTCTGTGTTTCGTTTCAAGCAGTGTAGCGGTGGCCATCTTCGTTCATACGTTTACCACGTTTATTGCTTAACTGAACGCTGACTGCCAAGCGCGGTTGCCGTTTGTACGTTGCTCTTGCGCACGCTCTCACGCACTCTCCCAAATACACGCTAACCACTATCTCTTCCAATCGCCTTCTCGTTCTCACGGGTCGTGGGGAATACCGTTCTGGTTAACATGTTCGTACAGTGCCGAGCATTAGAGTAACGTGGAAGTAGTCCCCGCAGTACATAGGACCGAAGCACGCGTATGCTAAGGGAACCGCGAAGTAAGGTCTAACCAACCTTACAATTGGTGAGCCCGACGTGATTCACTTGTGAATTATAACCCGCAACAGCGACAGTGGCGTGAAGATTCACCGCTCTGCGGCGTCGCGCATCAACTAACAAGTCGAAGTGTTGCAGGAAGTCATTGCCTAGAATTGGGTGCGGGACGTCGGCTATGATGGATACCCAACGGAAATCACGCTTTGAACTTAAGTTTAAGGTGAGCGACTGCAGGCCAAACGTTGGGATGGCCGTGCCATTGGCAGCGCGTAGTGTTTGGGCCTGCGGTGTGCTATCGTCGCCTTTCGGTCGGGGGAGGACGCTTACTTCGGCACCGGTATCTACAAGGAGTGGGTTATTTGAAATGATGTCCCTCACGTTCAGAAGACGACTGTTAGTCTGATACCCGGCTTCGTGGGTCGCCACCAAGGGCCGGAGGGTTAGTTTCCCTGATGAGAGCCGGGAAACGTACACCCTGGTTTGTATCGTTTGGCTCCCTCACCGAAGCGACTGTGGTATTTACAATATCCTTCTTTTGAAGAGCTGAAACGTCATCTCAATGACCGACTATAAAGCCTAGGTGAGCGTGCACGGTGCCGCTTCTGTGACCCACTTCTTCTTACTGCTAGGCGTTGCAGGCTCGCGCCAATTCTAGACAAAACTGACGCGAGATCGTTAGATGTTTGCAAGGCAGGCACCGTTGTGACAGAGGACCTGGTTACTGCAGCCATAGCGGGGTTGTATGGTGACATAATGTCATCAGCTTTCGCTGAGGTTTCCTCCGGCGAGCATTTACGCGTGGCACTTAGTAAAACTGGTATGTTGTGCGGCAGACGCTGCAGCCAAAGTTCCCTCAAGAGCGGGTCCTCGCCTATTGTCGGTCCTCTCAAGCGCTGCAACTCACGCAGCAGTTCGGAGGGCTTTCTGCTTCCGAGTTCAACGTTTTGAAGTTGTTGCATACTTTGGTCCTGCTTTGGGGTCGTGCGGGCAATGAGGCCTTCTTTCAATGCCTCGTAGCTTCGGGAAGAGATTATTACGTCCCTTACTTGCATTGTGACCTCCGGCGGGAGGCGGCCTGCTACCCACCTGAAACGGCTGGCGTCACTGGTTATACGGCAGTTTTCGAATCCTCAAGCGACCAGCGTAAACCAGAGTACTGGATCAGCAGGTGTGAATACCGGTATGTGCAGCGTGATCGCCCCAACGGTTGGGTCTGATCAGGGTTTCCAATCAGCAGACATATCGATTACTTTATCGAATACAGATTGAAAAAGAAATCAACGACCAGTGTGGCAATATAATCCTCGAAAGAAAAAAATCACGACGAACTAGACACCGAAAATATGTACGGACAAAAATATTATTTGGTAAACCGACCAGAAAATCAACGGATAAGGAAATAATAAAACACAAAAACGCACGCAGACGGGACCTTGAACAGAAGGAAACAAAGAAACTCGCTTGACCTGGGAATCACGCCGGGCTCACCAATTGTAAGGTTGGTTAGACCTTACTTCGCGGTTCCCTTAGCATACGCGTGCTTCGGTCCTATGTACTGCGGGGACTACTTCCACGTTACTCTAATGCTCGGCACTGTACGAACATGTTAACCAGAACGGTATTCCCCACGACCCGTGAGAACGAGAAGGCGATTGGAAGAGATAGTGGTTAGCGTGTATTTGGGAGAGTGCGTGAGAGCGTGCGCAAGAGCAACGTACAAACGGCAACCGCGCTTGGCAGTCAGCGTTCAGTTAAGCAATAAACGTGGTAAACGTATGAACGAAGATAGCCACCGCTACAGCAGTATTGCGACGGACTTAAAGTGGCGCTTCATAGTTGCACCGCATTACTGACGAATTCTTTTCGAATTTTTGTTCCCCTATCATCTTCGACTGTCATCTAGTGAAAACCTTTGTCATTCTGCGATAGTCCATCAAATTCTTGTCCCGATTTAGCGGTATCTCCTGCTTCAAATTGTTCAATTTTCAAACAGCTTAGCACTTCGCTCCATGAGAAAAAACGTGCCGCAACACCCCAACTTGACTGAACCTGACAAAGCTGGAAAAAACCGCATTGAATCTTTGTTAAAGGAGGTTTTTCCAGTGAACCGCATCGCAGCCTGGATTTCTGAATGAACAAAATTATTTCATTATTTTTAATTTGACCATATAGATAACAGTTTACTACAGGAGTCGGTAAGCTGGACTTAAAAGCTGAAGAGAAAAATTTGCCTTGAGGCTCAGCTAGTTCTCCGATTTATCCAGATGGGAGTTGCTGACACTGATGAAAAGTATAATATCGCGTGGTTGGGAGTTGCCTGCTTTTATCCACTCACTCGGGATTTCTGTTTTTCGGTGCTACAAAGAGCTTTGACTCCTGCCGAGTAAGCACCGGTTCAGTTTGTGATTTGATTGTCCTTGACCTTCGATTTATTTGGATATATACCAACAGATCCCGGGTTTTAAATGTAAGTCGGTGAACTTCCGAGGGTTTCCACTTCAACCAAGCGAGTCTGTTTGCTCTTCAGTTCACCGAGGCTGGTGTAGTTGGGGTGATATTTAAGTTGGTTTGAGAAGGAGTGCAGGTGATCTGCTATAATCCAGGGATCGGGGGAAAAGGAAGGATGCATCCAAATCTTGAGATCTGATTATGTTTGGAAGGCTTCTCTATTGAGCCCATTTAAATGGTCTTGTGGACGGATGTGGGGAAGTGACAGGTTTGAAGGCATAGAAACGGCACGAGACTGCCCGTGATCACATCGAGGGAAGCTATCCCTTACCGAGGTTGTCAGCTCATTAGGACCTTGAAAAAATAGATTTAGTTGCGATTCCCTTGGCGAGTGATGGAAGGTGTTGAGCCAAACCCCCAAGGTTTGTAGAAACAACAAAGTTCTCACAACGCTGTGGGCTAGATTGTGATGGCCGGCCGTCCCCTGGAGCGATGAAGTCTCCTGAGATCAACTGGTGACCGATAGGTAGGAGGAAACAAAGTGGGATGCCTCAGTAAGGGACACAATGTTGTATTTGGTTCATTCAGGCGATCGACAGATACAACGAAGCCCTGGTTCTTGAGGCTACAATTTAACCGTGACCCAAGCTGAATCACTGGCCACGTCCAGGACTGGGTGCTGCACCGAAAACAGTATAGGATAATTTGCAGTACATCGGGCAACCTCCCCCTCGAAGATGCATTCCAAAACTGCTTGAAGCCTTGTAACCATTTGCGGCAAAGTTTGGATTGGGGGGTATCTGCGCTAAACCACGTTTCTGTGAGGAGAATGAGGTCGTAGTTAGACGGGAGGACCCGGACACACCGAAGGTGGATTTTCACTGGCATTGGAGGTACGGCCATGACAAAAACCGGCGTGTCTGTCGTATTTCCTTATCCTGTGGCGACAAGTGGTTGCCGGTCGTTGATGATGGAGGTGGTGAGGGTGGTGGTGTTACTTGTCTTAGTGCTGACGAGGTAGATGAGACAGTCCTGGGTAGACCACCGTGTATGTTGGATAAAGACCAATAGAGGGGGGTGTGGTCGGTATGAAAATGACTGGTGGAGATTGCAGGAGAGCTAGTAGGACAGTCGTTGTGATAAATAGCGGGAATTTCTGGGTTCGAATGAATGTATATGGGATGGCTCGCCGCTGCTGGACCGGCTGAGAAAGCTAGGGGTGCTTCGTTATAGGTCAGGGGTAGTCGGAAGCAAAGGATCTGCCTACAGCGATGAAGGTTCAAGTTGTCATTTGCAACTACAGAAGAGGGGGCTGGGTATAATTATGAAGTGTGACGTGGTGAATCGTTCGGCACAACACCGTCGGAGGACAAGTGGGAAGATTCAACTGGGGCTAAGCTAGGGCACGTGTTTGTGTTTTACCCAGGGCAGATGAGGAAAAACGGATGGTTTGTATCTGGACTAGGTAGCTGTGGGACGTTTCTCCTGTTAGTTTGAAAAAGCGAGAGCCCGCTTGAGACGGGTGGTTAGCAGTGTGCTGACTAGGTTGAGTCGAGGTGGGTACGTTGCTGGGATACAGAGAAGAGCTGCAGTGAGATGATTGGCTCAGAGGGGAGTCTGATTTCTACCGGGTGGAACGTAGAGCGGGTACCACGGATTTGGCATGTACTTTACTGGAACCTGAGAGGCAGGCTCGAGGGGTGATGCTGAATATGTTGGTAGTATGCGTAGTGGTAAATTAGCAATATATTACTGCACCGGCAGACACAGTGTTTATGATATCTGGTCAGTTGGCTGCGCCATATTGCGGTTGGATGTATGGACCGCCAGAGGTTTGCTTTGGTGCACGGGCGGGCTAAGACGAGTGACTCATTCCGGTAGGTATGCCAGTGATGGAAATGGTGGCTGGGTAGTAATTTGTTCAACTTTCACAAAAGGGATACCAGGTGGGATCTCGAAGTAAATTAGGAACGTGGTGACGCCCATGCTTAGTTGTTCTTCGCCACGCGGAACGACGGGGATAAGAGATGAGTTGCAATCAAAGTTCTTGGGGGAGACATTGTTGCTGACTGATTGCTACGGAGTGGCCAGTAGGAAGCTGGTATTCTTCGGCTTGTTTAGAAAGGCAAACTAATACCTGAGTGATGGTTGTCTGTGATATGGGATTGTATGACCGGGCCACGGGCAGACAAGAGCGAAGATTGGGTGACAACATGAAGCCGTTTAGGTGGACGTTGTGGCGTTGGTGACGAGTGGGACAAGAGAAGGTCTATTTTCACCGTTGGTGCACTGGCCGACGGTGTTGGTGTGAGTGTGTTGACTGTGATGGGCTGGTGAGGATGATTGGTCGGCGCTGGATCGGGGGGTCTCAGCGATGTGGGATTGCAGACTACCGATCTTAGGGCCTCCTACTACAGTGGGGTTTTATCGACGGCATTTTTTACGCTTTCAAATAGGGTGGATTTGGCGGTATTCTCTCCCAAACGAATTTCATGGCAATAGTCCCTGTTAGATCGCCTCTACTCCTCCTATGCTCGAGCGAGAACAACATCAACGCATCTGGTCTTTCTCGTAGGCAAGGCCACGTAGATTGGCAAACACCTAGTGAAGCGTCATTCAACCAATTTTGAAAGCTTCATGTTCCCTGCCAGGAAGAACTGCCATCCCGGACATGGTACTCCGGGTGAGGCCGAGCGAGCGCCTTGTTATACGGCACTACGGCCGGGGTTTTCCGGAGGCCGCGTTTTTCCTGAGCCGTTAAATCCCCATAGGGGCTCTCTGAGCTGCTGCGCAGCATGTCTGCTAATATTGGGGGTTCTCCAACACAGTTACCCCAAGGTTCTTCGCCTTCGTCACTTTTTGACCTCAGTGCGCTTGTTGGTCCTTCCAAGGCACCTGGTCATTTGGGGGTTCACACAGTCTATTAGATGAATGCACTTATAGGTATTTAGAGTTCGGTCCCAGATCACTGACGAGTAGTGGACTGTTTTCAAATCCCACAGCATAGAATCTGTTCCCACGAAGCCAGCTATCTCCGCGATGCCTGCAAACGCGAAGCGCGGGTTATTCAGGCCTACGGCTTAGAGGCTTATGAGGTGGTTATGACATTGCAGCTCCGAAATGCTAACAGCGCAGATGCTTGAACGTACTTTAGACAAGTGCCTGCTCCCGTCCCCTGAAGCCTGGTGTTTGGAGTTGCGGAAACTGGCCGACAAAACCATCTGAATGCACAATGGGTTTCAAATGCTTCCGATCCGTAGAAGCGGAACAGAATTACCTTTGGAGGTTCTTCGACTAATGGGCTTTCTTTTGATTGCTGTGATTACAGCAGACTGCTTTAATTTAAATTTAAATTCAAAGTGAAAAGTCCAGTTCGAGTGAGCACAGATGAAGACTTTCTGAGCATGTTTTTGAATCCGTTGTCAACAACTGCAAATTGTACACATATGTCCCCAATTAGGTCCACATTAGAAGGTAATTATATCGGTCCCGGCTAATCGAGCACCAATAATTTCTTCTGTGGTAGGCATCCATCGTTGTCTGGTAGAATTCGGTAAACTTTCGCTTAAAAGAGTGAAACTTGAGGCAGGGCACCCACACACTGAACTAGCCCTTAAATCAAACCAATTCAATAAGGTGATCAAAGATCTCTTTTTGACGAAACGTCCCGAAGAAATTTGCAGGCAGAGAGAATTCCTCACCGCATAGGTAAATTTCGGTGGGGCAACATCACAAGGAGTCCGTACAGTTGATGGTAGAGAGTGCGAAAAGATTACCCATGGCGTATAAAACTGCATTAATAATCTGTTTTCTATTTTGTGGGACGTCGGATAATAAAGGCAATTTCGCTTGTTTGCACAGCAGACTAGAATCGTGCAGAACAAATGACGACTGCGTAAGGCACAAAAGGCAAGTAAAATGTTACTCCGGAGCAACATAACTTTTCATTTAAGAACACATTATACACTTGGTGAATCTGTCGGTATATTTGTCCCGCTAGTTTTTTAAGTCTCTTGATGAACGACTACAATTCTTTGTCGCATCAGGCTAATCCTGGTATTTCGGCACGAACCATTGACTAAGCAATCCTATTTCTCTATCGGGTTATTTTTTGCCCCAGATACTGGATATTTACTCCGTAGTAGACTGCATACCATTACCACATCCCCAGCAAGGACCATTACGAGCTCAAATTTTTCTCTTCACATACTCCAGATTCCGAAGAAAACTCCCTTTGCACGACAAATCTTCTCACTTAGAGTTTACATTCTTGCTTGTTAAAAATAACCTCCTTCCTGTCCCAACTATTTTGCGCTTATTCGACGTCCATATGACCTGAAGTCGAGCCCTAGATAAAGGTCTCGAACTTAAAGCCTTCACTCTGCTCCTTCAAATTATTTTGCTTCCAGGAACGTTTGATTTTATGTCCTCCTCAACACCGACCGTTTTAAATTATAAATGCTTCTTTCTTCTTTAGAATACGCCGTCGAAACATTTAAAATGTGACCGCGTGCACTGATTTTTTTTCTTTGCCGATACTTCGAATCCTGTGAATTTTACTTTCAAATAAATCTTTCCAGATGCTTTCACACCTTTAGGAAATCCACTGCCATACTTCTCACAAGCTGCCTGCAGGCCGCATCTGTTCCACGATTGATTACCGTTATTTAGTTATATCATGTTTGTGGTCCTGGAACCAACTTCAAGGAAGTTATAGGAACTGATAATCACAACACATCGGTTCACTATCTTTATATACATATATGCATATATATACTGATAGCTAGTAGTATGTAAACGTGTGGACAAAATTTCCCCGGAAGCACACGACCGGTTTCGCGGTTGTTGCCGCTCATCAGGTCATGTATCCGGTACTGCTCTGCCCACTCGCCATCATACTTGTACACTCCGATCTTATATGTTCACTGGGATATAATTTGAATTGTCTAGGGTGTGAATGGATACTCTTCACTGAAGAGTCCACAAATGAATCAGAACTGTGATTTCTCATAGTTATTCGTGTCCGGGTCACCCTCCAGACAATTCGAATCAGATTCTAGCGAATATATATATATATATATATATATATATATATATATTACTGTCCACCTATTACTATCAAAAGCCTGGCAAGTAACCCAAATCTCATTAAAGTCTCTCACTTACTTTGAAGCTTTTCCACATTAGGTACCACCACATAGGCATCCATCACCTTCCCAGCAATTTTGGACGGAAAATTTCACTCCCGTTCCTCTCACTTGAAGTGGCTCAATAATTGAACTCAACATTCACTTAAGGCGTCACCCATCCTGCTTCCACCATATACCCGGCTTATTCTCTTACACAGTTTCATGCGGAACTTCTTTCTCTGTTCTACGGATTGATTATTCCAGGTCCAATCTCAACTCCCTTACTGAGTCTTCCAGCTCTTCATTATCCAAAGTTCACCCTTCCATTTTCTATTCTCACATTTTAAGGCCTCATTTTTACTTAGAGACCCACTGCATCTAAGAGCCTATCCTTCGCTTTTTCTCCCCATTCAGTTAGCCGTTGATCCTCAGCTGAGGCATAATCAGGCTCCATTACCCTATCACGATTCCCCTTCCAGTGATCCTAATAGCAGGTCAACCACTTCAGGCGTCGTACTGAATATCTCCCTGGCTGGCGCACCTGGACAATAAGGCATTATTACCGTCTGTTTCCGTGGACACAGCAGCCCAAGTCTTCAGGGCCCGAACTATTGATCCTGGATCATAAGTCATTCGCGATGTCGCCCTGCCACTAAAGTCATTAGTGATCACGCCGGCAAATCTCACGGGTGCGAGGCTCGGCCGAATCCTCGCATTAGCCGGAGCACATCCAGCATGCAGAACGAGCGCAACCATAAGCAAACGCATTCAGGCGCATGTATTACACCACCCTTCCTATTTCACGGTTCGGTTCTCGGGCTAGGTGTCCAGCGCACAGTAGGCCTCTCCGTTGACACCGGTTGTAGACCACAAGTTCTAACTCTTTTCGCCCTACCGAATCTATTCTCGTCGGTTGCAGAACTCACGCTTCTATCCTTCTTTTTCCGCCACGGTTTACTCATCCATCGTTCTTGTCATCACTCTTATCACTTCTCTCTTGTGTCGTTCCACCTCTGATCCAAGGTAGCGTACTGAACCCGTCGTTGTTCCTCGCGTGCACAAGTGATATATTTACCGTGGTTCGTCATGGGACTCCGTTTTTGCTTGCTGACGATGCAAGGTTGTTGTACACCTCCGATCATAATTCATTGGGTAATGCGATAGCGAAACTATCTGGGGACTTACGGATGCTCAGTTCGTGGTGTACCGATTGGCTAATGAGGTTCTCGGCGGATAGAAGCATTTGGTATAGGTGGTTATCTGTTCCCAAACAAATCATCAGTACGTGACTTGGGCATATACTACTCTTGCTCATTAAACTTTCAGGAGCAAACAGACACTCAAGTGGCTAGGTCCTGCAGGTTATTAGGACTGGTCCACAAAGCATTTTGTTTGCTTGGAAGTAAACGCAGTGCCTATACAACCCAAGTTAGAACATTTCCAGGGTATGGCGCAATAGCCGGCTCTACTATGCGCGAGTGTGACAGGATTGCCATTGAAAATGTTCAGCGCACCATTACCAAACAAACAGTTGGCTACTCGTCTAGTCCCTACTATAAACAGCGCTGTTACCTGCTACGACTTGAACCTCCTTGGCTCCGACGGATAAAGAGCAAGTTGCCCCTTTTCCATCCACTTATAAAATACGGATCCTGCAGAGCCTCTCGTGTTGTACGAGACCCATTAGGCTTCAGGTGTTCGTTAAGGCACAGCAGTCATTCGGTCATTGTGCCGTCCTCGAGAATCAGCCAACGGTCCAACTTCTTCATTATGAAACATTCACAAATGTGGAATAAGCTTCCACCAGATGTCCGTGCAATAGGCCACTTACCGAGATTTCAAGGGGGATTAAACAAGTTCCTTGACGTACAGACACTCGTATCCAACAATGATCCATACAGCTCGGAGGAACAAGCGTGAGAAGTTGGTTCGGATTACTGGCACGCGATTGAGAGCCACGGGAGGGGAGACCCAAATGATTCCAATGATTATCCTGTTTCTTGTCCTTTCTCCTCGGCTGCTACCAATACCGAATTATATTGCATATCCGGAAGTCGCAGCTGGGCCTGAACTCCTTTGGCTGGCAGAGCAAGAAACGTGATGTCTACTGGCTCAAGCCGCAAGTCCCGTGACCTGACACGACCTGATCTGGCCTCACTTGGAACAACCACTACGTTGAATATAAAACGAAATTCTGCTTGAAGACCAGGAACAAAATGCGCTGTAGGGAATTTTGTTAGGAACAAAATGAGTGGCAGCATAGCTTTAGGCTGAACTCGTTCAATAAGCCACTCCATGTAAGAGAACTGAGACTGGATTTCCTGCTCATGTCTGTGGAGGAAGTATTAAAGGCCACAAGTTGGGACGTAATGTGGAACAGAGGTCGGGTGAGTAGAGGGATATAAAGGGGTATAGAGTTATTGACCTTGGTAGTGCTGTGGTACAAGAGACAGAGGATGTGATGATACTCCGATTGAGTGAAACGTGCAAGTTTCAGTAATTGACGATGGTGATAATGGTATATTTCTGGACAATGGTCGAGAGGCACTCATGTAAGCATGGCCAGAGTTTACGATATCACTGAATGAGATGGGAAATTTACAAATTTCAAAAAGGGATTCGCACATCGCCGCAACAGTGGACTAAGACTGAGGAGAGTTTAATTGAGGCAAAGTGACAAGGGAATACGTGGCTAGTACGAAGTGATTTCGAGTCAACTGCGGCAATAGCAACGAATAGACCGGAGGTAATAATATAATATAATAATGGTATATTTCTCGGCTATGGTCGAGACACACACGCAGGCGCATGATCATGGTGTACAGCGCTACTCAGTAAAATGAAATATTCACAAACTTCAGGTATAAAAGTCAAAAGTGCCAGCTGCAGAAAAACATAGCCAGCGATACTTTATAATAATGATAATAATAATGGTTTATTTCGGAAACGCCCGAAGCATGCCATGTGCCTGATCTTGTTGATACAGGTGATGGAATGGACAGATATAATTCATGGAAATAGGGAAACTCTCATGAAAATATTGGATAAAATGGCTCAGAAGGGGGAATAAGGTAGGATGAAAATAGGATAAACGTATGCACACCATAGAGATTGTGTGGAGTTTAAATGAGCTGAAGAGCAGATTTGAATGGACGCCCGGGGAGTTTGAAAGTCAAGGTCAAATGGACTGAATGGCTGGTCCGGGCAATTACATATGGAAGCCGACTGGTAAACGTGAGAGAGGCTGGAAATCGGTATAAGGAACTGCAGTAGCGAGGAACGATGGAGAAAAAGGTGAGGTGCAGTGCAGTAGATTAGATATCAATGAAGCATTGATACTTTGCAGTGGATTGTCGGCGGACAGGACACAGAACTCACCGTAAAACAGGCAGCGAGCAATACAAGACGTAGAGGTATGATCAGATGACAAAAACGATTTAGAAGGATTGGATACGGTAAATGTGAGGCACAGATGTAGAGTTGATGGATGCCTATGATGACGGTGGTTGGGATGATAGCAAGAGAGATGGCCGGTGAGGAACTGCAAGATGCATAGCGGGTGCACATAGATATATATGCGACAGTTTATATATATATATATATGTAGATTTATTATATATATATATATATAGGTATAAGAGAAGCAGGAGCAATAACAATGGGGTCCTAGAAAGAAATTATCAGTCATTAGGAGGAGTAGGTAACGTTAGGTCATTTGGTTGCAGAATTAACTTTGGAATATCGTGGTGGATTAACTTCATGACAAGTGCACATGGCAGTTCAACGGAGAGAAAAATAGAATGCGGAAGCACAGAAGTGATGAAGACTGTGAGGAGCAGTTCACGGAAGAGTGAAGATGAAAGACAGGATCAAGGAAAACAGGTAAGAATGTGTTTAATTATTTGATCAATGCAGGTGCGAGATGTAGTGACGGACCAGAGGAATCGGGTGGTGACAGGTCACACAATTTGGAACTGTAAAAGAACACCGTGACGTAACGTTGTCATTACGATGGTGGAACATGGAAAAGCGGACCACACTGGAAGGTACAGAAAAATGCCTGTAGCGAGCAATAAACGGATCAAGGGATGAAAGCAATGACCGAGGAGACACAGGTAAGAAATCACCAATCAGATCATTTTACTGCAGATGAAACACGAAGGAGGCGGACAAAGAAGCGGGACGCCCCGAGATAAGTGAACCAGTAATAGAACAAAAAGGCCACAAAAAATGAATGCGCAACGGAGTTGGGGCAACGGAGCTGGAGAGCTGTGTGCCGGCAGACAATTGAACACGTGGATACTAATCAGGACACTGGGAAGAACCACAGAGGAATCGCAGAGCCAAGTGAGGAAGATATGGTGGTGGTGATTAGATAATAAATACGACTGTAAAAGATGCGAAGTTTGGAGCCGCAAGTTCTAATATGCGCATTGGTCATGGGTGCAGGTAGGAATGTTCAGACGGACATTGGCTAGGGAGGCAAGAAGTACAATATGCACAAGAATGATGCAAGAAAATTGCCAGTATTGCGTAATCATGTTCACTTAAAAAGGTAACTGGATTTGAGACAAAGGAGGCAGGGGAGAATTTCATGAAGGTTCGCGGAGGAATACTAATTTTCATAGATTTTTGATATAAAAAGGAATAGTACCCCCTGAAAAGGTGAGACAATTTCATGAGAAGTAGTGTGTGTCATCTGGTGTCAACAATTCGCAGCTGGTGGAAGATGGATGGAGTTCCAGGAAGGAGTAATCAGCAATCTGAATGCCGTGTCCATGAGAAACAAAATAAGGCAAGACAAGGGTGAAAACCTCTGTGATAGGCCAGGCTATACCGATAGATTGGCGAATGCATCATTCTGCTGAGTTTCTTGTGGCATTCCTGCGTCCGTGTTGGGCTTTTTGGTCAACGGTTGGCTGCTGTTTTTGTTCGTTTTTTCATCATGGGAAGGAGGAGGGCGTCGCCGAATCTGGACCGACCAGTATTGAATAAGGAATCCTTGCATGGTGGCTTCTATATCGGGAGGGTCTTGTTGTGAGAATTCCTCAGTAAGCCTCAGAGGGGCATATGCAGCAATACCAGGACTTGTGGGTAAAACCCCGTGGCTAGATCGTATTCGCGGTAGCCGGCCTTTGGCGAGGTTGTAGATGAGCAAAGAAAAAGATAGGCCGACTGCACGATATATTTCAGCCGCGCAACGTGATGACCGGGTGGTTCTGAAGTTGAAAAAGAGAGGATGGCAGTCTGGAAGATGTTCCGGCTGGGTGTGGGCGTGGGAAAACAACAGATAAGAGTAGGGAGGTTGGAAATGGGGCACAGTGGTCTTAAAGAAATGAGCAGTCGTCGGTATTGTAATTTGGCGTTCGTGAGAGCTCACTGCGCTTGCATTACTAGGCAATTTTATTAATTACCCATTCGGCCGTTCAACACAAAGTCTTATCTTTCGGGGTTGGGGTTTAAACAGGAAAATCTATTGAGGAATCGAATTTCTGCAGAAACTGATGTAGTAGATCAACCTAAAATGCAGTCAAAAAAGTAAGCTCATTACGATTATGCAGGGGCTATTGCAATTAGGAATGAAGGATTTAAGAGTGAAACTTTGGAAAGGAAAGAGCAACGAGATTCAGCGATGAGGTTGAGGCTGGGCTTGGAGTAAACACCAAATAGAATAAAAAACGAAATTCTGCCTGAAAACGCTGAACAAAATTAGCTGGAGGATAGTATGTGGGAACGGCGTAAGTAAAGTCATAAGTGGAGGTTTAATTCCGTCGTTGAGCCACTTCATGTACAAGAACTTGGACTCAGCTTCCTCCAGTGAGGAACCTAGCGACTCGGATGGGGAAGAAAGAAGCTGTAGCTCTAGGGCTTTAATTGCAATTCTGAGTGGATGTCATCTTGGTGGCAGGTTTGACTTGACGAAGCAGAAAGTGATGCATGGAACATGGGTAAGACTTGAGTGATATACGGTGGTGAGATCCATGGCTAATAGGTTGACACTTAGGCCACCCCACCCGTGGCTCCCAATCGCGTGTCAGTAATCCGAACCAACTTCTCACGCTTGTTCCTCCGAGCTGTATGGATCATTGTTGGATACGAGTGTCTGTACGTCAAGGAACTTGTTTAATCCCCCTTGAAATCTCGGTAAGTGGCCTATTGCACGGACATCTGGTGGAAGCTTATTCCACATTTGTGAATGTTTCATAATGAAGAAGTTGGACCGTTGGCTGATTCTCGAGGACGGCACAATGACCGAATGACTGCTGTGCCTTAACGAACACCTGAAGCCTAATGGGTCTCGTACAACACGAGAGGCTCTGCAGGATCCGTATTTTATAAGTGGATGGAAAAGGGGCAACTTGCTCTTTATCCGTCGGAGCCAAGGAGGTTCAAGTCGTAGCAGGTAACAGCGCTGTTTATAGTAGGGACTAGACGAGTAGCCAACTGTTTGTTTGGTAATGGTGCGCTGAACATTTTCAATGGCAATCCTGTCACACTCGCGCATAGTAGAGCCGGCTATTGCGCCATACCCTGGAAATGTTCTAACTTGGGTTGTATAGGCACTGCGTTTACTTCCAAGCAAACAAAATGCTTTGTGGACCAGTCCTAATAACCTGCAGGACCTAGCCACTTGAGTGTCTGTTTGCTCCTGAAAGTTTAATGAGCAAGAGTAGTATATGCCCAAGTCACGTACTGATGATTTGTTTGGGAACAGATAACCACCTATACCAAATGCTTCTATCCGCCGAGAACCTCATTAGCCAATCGGTACACCACGAACTGAGCATCCGTAAGTCCCCAGATAGTTTCGCTATCGCATTACCCAATGAATTATGATCGGAGGTGTACAACAACCTTGCATCGTCAGCAAGCAAAAACGGAGTCCCATGACGAACCACGGTAAATATATCACTTGTGCACGCGAGGAACAACGACGGGTTCAGTACGCTACCTTGGATCAGAGGTGGAACGACACAAGAGAGAAGTGATAAGAGTGATGACAAGAACGATGGATGAGTAAACCGTGGCGGAAAAAGAAGGATAGAAGCGTGAGTTCTGCAACCGACGAGAATAGATTCGGTAGGGCGAAAAGAGTTAGAGCTTGTGATCTACAACCGGTTTTAGCGGATTGGCCTGAGTTTTTGTTCGAAGCCATGGAATCATATGGATCTTCTAGCGGTTCGTTGCGGCTTCATGGTGGCTGCTTGGGTTACTCTTCTCTGGGCAGTATTTCGGAGGGAATTCTTTTCGTGTGTCTGGCTTATTTTGTCCGTGTTGAGAGAATAATCGGGCGCGCATTCCGCGTCGAGGCCGTGTTTCCTTGATGGTATCAGAGTAACGGATGCTTCGGATGTTTTGCAGTAGGTAGCTTACAGGAAGTGTCATGCGTACGGCCCAATCCTACTTCCTGGGCTATGTGCATATGAAGCGGCTTGGACGGTTTGGCACTGTTTCCGTCCGTGCTGCTTCAAGGTATTGTTCGGACTTTATCGAGGGCAATGGCTCGCTACCCTCAGTGGATCAACCTGCAGTGAAATTTGCACGGGAGACAGCGAGAGGCCTGCCGAACTACCTCCAAGTGCCCCTCTCATGACGTGTACATAAGGATCGCTTCATGAACAAAAGGACTACATTCTTTGCAGCTTGCTGCCATCGAGGAAGAAGTTTGGTCGTGATGAACATTTCTGGAATCTACATGCAGACGGGATTATACACGTTGAAATCCTTTGCTGCCTATAAATAGTAACAGCCACCCCCTCTGTCGAAGGAAGATATAATGCTTGCTATACCATCCAGTTTTCAACCCCAAAAACCCGAAAGCCTCCATGTTGCCTTTTACCTCCCCGCCAGTTTCCAGGGCGATTTCTGGATGACTGTTAGGGACAGGGATCTGAATGGGCAACCCCACTGTTTGGGCTCCTGTGCAGGTTCAAGCAGGGTAAAATAGGCTTGTCGGTCGATGTACGGGAAGTGTTTCCGCAGGTGACAGTACCAGCGGGAGATGGAGAAACAGCACGGTTTTTGTGGTGGGATGCGAACGATTTGGAAAAGTCAGTGACAGAATACAGCTGGGCTGCTCATCCGCTTGGGGCGGCGTTATCATCCCTCTGTGCGAACCACGTCCCAGGGAAATGGCAGTTAGGTACGGAGTGCCGGTCACCGAGGAGGTGATAAATGGTGTAACCCCCAATTCTACGTTGACGACCATCTTGGATAGTTGTGCTAAGTTGACAGGGCAGTAACCCACCCGAATTGATTGGCGGAGTTGCTTATTAAAGGTGGATTATAGATCATGAAGTGCACGCCAAATACCTCGAGGGTGCTGAATGCTATTTTAGACGTCGATGAAGCCGAAAAATTCGGTGTGCGCACTCTGAAAAAACACTGAAACGCTGGAACTGCCGAACTGGACGTTCACTATCGGCCCCATTACGCGCAGGGTAAAGCGGTATGCTACCTCCAGTCTGCTTGATCCACTCGGTCACGTTTCCCCGTGGCTGCCTTGTGGGGAGACAGTTGACTGGGACCAGCCGCTTGAGGCAAACGATAGACCAAAATAGGAAGAGTTAACGGCCAAGCTGAACAAACTAGTGAACATAAGAATCCTTCGTTTTTTACCTTCCAGTCGTACCTGACAAAAGGAAAGTCGAGCGCCCCTCTTGAAGAGGCTGAATTTGGTTACGGGACTGTGGTTTACGGGCAGTGGTTTTCGGGCGATGGACGCAAAGCCCTAGCGGTCTTGCTTGCCGTGGCCCTCCTTACCTCTTCAAAGTGGGTCTTCATCCCGATTCTCGAACTCAGTGCAGCTGTGCTAGTTGTTAAGCAAGAGCCAGCAATAGAAGGTGCTCCTATTCAGTGGACTGGTCAGCAAGGTTTTGGACAGGCTTGACAACGGTGCTTCGCTATAAACCATAACGTCAACAGCCGCTTCAGAACTTTCAAGCTCACAAGCACACGGTCTTATATGATGAGATGACTGCAGGTCAATAGCGGCCTATTAAGTCTGCCGACAACCCAGCAGACTTACATTCTGGAGTTGTGACGAACTTCCGGCTGCTAAACTTATGGGGTGAAGTTAGTTATTCGGAGGATCGATCAATGAATCTTTGGACAAATTTTGCCTTGATCAGGGTTCGTACTTTTTGGTCGATAAAGTGACTGCGGTCTACACAACACTTATGAGTCAGTTTCCGTTTTGATTCGCGCCATAGTATTGAACAGGAAGAGGTGGAATAGTTGAAATGAATGACATCTTAGAGTGCAGAAGGTA
This sequence comes from Fasciola hepatica, assembly GCA_948099385.1. Lineage (NCBI taxonomy): Eukaryota > Metazoa > Platyhelminthes > Trematoda > Plagiorchiida > Fasciolidae > Fasciola > Fasciola hepatica. The sequence goes on from CANUEZ040000168.1 coordinate 7,989,632, forward strand.
CCATGTACTTAAGAATGATGCGGAAACGATAGAAACGAAACTGCAACTTGACGTGATGTTATGTCTGCGTGCCGCTGTGAGCCGCAGACTACGCATGATGACTTCCTTAGGTCGGAGACGCAATCAAACCTGGAGGGTCAATGGGCAGAGGCCGGATAATATCTAGTCTCCTGGTCCTCCAGGTTAGGAGTCGATCCGAGCTGGCAACTTAATCGGTAAAGTCAGTGAAAGAATAATTGATCCAAATAAAAGAAACTTCAAACCAGCCAACCCGCCGCCTAGAGGACTGGTTCTCGTTGAAACTAAAGGCTTTGGATGAGAACCGAAATCGTTTTCCTGCTTTCTGCCTGGAAACCCTAGCAGTACTCGTCCAACATCTCCCATTAACTGCACGAATAGAAAGAATTCTATGATGCATCTGTAGTCGAGCAGGATAATCAGGACCTGGCTGCCCATTGCATCGAGCAGGGTGGGTAGTGCTCAGTGGGCTACTGCTCAGAATTCCCTCTTTTTTGTTCAACCCCTGTCTTCTGTCCCCAACCACCTCTCTTTGCCCCATCTATCCACCCATAATGCTCCCACTGACAACACGGCCGATACTAGCAACGATTCGCTGTCAAATAGTGTTGGGAGTAATTCTCTGTCTGGTAACTCACATCTTCCCCATCCTAGTCAGCCTCTGAATCTAGGTTCGTTTTGAAAGTGCGTATACACATGCAGGCCGGTCTGCAGGCGTGTCTGGCCCTCCCAATATATCCTGTGAAGGCTGATGTCTCGTGCGTAGGCGAAAAGCATATCCGGGATTCCAACCCCGTGGTTCACCCTAGAGCCCCTGGGATCACTCCGAGGTGTTTTATGTGCACTTCAGGAGACGAAGTAGCTCAAGCTACGGGTCAAGGGTGCCCGAGGATAATCCTGACTGACAAGGCTGAGGCTACACTTTTAGGCTAGACCCCGGCTAATGGTCGTTTATGTGCAGTTAGACTCCAGAGGTTAGTTGGCGTTTGAAAGGATAGTTGTGTTAGGCGAACCTGTTTGCAATATCGGCATAAGCTTCTGCGGAAATCAGCTGGTCCTCACTGGAGGATGAGGTCTATGATGAACTCACCACCCTCGTTGGCAGGAGCGAATTCTCTGAGATTTTAGAGCTGGTTGGTGGCTTCGATGCACAAGTTGGTAAACTTAGTGCGCCGGGAGCTTGTTCAGGCGGACGTTGTGCTGTACCGGCCCAACGCACAGATAACGGTAATAGGTCTCTCCAGTTTGTTCCTATCTAGTACGAATTTCCGACATAGCTTGCGTAGCACGGCGACATGGAGCTCTAACCCGTCAGGTACTATGAGTCCGCTTGACCTTATCTTGGCAAGTTGCCGGTGGCGCAGTTCTGTTCATAACTGTAGATCCTGCCAGTCCGCATACATAGAGTCGGACCATGCACTAGTTTTAATGCTATCATCTCTCCGGCTCCATAGTCATCTGTGCAAACCGCACACCCGGTTAACCGCACAAAGTGCGATCTAGAAGTACTCACCCGTTATGAGCGGAAGTTTGCACATGAGCTAGGATCTGCGACGAATATTATTGTAAGTAAGCACTGGGCCCATAGCAAACAGGCGATGCAAGTAACAGCAGGTTTCTTTTGTGGTCCCAGATCCGAAGTCCATCAAAGACACTGAATTTCACAAGAGTCTTTGAGTCAAATGGAGCAAAAGCGTCAGCTCCCGAACCGGAAGAAGATGACTAAGATACGAAGAAATCTGGAGAAGAAATTCACGAAACTCCTTAGGAACGATCGCAAAAACTAGTGGGTCAAGGTAGCCGAAGAAATGAAAGTAGCAGCTGCTTCAGGTGACAGTAAAAGACTATTCAAACTTGCTCGCGACTCCCGTGGACTGCGAGCCCCGGTAAGCCAGGCAATATGCAGTGCGGGTGGAGAACCCATTCACGGCAAAGGGAGAAGGCCAAACCGTTGGGCCGAATACCTCAGGGAGCAGTTCATATGGCCGCGCTCTGTCGTAGCTACTCATGTGCCAACCATTGCCAGTCCTTGGGGAGTATTGACTGGGCCCCCATCGGAAATAGACGTGGAGTAGAGCACTGGGTAACTGAAGCTGGGGCAAGCAGCCGGTCCTGACGAACGCCCTCCAACCCCTTTCAAAATGAGTGGTGGAGTGTCGATGAAATCACCCGTCACGTTGTTTTCTGACGTTTGGAAGGAGGAAAGCATCTCGCCGTCATGGGGTAAGTCGTCCCACCTTCGGGAAGGGAATACGCAACGACTGCAGAAACCGTCCTGGGATAAGCTTAGTTTCGATAGTCACACAAGCATTAGCTTTGATTTTGCTGTGTCGTCTAACAGTGCTCGCGAGATGGATGCGGGGGAACAGCAAGCCTTATTCCGCCCAGGTTGAGGTTGCATCGACCAGAATTTTACTCTTCATCAATCACTGCAGGTGCGCCGCTTACAGTGTCGACCGACGCTAATGGTTTTCCCCTACTTGAAAGGAGCCTTCAATTCAGTTGACCGGCGATGCTACTCAGTGCTCTTCACTTGCAAGGTGTGCCGTGGAATTTCGCAAATCTACTGAGGTTTTTGTGCTCTCGTACTTTTGGCCGCGTAAGTGTTCACGGTGAACTGTCCAGCCGGTTCGAAACGGCGATCGGTGTTCTTAAGGGATGCCTGATTTTTCCATTCTTCTTCAACCTTATCATGGAAAAAATACTCCGAAGTGCTCTGCAAGATCTCTAGGATGTGGGCATCTAACTAGGAAATTGTGAGAAGCTGTGTAACCTAGACAGGGCAGACAACCTCGTCTGCTTGTTCGAGTGCATAGAACGTGCGCAACATACACTAGAAAGGCTTGTGAGAGCTGTGGCTCCATTTCTCATGGCCCTCGCACCTTCAAAGAGTGAAATGATGTTACAACACCGGATTTCAATGCTTCCGAGCCTGGTGCCCGATGGGGAGGTGCTGACAACTGCTCACAGCTTAAGTTACCTAGGAAGCAGCTTGACGACGGATTGGAGCACGGTAGTAGAGGCAAACACGCGTATATCGAAGGCTCGAGTGGCTTAAGCTGGACTGGAGCACGTGGCGCCTACCTGATATTTTAATGAATTTGAAAGGTTGTAAGTAATTGGCCGCAGCGCTTTCAGTTTCGTTGTATAGTTGTGAGACTTGGTGTCTGCGTGGGGAAGATATTCGTCGTCTTGAGGTTTTCTACCGCCGATGCTTGCGTAGTATCGCTAAGATTGGATGAAATGACCGAGTAATCAGTACTGAGGTATGAAGCTGAGTATTGAGCACCACCCCAAGAAGTTCTCTATCACGGCGTATCCAGCTTCACATGCTTTGTTGGTTAGTGCACGTGTTACTTATGGCAAACACAAGTCTACCGTATCTTGTCCTGTTTTCCGTTCCTCCTCGGTAATGTAAGAAGCCACATGGAGGTCAGCGGATGACATGGCAACGAGAAATGGGAAAACGTACAGCGAACTCGGGAAAAGTAAGTGCCTTACACCGCCGCAGTTGTGGTCCAAAAGATCAATCCACCAGTTGGTTGGAGATACTGTAAGATATGGCTGCGAACCGTGAACGACGGCAATCGTGTTGTCACTTTCTGTCGAATCAGAATGATTGATCGATGAGTGTTTGTACAGTTATACTGTGTATTCCGTGTGTTGGCTACTATGGCATTCTTTCCTTTTTCCACCCTTGTAAGTCCACTCCCTGTCCATCTTGTGTATTCGTATTTTCTATCTCTACGTGCAACATGGTGAAAAAGGCGGCCGTCAGTGGGGCTTGCCCTTCTGTTTAAAGCAGTTCACTGATGTTGATCATTCAGGGAGTTCTCCCAGGTTCACTTAACATGGCGAACACGGGGGAAATTAGCAAAACGCTACGCAGGAGAACACTTGTTACTGCGGAACGAACCAAAATCCCGTGAATATGGTGGGACGATCACCAGGAAGAATTGGTATCATCCAGTGATGAGAATCCGAATCTGGCGGAGGAAGGAAGCAGTCCACAGATAGTAGGAATGAGCTGTGAAGTAGAATGCCGTCGGGGAGTAACAGAATGTTGGAATAGAGAAGACGGTAGAGGTATTCGCCTGGAATTAGGCCAGGCCACTCGGGTAGGGTGGGGGAATATAGTATTTTGTCGAGTCTTTTGGGGTTTTTCTACATCCCTATTGAGCATAATAGGCGGAAGCGGCTCACGGTGCTTTGGGTTTGTGCTTTCACAAAGTTGAGAGGCCTTGGAATAGAGGGCATCACACTCCCGTTATCGGGATAGGGTCCCTCGCACGGTTGTTGTTCACTCCAAATAGACAAACTGAGGTTCCGGCCGGGCATTACCTATCAGCAGGTGTCTGTTATTGTCAAAGCGTGATACATTGTAGGTATGGTCCTCTGTCGAATTTAGGGATGCCACCTCTGGGCAGTAAGACTGTCAATCATTGGGCTAAGAGGCAGGCCGAACCTGGCAAGGCGTGTCGATTGAAAATGATGAACACTGGTTTCCAGTATAGTAACCGTTGTTGTATGGTCTATTGTTGCCTAGGTTCGGGAAGGGACATCAGTAGGGGGTACTGTATCGGACACTCCATTCGGTCCAATGTTAAGCTGTTCGTAGAGCTTTTCTGTGCCTGTTGGTTAGACTGTGATCAAGTTATCTGGCAAATGAAGGGTTCCCTGAAGGCCTCAGCCGACAAGAGCCAGGCTGTATTCTTTGGCCGCTGAATATGAAAATTGATGTGGCAAAATCAGATAGCTAACGGAAACCATGTCGTCCTTAAGGTTGATGTCGAGGCGTTTAGACCGATAAGACAGTCTTCAGCAGGATCCGAAGTAGATGGAGAGAGGGCGACAGTCTGAAGTCCTTTCCAGCCGGGGATTATGGCAGACATTTTAGAGAACGCCTAGGTTGGATATGGTAACGAAGGGGAAAGGGCTTATCGGCTTGAGAACGCAAAAAGCTCAGCTCACTATAACCCCGCTTAGGCTCAGGTAGAAGAACCGGCGGCATGACTGGCCAACAAATATTGCGGCCATGGAGTATTTACAGATCCGAAGCTACTGGCTGGCACCAGGTGGTAGCCGCACTAGGTTGCTAATGAGTTGGGCTGTAAACTGAAGAGTGGGTTAGGTGCTAGGATATAGGTAAGGTCACCTTTTTTACGAAAATGAGGAAAGATAACTGGGTATAAGGGGCAAATATGAACGGTGCTCCCTTTTTCTTTCATTTTTGTGGGCCTTAAGGAGGCCGGCGTTTGTCTTCTGTTCGTACGCTATCCATGTCACTGGGCTAACAGCCGAGGCTAGGGTAATGACTGTAGGTGGCAAGGAGGCAATTAGGATGTAATAAGGACCAAAAAAGCCGTTTGTGTAACGGTGTGAGGGATATATGACACGTGCGGTGGTACGGCATTCTCAGGTCTAGTGCAGCGGGCTGTAGCCGGGCTTAGGCTGCTGTTTCGTTGGTTGGACGCTGTGAAGTAGAATACGCCACCTATTTACAAAAATGGGGAAGGACAGGAAGGCGTGAACGGAAAAAGGGCGGATTTCCCCGGGTTCGTTTTTATCTTTTGAACTTCAATGCGGAGGGTATTTACGGTCTGGTGCGTTGAAGTGCCCTCCAGATCGGCGGTTTGGGAGTCGGGGCTACGGTAAGGTTTCCATTTGACGTCATCACACACATTGGAAGTACATATAGAAGATATAAGGCGGCTGGAAGCTAGAGCGTATATGGAGGGTCCAGTGTTCTCTCACCTCAATCGGTCCTTTGCGTGAAAACCAAAAGCAGGTCAAGCTGGAAAGGGCGATGTGGGGCCTCTCTTTTGCGGGATAAGGCCTGAGATGATGGGGGACATTCCCACAAATGAAGGTCGTCCATTTCCACCACAGCCTCACATCAGTGGTATTCGGAGTTCAAATCAGTGCCAGAAGGTCTTTTTCAGAACAGAGGGGTGGTCGAGCCCAAATAAGAACTTCCCATGGCCCTTCTGCCCGCCTGTAATTTTTCGAGTATCCTTCTTCTTCCGCAACTGCTGGGGTTGGTCTGTTTTCCCCACTTCCGGACAACGCTGTGATATAGGTGCCTTGGGCATCAAGAGTTTAGCTGGCATAGGCTAGAAAGGTGCAGGCAGGGGTTGTGCAGACACACGGGGCGGAACAGCGAATGTTGTGAAGCGCAGGGCAGCATATGCGTGTCAGTCTAGTACAAAGTTAGACCATGCTTAAGGTTATCAGAGGCCATTGCAAGTCAACTGGTGGGATTGAGGATAGCTGTACTGATGGGAGACGATGTGATACACAAGAAGGAATGGTAGTACTGGTCGATGGGTGGTAGTTTCAGAGTTAAAAATAGAGAACAGGCCAACCACTACTTATTGGGAGGTGGACTACTGGGATAGGAGATTCTAGAGAGGGCTGAATAAGGAAAGCGAAATGCGACTGGAGAAGAAACTCGGGGAGCAACGGCCAAAAAATAGGAAAGGAGTGAAGGAGTCAAGGAAAGTGGCGGGCGGCGGAACTTAATGTCCTGTTATCTAGCACCACGTTTATTTTACTCCGGAGGGAGACCTTAGAGGCAAAAAAACCCTGGCCAGAGGAAAGTTGTTATATATTGCTGGCCCAAAATTATATAGGGAAGTATGCAGCTATGGTCCGGCTGCAGTCATGAAGATCTACTGCAGCACAGCTTTAAGCAGGGTCATGTGGGGACTAGCTGGCAGTAGGAGAATATAAATGTAGTCTAGAGCTGCGAGAACCGACAAGCTTTGAAATACTTATAGATCTAAAAGTCAGCGGTGTTTTGCTACTGCATCCTTTATTTTTTGCAATGTAAAGTGGAGGAAATTAGTCGACCTACCGTTTGATATTAGGCGAGTAACAAAAGTTCTAGGATATGGTCTATAGTCCTAGTAATCTTCCTTTGGTTCGAGTGTCCCCAAGAGACCCCGGCCACCTGGCGCCTACCCCAAACGACCTGTTAGAGTTGAGATCACATACTGGATTTAAAGGGCCAAGGAGTCTCCGAGGTAGCTACTTACGCACGGGTAGACAACAAAACTACCTGGCCAGGGTGTCTTGGAAACGACGGCTACGCGAGCACTACCGATCTTACAAACTCGACAAGGGTGGCTGACCAGGGAAAGACCCTTCAAAGATGCAGACCTAGTGCAGATCTCCAAAGAGCACGCGCACTCTAGTACATGGCCCTTGGGTGTTGTCGAAGAAACCATTGTAAGTTCCGACTGGTTAGCGAGAACGGTGGGGGTTAAGACCACTAAGGGAACGCTTGTTGGCGACGTGCTTAGCATCAGACTGCTTGAGGGTGAAGACGGACCAGCGGATGCCAGCGACTCAGTCACCCACTGTGTTCAACTTCAAGTTTCAAACCAAAGAAATGTACACAAGCAATTTTACCATAGCATGCTCATTCAAAGCTACCATTCCCTTCATACTGTACACACAGACACTCAGGCTGGTTACCTAATGTGCGCTGTAAATGATGAGTGTGTTTGTTTCTGATATCCAGTAGATCATCGAACTATCCTGATTGTTTGCCGTTCACAAGGTGCTATTTTCATGCATACATATTCACTCACCTCAACATATACGTGGACGTATTTAGCCCCGCACTTTCATCCGATGTTTTCCTTGGGCCCCCTCTCAACGGTGACGTTAGTAAGAACGATTCAGCGTGTGGTCATTGTTCTTGTTATCAATCTTGCACGCTGGAATTTACAATAGTCGCGAATCGAGCAACGAGCACCCAGTTCAAACGAATCCCAAAACCAGGTGAAGGTTGGTTCGTAGTTTCTACGGCGCCAAACTGAAAATCACAAAAGCACAAAGATATACAAACTTCAAGTGTGCTGTCAAATGGACTCAACAGTAAAACCCAAAGGTTCAAAGCCCCGTGGTACAAGCGAGACAGACAGAAACGGTTAGCAACCAAATCAAAATGTCTCAAACAAACAATCAAACTTGCAAAAGTGTAGTATATGGACGAGCCTAACAAAAAAATTTCAATTATAGTTACACTCACGTAGCATATGGCCCATCTGGAAGTGTTCTCAATATAGGTCTTTGCACAGCCGGCCAAAGTTCTTCCGCGATAATGGTTGCCTGGTGTTCGGGATGGGGTCACGCTTCGCACTCTTCCTACCTATAGCTTACCGCCAGTGCTCGGGGTTTCTAACTTTCTGTGTTGGTTGAGCATAAAACAGGTTTCCGTCGTAGTCATCTTTTGCACAATTCATAAGGGATCAATTCCGAATCCAGCTGCACAACTAGAGATTGGCATATTCATTAGAAAGCCGACGCACACAGTTAGATGTACGATCAAAATGAAGGCTTTCCAGGGTAAAACATTTTCCTCCAAGAACTTAGTCCACTTATCTCGGGCAGGAAACCATCGCAGCACCTGGCTGAACTAATTTTGTTCGCAAACTGGCGGAAGATGAAAGTAGGTGCAGGGCCCAAGTGACGAGGAAATATCGAGTAAAGTAGAAAGATCAAAAAACAGTGGAATAACATTTAATTAACACCATTTTCCCCGAAGGAACTGAAAATCGGTTCCTAATCACAAATCATCTCAGAAAACAGATGTACAACAAACAGTATCAAAACACATGAACTCGGAAATTGACCGGATACTGAGATCTGTTGGAGTATTTCGGATTCTTTCTATGTACAAAATGTGCTGGAACAATACCCTATAAAATGTGAACAAATGTTCTTCTCCATAGACCGAAATAATTTAACAATGCGACTTCATCTAACAAGCCATGACAACCACTCCATACCTCAACAGTGACCCAGCCACTCCCTGGGAATCATCCCCCTGCCCCACCTAACTTCCCACTCCAACAAGACTCATCCAAGTCCCTTGGTCTAGTACTGTCACCCATCCGTGGTCGCATTTTTCCTGTCGGCCCCCTCAAGAATATTCAACGCACGCTAACTATTCTCTCAACCGGCATCTCCCCATCCCTCCCCCCTCACACTGCCCCCTTCCAGGCTTCGACTCATCAAATCCTTGGAACAACTGGGATCCCTCCCCCATCTTGACCGTATTCTTCACTGGAATTGCCACCTTTATATCCACCACCAAACCCCCTATCATCACCACCATTAACATCAGTACCAAGACCTTTGTCATCTCCTTCAATCGTACTCGTAAATGCCCGTTCGATATTGAACAAAACTGAGGCCATCCGCAGCAGCGCTCAGACCTCCAACTTTGGTATTATCACTTTAACTGAAACTCGGCCAACGGATTCCGTCCCGTCAGATTGAGTCTTTCCATTTGGCTACCAGATGTTCTGAGGAAACAGGTCTCGACGTGGGGGTGGCCGTTTAATTTATATCCAAAAAGCCCTACCGGCTGTTCCAATCTCACACACAACTCTGGACTCCATCCAGGATTCTCTGTGGTTAAAGGTTCCCTTACCTAACTCCTACCTTCATACAGGTTTAATCGATCGATAACCCGATTCAAACGCTATGAATCTTACCAAGATTATTGGCGCATTCAACTACTTTTCATTACCGCCTCGTTCCTCAAAACTCCTTGCGGGGGACTTCAGTTCACCGAGCTTTCGTTGGAATACCCTATCTGCCCCGAGGAATTTAGCAGACTTCATGCCATGCCTCCGCGTAGGGCGCTGGATCCAAAAAGTAACTGTCCCAACCAGAGGAAGCAACATCCTTTATCTGTTGTTCACCATTGGATTACCTGATGTTTCAGCTAGTACGTTCGACCTCTTCCCAGGAAGTGACCACAGAATGGTGTCCTGCACCTTCGTGGTTCCGCAAGCTCCTGATTAGTCCCATCCATCCAATCATCCCTCTTCAACAGGTAACCGGGACGACCTTATCTGCGCGCCTCGATCGTTGGACTGAGACAACTTCTTCCCGCAAAGCGATCCCCAGCTGGCTGCTGTTTTACCGTATTCTAATTTATCCAACTTGCCTTCCGCAATCACTACAACTCGTATCATATCACACCGAGTCTGTTATTCAGTCCTGACCCAAACACAAAACAAGTATCTCAAGCTCCAGAAGGTGTATCACACCAATAGTGACTTATCATCATTCTTGCAGCTCCAACGTCTCTTGGTGGCTGTCAGAATCAAAAATGACGATATGCTCAAAAAACAGGAAGTATCTTCCCTGCAATGCCATGATACTTCCTCAAAGTTGGCAGGCCTACTGAGGAATAGAAATCAGCGCAAGCCTGTTGGCATCCCGTCCCTAAGTTTGCAAACGACTATCACATTACCTCACCTGTAGCTATAGCCGAGGCACTTAATTCCTACTTTGTTGCTTCCGTGACTACTTACGCCTTCACTTTACCCCAAAACATAGACCCTGTCACCGACCACGTACTACCCGACCTCGGATTTACTCCAAAAGAGGTGACCAACCAGCTTACCCGCTTCCGGAGGTATTCACTTCTTGGTCATGACGGTGTTCCGCCAAAACTTCTACGTCCTGGAGGAAATGATGTCGCAGCCCTACCATTGAAGGTCTGCAGTCCATTCCCCAAGTTTTGGTATATTCCCCTCGCAGTGGAAAGCTGCGATCATCATCCGAATTCGTAAGGAGGGACCAATACATGACCCCTAAAACTATCGCTCCATTAGCCTTACTCCAATTGCTTCCATTTTGATGGAACTCCTCGTCAGACAGCCGATATCTGACCTCCTATTGTCTAATAACATCATCCATAGCGGAAAGCACGGCTGCTCAAAGTCAATTCCATGCTCCTCCTGCCAGTACGGCCTTTTTAACCTCATGAAGGCGGCCGCCGACAACAGCAAATCTATCATCCTCATATAACTGGATATGACAAAGGCTTCTGACTGCGTCCCTCACTCTTTATCACCAACCACACTCAAAGCTCATGGCTTTTCCGGTCCCCTTTTGTCGTGGCTAATATCGTATCTATCGAACAGCTCACAAGTGGTTTCCATTGATGGGAGTTTCTCACAACCTGCTCCAGTCACCAGTGGGATTATACAAGGCAGTGAACTCGGCCCTTTGTTTTTTCTCGTTTACATAAATGTTATACTTCCATCTTGCACCACGGCACCCCGTTCCTCTTCGCTGATGACAATGAGATTGCCTGTAAGTTTCCTTGTCAGAACCGCAGCACTAAGCTGGACGAAATTTCTAGTGACCTAAAGCCACTCAAGGACTGATGCGATTCATGAGTATGAATTTATCAACCCCTAAGAGCTGCTGCGCAGCCTTCGGTGTCAGACGGCCTCCGAAACCCCACCTATCCACAACCTACCCATTTAGAGCAGCCCTCTAGTTCGAGACCTTGGTCTTCACTGCTCATGTAGGTCTAAATTTTTTGAGTATGCCCCGCTCCAGAATACCAAGACGAGAAGAACCACCGGTCCAGTCTCCAGAACGTTTCGGCCAAATGATTGCAAACCACTCATTTACAAGTCTTACTCTAAACCTCTCCTTGAATACTGCCCTATACTCTTCACCAACATGACTAAATCTGATCGCATTTCTCTGGAGTCCTTGCAGCGCCAATTCGCCAAAAAATTAGTGGGATTTTCCTCCAGTCTGTGTTACAATGATCAGTGCATCCTGCTCAGCCTTAACCCTTTGTGGATGCGTCGCACGAAGCCCAGTTTATACTTCCCGTTTGAGCTATACCACCACATGGCCTTCTCCCGTACTGAACCTGTTCGTCCCACTTCCTCTACGAATTACGCCCTACGCCATCGTTCACCGCAGCTCTCTATTTCCAGGTCAAAATAAGTGTAGAGATCTGACCTTTTCCTGATACAACTTTTAGCTATTGAATAAACTCGCGATAAACATCCGCGAGAGTCTCTAGTTCCCAGTTCGGAGGCTTGCTGGATCACTTTTTGGCTGTTCCAAATGTGATCCTCCTTACCGGCCAGAGCGTCATCGAACCGCTGGCCTACAAAAACGGGCTTCATTATTAGGATTATTGTACCAGAACTTTAATTTCTAGCCCATTGACAAACGTGAGGTTGACTATTTCATTTCACTTTATACTGCACATAATCTACACTACAGTAACTGCAGTTTGTTGACTTTTGTGACTATACCTAATTTTGTGCCTGCCGGTTCTCCTAATTCTAGACAACGTTCACGTCCTACTGCCAACCGGTCTCAGGTTCTTGGCCTCAGACGTCCCTTCAGCAAATAAATATGTGGCTACGGACCCTAGGACACTGGGTTTCGCCGTCCACCACCTTACTTGATTTTTTCGCTCCTTTTCCGTTCGTTTTGGCTACCATCACTCGCCTGAGCGGATGATCTCATTTTTCTCTCCTTAATTATCTCATTACAGAATCTTTTATTTCAAATATTAGACTTCAAATATCTACTTGTTGGCCTGTCCTCTAGTCTCATCTCTGTATCTACCATCCAACAACTACTATCATCTTCCCTCTTACGCACCATGCATTTTCCCGTCTGCAGGGCTAAACTGATTTACACCAGCTAGCCCGGAATGGCCTCCGATGATCTTAGGCATGGTCTGGCTTTGTATGGGACTGATACACATCAGCTGGCCCGTACTTCACAACATTCGTTTTCCTGCTCCGTATGTTTGCTTTGTCTTACTCAGCATTTTTCCAGCCCACGCTAGCAAAACCCTTGATGTCAACGGCACCCATACCATAGCGGCTTCCAAAATTGAGAAAGCAGATCAACCCCAACAGTTACGAAAAAAGACAAATACACGTTAAATTAAGATCGGGCAGACAGGCTTTAGAAAGTTCCTATATTGGCTCAACCACCCCTCCGTTGGGAAAATCTAAAAACTAAAAAAGAAAAAAGGAAAATTAAAAGACCTTGCGGGATCGATTTGATCTTTAAATACCACTGACATCGGACTGTGAAGGAAATGGGCAACCTTTATATATAGGTGTCCCCCATCAGCTCAGACCTGACCCTGCGAAAAAAGAAACTCAACACGGCCGTTGTTCGTTCGACAAGCCTTTGGTTTTTAGGCACGGGACTGACTGGGGCGATAGCGCACTGGACTCTCCACATTTGCTTGTCAACCCCCTCTAAGTTTCAACCACCCCATGTCCTCCCTACGCGCGTCTAGCATGCACAATGACGTCAAATACAACGGCCACTTTAGCCTAGACTTTCGAGGCAGTGATTCGGACAGGATATTGACGAGCCCGACGAATAATCCCAACCCTAAGTGAAGCCCGAAAAGGGGAAAAAGTGAGAAGAAAGTTGTGAAACTCAGTCACCTTTTCCGCCCATATCCCTCTACCTTCCGTCATCTTTGTTAAAATGCGGCATTTTCGATGTCCTAGCATCCAAGTCACCCATAGGTTTATAAGCAACCATACTCTACACCAGCCAGCGGCAACAGACCTGCAACTACCCCCACGGCGGCAGGTGTCAAATATCCTTGAAACCGGTTATGCAAACTGCTATCTGGGTTCTGAGCACTTTTTGCTGCCTCCTGCCGACTACAATCACTACAGGAGCCTAGGCTTGAATCCCGGCGATATGGATAGGGTATCGCGGCAACTGCTGACCAACACCTGCCTCACTTAAGTTCATAAAAAAGGGACACGGAGAACCGTTCTTATTTCCCATTCTCAGCTAACTATCTTTCGTCACTTTTGTAGTGAAAAAGGTATTCAAGCAATCGCCGATACATGAGATTTCCTTACTCACAATAAAGCTTATTCTCAGAATGCCAGCACCATCGGGTAGGAGCACAGACGTACTTACTTCCACGTTCCTCTGCACAATACCAATTCTCTCCAATACATCACCACCGATTTCCCAGCAGCTCCTTCTGCAATCTAACAGTGCTCTAAGTTAGACCCACCACCCTATTTCTGAGCTTATCTATGTCCATGCTACCAAAATTCCTGACCAGCCTTGTGGATGCCTTGGGTCGCCGCAGGCGCAAGGTTATTTAAAAGTACACTTGGCTACTATTTCTCAGCGGCTCTCAGCAAAGCAGCTCAGATATATCATTGGGGGGTTGCTATTGCGAGAATAAACAGGGATGTAAAGCATCCAGACCTCTATCTGGTACCTTACCCAGTATGTTGGTGCAACTCATTAGCAGCAGTCATTCAAAGTAGGTCTCCTCCTGCGATCTCGGCTAGGGCCTTTTGAAAATCCATGAAGCAGACCTCGGCCCTTTTTCCTCTATCCATTCTGGCCGTTACTTCGTCCAGGACTAAACGAAGGTTGGACAAACAGGCTCCGTCTTTGACAAATCAGCAGTTTTACTTGACTGTTCCTCAGAACGTTTTCAGCGTAAAATAACAATTATACCAGAAGAGGCGGTAACAAATATAGTGCTACGCCAGCACTGTGCCAATCCCATTCACTAACATACTGTTTTTCCAAACATATATAGGTGAGATAACTTACCGCCTCGGTTCTGGCCTGCAATATGCATAAGCAAACGGTACTGGGGTTTATCATTTCTGACTGCGTCCAAACCGTTTATCCTTCGAAACGCAGATACAGCAGCCTACTCAGTGTACGCTACCTTGCTAGCCTGGAACAGTATACGTTAAACCCTTGCAAGCCTACGTTAACCGAGCTTTCCGATTAAAACCCAGATCAGGATATGGACTATGTACCACTGAGGATTCACAAAAACCCAACCAGTTCATTATTAGTTGTCGTCATTTATTCACATGGCCTGCGGATGGAGCAGCTTCCAGGCTGCAAACCCCATTATTTCAGGTTTGACACCGCCCACCCTCTCGAGCTCCACTTTCGATGACTAAGATCCACATTTTGGACCAGCCCAACAGAGACCTGGAAGGATTCTTCCATACCAACCAGGATTGCAATCAAGCCACAGGACCTAAAACACCCTCAGCTGCCTACCATCGGAGTGATTGGAATCCTCAAACGCAACTCCTCACCTACTGATGTCAATGTTGCGGCCCAGACAACAGTTAACGCGCCACCTGCTACTCATTGATCGACAAGTCCTTTATCCTGCCAGGTGAACCATACCCACGGGACGGTGCAAATCATCTTGATCTCATGTAGAACAAAGTGATATCAGAGCTAGAATACGCGACATAGGAAATAGTCACTCATAAAATTTCACTAAGCCATCCGAAGGTGACGCCAATTTCCCTCCTCATCCGTGGTTCCAAATAATGACGTTGAATAGCGTCGAGAATCAAAGAGTCAATACATTTTCGTCACCGTAACAGAACAATAAGACTTTTGCTTATAAGGAGGGTTTCCACTATCGTATCTGATGGAATATTTCATTGTCCTTTCGAAAGGCATCGGGTTTGAAATTGATTCTTTACTAATCGAGGACCTTCAGGTAGAGCTCCCTTTTTTCTTAATGGTGCAGGTTATTGATCCTGAGACTAAACTGATCTTGAATGGCTGTTTCTTCCACATTCGCCAACGTTCACGAGCACACCTCCATACAGTTTATTTCATGTCCCTTTGTTTCACAAATTACTCCGTTGACTTAACCCAGAGAGAATCCGTCATTCCGGGCTCACATCGTCTTCATGAAGAGCTGTTCTTTTCATATTCATCAAATTTCCTGAATGCACTTCTACACTCTTTTTATTTATCCCTATTCTAACCTTATTCAGTTCCCAGAACCCCAATAGGCCCCGCCATCCATGGAGTCCATCATTTCGGTTTATATTGCATCCTTTGCATTGTGTGCTCTCCATATTTTCTGTGTCCCCACGGGCCACAATTGCCCAACTCGGATTCGAAGCCAGTTGGGATTCGCCGCACAAACTATCGTCATTTTGATCCATTCAGACCATGGAAGACTTTCGAGGGCGGCTAGCGAACATTTCTCCTATCCGGTCTGGCAGTGGAATACAAAAGTCCTCCCCTCTATCGGACAAATAGAGAAGACGCAAGTCAGAGTACTGATGCAAAGGTGTATTCTGTATATCGTGTGACCGGAACAGTACCGACACGAGAGGTATATCGAAAGGATATGAACTCAACGGCTTAGCAGAAAGCAAACCGAAGGCGTGTAAAATCGGCGAAGGACGGAAAGTGAAATCGATTTAAAACGAGGTCGACGGAATCCTCGGAAAAGTTAGTCCAGTAAAACGTTCGCAATCGAACAAGACAGTGAGGTCGATGTCAAATATCGGAAGAGATCGTAAAGGAAATAGATCAGAAATGACGTCCAGAAAACGGTCATTTTCTCAGAACGATCGAGGTTACTACAAAACTATTTCTAGGTAAGTTTCTTTCTGACCCTTTGACTCCTATTCTTGCAATTCGTGTGTAGCCCACCGTTTTGGGTAACGTTGCAAGACCAAGACCATGCGCTTGCGAGCGGGTCTCGACAATGGCCGAGAAATTTGCCATCATCATTTAGGCCTCACTTGAAGTGTCCAAATGAAGTCTTGATGACCTTTTCCTTTTCACTTCTGTGCGGGTTTTATAGAAAACTAAAACCAGAACAGTTTGCAATTGTTCAAAAATGGGTCGAGTTTGATATTTTCAGGACATGAAATGGAGTAAAACTCTGAACAACTCGGCGCAAGGCGGTTTGCAAACCATTTTGCCCTTCGTACTTAGTTTCCGGCTCGGACCATCGGCATTTTATTGCTGCTTTCTGATACAAGTAAGCAAAACTCTGATGTTTCGAGCACGCCCTACATTTCCTCCTTTTCCTGTAATGTAACATATTTGCTGGATCTCCCCCATATGCAAATCTCAGTCCGATTCTGGTACAGTTCCGTTTTGGCATTCATGCCACTATAAAATGCAAACACAATGCAATCATCTTGCGTTTATTCGTGGATACTGACTTGAGATCGGTAATTGTTGCTTTGGCGAAGGGCACTTTTTCACCGCTGGCCACGCAGTTCCAAACCCGGTAACCTACACTGCCACCAGGTCCGCCTATTCCAAACTGCATTGCTTGATTTGGTGGTATTTAACCTCTACTGGACCTCCCGAACTGGTCCTTACTTGAGATATGTCACACACATTCAGGCCAATACCCCTTTTCTGGATAGGTGGTTTGAAGGTGGTCGTTTGAGTAGAGCTTCTTCGTGTTGCCCATGGTGGGTTTTGTCTTTGAATTATTCATCGAAACATTGTAAGGTACACCTGTGAGACTGTTGAGACTATGCTCTCTATCTTATTGACCTTCGAACAAGTGCAGCCTACATCAGTCACTACACTTTTGCATTTGTTCATATTTTGCTCACGTGACGTGGCGTATTTTGATTCGAACATGGACCGCCGTGACGGCGGTACCTGACATTGACATTTGTTGAACTCTGGTCCTCGTTGCTAGAAGTTGTGGCCGTACAGCTGAGGTTTGTACATATTTATATGCATATAATTTGATAATCCAGTATCGCAGGAACTGCTAATCAATCTTGTTCTGGTTTTGGGATTCGTTTTGAATTGGCTACTTGTTACTCACAATCGGAATTACCGTTGCAGTACTCAACTTGGAATCTCCAAGAGGAAGTCAATCAGAAATGCCAAGTCTAGGACAAAGGCAAACCGAAGCTGGACCGGATGCAACCTGGCAAGTCCCTGGGGTATTTCTGGGTGATACTGATTCCTTAGATGCCTCTAGATCAGCTTGTCCTGTCAGTGCCATTTCATGTACTTCAGCCGATTGTACAGAATTTAAAATTGGTGATATCTATGGATTGAGAATAGTAGAATTACAAACCCAGCTTAGGCAGGCTAGGGAAGAAGTCGAATCAGCCAGGAAAGAACAACTGCGAAGACGGGAGCGAGAGGTGATCTTGGAGACCACGGGGCACGCGGCCATTCAGCCTGGCAATTCTGTGGAACGATTGAAGTCGACTTGTGCCAGTGTAACACATGCTATTGACCTACCGAACGTGGAGCTGTCCCCCCTCGATGAGAGAGCAGAACAGTACTACAATTTCAATAAACAATACTAGAATTTTGTAGAGAGGATAGTATCCGATCCAGGACCGCGGTTCCTGTATCTGCCAAATTGCTGTCGTGAAGGAGCTAGGGAAGCCATCGACGGGCGCTCGATGCTGGATCCCGAAGAGGGTTAAACTCGGGCGCGTGAAATCCTGAAAAACCTATTTGGGCGGCCACTTGAAGTCGCCCGGAATTTGATCGATGGTGTACCATCAGAGGCAAAAGGCTTCAAAGGCGAGTCGGGCTCTCTAGCCAACCTGGTGATAAAATTGCAGAACTGCAACATCGCTTTAAATCACCTAGAATACCGATCAGACCTAAACGCACAGCACACATGTGAGACCATAGTGCGCAGTTTATACACAGAACTACAGGGCAGATGGGCCGAGGAATCCGAGGGGATCAGTAGATTCGGGCTAGAAACCACGTTCGAATACCTGACCCAGTTTATAGACCGTCATGCCCGAATAGCAAACAGTCGTTTCGGTCAACTTGTGCGCGAGACGAGTAAATTACCTAGAATTACGACGACGCAAAGCTGGACCAGGGAACGAAGTAGAAGCCAACCATGGGCAAACACACACGCATTATCTCGCGAAAGTGAAAATATGCCGGTGTGTAAAGTTTGTGGGGCACCTCATCGCCTAGCGGAATGCCCTCGCTTCCGCAACGTAGACGTCGACGAACGATGGAAAATGGCTAAGAGACCGGGCGAGTGCTTCGTCTGTCTCAAAGATTCACATCGAGCAGAGATGTGCCGAAAGAAACCCAGTTGTAGTTAGGATGGATGCCATGGGAAGCACCATTGCCCACTACACAAACGTCAGAATTTGATGCCAAATAAACCCAGCAGCCATGTGTGGTCTGCTCAGAGTCTCGCTCCACTAACAAGCCCATTCGCCTGGGAGTAATAGCCGTTGACTTGGAAACCCCAATTGGGGTTATAAGAGCGTTGGCCTTCGTAGATAGTGGCTCGGATACCACTCTAGAAGGGAAGGAGTTTGCAGAGAGATATAAGATCAGAGGGAATCAATCTTCATTAGCGGTGAGCACAATGAGTGGCAGTAAGATCCTCCAATCGACCAAACTGCAACTACAACCCGTTTCCTTGGTCGACAATAATGGAGCACTAACTCTAGAGGCATTCACCATAAAAGGTCTGCCGGTGGTAGCATCTCAGTCAGTGCAATCGATTCTGAATCAGTGACCGCCTCTGGAAGGGGCTACGATCGAGGAGTGGCAGAATAGCGAAATTGATCTGCTGATCGGTTGTAATGTACCGGAAGCCCACTGGCTCCTGGGTCGAAGAATAAGAGGCCACAGAGCATCCTATGCAGTACGCACTGTATTCTGCTGGACTTTATATGGTGGTCAGATGGAAGATGCGGTAAACAAATCCAAACCAACTGCCCTTCGGTGGAAACGGCGAACATTGAACAGGCATTCCAACAGCTGTATAACGCCGAATTTGCCTTCCAGGCCATTGATAGAGAGAAGATAGGTCAGCTTCGAAAACGGTAGCCGAGGACGCCAAATATGTAATAGATCGTTTCGAGGTTCTTGTCCCGTGGAGACCCAACATGAAACCTATGCCAAACAGCCGAGAAATGGCTCTGAAAAGATCACGCTTCCTCAAAACCAGGCTAATTCGAGAACCACAAATAAGGATAGAATACACGCGAGCCATGCAATGTAACATAGACTTGGGTTATATAGAGAGAGTGGATAAAGCAGTAATCAGCGCAAATTTCAGGTGGTACGTGCCTCACCACCCGGTCGTGAACCCAAAGAAACCGGGGAAGGTTATGGTGGTTTTCGACTGTGCCGCAAAATGTCAGGGTGTGTCACTTAGCGGCCACATTCTACAGGGCCCAGACCGGACAACACCAAGTGTCCAGGTTTTATGTCGTTTTCGGCCAGGAACAGTGTTCGTCTCTGCGGACATAGGTAAAATGCTTCTACAAGTAATGATGCCCGTTTAAGATAAATACTCCTTTCGTCTTCTCTGGTGGCCTGAAAGCAACGAAATTCGTGCACCGGATGAGCACAGGCTGACCGTTTATCCCTGTGGGACGGTGTCATCTCCATTATGTGCTAATTTTGCCCTCCGAGAGACCCTCAAGAGTTTCGTCGGCACCAGAAATCTGTTAGGGGGAGCAGTGGACCTCTTGTACGTGAACGACTTTCTGTATTCCTTTGACAACCCAAATACTGCTATTCTACATATGACTGAACTGAGTGCCACTCTAAAGGCCTGAGGATACAACCCCACTAAACGGACTTCAAACAGCCAGGGGGTGCTCAATGTTGTCCCAAGGTCCGAGAAAATGGCGTGCGCGAGAGAGCTTTTGGGACCCTCTTCACAAATGGAGTGCACGCTTGGAGTTCAATGGAAGCCCGAAGGTGACGAATTCGCACTCACTCTGAACCCACCCAAATGACCAGCCACACGGAGAGGAATCTTACAATCAGTCGGAAGCCCCTATGATCCCCTATGTTTTGTTTCGCCATGATTGTTACCGGGGAAGTGCCTGCTGCAATCGCTGTGCCAGGGAGGGACGGGTTGGGAGGAACCTATCCAGGATGACGATGACAAGCGATGGCGTGACTGGTTGCACAGCCTAGACCAACTTGGCGAGATCAAGACACAAAGATGCTTGGCAGGAAGCGGCAGTTGTACAAACAATGCTCAACTACACTTGTTTTCTGATGCACCAGAAATAGGCTACGGGATAGTGGCTTATGGCTGCCGGATGGACGAAGACGGCGGGCGGCACAGTCAGATATTATTCGCAAAGGCCAGAGTGGCTCTACTGAAGACGGTGTCCATTCCGAGGCCGGGACTGACCACAGCAGTACTGGCCGTGAAAGCCGCCACGCTGATTAGGAGATTCTTCAATCGGATAAACTGGGAGCCAAATTTTTGGACGGACTCAGCCACGGTACTACATTACATAAACAGCATTACCACTAGCTTTAAAACCTTCGTGGCCAACAGACTCACTACAATCCATGAGTCGACTAAGACCGATCAATAGCACTATATACAATCCGCCAGTAACCCGGCCGACTTCTGCCCAAGAAACCTAAAAACACTAGAAAGGCTGCGGAGGTGGACAAAGGTACTGGACTTCCTAACTGCATCTAAAGAGATTTGACCAACGCTACTAAAGCCTAAACCTGATGATGGCGATATCGAGACTAAAAGACAGGTACTGGCCACAAACTACACGGTAAGCGTAAGCCTAATAGAAAAACTGTGCCACTTCCTTGACTGGATAAAAATGTTAACAGTCGTAGTCTGTTGGACGAGATACAAAGTACTCTTATTAATTTTGAGAGGCACACGACCACACATTAAAAGTGGGACGACACTACCGGGCGAGCTGAACCAAGCCGAACTCGAACTTCTACGCCTACTACAACTAGACGCCTTCCCGTTCCAGGCCAGCGAGCTAGCCAGGGTAGATGATGGCATCAAAGGAAGCAGATGGTTGTACAGCAGTATCCGAAGACTAAACCCTAAGCGAACCAACGGACTACTGAAAGTTGCAGGGCGGCTGACGAATTCTGGAGTACGAGACAAAATATCCCATAATGGTTCGTCGTGGCCACTACGTAACGAGATACCTGATAGACCACGTACATCGATAAGAGGGACAAGCAGCTTTGAACCACTTATTGAACAATATACGTCGACGATTTTGGGTGAAAAAGGGACCAGCTACGGCCAAGCGAGTCATGGGCAACCGCATCAACCGTCGTAGCAGGAGGGCGGTGGCAGGCCAACAAATGATGGCCCCCCTTCCAGCCGTGAGAGTTCAAACGGGATGGTGTCCGTTCGTAGAAAAAGACGTCGGCTGCTTTGACCCGGTACTTGGACGACAGCAAAGGAGCACGCGAAAGAGGTATGGCTGCCCGATAACATGTTTGCAATCCAGAGCAGTCCATCTTGAGGTAGTGCATAATTTGACCACGGATTCATTTCTAGTTGCCCTTCAAAGGTTCATCGTGAAGTGGGGCTTCCCCGAGAACAAATACTCAGACAGTAGCTCGAACTTCGTTGGAACTCATAAGGAGTTAAAGAAATGGTGGAACCGCCTGGACCAGACCAAAATACAAAACAAGTCCGTAGCAAAGGAGATAGAAAGGCACTTCACCCCACCCTATGCCAGTCATTGCGGTGGCGTTTGGGAAAGGATGATACTATCGACTATGAAAACACTCACGGCCCTGACCTCGCAACAAAACCTTAATGACGAGAAGCTGACTACTTTACCAACAGAAGCAAAAAGCATGCTGAACAACAGACCCCTGGTGCCGATCGTCCCGGACCCGGAAGACGAACCGGCTCTCACTCCCAATGACCTGTTATTATTGCGATCAAAGGTAGGAACAATCACACGGAAAAACCTACGTAGAACGTACATCATAGGACGGAAACAAGTGAACCACCTGACACAGGCTTTCTGAAAACGTTGGATGAGGGACTACTTACAGAGGCTGCAGCTTCGGCAAAAGTGGACCTCCAAAGAGAGGTCGTTCAGACGTGGCGATGTCGTCATCCTAGTGGAGGGCCACTTAAACAAAGACGAATGGCCGACTGGATTGCTCAAGGACTGCCGTACAGAAATCGATGGCCTCGTGCCCACGGTGGAGGTGAGAACGAGCAAAGGAGACGTATTACGAGATATCCGTGTGATATGTCTGCTTGAAGGTGACAATGGCGAGGTCGAAGTCGACGCTACAGACCAAGCTGAAATCAAGTCTACTGATACCAACTCAAGTCGAATTTATTTATTTAACCCTCATGCATTCTCTCATAGGTCCCAACCCTTCACACAGTCTTTGAAGTATATTTGTGTCTAATTTCATACGGTGCCCACGATTTACAATGCAGTTAGTTGTCGAAACCCTAATTTATCACACCACACGACATTGTTCGTGAAGTAGCGGAGGCCATTGAACAAGCTCTTATTGACTTTTTGCAGAAACATCTCTGCTTCCGGGGCCTCCTATGTGTATTATTATTCAACCTGTGTTCAAGTGGTTATAATTTCTGAATCAAACACACTTCTAACGTGATAACACCACACGCTGAGCCCCTGATGTTCGAGTGCCATGTAGTCGTCTCGATTCTTCGTCAAAAATTCTCATTCTTCATTTTGCCAAGCACATTACTCTTGTTTGGGAAGCCTTTCTTCTCTACACTCCGTAATCTGTCTACGCATCCTGATCACGTTGAAGTCTTTCTTTCGTATACGGATAATGTCGTATCATCCTCAGACGAAACTATAAGACATCGAGGTATGGAACATAACCTCAAGTAAACCTGCAAGCTTGTCTGCGACTGGCCAATGATAGACGAAGCCCATGGCGACCAACGTATGCACTGACTTGAGGGTCTAGGTAGGTTAGGGCGAATAAGTACCCCAATTTAGTCCTTGGATGTTAACCGTTTCATAGGAGGAATTGGTGGGCGGTGTGCCGTACATGTGTGGAAATTCTCCTAAGTCGTTGTCATATACTTGTATTGTTGAGACTGTGCTCTCTATCTTATTGACCTTCGAACAAGTGCAGCCTACATCAGTCACTACACTTTTGCATTTGTTCATATTTTGCTCACGTGACGTGGCGTATTTTGATTCGAACATGGACCGCCGTGACGGCGGTACCTGACATTGACATTTGTTGAACTCTGGTCCTCGTTGCCAGAAGTTGTGGCCGTACAGCTGAGGTTTGTACATATTTATATGCATATAATTTGATAATCCAGTATCGCAGGAACTGCTAATCAATCTTGTTCTGGTTTTGGGATTCGTTTTGAATTGGCTACGCGTTACACACAGTCGGAGTAACCGTTACAAGCACCGAATGATCCTCTCTTGGGTAAGCTTCGCTTTACTGATTAAGCCGGTAAAATAAATTTGAAAAATGTAGTTGCGTCCTACATAGACAATTCTCTCAGCAACCGCTAAGCAATTTACTGGTGGCGATCTTTGAACTTAGTTCACCATGAGTCCGAGGACTTTGCAGCCATATATCGCTCGCGTAGCTAATGGTTCCTTTCGGTTTCTTGTGCTCTGTTCAAACATTCGACGAGCCTCCTGCACATTGCCCCTAATTAGTACATCAACTTGGGGGTCAGACACTCCTCCCAACACCCTCTTTGTGATGAGAGCGCCTCCTAATGCCTGGTCTAAGAGAGTCGACTTGTCGCATTGGTAAGCTGTCTATTGCGAAGGCTCCCGGAGTGTCCATGGTCCCCCAGGGAGAGAAAGATGTTAATTGCGGGTCGGCCCCATCGAACTGTTAACATGACCCCCTGCAATTGCGCTGATCATGAGAGAGGTGGGCTGGCTAACTAGTTCACAGCATCCTATAAGTTCGCGCGTGAGAAGCGAAGTATCCGGCCCCGTGTCCACAAATGCATCGACCATCCTCAATATTTAGGTGTCGCGATTCCGACGGGTACGATGCGTAAAGTCGCCGGTTTGAAATCATCCTTTCCTGTTGGACAGATAAGCCTAGGTTCATCCGGCTGAGTAAGCTTATTGTTTTGAGGGGCGTGTAGTAACGGACGATGGTTGCCCACTGTAACGACAGATCTTGCAAAAAACCCCTAAAGCCTTTGCAGTTCCATGCTTTTCTTAACATCACTCACTTGCCTACACTATTGACGTGCCCTTACGCACTGTTTGTTTTTATGAACCAATTGTTGTTTGTTCGCGCCCAGAGCGCTACTTTGTCATATCCTTGTTCTGGACCTGCGTGACGCACGTGCTACTCACTCGCACGCCGCAACTTGGTTTCTCGTTTGTTGGGTACTTATGATCTCATAATTGTGGTTTGTACCTGTTTGGTGTCATTTTTCATTCAATGATCTAGTATCGTAGAATATCACGGCTAATGGCCTTTTGATTTCGGGATCCGTTGTGAATTTGGCTTCACATTGCTCATACGTGTGTTACAATACTCAGTTGATCAGTTTGGAACGAGAAAACACGCAAAATGCCAAGAAAAGGATTGAAGACATTGGAATCTGGACAGGAAGTAATACGACAAGTCACTGGGGAGGTTTTGGGTACCTTTGATTCTTTAGTTGATGCTAGATCGCCTAGTCCTGTCAGTGCTAGCTCATGTATTGCTGAGGACAATGTGGACTGTAAGGATGTCGATCTATATAGGTTGAGGATATTAGACCTAGAACAGCAACCGTTATCGGCTAGACAATAGGCCCACGAAGCAGAACAGAAGTGTAGACAGAAAGGGCGTGAGCATGAGACCAACGACTACGATCTTTCCGATAGATCAGGGCACAATAAGATAGAAAACTTCACGCCGGTCGCCGACTATGAAACATCAAAGCCACCAACGATCGATTTGCCAAGAGTAGAACTGACGGCTTTCGACGGGCGATCTGAACACTACTGCAAGTTCTTCAAGCAGGGAATATCCATCATTCCGGGCCAACTTCATCTCCATAGAGAGCCGCTCTCTTCATATTCACCAAAGTTCACGGTTGTACTCCCATTCATTTCTTTAACCTCTCCATGTCCATTACTTATTCCGTGCATAGAACCCGCAATAGGCCTCAGTTACCCACATCTTGCATTATTATGACTTATAACGCATCCCTAGCGCTATATTTTCACGATATATTTTGTATTTTCACGGACCACTACCAACCAGTCGAATCCGAAACCAAACCGTATTTGCCGCGCAAACCTTTATAATTTCAGTCGACTCAAACTATCTCTAGCTATATTGTTTTGCTTCTGACGACTCCACTCGCTTTCTTGAAATTCGTGTATAGTTCATTGTTTTGAGTAACGTTGTACACCATGATCATGCGCTTGCGCATGCGTCTCGACCATGGTCGAGAAATATACCATTATTATTAATATTATTATTAAAAAGTCCCGTCGAAAATAACATAACCGACCCCGGACAAAGGCTTCTCCATCTGACCCATTACTGTGGAGGCCAAGCAAGTGAAGCCATCGATGGGTGTACCATGCTCAACCCGGAACAAGGCTACACCCGAGCAAGGAAGATTCTGAGGGACTTGTTTGGACAACCTTTCAAAGTAGCCCGTAACCTAATAGATGGCGTGATGTTAGGGGCAAAATGAACCAAGGGCCATGTCCACCTAATGCCCGATCTGGCGATCAAGATGCAGAACTTCCAAACAGCCCTCGACAATTTAGGTTACGGGGCTGACCCAGATGCAATGCACACCTTGGAAGGCATGGTCAGTCACCTCTCTCCCGAACTTCAGGGTCAGTGAGCGGAAGAGACGGGACGGATGAGCCGAGGATACCGGGGGGCTAACTTCGAAGAACTGATCGAATACTTGGACAGGCAAACCGAGATAGCTGGCAGCAGATTTGGCCGACTTATTCGGGACAGCAACCGAGCAAACAAGTCTAGTACTAGCCAGGTTCAGACCACTGCTAGAGAACAGCCAAAATATCAGCCGGTGTCCAATTCACAAGCCTTTTCAAGCGATGCCATAGCGCAACCAAGTTGCAGGTCCTCTGACGCCATCCATGGGCTACCAGAATGCCCCAAGTTCGTCAACGCCACAATAGGCGAACAGTGGGGAAGGTGAGGATGACAGGAGCCTCCTTTATGTCTCAACACCAAGCACCGGGCGGAAGCTTGTCGAACAAAGACCGGCTGTGGCCACGAGGGCAGCACAGGCAGACACCATCGATTGTTACACCAGGCGAGAGAAACTACACCCGAGGCGAGCACCAAGCCCAGTGTGATTTGTTCAACTTCGCGGTCTGACAGTAAGCCAGTGCGGTTAGGCGTAGTGGCCGTGGGAGTAGTGACTCCGACTGGGATAGTCAAGGCGTTGGCTTTCGTTGATAGTGGATCCGACACCACTTTAGTGAAAGAGCGGTTTGCCGACAAACACCAACTGGCTAAAGGTGCGACGTCGTTGGCAGTGAGCACGGTGGGAGGAACACAGGTAATGACTGCCGGTAGATTAAGGCTGCAACTCATCTCTCTAGACATTAACGGGGAAATTGAACCAACGGAAGCATTCACATTAGCTGATTTCTCCATACTAGCACCAAGGCCGGTGGACGCAATCTTGACTGGGTGGCCCCACCTGCAGGGCGTAACTGTTGTAGACTGGGAAGATGATGAAGTGGATCTCCTCATCGGCTGCGACGTGCTAGAGGCAAATTGGGTACCTGGCCAGAGAGTGGGCGACCGCCAGGCACCTTATGCCGTACGCACGGCTCTGGGATGGATGTTATATGGTCCAGCAGGGGGACATGGTTCCGTAAATTACTCATCCGCCGAAACGGACCGCATAGAGTACCAGCTGCAGTGGCTGTATGAAAAGGAGTTTCATGACATCGGAGACGAAAGACCATCGTTGTCTCAAGAGGATCATTGCGCTTTACAAACGGTGCGGCTAGGCACTAGAGGCCTTAACAAACAGTTCGAGGTTCCCCTCCCATGGAGCACACCTGCCGACCCATGGACTGACAACAGAAACTATGTTCTCCAGCGACTACTACGGCTGAAGGAAAGCTTCGTTCGAGAACAGGATTTGTGGGAACAATACGCAGAATTATTTAAGTGAAACGAAGCTCTCGGCTACGTTGAAAACATGCCTGCCAACACCGACGGCCGAAAGGGTATCTGGTATCTACCTCGCCACTCGGTTATCAACCCCCAAAAAACCCGAAAACCGCGGGTGGTTTTCGACTGTGCGGCCAAGTTCCAGGGCAAGTCGTTAAACGATCGCCTACTACAAGGTCCTGACTGCACTACCCCATTGGTCGAAGTCTTGTGCCGTTTCAGAATGGATAGATAGACCTTGTCCGTCGACCTCAAGGAAATGTTTTACCAGGTGAAGATACCGGCAGGAGAACGAGATGCATTAAGTTTCCTGTGGTGGGAGGAGAACGACCGGGACAACGCAGTGGTAAATTATAGGATGACCGTCCACCCCTTCGGAGCCATGTCGTCACCGCACTGTGCGAAATATGCCCTTAGGGAATCAGCGAACAAAAGCTGCGATTTGGTCAACCGGTCGGTGGTGGAGGGCATCAGCAGAAACTTCTACGTCGACGACCATCCTGGGTCATTCGATGATATAGAATCAGATCTAGCGCAGTTCAGAGGCCTGACAAGATTGCTAGAAGAGGGCGGCTTACATCCAACAAAATAGATGTCGAACGCTTCAGGAATGCTCGAGGTCATTCCGTACCACGAGAGAGCCAAAAGAGTTAGATATTTGGACTGCTCCCCGCTCCCTACCGAATGCACTTTAGGATTACAATGGGACGCGGAAACGGAACACTTTGTTTTCTAGCTAAACGTTCCCGAGCTGCCAATAATCCGTCGAGGTATACTATCCGCTGTCTCTAGTCTGTCCGACCCGCTCGGTTTCGTCTCTCTCTTTTGCCCGGCAAGGTCCTGCTGCAGCGGCTGTGCCGTAAGAAAGTCGATTGGGACCAGGCACTGGACCGAGAGGACCGGCTGGACTGGGAGGAATTTCTGAACACTTTGAAGAAATTAGGGGACATAAGGATTCCACGATGTCTGACCCCTGGTCATACAACCCGGACGGGAGAACTACATGCATTTTCCGAAGTCGGTTATGGAATTGTGGTACACGGACGATGGTGCACAGGGGATGAACAGTATACTACGAGGATCCTGTTCGCTAAAGCCCGCATTGCTCCACTGAAGTCGGTCTCGATCCTGCGCCTTGAACTCAGCTCAGCCGTGCTGGTAGTCAGGGCGGTACAAGCTGTGAAGAGATGTTTCGACTTCTACATTTGGTCGGCTAGTCTTTGGACGGACTCAAAGATAGTACTTTGCTACAATAATAACCACCGGAGCAGGTTTAGTACTTTCGTTGCTAACCAACTCACGATTATCCACGACAAATCAGCCATGAACCAGTGGAAGCATGTCAGGTCTGGCGATAATCCAGTCGATCTGTGCTCCCGAGGTGCGACCAACTCCAGTCAACTAGACACGTGGACGAGAGGGCCAAACTTCCTGCAAATGCCTAAACAGGACTGGCCCGTGTATGAATTAAAACCCCTACGGAATTAGAACTGGAGAGCAAAGGCGTAGCGATAGCTACCAAAGTCGTCAAAGCTGCATCCATTTTATCGCCCTTGGTCAGATTTTCTTCCCGAATGAAGACACTTTGTGCATTAGTTTGGTTGGCCAGGTTCAACCGAAATTTATTGGTCATGAAAGGGCTACGGCCCTCAGGCCGGATACGGGTCGGCCCGATAAGTCCCGATAAGCTACAAGCTGCAGAATACGATATTTTCAGAATGATACAACGAGAGGCTTTCGTCCGAGAACTCGAGAGGGCGGAAGAAGTGGGACCAGTCAACAGAGAAATATCATCTCCATGAGGCGAATTAAAGCACTTAAACCCCAAACTCATTGATGGACTGCTGCGAGTTGACGGTAAGCTGACCAAAGCCAACCTGAGCGTCGATACAAAGTGCCCTATACTGCTGCCGGCTCGAAAACCTGTGGTAGAGCTAGTGATCCAACACGTCCACGCCGAAAGCGTTTTTGGTTGCTGGGAGGAAGAGCGACTGTGAAACGCGTAATCCGACTTGTGTTCAATGTAGGAGAAGCAAGGCCACGGCGAGCTAACAACACATTGCCCCACTACCAGAATGCAGGGTGACCGCGGGCTGGTGGCCGTTCAGTGACACCGGGTTGGACTACTTCGGGCCCTTGTGGATCAAGTGCGGGAACAGATTGGAAAAACGATATGGGTGTATCATGAGGTGCATGAAGTCATGCGCGGTACACCTAGAAGTCGCACATGCGATGACGACCGATTCTTTCCTACGGGCCTCGCAGAGATTTATCAACCAAAGAGGCGTACCGGCCGATATACACTCAGATAACGGGCCGAACTTTGTGGGCGCCCGCCGGGAATTGCAGCGTTGGCACAAAAACATAAACAGGGACGAACTGCAGGATCGAACCGTGGCTTACGGTATACGATGGCATTTCAACCCCCGCAGGCCAGTCGCCGCGGCTGATTATGGGAAAGCATGATCTGGTCTACCAGGCGGATATTGCTGTCGATCGTGGAGCAACAGCGGCCCGACGACGAGACGCTGAACACCCTCATGACTGAGGTGGAGAGAATTCTGAACAACCGCCCCCTGGTTCCAGTAATGAACGGCGACCCCACCCATTTGGCGCTCACTCCGAACGACATATTGACGTTAAGGTCGAACGAGGGTTTCCAAGGGCCGGTAAACCTTTGAGGGAGCTACCTCCATGGATGGGAGCAGGCAAACTATCTTGCCAAGGTTTTGTGGAGGCGCTGGCTGCGGGTGTACCTACCGGCTCTGCTGACTCGACAGAAGTGGCTGATCAAAACAAGACCATTCTGGGTTGGGGATGTGGTGATGATCGCAGACGAACGCGCACATTTCGGCACCTGGTCCTGGGAAGTGGTTATGGAAACCATCGAAAGCACTGACGGAATGACAAGAAATGTGAAGGTTAAGACAGCCAACGGAACGCTAATCCGAGACGTAGGCAGTATTAGCCTACTCGAGAGTGAAGGCGGAGAAGCTGATAAGGCTGAGGCCCGGTGGACTATTTCGCATTCGTCTTCGAGGTGGGTAAAGAAACCCCCATATATTGGAGCATTCACTACACACTGGCATATCGAACCATCATACACGCCGAGGCACACACACACCTACATTATACTCGTTATACCACCTGGTCCTCGTCAAACACGTTACAGTGCTCACAGTCTTCCGTTGACTTTACAGAAGATTTTTCATGATACGTGGTGATACATGTGATTCCTTTGTACATCCAGACACATACACACACACCCGAGGCAAATTATACCCCGTCGCCCCTATCAAACATGTGACAGTGTTCGCCGTTTTTTTGTTGACGTTACTGAAATGTCTTTTGCATATGTGGAAGTAGCCGAGATTACATCATACACACACTCACTGCAGCACATACAGCCAGTGCATGACCGCCCTTCCAAGGACAGCATCTATGTTTCACCTTCACGCCCACCATCGGTCAGTTGTTCTCGTGAAAGACGAAGAATAGCCTCGCGTCGGTGTGGCCAACGGACTAGGTGCGACCATGGGTAGAACGTTGATGACCAGCATTAGGCACGCGCACTGACAGTGGGAAGAATCAGTACTTTTATACCAAACCTTTGACTCTGCTGAGGATTCGGGAAAATTTTGTGGGGCCTTGTAACGACAGATCTTGCAAAAAACCCCTAAAGCCTTTGCAGTTCCATGCTTTTCTTAACATCACTCACTTGCCTACACTATTGACGTGCCCTTACGCACTGTTTGTTTTTATGAACCAATTGTTGTTTGTTCGCGCCCAGAGCGCTACTTTGTCATATCCTTGTTCTGGACCTGCTTGACGCACGTGTTACTCGCTCGCACGCCGCAACTTGGTTTCTCGTTTGTTGGGTCCTTATGGTCTCATAATTGAGGTTTGTACCTGTTTGGTGTCATTTTTCATTCAATGATCTAGTATCGTAGAATACCACGGCTAATGGCCTTTTGATTTCGGGATCCGTTGTGAATTTGGCTTCGCGTTCCTGAAACACGTGTTACGCCCACGCATTCATTCTGGTCACATTTCTCTCTAAGGCGGCATCCGGAGGCCCGATGAGAGTTGTTCAAATATAAAAAAGTCAGCCGATCCTTTTTACTGCTGACAATGGATCGGGCACCCTCATTCTATGGAAGGTCGGACGATCTGCTAGCCGATACAGTAAGTTGTTTTGCCTGCATTCAGTTGACTTTCTGGGCTCTTGACTTATCGTGTGCTTTTTATCCAAGGACTGGTTTCGGTTATAGTCTCTTCCTACAATTTGAGCCTACATTGATTCCATTCTAGCCAGCCTGTAATTCTCGCGTACGATTGGTCCAACTCGTCTGTTGGCAACGTGGGCTTGTTGACACATCAGCTCCGTCAAATCGTCGACCGTAGATTCTCGCCTACGAGTATTGACTTTCTCAGCTTCTTTTACCCATCGGCTCCGTATATCAATAGATAGACAAAGGACGATACGTTCCTGTGTGTACAAAGCACTCAGATCAGGCTAATATTCTGGATGCTGTAGTGTTATACTGCGATTCTGCATTTTCTCCGCCGAATTCAACAACTTGAATGGTCGTGTAAACAAACCTCCCGGGCTTCTGCGTGCCCTTGTGTACCCCACCTGTGGATCAAGCATCAGGCAGCCTTCCATAGCACCTTTGGCCCTCCCACAACATTACCGCAATAAACACAAAAACCTTTGCCCAGGGTCTGCAGTATTTCACTGAACAGAATTTTTGAATTTTTTCACGAATATACAGTACTGCTCGTGATGCCCGTCGAAAGGAGCTAGCTCCATTCTCAGCAGATCGAATGCTAAAACCTCGGTAGTTTGAGGCGGTCTTAAGTGCTTTCGTCCGTCGATTACGTCTCCATTTTGATGTTGATGTCTGAACTACATGGAATTCCTGCCGGCTCGATGAGGCCAGTTCCTTCTTTAAGAAGCACTGTTTCCTCTCTAGCCAACCGCAGCTGAGTCTCTAATTCCATCACTTTCACTCTATAAGTACCTATATCATCAAACTCATCGCGACTAGAAATGTATGGCCTGGGACTGACAGAACTATCGGACTTAGCCCCATCCAGAGAATGGAAAGGACCTAAGCCATCCCCAGAGACTTGCCGAGTTAGTTCCTGTTGTCTTACAAGTTCCTTGTTTCGTCTTCCGGGAATTTCCAATGAGCTTTCCCGCCCAGGTTCCGCTTCAGTACTGTGAGTCACAATTATCGCGAATCGAGCAGCGCGTAGCCAATTCAAACGAACCCAAAAACCAAAACAAGATTGATTCATAGTTTTGACGGTACTAAACGGAAAATCGCATAATGTGCGAACATATACTTAACTCAGGTATGCGGCCAAATAGACTCCACAGTAAAAACCAAAGGTTTAAAGCCCGGTCGCTCAAGCACGACAGCCAGAAACGGTTCAAGGTCGAATTCAAAAGTCTCCCATAAATAAACAAACGTGCAAAAGTGTGGCTTATAGACGAGATTTTCAAGATGATGTTAAATATGATCAAATTCACAAGGCACGTAGAACATTTGAAAGGTTTTCGGTATTTGTTCTTCACACCTCATGATCATCTGAGTGACCGGAGGGGCAGAGCTTGAAACTAAAAACAAAATTCCCATCACTATCTAAGTTGGATAGGCCGCGCAATGACCTCAGGTGCGGATAACACCGAATTACCATTTCTCTTACACCCACCTACAAAAGTAAAGTGAAGTTTAGTTTGATACACCAATCAGGGAAAAGTCGAGTGCATATATGTCTTCACATCTGCTATTCACATCTTCGCATGGCTTAAGTACGGAGTACACCTCTATGGCAGGGCAAATGGCCAAATCAAAAAAATGAGTGCCGAATTTTGCGCCTGCCTCAAGCCAAGAGTACTACGCGGGCAAACGGTCAATATTCCGCCCGGGCAGTAAAGTACGAATTCTCGGCATGGGAGTATAGAAGACATTCGAGAGCGGCTACCGAACGTATCTCCTATTGGGTCCAGCAGCAGAATACAAATGTTATCACCTCCATCGAAAGAATAGAGAAGAAGCAAGTCGGTTTACAGATGCGAGGTTTATTCTGTATATCGTGGCACCGAAACAGTACCGATACGAGAGATACGCCGAACGGAAAACGAAATGAAACGAAACGACTGTGCAGAAAGCGAACCGCGAGCGTCTACAATAGGCGAACGACCAAAAGTGAAAGTGATTTGAAATGAGGTCGACGGAAACCTCGGAAAAGTCAGTCCAGTAAAACGTATGCAACCGGAGAACACTATGAGGTCGATGTCAAAAGTCAGAAAAGATCGTGGAGAAAATACATCCAAGATGGTGTCCAGAAAACAGTCATTTTCTCAAAACGACCGAGGTCACTACAGACATCTGGTCACGCCTCGGTGATGACAGTGCTGGCTAATCCATCTTTCCGTTTATCGATTGGCCCCATCTGTTTACGGCTGCGAATACATGCAGCTCATCTCCTGTACCGGCCTTCCCATCCTTTTACTAACTTTCTTGCCTCCTCACAGCCTGTGCACCAGCTGCGGTTTGGCTGCGTTTGCAATCTCACAAGTGAAGGTGTAACATATAAGTGTCTTTCCGTGGCTGCTTAAGAGAGATAAGCTGATGTATGGCACGCTCCCGTTATCCCTCATCGTAGCCGTTTGCGGTTAGAATGTTGCCATCAAAGGGGCCATGGGGCACGGAAAACGGAAGCCGGCTAAAAATGAGGCACGATGAAGAACCACTGAAATATATGGCGTGCGAGGGTCTCGGGGGCATTACGGAAGCTCAGAAACTGAAGATCGAGGGTGAGACAAAAGGGTGCAAAAACATTCCCCCCGGTGTCACACAAAAAGCCGCAACATAGTACCCACAATCACCCAACGCATAGCTGGTCCTCAGTCTGTTTTGGAATCAAACTGGGCATGTAGCACAGGTTGGTCTACGTGTCTCATTGCAGGTGAAGTCCTGGTACGACGAAGTGTCTTACCTCTGGGATCTAAAGCTAGCCTAGTCCCACCTTTATTGAACGTACCATGGCTGCTAATTTAGCCAATGTCCAATCGCTTAGCATCATTTCCTCCTTTTTCTGATTTTCCACCAGTTTTTTCTCTCTTTCTCAAATTCTATACCGCGTTTCCCAGTCTTGTCTCTAAAAGCAGTGAAAAGGCAGGAAGCCCTCAGTTTCGTCGACGCAGGCACCACCACAGCGGCCTAAAGAGGGAACCGAAGAAGGTAGGCTTCGTGGTCTCCCCTTCGGAACTAGCTGATTGTTTCTCTACAATGTACCACCACGCAATGGGGCCCGGGAAGGTTTTTGCTACTTCTGGGGCCTTCTGTTTTGGATGGGCTAAGATAGGTGGTCATACAATAAGAAATATACCGCATTGTCGTGACCACTGGAACGAATGCTGTTTGGTCTCTCTGATGCAGCACTTGAGGACCTCTGGGGTATCAGGCGGAAGAAACTGGATAAAAATTCGGCTCAAGCCGCCATACCCCCTGATCTTATCAGCCCTGGCCTGAAGTGATAACCCTATTTGTTTAAGTGGATTCTTAAGGAGACCGGCTATTCAAGTTGTTTTCAAGTGTCCTTGGCCTGTTGTCGTGATGAGGGTCGCCTTCACGCGTAGTTTTGTGGTTCCCATTTTATGCGGTTCGTCCATATATATATATATATATATATATATATATATAAATGCGTATATGTATCTCCATGGTGGCATTCTGGCTATAGCCACAGACTGAACTTGGTTCACGTGGCGTGATTTATTTTTCAAGTGATTTGCAGCATTCTGGTTAGTAAGCACATAGTTACGGAAACGCCCCGTTATGGGTTTGAAATGATCAGCCACTCCAGAACCATTAAAGTGTACATCAATAGCCAGTATTAGTTATCGGCAAGACACGTGACTGACGGCTTAGTTCCTTGTGCCTCTCTGGGATCAGAGAGAAAAAGTCTTCTCGACTTTCACCTGACAGCCCCTTCACTACCTTGAAAGTTTCTACCAAATCCCCGCGAAAGCGCAGTCTTTTCATCGAGAAAAAGTACAGGACTCGGAGGCGCTCTGTGTAGCTAACCCCCCTTTGTCCAGCCATCATTCTAGTGGCTAATTCTTGCACCTCCAGATAGTCTATATCCTTCTGGTAGTACGGTGCCCAGGCTTGCCGGCAGTACTCCAGGTGTGGCCTAACTATGACTTGGTAGATCGGATCGAAAATCTCTGGCCCTCTACGTGACATGGTGGATCTAACTCGAAAGGGTTTCCTCCGGGGCATATTCACCGCTGCGGTGCACTGCTTTGACGGCTTGAAACTGTTGTCTGGTACTACGCCCAAGTCTTTGATCCGAGAGACCACTTGAAGCGATCACACACCACTCCTACTGGCCACTGTGTTTGTGGCCAGGCATTGGTACTTGGCGAGGTTTAGTGGTAAGTCTCATTTGCGTGACCAGCTTTGTACTGCTAACACGTCAAGCTCTATATCTACTCTAGCTGCATTGTTGTCATAGGCAAACAACGGTAGGGTTGGTAAGTTCACGTGCTAGATCGTTGATGGAGGTGAGGAACAGCAGAGGGCCGAGCAATGAGCCCTGTGGCATGCTGTAAGTTGTAACTTCCAACCTCGAGACATGACTACCCACCCTAACACCAAATTTTAACCCTGTTAGAAAGCTATAGATCCATTTCTTTGTCTTTCCGAAAATGCCCGCAGACTGCAGTTTGACCTCCAGAAACCCGTGATTCACGGAATGAAACGCCTTGCTGAAATCCATGAAACAGACTTCAAACAACTGTCCTTCGTCCAGGCACTTGGTCACCTCACTAAAGAACAGCAGGAGATTCGTTAGACACGATCGTCCTGCCATAAACCCGTGCTGCGTACTTGATATGAGGTTATATTGAACTAAGTACTGAGAGATCTGCTTCCTAACGATTCGCTGCAAGCACTTACACAGTACTGAAGTTAAGCTAAACGGCCAGTAATTCCCGTCCTTTTGCCGGGGTCCGGTCTTGTATATTCCCACCACTATCGCCTTTCTCCAGTGTCCCGGCACATTTCCCTCTCTAGGCGATGTTTCATACAGCTGTGTTGCCGGAGTCTTCAAAACCTCAACCAGAAGCTGAACGATGGCTGGATGAATCCCATCTTGCCATGCGGTTTTCTTTCTAGTGAAAAGTTGCAGCTCCGTATACACCTCTTTTTTCTACACGAAGTTCGGTATTCGAGACGCTTGCGTTCTGTTCATTCTTTCCTATACATTATTTTCTGGTCGATATGTGCTCTTGAAGAATGACAAAAGCGTCGGCCTTGTCTTCATTGCTTACAGCTAATCTTCCCTGTGATCCTTCCGAAGTTGCTACGCTTTTTCTCGTGCTTTTGAGATTGGACGTATGCTTGGAATCGCTTAAGGTTTTGATGGGCGGATGCGGCTAACCTGTTCTCAAAAGAATATTTCTCTACTCTTTGGATCCCTTGAGCTCTATTTCTGACCATCTTATAGCTATTTCATGCTAGTTGAGTTTTATACAGCTTGTATGCTGCCTATCGTTGCCTACGAATGACTATAGTCTTACGGACTTTTGAGTTCCACCATAGGGCTTGATTTCTACTGCTCACCGCCCTCAGGGGTGCAAACTGCTCTGTAAGTCTGAGTAGTCCATCTTGATGGGTGCATAGTAGTCTGCGTCACATGCTGCGTAAGTGCGTGCAGCTGAATCCACTGTAAACCTTGTCGCCCATTAACCCCGTCGGTGCCATCTCCTTTCCCAAGTTGATTTCCGGCAGGTTAAGATCCCCTAAAAGACGAACTCCTCTGTCTGTGCTAGCACGGCGTCTAATATTTGCAAAAGTTCAGCGTCTTCCTCCTCTGTCGCTAGCGGTGCCCTGTAAATGCAGGTGGTGCAGACTTCTCGATCTTGCTAAAGCAGGACTAGGCCTGCACATTACCAGAAACTAGGCTGAGTGGGGCCTCCCAATGGCCTTTATCAGTCCGTATTAGTAGTACTACTCTCCCCTTGTCTTCCGTCTATTCTATCCCATCTATAGACAGCAAACCCTTGAAACAACATTTTGTCAGTATCTGGCCTTATTCAAGTTTCTGTCGATGCAACGACATCAGACTCCGTAATCCCAGCCGCCAGCTCCTCCCGTTTTCCTGGGACGCCACAGGCGTGTGCACCAGATTGACGGCTGTCCGGTCGGCGCTACTGACGCAGTTGCGATTTTTACGTCCGGGGTACCCTTGCACGCAATCTCCGAGGTGACGCCGCGTTTTTTGTCTCTATAGTTGTCTGTGGTGCTGTGTCTTAAATATCAAATGAAGCACCAGGTTTCGTGGCTGTTTCCCATCCGTCGACCTGGTGTCGGGCTCAACGTGCTCAGCGGACGTATCTTCCCATTGGGTGGCCGTTCCAGCGGCTCGGATTGGTCTTGCGACCACCTCAGCGGTTTCCTTGACTTTACCCTCATGTCACTCCGCCTCACTGGAGTAGATTTTTGGGGCAACTCACCGAGAATCGCACGCTCTTCCGGCTGCACTTTCTTAATGCTAACTGGACTCGATGTCCTGTGAATTGCCTGCTTTTTGTTCTTTTGAATTACGCTAACTTTGTCTTGTTTACGGGTACCTAACGTCACCTTTTGGTGACCTGATTTACCCCTTGGGCTTTGGGTGTTAACTTTTCAAGAGGTGTCATCTCCAACTTTGCAATATGGAGAGTTGGCCGCTTCAGATCAGGTGTACCCGTTCTCGACGAGATGATGGCATTACCATGTTCGTCAAATGCTGGACTATCAGGCGTAACCCTCACAATCCCCCTAGTGTTGCCCTCAGCCGAACCTACCCGGGATAGCAGCATATCCTATTGGGACCTTATGTAGTTCTTCGCCATTCCAAGTCTCAGGGTCCGGTTACCGGTTATCTCTAGCAGTGTAGTGGGCCCTCATGGCTATGGGGTATGTACCCCTTTCACTGCACTCATGCGCAAGCATGTAATAAAAAGAGTAGATTCTGTGGAAAACAGCTAACAGAGGCCGTGATGGTGCTAGTTACGTTCCACGCCATAGTCCTATTCTGTGACACTTGACTATTGGTGTCAGAGGAGATAAGTCAGTCATCCTAAGAACCTCAGTCGCATGCCTACGGTTTTCACCCTTTCCAATTCTACCGTCGTTTACGGTGTTTTCCTGACGGTTATGAAGTGGCAGTCTTCTACTTTCGCCTGCCGCAATCTCCCTGTCACGCTTGCTGCGTTTCAATTCGTCATCCAGACGTTTTACCTGCTCCTTAGGGGATCTCACCTCTATCAGGAGGCTTTTTTTCCACATTGCTGGAACGGGCTACCCCCTTGTTTCCTTTACCTTTGAGATTGGGTTGTCCTTTTTAATAGTTTTCTGTCTTGCCACGCAGTTTTCCTTTTCCCCTAAGCAGTGATCAAGTTTGCTCTCTCTAGTTCTTGTTCCGGTTTTAGTCTTGTCCCCTTTTCCTAGCTCCCCTCGGAGTATGCATGAGTACTCGCTTGTGAACGTGAAACAGTGAGCGCATATCCACTTTAGGGATGTATGCATGATATGCAGATCGAAATCTTTCTCTACCAGCTTAGAGCATTTTTGGTGACACCAAAGGAAACACTGATCGCACTGGATTCCCTCATCTTCCACCAGGTCGGTGCATTTCTTCGCACCACAGCTCACTGCTTGATTGGTAGGATCAACTTCTAGTCCATTCATTTCGGCAGTGATGATCGATTTGGTATAGAAACAACCGTTCCAAAAACCAGTAAAATGTCAATACCGAGCCTAAAAAAAGTACAGTAGAAAAAGTGCCACAAGATGCAGTCTGGTATTAGTTCACACTGACACCTACGAGGAAAACACCGGAAACGGACACTAAAATGTGTAACTTGTTTTTGAAGAGAACGAACTCTTCGAAAATATGCTCACCGTATTACTAATTACGATACGTTAGTTTGGGTAAAATAACGTTTGTAATTTAGCTAAACTGTAAAAACCTTATTCACTGAGAGGAACTCGAAAATTCAGACCACGCGGTAACTCACGGTTATCACCGTTGAATTTTGTCAGTAGCGAACCAAGTTCGACTTCCGCCACCGCCGGTCTTTTCCTCATTCGGCAGCCTCACATTGGTCGCGACCTCCTCCTTGAATTGTATTTTGTTGTATGATAAAAAAGAGCAAAAAGAGTAAGAGTATTATTATATCAATGAGCTGTATGAATAAATAAAAGCACCACAAATAATCTCGTCTGATTGATGAGTGAAGTGCGTAAACCCAAGAACGCCACTGATCGCGGCAATTAGTCTCATCCTCCAATTTGTTTAACCATCAATTAGGTGGATCTCTTGGACCCCACTCAGGAAGCCTGACACATCCTGGTTAGGTAGAATGAGTGATCATGGAGAATCGTGTTGTGTCGTTGGATAATTCCAAAGTCCTTGATCAGTTGTCGCATGGGATTCTTGTCGGAAGTACATACATATTCGGACTGAAAGTTCCCTCAGAGGTTGCTTATTTGCGATCCTAGTCGACAAACTCCTTTCAAATGGATACCGAGTAATAAATGCTTTTTTCCAAGGTTCCAATCACCCTCCGCGCTAGTACTACTCATCAATGGCGTTCATTGTGTTGCCGATTTGATTGTCTTCCACTGATCTCTCCTATACTTTCTCATGCTTCATTGGCCAACGTTTTTCGTGATCATTAAAACGATCACGGTTGATGTCTGGTGCATAATCATCCGTGTTTCCCAGTGACACAATAGCTGCTGTTTTGTATGTTTCCTTGGATCGAGACCCTTACTGCCTAGTTTTCGCCTTCGACCCCGCTACTTGAGACTCAACGTCGTCAGCCTTCCGTTTCCCACTTTCTTTTGTTTGTCCCGCATGTAACCGCATTTCCATCGAAACCTGTATACCCAAATTCCTGTTTTATGGAAGGCTAGAGTTGAAATTCCCGCTGAGATAGCAACCAACACCACTGCTCCGGATGGATGTATTTTCGAACTGGACCGCAGTCAAGTTTGGGCTAGAGCTACATCTTTTTATCGTCCTTTCTCGACCATGTTTAGCTCAAGGCCATTCGTCTCATCGTTGACTCCACATTCTTCGCAACTTTACAATCGCTAGCCCATTATCAGGTAGTTTTAACACTTATTGCCAGAGATCCTTTTACCAGAAACTCGCTTCTGCGGTTTCAGTTCCCTTCATTTTCCAATCATACCCCGTGCACAGGCAGCAGGCCACTTATATAAAGTGCTGTTTCCGAACCGGAGCACTGTTTTAGCTCTATCCTTCGTGAGAGCTTCGGGATTGCTCAACACCCCCTTCATATTTCCCCTTTGCTTTGACCTTTGCACTTTCAACAGTCATAACCGACGAATTGATTTTTATGATTATCGTCCCATTCCCATATTAAAGTAGGTTTTATGAGATTTGTCCCTTCTGCTGTAACTGATGTTTGTCGTGTAGTTCAGTTCACGGTTGCCATAGTCCAATGAACCCATGTGGTTCAGTTAAAATGCATGTCCGAAGGTTTAGGTTTTCCGACTTCGCCCAAGCAGTGTTTGAGTGGCTGGTCAAGAAAGGATGCGGGAAGAGGTGTAGATTTGAGTTATTCAGGTTATTCTCTCGTTTAAAGGCTAGGCTGATCTGATGAGATCGGGGTGATTACGTATGTGTTCGGTCGGATTTTGTTCACTATTCACTTACAAGGTAAGTGAGTAAAAGATAGATTATAGCTTCCAATCTACAACTTGGCTACAATATAAAAGCCTAGACCATGTAAGGCGTGTAAGGTTTTCTGTTCGGGTTTAATGAGGTTTACGTGTACGGTTAGATACACGATTTACCAATAATGCATTAGAACTACTGACTTCAGCTTTTATTCCCGGTTGGATGATGCTAAAAACTGGCAATCAAAATAGTATCTCCACGTCTTTCGTTTTAGTTGTCTGGGTGCCCTACAATGACAGCTGAGGGAATCCCACCGATCACTTCAGACGAAGGTGAGTCGCTCATCGGTGCTAACTATACTCCAGGCTTAATGAACTTTGCCAACTGCGCTTTGAAAATGCTGAGAGAGGCACCCAGGATTCAGAGGGCAGATGAAGTTTCGGATGATTTCTTGTCAGAAGTCGCTGTTATTCTATTTGGTAGTGATATCGGTAATCCCATGGTTGTTAAATAACTCCGTTTAGTACCCTACGTACGGCCGTTTGACTCAGCGCAACGCAAAGAAAATATTACTGCCATATTGAACAAACTGGCAAACGAAATTGATCTTAAACTGGATCATATTTGCCCATCAGATGTGGTTTTGGGTGACCGAAAAGCAGTGTCTAATATGCTGGAGCTTTTAACAGCCTTCATTTTACACTGTGTTCACGAAGACTTGTTGGACTTCGATCGAACCAACTCATCCCATCCATCTTATCATGATCCATCAGCAGTTGAGTTCGATGTTCCCGGATCAAGCAATTACGCTTCTAGTAAGTTCTTTCATTGTGCTAAAATCTTAGGGCGGTCTTTCTTGGTAGTTTTACGGTTTATCAGACTATTCCTGGTTCCTTTCATTTCTTTATTGACTTTTGAGCAACGGTTAGTGACACAGTTCGGAAGTATGAGTTCTGAAGCTCGCTACTGTCTATCACTTGTCGTGCTAGACTGTGCTATCGTCACCGGTGTCGTTACCACACCCGTTGCATTCCAACCTGATCTGATTCTTCACTCCTGGTTATAGTTGCCGGTTTTCCTTGGTAGCGCAGTGAACCATCTTGGCTTTGGGAGGGAGAGGGGTTGCCCACTATACTCTTTTTTATTACACAGAGTGATTTAAAGTTTAAGGGGTAAACCCCATAATCAGAAGACACTGTAAAAGTGGGTTGAGAGGGAAAATCCACGCTGGAACCTGCTTTCAAAGAGGTAAAGGTTGTAAGTGGGTAGGAAGACAGAAAGAGGAAGTGTTCCATAACTTCACGGTCCGGGGAAAGAAAGAGGATTGAAAGATAGAAGTGCGACATCTAGTGACAGAAACTTGACTAGTTGCCTGGGTACGTGATGGTCGGGAAAACGTTTTGGGAAGAGGAACTAC
The DNA here is from genome assembly GCA_948099385.1 of Fasciola hepatica. NCBI lineage: Eukaryota > Metazoa > Platyhelminthes > Trematoda > Plagiorchiida > Fasciolidae > Fasciola > Fasciola hepatica. Next base: position 8,032,308 of record CANUEZ040000168.1, read on the forward strand.
CGTAGCAAGCTCAGAAGAACAAAATCCAAAATAGTACCGTTAGAAGAGAGACAACGAAGTAACTGCTCGACGATGGGCTATTGACTGCAGATTGGAAGTTAAAGAAGGGTCGCTGATCAGCCGGATGACCTTTCGTTGAATCCGATCAAGAAGAGAAAGAGATGTAGACAAAGCTCCACTCCACACGTGACTGCAGTATTCAAGTGCGGGGCGGGTTTGAGCTTTGTACAGCAGAAGAAGATGAGTTGTTGTGAAGAAGCGTCTGGCGCGAAACAGAAAACGAACTTTGCGCGCAGCACGAAAGACGAGCTGAGATATGAAGGCGGACCAACATAGAGAGGAAGTTTTAGATAGGCCAAGGAGAGAAACAGAATCTGTGGCAGGCAGCACAGTGGAATCAAAGGATAAATGAGGGGAGAATGAATGATGTTCCAATGAAATTGAGAGAAGAGCAGTTTTGGAAGCGATAAATGCAACATGATTGTGGGATCCCCAGAGGGAGATGTGTTCGAGATAGGAATCTAAAGATGCACTGATTGCACTGCGGTCACGATCGCTGTTGGTGTTGGCATGGCAGGGAGTGCGGTAAGAAAGGGAAGAGTGAAGGGTGGCATCGTCGGCAAAGGAATAGATTGGGTTGGAAGTAGTGCATAAAAGATCATTACTAAATAAAAGAAACAGGGTGGTCGCAAGTGCTGAACCTTAGGGAACACCAGCATTCACAGGAAGTGGCTGGGACAGAGCCCCATCAACTCGGAGATGGTTCGCTTACTGAGGAAACTTGATGTCCACGATATAAATGCAGAGAAGAACCCAAAAAGTCAGTTTCATCAGAAGACCCTCGTGCCAAACTCGGTCAAAGGCCTTAGAGATGTCGAGTGACACCATGTGTGTTTCTCCGTGATTGTCGAGTGCAGCCGACCAGGAGTGTGAGACGAGAGCCAGGATATCACCGGTGGAACGGGGAGGTCGGAATCCGTATTGGCGATCTCTCAGTAGTCCTTCGCGTTCGAGAAACGCACGCAGTTGTTCGAAGATGACAGTTTCAAATACATTCGAAAAAACAGGTGTGATGGAAATAGGACGATAGTTATTCGGGTCAGAAGGTTCGCCACGTTTGGGAATGGTAAAAACCACGGAGTGTTCCCAAAGAATAGGAAAAGTAGAAAGCTGCAGAGAGAGATAGAAAAGACGACGTAAGAGAGGGGCCAATTCAGGGACACATTTTAGGGACAATGCATGGTATACCGTCTGGACCGGGTGGTTTGGATACGTCCAGAGAACGCAGCGCTTGGCGGATCTTCCTAGTGCTAATATGAGGTTGAAAGTGGGAGACAGAGAGGAGAGAGAAGGAACCAGAGGAGTAGGATAAGTGGGTGAGGTGGAGTTGGAGGCAAACCGGGATGCAAAAACTCCGGCTTTCTCGTGTAGTTCACAAACAAGATCACCAGAGGAATTATTGATGAGAAGAAAATTGAAAGGGCAAAAATTGCGGGAGACTGTTTTGGCAAGGGACCAAAATGTTCGGCTACCGGTGGCAGATGAGAGTAAGCGTTGGGCTTTCTAGCGGACGAAGTGTTCTTTGGTTCTCTGTATGGTTGACGAGCATCTGTTCCTGGCTTGCACGAAGCGGTGATGGGAGTCGGGAGTGGGCGAGCGGTGCCAGCGGCGAAATGTTGCATGCTTCAAACGTACAAGACGATCACATGCGTGGTTGAACCCCTCGGGGGATTCGGGTTTGCCGGGTTTGGAAAAGTGAGGGATAAAAAGTTGCATACCTTGAAGAACAATGTCAGTGAAGTTAGAAACAGAAACGGAAACGTCCGAGGTAAAGCAGCAATCATTCCAAGGTAGGAGGCTGAGAAATCGCGAAAACCATCCCAGTTGGCTGAACTGTAACGCCAAATTGTGTGTCTCTAGATGGGCGGAAGATCGGGGTGAGTAAAACTGATGGAACAGGAAATAATGCAGTGGTCAGATGAACCAAGTGAAGGGAGGGACAGTGATGCCTGAGAACAGAGAGGAAACAGAAATGAGAATAAAATCAAGAGTATGAGCATGATCGCCAGCCCGATCGGGAGAACGTGTGGGGAGGTCAACAAGTTGGCACAGGTTGTTGACCAGGGTGAAATGTTCGGCTTCGCACCCCAGAGCCGAAGTGTCCGATGAGTGAATCAGCCAATCTCGATTGTGAACATTAAGATCTCCTAGGATGATGATATCGCAGTTGGGATCCGAAACGAACAAGTGCTCAATGTTCGAAGATAAGAAATCAAAGATCGATGGATCGCCACTGTTGGGTGAACGGTAAACAACACAGAAGTTTTGATTAAAATAAGAAAGTCAGGGTTTCAGCCACATAAACTGAAATTCACGACTGAAAAAGTCATGATTCTGGATTCTGGATGTGGCGATTGACTAATGGACAGAGACAGAGACGCCACCTTTGGGTGAAAAAGAGGAGTAAAAGGTATAGTTGGGAAATTGGAGGGGGATGGTGTCTGATGAGGGGGAGATTTGGGTTTCGGTCAAAAATAAGGCAAGAGGAGAGGAAGATTGGAGAAATAGGTGCACAGAATCGATATCATGGTTCATTCCGCGAATGTTAGTGAGGGTGATGAGTTCGTACTTGTTTTTCGAATGAGCAGAGCGAGCGAAACAGCGGGTGCGTGTATCGTTGTGTATTTTCATGATTTGTAGTGTGAAGGAAACCGGCAACCATGATCCTGAGGCTTAAAGTGGTAACCACACAAGACCTCAATAGATCAGGCGTGGTAGTAAGCCGGTTGACAGCAGAGCCGTCTATCACCACTCAAATGTAAGCATGATATATCAGGTTTGGTATGCTTTCTATCCACGAAGTCAATTGTGTAGTGCGATCAGGTACGATTATGCAGTTGCAACAGGTACGACAATACGAAAAACCGAGAAAGAACGATGCCGGATGATTTACGTTTTATTCATCTAAAAATCTCCCATACGCTAAATTGTAAAATGAACTTGTAAGGAAATTTACCAAATACAACATTATTGTAGTAGTACTCATCGAATTAGAAAATACATAACATTCTCCCTGGCCAGAAAAATCCGGGTTGACTAGTGACCAAAATCAGGTGAATAGATGGATATTTTTGTGGGCTTAATTCCTCTACTTCGTAAACAATGAGAACGTGTACGCTGCTGTTTGGTAGCGATTCCTTCAACGCTGGTTGTTGTTTGTAAATGGAAGCTGTCAATATGCCGATTGTTGTCCGAAGTCTGTGTAGCAGCTCGTGGTGGTTCATCAATAGGCAGTGATATCAGTTACGGGCGGTGGCATTATGGTATTTGATGGCTTCAGGTGTCAAAGGGAAACTGCTCTTGTCCGTCACGGTGACGAATATGTGCATACTGAGGGTTACACTCGATGAGATCGACCTCCTGCACCAAACGATCGCACTTCGTTTGTCGGCGTTTGTTACGCAATAACACTGGCCCAGGAGATGTGGGCCATTTAGGTAATGAGATTCCGGAAGACGACCTCCGGTTGAACGTAAAAATCCGTTCATGTGGAGTAGCATTCGTGGCGGTACACGAGAGATCTTATTGAGAGTGATGCATCCGGAAGAACCCGTTCCTACTGTGATTGCTAATCCCTTGGACGGTAAGGCTAACGTGACAGTTTTCCATAATGGTCCATTCGTTCGTTCCACCCGACCATTACACTGCAGGTTGTACGCCGTAGACGCCACACTTCTTTCATGGAGAAATTGTTTGAAATCTTCGTACGTAAACGCAGGACCACTATCGGAATGAAAGTAATAAGGCACATCAAAGATCGAAAAAAAGTTAGTCAGAGTGGAAATGACTTGACGAGTTCATACAAGCACAGGGATACGCAAAAGGAAAATGTAAGTATTCATCGATAATAACAAGGCGTTTGTTGTGTGGATGTAGGTAAGAAACCTTAAAAGTCAATATCGAGTCTCGAAGGGTTGTCTGAATTCTACCAGTGCTTCCCATTGGATTATAAAAGCGAGGTTTGAATTCCGCACGCACGCGACACTGTTGTACTGCCGTCTGTATTTGATAGGCCCAAAACGGTAGATTCTTTGCACGAACGAAATAGTTCAAGTGTACGGCACCCAGGTGACAGGTTGTCATGACGTTACCTTCGATCATCGATGTTAAGCGCTGCTGAATAATGGCTTCGAGAGTGTGTATCCTTAGCTTCGTTTTTTGAACCAGGCCGGTGTACGATATCACGAGATAATAGATATACCTCAATCCGCCAACGTTGTATTTTGTCGTTATTGATCTCCTTCCTCTCTGGAATCGAACATGAATGGAACCGACCGTTGATCAGTGACAAGAACAAAATGATTGCCGAGAAGGTAATATTTCCATTTCCTAACGGCCTCTCTCACGGCATTGCTTCTATCTCGACTGCAAAATCGTGGCTTTCGGTTGGTGATAGCTCTAGAGGAAAATACAACAGGTCGTCCATGTTGGTTGGGTGTTGCGGCCATAGCGACGTCAGAAAAATCAGTCTCTAAAGTTAGTGAAGAACATTGGTCCACTGTGGCAACAGTAGCCTAAGCTAAATCCGACTTCAGGTTCTTGAGTGCCTTGATTACAACCAGTTGTAAACGGAAATATCCGACCGACGACGAAGGAATGAATATTGTCAAAAAAGTGTGAGGTCCAGTGAGAGTAGTAGACGAGCATTCCAACCACTCGTTGTTCTTTGAGGTCCGTGGTTAGTGCTATTTTCATAAGGGGCCTGAAACGGTCTGTGTCCGGCTTGATTATTCCGTAGGAGACTTCATAACCGAGTAACTGCATTTTTTGGTAGCACATACATCTGTTTTGGTTCAATACTAGCCCGTATTTGTTTGCAGCAGTGGGAAATCGTCCAAAATTTCTGTCGTGTTCTTCGGTGTCTTTACTGAAAACCGTTAAGTTATCAACGTAAGCAAAAGTTCCTTCAAGACCTTCATCCTTGATAATCGCAGCAGTGATACGCTGTAACCAGACAACTCCATTGGTGACGTCAGCCGAGTGCATCGGAATTAATGGCAGTTACCGCATGCCTCAACTACAGCGTAGATCTTGTTTTCGCGCATTAGGAACCGATGATATGCGCTCTGCAAGTCTAGCGTGTTATATAGTTGAGCTTTAGGTATTTTCTCTATCATCTCGTCTACTGATCATCATCACCGTACAGTGTTGAACAGTAGGACAAGCCCCACTGACCACTGCCTTTCTCAACATGTTGCACATGGAGATAGAAAATATGAATATACAAGATGGACAGGGAGTGGACTTACACGGTGGAAAAAGGAAAGAACGCCCTAATAGCCAACACACGAAATACACAGTATAACTGTACAAACACACTTTGATCAGTCATTTGGAGTCGACAGAAAGTGACAACACGATCGCCACTGTTCACGGTTCGCGGCCATATCTTTCAGTGTCTCCAGCCAACTGGTGGACGGATCTTTTGGACCCCAACCGCGAAGACGTGAAGCACCTACTTTTCCTAAGTTTGCTGTACATTTTCTCATTCCTCGCTGCCACGTCATCTGTTGATTTCCACGTGGTTTTTTCTACTGAGGAGGAACGGAAAACATGGCACGGTACAATAGACGTGTGTTTGCCATACGTACCACGTGCCCCAACCAACGAAGTCTACTAATCTGGATACACTGTGACAGAACGTTCTCCGAATTAGTACCCAATACTCGCTTTCTGACTTCGTCATTGCTCACTCGGCTATTTCACCCAATCCTAGTGATACTACGTTAACATCGGTGGTCGAAAATCTCAAGACGACGAATATCTTCAGCACGCAGACTCCAAGTTCCGCAACCATACAACAAAACTGAACGCAATGCGGCACAGTATACACGACCTTTCAACTTCAGTGAAATATGAGGTCTCTGCCACGAGTGCCTCAGTTCGGCGTACGCCTCTCGAGCCTTGGATATTCGCGTGCTCACCTCTACTACTGTGCTCCCATTGGCCGTCACGCTGCTACGGAGGTAAGTGAAGTGACCGGCAACTGTCAGAATCTCTTCATCGAGCATCAAACTCGGAATCGTTGACGTCCAGTCTTGTAACATCACTTTACACTTCGAAGGTGCAAATCGCATGTCGAATGGAGCTACAGCATTTGCGAGTCTGCCTAGTGCACGTTGAGCATGTTCCGTGGATTCGAACAAGCAGACAACGTCGTCCGCGTAATCTAGATCACATAGCTTTCCACTATTTCCCAGTTCGACGCCTACATCCTGAAGATTTTGCAGCGCACTCACCATTATCTCGTCCATGATGAAGTTAAACGGGAATGGTGACATGGGACATCCCTGTCGAACACCACTGGTCGTTTCGAACCGACCAGATAGTTCACCGTAAACTTTAACGCAGGCAGATGTATGAGAATACAATGATCTCAGTAGGTTCACGAACTTCTGGGGCACACCTTTTCGCTGAAGAGCACTGAAAAGCGCTGTTCGATCAACTGAATCGCAGGTGCCTTTCAGGTTGAGGAAAGCCCATATTGTCGGTCGGCGGTGCGTGTGACGCGTTTCAATTAGTTGTCGAAGAGTAAAAATCTGGTTGATGCATCCTCGACCTGAGCGGAATCCGGCCTGCTGTTCGCGGGTGTTCCTCTCGCGAGCGGGTTTAAGACGGTGCAGCAGAATCGAGGCTAATACTTTGGTGACTATCGGAATTGAGCTAATCCCACGATGGTTACTACAGTCATTGCGTATTCCCTTCTTGAAGATGGGAAAAAACCAACGACTCGCTCCATAACAACGGAATATGCTCCTCGTTCCAAATGCCACGGAGCAACATGGTAAGTGATTTTATCAACGCATTTCCACCCAGTTTGAAAAGAACTGGGGTAAGTTGGTCGGAACCTGCCTCTTTCCCTCGCTCTAGTAATCGACTGCATGACTCCACTTCTACTTCCGATGGGGGCTAAAGTAATACCACCCAAGGAGTAGCAGTTGTTGATACAGGAGTAATTACACTAGCGTGCGGCCAGCTAAACTGTTCCTTGAAGTATTCGGCCCAACGGTCAACCCTTCCTGTTGACTATGTATGGGTTCTCCATTCCTATCGCAAATCGTTCCACTGACCTGCGTGCGCCGTGCACCGGTGTCACAATAAGTTTGAACAGTCTGACTGTTACCTGAAACAGCTGGTATTTTCACTTCTTCGGCTGCCTTGACCCACCAATTTTCGCGGTTATTCTTAAGGCTTTTCGTAACTTGCTTCTGTGGATGTCTTCGTATCTAATTCATCTCCTTACAGTTCGGAAGCTGACGCTTTTGCTCCATTATACTCAAGGACTTGCGAGATCCAGTGTTTTTGATGGACAACGGATCTAGGACCAGAGGCAAAACCTGCTGCAAAGGGCATCGCCTGCTGGACCTGGGCCCAATGCTCATCTACATCACTGTTCGTCGTAGATCCTAGCTCATGTGCTAACTTCTGTTCGTAACGGTTCGTACTTCTGGATCACACATACGTTGCACGGCTAATCGGGTTTGCGGTTTGCGACGATGACCATTTAGCTGGAGAGATGATCGCATTAAAACTAATGCATAGTCCGACTCTACGTACGTGGACCAGTAAGATCTACAGTTCTGAACAGAACTGCACCACTGGTAGCTTACGGCGATATGATCAATCTGGCTTAGAGTACCTGTAGAGTTAGAGCGCCATGTCGCTGTGCGACGCGAGCTGTGTCGGAAATTGGTGCTAGACAAGAACAATCGATTGTCTACACAGAACTGAAGAAACCAATCCCCGTTATCTGTACTTTGAGTGAGTAAAGCACAACGTCCACCTAAACAAGCTTCTGCCGTACTAAGTTTGCCAACTTGTGCATTGAAGTCACCAGCTAGCACTACAATGTCAGAACCTTTACTGCTGCGAACGAGAGTGGCGAGGGCATCATAGAACTCATCTTTCTGCAAGTCTGAGCTGCAGTCCGTTGGAGCGTATGTCGAGATCACAAACAAATTGCGCTTAACACAACTGTCCTTTCGAACGCCAACTGACCCCTGAAGTCTCACAGCACATGACAGAGTGTTAACAGGGATCCAGTCTAAGAGGGCAGCCTCAGCCTTGTCAGTCAAGACTTTTCCGACACTACGTTGACCCACAGCTCTAGCTACTTCGTCTCCTGAAGTGCGCAGAAAATACCTTGATGGGATACCAGGAGCAGTTAGTTGAATCACACTGTCGAATCCTGGATACGCGTTTCACTTAAGCAGCAGACATCAATCTTCAGAGAATCTACTGTGAGGGCTAGGTACGCCTGCTGACAGGCCTGTATTAGAGTACGCACGTTGAAGGAGCCGAGATTCAGAGACTGATGAGGCTTGAGAAAATGTGAGTTACCAGACAGAGGATTAGTCCCGACACTGTTTGACAGTGAATCGTTGCGAGTATCGACCGTGTTATCAGTGGGAGCATTATGGGTGGACAGATGTGGCAAAGAGAGGTGGTTGGAGACAGAAAACAGGGAACTCTGAGCAGTAGCCCACTTATCACTACCCACCCTGCTCGATGTGATGGGTAGCGCGATCCTGATTATCCTGCGCGACGACCGATATGTCTACTCGAGGCATAGGATAAGCGTCCAAACTGGTAAAGAGGTGTACGGTCTGACTGTAGTCAATAACCATGCGCTTTTTGTCTTTCATTGGTTGTGACTAATGCTTGGGTTCACCATGGGGATCTTGAAAGTTCAATTATATGCTGTTGTAGCAACCTTTGAACTTCCTCTCAAATAAAATTTTCATCTTCCGCAGAATGTCGTGTGGACTTGATAGCGATTTGTCTGATGCTATTTGACAGGTGTTCAAAAGGAGGAGATTGATTTGTAGAAGGTGCAAAGCCACACAAAGGGAATGTTGGTTTCTTTCCTTCGAACGGTATTTGAACACCTATGTAGTCTTTTAAAATGATGACCGAGTAGAACATCAGTTCACAAATCGGGTGAAACTAATAAACAGATCCGTGTACAAAAATTGTTTTGGTGCCTGGAAGACACGTAACAATGACCACGAGTGCTGTCGCTGACGCGTGTAAATGCCAGTGCAACCTCGCTAGTGAATTTTCAACCGACCATTTTTTACGCGCGACAGAAGATTCCGAAGCAGCTTTCGGAGCTCCCCGTGCCGATCAGTGCTTTTAGTGGCAGTCCATTGACAAGGACATCGGTGATTGCTTTTAGACTTGCCCTTTGGAGCGGCAGCAGTTCTTACTTTACTTTACTGCGGCTGACTCTTTGAAGAAACTAAACCCGGCTTCATGAATGTCCCTAATCGTGGCTGTCCATGCTGAGCGGTTGGCAGCAAGGTCCTCGCAGATGTCGATCCAGTTCGATTTCCATTGGCCAGTGCCGTACACCATATAAAAGCCAGGTTGATCTATGTCTTCGAAAACGCTATCTAACCTGGTCTTTAAGTGTCCTCGTCGGCGACGCCAGTCTCGGCATGGAGATAGTGCCGGGACAATGCTGGTTAGGGCGTAGTCAGGTTAACGGAGTACGTGATCAAACCACTGCAATCGGCGGAGTTGTTGTGCGCATTGAGAGACAGGCGATGCAGCAGCGTTTTCGAGTGTTTTCATTCGAGATTCTGAGGCACCAGTGTAGTGGAAACACCATATCAGCAATGCCGAGTTTAGACGGGTGTTGGGAACCAGGGGTCAGTCTTTGGATCGAGTGCGGAATCGAAACAGGTTAAGGTGGCTGGAATGTGTTACTCAAACTCATCGACAGACTTCCTCAGCGTACGCTGTTCTCCGGGACAGTTAGTGATTGGAAGGTCGGTCGAGGTGGTCAGTCCATGACACGGCAAAAAGATACGAAGACCTCGACCAGTGGACCTTGTCAAGTAGGACGTGCTAGACTTCCAGGTTGGGGTCCACGCGACCCACCTACCAAATGGTTGAAGATATTAAGTGATATGGCTAGGTGTCGCGGTCAGTGGCGTGGTTACATTCGGATTCTTTCTTTGTCTTCTTGATTTTCGCTTATTGCTTTGATTTTTCGGGATCTTTATCACTTGATGGTTCTGTTCTTTTTGTTCTTTACTGGACGATGCTGGATGGTAACAACCAAAACCAAAGCACGGAAGTGCGAGGGTAATGGTCGAATAAACTAAACTAAACTAAAACCAGTGATCGAAAACTTCCAGTCGCCTGATATCCCGAGATCCTAATGGCCAAGTTTCGCAATCAAATTAGGAGACTGGCCGGACTGTGGCATTAAACACCCTGAGCTTGGGCTGAAGACTAATCTCGTTTCATCGCCAGAGGGTGCTTCAAAGCTGTAGAGACGCCATTAGGATCTCGTCAATACGCCGTTTGACATCTGTGGCTTGTCCGTTTGGCAGGATGGTGGAGCCAAGATACTTAAGATCTGAGATAATTTCTATTGTTTGACCATTGATTTGTAGGTCTCGGTTTGCGTGGCTAATGGGCATCACAGACATCTTGGTTTTGCTGGTATTGATCTCAAGACCAAATTCCCGAAGCATATTTATTTGCCCGATCGAGGGCAGCTTGCAACGTGATCAGGTCCTCCCGGAGCACCACTATGTCTGCAAATTCAAGGTCCGTAATACTGCAGCCTGGGAAAACTTAAACGACCTAATAACCGTCCGTTGCGCGTTGCATTACCCAATCCACAGCAAAGCTGAATAGCACGGCAGATGACGGGCACAAAGGTCGTACTCCTGAATTTAGTTCGAATGGACAAGACTTCGCCGTAAACTAGCGTGTTCCAGCATAGTACGACTTTAGCAGACTGACCAGTCAGCATGGGACGCCATCTGCAAGCATTATCTTTCAAAATGACTCACGGTCTATTGATTCGGAAATAGCGCGGAAGTCAATGAAGCATGCGATGGTAGGGCGTTGGAATTTGTGACTGTTCCAGAATTCTCTGGAGGGTAAATATTTAGTCAACACATCCAGTTCCTGGACGGAAGCCTCCCTCATTAAGCGGAGTACGTGCATATCTCGATTCAGCGAAGAGATTCTGCACGAGCTGGGCAAACGCCTTTGTAACCGCGTCTAGCAGACTGATGCCACGGTAGTTACCGCATACCGTTTTGGGAAATGAAAGCAGAACCGAGATGTTCCAATCGGATGGGCATTTTTCAGTTTCCCAAATCAAGCAGAATAGAGTGCGAAGTGGCTTGGTGACCACCGGAAGGCACGTCTTGTAGATTTCCGCAGGGATTCCGTCTTCACCGGGGGACCTGGCAGATTTTAAACGGTCGATCGCATTTGCTATCTCATCTAATGACGGGAGATCACAGTTGATGCTATTTTTGGGGAGCCGAAGTCAAATCGATATCTGTCTAGTAGACGATTAAGGAGCTGACTGAAATGTTCTGCCTATTTAGTTATATTACCATCCATATCAGGGAAGGGTACACCAGCGGGATCGCGCAAGTTAGGTTAAATAGACTTTTTTTTACCGGACGCTGATCGTATCAGGGGAAAGAAGTTTGCGAAGTGCCAACCACTGGCTGCAGTGTCCGTCGTATTTGCGATTTCGTGCCAGTAATCGCATCGATCTTTCTTTGCGGAGCGGGTTGCCTTGCGTTTGAGGGGTTGATATTCAGGATGGCCGGATAAACGACCATTTTTAACCGAGGTGGAGAGACGGACAGTATCCTCAGATATCCAGTCTTTATAACAGTATTTCGCGAATCCTAATTCGCTTATTGCGCCTCGATGTACTGCTACTTTCAGTTTGGCCCACAGTAGGTCGACCGAGTCTGTCAGGTGGTGTGAGGTGGATGCATCGATTAACAACCGCGGTTCAATGTCCTTCGTTAGAGCATCTGTTTTCTTCCGTAGCTTTACTAGTTCCAAGATGAGGCGCTTCGGGGGAGTTGTCTCTCTTCGGGTCGTTAGCCGAGGGCGAAGCTTCGCGCCTACCAGCACGTGATCTGATCCTCCCTTGTTGCCTGCTGCAGCGCCGCGACACGACCTACAGTCTTCTATTGACAAGATCCATCGCGACCAGATTAGCACGTGGTCAATTCGGTGAGCTGTTCTACCATCATTGGAGTACCATGTGAGATGCTTTCTAGGGCACTGAAACCACTTGTTGGTTATGCACAGCCGGTCAGAATCTGAGAAATTGGTTAGCCTATCGCCGTTTTCGCAACGCTGGCCCAGGCCGGACTTCCCGAGAATGTGATATGTCGAGACATCCTGCACGCCTGTCCGGACGTTCCAGTCATGGAAATACGATTCACCACCGTTTGAAGGTTGTCGTAGAATCCGTCCTTCGCACTGGCATCGGTTGGTAGGGCTGGGGCGCGGATTGCAACCACAGAAAGGTTGACTGGCTGACTTTTGAAACATGCCTGTGCTATTCTAGATGATGTCGGTTCCCAAGAAGGCAGAGCAAAATTAATGCGTTGACAAAACTACTGCTACTCCTTGCTGGTCCGGCGTTTTTGGGCCACTGCGATAAAACCAGTAATGGCTTTCTGAGTCGGGGACCTTGGTGTTACGAGAACCGGTACCGCCTAGTCTGACTTCGGATAACCAGGCAGTGTCCACCTGATGGTCGTGTAGTGTGCGCATAGTTACTGAGAGTGCTCACGTTCCGTCATCCTATAAAGAGGGTCTTTTGGAGGTGAAGAGGTCCAGTTCGCATTCTTGTCGCCCCAACCGCTGGTGGAGCACTGCGCGTCGCTTCCCGGGGGCCCCATAGCATGGATAATAGGGCGTGTAGGAGGCGTAATCATGAAGCTTCGTGGCTCTTTGGTACAAGAGACGTCCCCAGCGTCACGGCTTTTTTTGAGGGCGCACCTCTAGCTTTTATGCGACCAAGTGTGAACTGCAAGAAAGCAGCGTGTTGATGCGTGGTTGCCGGTGGCTCCCTAAGAGTTCGTTCACCATTCGATTGAATTGAATCCAATCCAGGGGTCCATGCAGCCCTGTTAAATCGACAGATCTCTTTCATAGCCGTTGGATAATGCAGTAAGTCTCGTCCGTCTATTCAGGGATGTCTGCGCATGCCACCCACCTTGTTTAGCCTTGTCGAGCGGTTTGCCGGAATGTGGCCGCTGTTGCCATGCTTCAGGTTCTTGGATTCATAGGTGAGAAATGGGTACCTGACGAAGACCAAAGAAATGGAGAATACCCCGAAGGCATGATAGTCTACCATCTCAGAGGCGCTACTGCTGCTGTCATCCGGCTTGTTACCACACCTGACCTACTGGAATCTTGTGTGACTCTCCATTCTAAGTCTCAAGATCTGGTTGCCGATTATCCCTAACACTACAGTAGGTCTTCGTGGCTATGGGTATACCCCTAGCACTGCAATCATGCTTAAGCGTGTAATATCAACTGATACCCCATACACGCCAGCAGCAGTGATAATGGATGGTAGATGATGAACAAAAACCTCATTTTGGGATTGGACGTACAGAAACTAAAGTATTGCAATGGTTCAGTCATAATCAGGACCACCCGAAGTGAGTTTATACACCGATAGCGAGATACAGTTGCTTAACATTTCTAGTTTATCTGGGTTATGCACTGAAAATGAATCGTCAAGATTGGTAAATGTACAGATCCAATGAGTTCATGCTTCTATAGCATTTGACGAGTTTGGATCTTCGGAAAACTGATCAGGTCAAAGAAGCCAGCTCAATAATTTTCAAGTCAATGAATTGTAATACGATCACACACACACACACACTATATATATATATATATATATATATATATATATATATATATATATATATATATATATATATATATCACTTGTCTGGTTTCAGACTGTATGCCAAACAAAATATGGTACAATCAAGGGGTTGGGAAGGGGTAGATAGTCCCAGTCCATGATTTATTTGTGGGCGCGATGCTGCCAAGTTACCCAAGCCAAAGCAGGTGGTTTTCTTAGGGATCCACAACCAGAGTCTTCAGCTATCCAGAGCTTAACCCGCAGGGCAGCGGGACGAAACGTGGGGTCCGTAACCCACTGGTGGCCGGTGACTGATTGCTCAGTTCATACGCCCTTCGGATGAGGCCAAACATCCTGGGTACCCAGTGCACCTCTGCGCCACGGATGCCGGTGAGCACACCATTGTACGTCTCATACGCCACCCGTGGTTGGTTTGGAATCAGGGTTTAGCCATCTCCCTTAGACTGACTATTAGTCAGCCAACCCGGTGGGGAGCGCCGGGCATTCGCTTTCGTCCTCTCACTTTAGTGGGAGCATCTCCGCCACGAGAAGGCAGTGAGTAGGACTTCCCCAGCAGAGGTTGTGTTAGACACACAGTCACTTGAAAGCACTTCGAGAGGCGTTCAGGGCGAATAGCCATCTCGGAGCCAGAGACACCCATCCTCTACCATACTTAGGCATTTGGAGGCAATACAATGAGGTACGATTGTATAGTTACAACGGGTACGACAGTACGAGAAATCGAGAAAGAACGATGCCGGATGATTCAGGTTTTATGCATCTGAAAATCTGCACGCTAGAATGTAAGGCAAACAAATGTAAGAAAATTTGCCAAACACAGAAGAGGTTATTATAATAATACTCATCGAGTTAAAGAGTGCATAACGCTGAATTTCCCGGTGGCGTTGCAAACTGCTTGTTTTCTCCAGTTTTTATGGCGTCCAAATAGTATCCGGCCTGAAACGGTATTCTAACGTAAAACTTTTGTTCTATGCTAATGCAATGCACGCCCAAATGCGATCAAAGTAAGTTCGTTTAAGACTTGTCGTATCAAGCCCAGAAAGCCATGTTTATGTCGAGCATAATTTTTGGTCTGAATAAGGTTTACAAGTCAGTCTTGCCTACTTTTGGCGGATTTTGAAAGACAGTTTCACTGGCTTTCTACTGAACAGCACAATGGATAGTTCTAGATGTATATTCCTATATCCCGTAAGACCGATGGTGGTCCAATGGTTTAGAGCGTTCAGCTACCATCTCGGAGATCAGGGGTTCGAATCCCGCCACTGCCGGCCCTTTTGGTGGTGGACGGTAATCCGCTGTCATCCAGCTTGTTTTTTTACTACATGCTTGTGCATGAGTTCAGTGGAAGGAGTATATAGCCTATAGCCACGAAGGCCCACTGCATTATCGGTATAACCGGCAACCAGACTCTAAGACTTGGAGTGGAGAACCACATAAGGCCCCAATAGGTCGGCGGTGGTTAGGATCCGGACGACAGTGAAATGCTGTCTACCACTAAAGTAACTGGTGGTGGTGGGGATTCGAACCTCGGACCTCCGAAGTGGTAATCAAACGCTCTAACCCACTCGACCACCACCACATCTGATCTCTTAGGACCTTATGTGGTTCTCCACTCCAAGTCTCATGATCTGGTTGACGGTTATCCATAATGGTACAGTGGACCTTGGGCAAAGCGAACCGGACCGATGTCATGATTTTGGCAAGAGATATGAACACTATAGTAGGTCGTCTGTCATCGAAAGAGGTGCATTACGGAGGCCATTTTGGGTTGAATCGTGGTCGTCGGAAAAACGGGTAGTGGTTTTTAGCTCTGTGCTCTGATCGTCGTTTGTTCCTTGTCAGTACGAACTTCAGGCGTTCTAATCGCCGGTACTTCACGTGGCTCTCACAGCAACGGATCCATATTGCTCACAACGCAATAGGCCACAAGTGGTGACTGCCGGTTATACTGGAGCACTCCCGTCGATTCTGATCACGCACTAGGTTGGACTGAGCTGTTTGTATGCTTCAGTGGACGTTCGGAACGCACGCTGCAACGACAGTTAGACTGCGATCAGCTATTCCAGTCAGCTCGCCTGTCCGTCTTCCAAAACGCGCTAGCTGAAAAGCTAGAATTTGCCGCGCCTGATACCATCAGTATTTGGCACATGAAGAATGCTCGCCATTTCGCTGAGCTGGTAAGTTGTGGTCTGTCACGTCGCGTCATGGCAACTTGGGTTTCTGCTAAAGCTTTGCGCCTCAATGCTTGCCAGTCGATTCTAGTTGGAAGCTCCTAACGAAACGTTTACGTAACGCATGTCTACGAAGAGGTCGCGAAATCTGGTGATTGCAATGTTCATCAAAGATAGAGCGTGCTGCCATCGCGGGGAACTCCCGCAAGCTGTTTTGTCTCATCCCAGTCACCAGTAGAAAACCGTTAGGACGGAGTGAAACGATCTGTTAAGTTGACGGTTCGCCAATTTACAATCAGTAGTGGTGTCTGGAACGCTTAGCGGAGCACTTTCGGACAGTTTTGTTGGTTTTCTGTTAGGTTCACATATAGCTATTGCGGCACACTTCCTGTAATCTTTTTCGACAGATCCACATACTGAGGTGGAAATCCAAGCCTTAGAACATCACTAGGTGCCGAGCTTCGATAGCCTCCCCCCAACCATTTTTAAAGACATTGAAATACAGTTTGTTGGAGATCATGTGTTCTACAAGGTTCATAAATCAAAAGAAGTTCCTTCCTTGTGGGGTCAATTGATTGTCGTCCCCATCTTCAGGGACTCGCGAAGTGGCCGCGCCAACTATAGCCAACTATACCAGTAGTGCCGAAGGTGCCTGCATGTCATTTCGCATGACGTACCAAACACGTGGAGCAAACTCGTGAGAAGCAGGTTGGGTAGCGTCGTGTATGTATCGATCAGGTCCTCACCCTCTGACTGTTGTCAGAGCACCGTTATACCTTCCAGAGACCAACGGTCATCGTGTTTCTCGACATTCGTGAGGCCTTTGATTGTGTCGATAGGATTTCACTATGGATCTACTTATTAAGAAATGGAGTGCCGAAAAAATGTGTGTCCGTCGTCAGAGAGCTATACCTTAAGTGGTGTTGGCACATAAAGCCAACTTTCGCCAACTTTTGCTGTTTTCAGTGGAGTACGCCAAGGGTGCCCTATATACCTATTTCTTCAACTTTGTCATGGAGGATGCTCTACGGTATACCTTGTCTGATCTTCAAAACAGTGTGGTTGAACTTCTTCCAGGAGACATAGTTTTCGACTTGGAATATACCGATGACATCGCCTTGCTGAATGACAATGCATAGACAATATAACACGCTCTAAATAGCTCGGGGACTGAGGTACCCGGAAATAGTACACACTTTGTGCCTCTCAAGTGCCAAATGCTTTCACAAGACATGTAAGAGATTGTGTATACACCCACCCTCTGGGCTGTTCAGCTATAGTTAGTCTATAACTTGAAGCACCTCGGCAGTTTGATTACACCTGGAGGTGGTGTTGAGGAGATCTCACCTAGAAAAGCGAGAGCCGGAGCGGCTTTCGCCACCCTGTGACACCTGTGACGCCGTCATGGCACCCGGATCTCTCTTGAGGGATAGGTGTGCAAAGTCCCGGTTTTTTACTGTTTTACTTTACGTTTGCGAGACCTGGCCACTCTGCCTTGAGGATGCTCGGTGGATTTCCGTGTTTGACCACTGATCCCCGAAGTATTGCTCGCGTTTAGTAGGAATGCCAAGTGAGTAATAACGAGGTACGTGGTCGTGTGTTGGTCGCGGATAGCCGCCCATAGACCGAAGTGATTGCTCTACATCGTCTCCGGTGGCTCGAACTTGTTTTGTGTATGCCGACACATCGTCTACCTTTCCGTGCTCTTTCCGTACATGCTCGACAAAGTTGGAGAAGCGACGTGGCAGTCAGACCATGACTTGGCGTAGTGATATGACGACATTAGCATCAGGACTGGTTTAGGTCGGTGCTTCCCGCTCTCTTGGATTTGGGCCCAATAGATAAGGGTTGTCGTTGGTTAGAGACGTTAAGGAACATCCCTCGGAACAGAAGCCAATGGCGCGAATGTTGCACGACCTGTCTGTTGAACTTCAGTTCGAAAAAATACAACATCGAATACCGAGACGTGTACGGTGAAAAAATAACCAAAAACATTCGTATTTTCTTTATGTAATCACCACTCCCCTCTATTCTGTTGTTCCTTATCTTTTCCGTTTTTTTGTTGCGTTGTCACCAAGCTCGACCTCAAGCCGGTGGTATATATATATATATATATATATATATATATATATATATATATATATATATATATATATACATATATCATGTGTAAAGATAATATTGCAAAACATTTCCCATGTGGAAAAGGGTCAGACCTTGAATATGCGGACGTTATGGATCTTCTAAATGGGGATCCAGGCACGTTTAAGGCATTTTTAGACAGCTTAAACAACTGTAAATCGGTGTTCAATTTGCTTTTTGCATCAGACGAATGAAGGCGTTGAGCTCCTGCCCGGTAACAGACTTTTAGACTTAGACTATGCAAATGACGTCGCATTGGTTTGTGACGATGCTGCTGTGGCACGGTTCATCCTAGACAACCTCGCGTCGTCTGTTTTACGATACGGGGTCTGCTTTTCACCCTCCAAGTTTAAAGTGCTTCTACAAGACTGGTAGAAACCCATCCCTGCACTTACCCCCGGTAACGATCGGTTAGAAGTTGTTGAAAAGTTTGTCTACTTGGGAAGCTGTATAACTGTCGATGGACGGATTGGAAACGATGTGGACAACCGAATAGCGAAGGCTCAAACAGCGTTCTGCAATTTACGTCACCTGCGGAGACGTCGTGACATCTCCCTCCGATTGAAAGGTACGGTGTACAACGCTGCTGTGTGTAGTTTGCTCCTATGCGCTTGTGAAATGTGGCCTGTTCGAGCGGCCGATGTCAGCCGGTTGTCCGTGTTCGACCATCGATGCCTGAAGAGTATCTCGTGAGTTTGGTGGCAACAGTGAAGAAGCAGTTCCGCAGTTCGAAGGCACATCTACGGAACGGGGCGTGCCGCGTACCCAATTAATGCTACCATATCACTCCATCAGCTTCGCTGGCTGGGACATGTACTACGTATGCCACCTCATCGACTTCCCCGTCGCGCTCTATTCGCCGAGCCTGAGGTTGGCTGGAAACGACAACGTGGAGGCCAAGCCATGACATGGCACCGGTCTGTCGAAGTGTTGACGTCAAGACTTGCTTCTGTCGGTTCTTCACGCTTGCATGGTTGGGGACCTCGAGATCCACCACACAGCTGACTGAAAACTTTGTCGGATATGGCTCAGTGTCGTGCTCAGTGTCGGTTATTTTGTGACAGTTTGATTTCGAACTCCTGAGTAACTTTCCCTTTGGTTCTTCGCTTCTATTTTGCTGTTTCATGTTTTTGCATGGCACCACGCCTCTATACATTGTACCGGGCTATCGGTGAACTTTATATATATATATATATATATATATATATATATATATATATATATATATATATATTTGCACCCTTAAAATGTGAGATGCTGTTGTAACACTGAGTAATCTTAGCACGAAGCTCTTCAGTAACTAAGGTGGCTAGTTAGATAAGTTCTGTTATCTAGACAGCTGCATTCTACACAGATGTCGGATATTGGATGAAGTATTTTGGATTAGACAGAAGACGCGTTTGTCGACGTGACATCTGTTTATCTACCAAGAGTTGTGTGTACACCACAGCAGTCAGGCCATTCTTCTGTGCTTTAGAAGCACAAAGGCTGCAGATAGAGGATACACGAAGATTATCAGCATAAAAAGCCGACATCTCTGTAGTATTGCTCCAAGCTGGTGGAAACACCGTACTGAGGTTAGGCGCATAATAGTTGGCGCTAAAGGTTCCTAGGTTAAATTGCTGGGTTTCAATTTAGACCGTTCGCGGGTTTATTAAAACCATTTTGTATATTGTGTGTGTCATCCGTGTTAGTTGCCTGTCTGATTATATAAAACATCATTCTCTTTCAGACACTCACTTGTCAATGTCTCCAGAGATTCCTCGTGCCTCCTTGAATCGACTGCATGTTTTTCCAATGACACCTGGGCAAAGTTCAGTTCAACCTAGCGAATCCTCGGAATTAAGAAGGCCTCTTCAGATCCTGACATGCGGTCCGACCCAGAATCATTTTGTTCGTACAAATACGACTTCGCCTACGAAAACTGAGTTTCTCGGAACCTCAACTATCGAGGCCAGTTCACAGGAGCAGGTCGGACGTTCGTCTTCAGCGGCTGTCATTCGTCTGACACCAATGCAACGCCTTCATCCTTATTTTTCCCTCCCGAGTGATTGTTCTCCTCCTGCAACTCCGAATGGAGCGGACGGAATGGTTGAAATCGCTAAGTGAGATTTTCTCCCTGTCATATTTCTCATGTACCACATCGCTCAATTATGTGTTCGGTTAGTTGTCTGGGTGTTGTCTTTGTTGCCATCAGTTACATACATTTTTGATCCAACGGGATGATTCACTCCTATTCGAGTATTAAAAATTGGATATACGAATGTGAAGATTTTTCGCACCACCAAATGCGGCAAAGGGCCTCCCAACTTACTGTATGCTGGTGAATTTGTTAATTTCAACTCAAGACAGTTTACCTCCAGCGAAAACAAATGCAGACATGGTTAGGGGTGCTGGGATGGTGCTGAAGAGCGTTCCGGTATTATTTGTGTATTAAATGGTAATGTTAATTGCAATTGATTTCTTCTCAGGATTGCTCATTTTTGACGGATATACTAGATATGGAACAACTAGGTTCACTGCCGTATGTTCAAATAACCAATCTTAGCAAGGTAATCACACCAAATAACATCCGGTGACTTGGGTGTTTTGCATATGTCCGCCCTCATGTGCTGTTTGCACTGCCTGTAAGACTGTGACTGCGCGTACGGGTGTGATAATACGCGTCAGCGTTGGCCTGCCTCGTCGAATCCTGATCTCCAAGTGTGGTTCATAAGAATGTAACTCAGAAACAAAGATAGTTTTCTGAGTGTTTTGTAAGGTGCTTAGTAAGTTTGCACGACACCTAATTATCCAAAACGTCAGTGGTGAAAAATCATCACCTTGACTTCCACTAACCATTTTTATTTTTGAACCAAAATCATAGTTTGATAGATCACTACTTTCAGATTCTCGCAGTCAAAGCGTTCTTAAACTTTATTCTACCAGTCGTCATATTTTCGATAACCGCATGTTCGCCCATTATCCTGTCTTAGAAACCCTAAAAAAGTTATGGTCGGGGATCTCGATTGTAACCAGAGCATCTCGCATTCAACTCGAAAAGCGATCATTTACGTCAGAATTCCGTGGGTGGCCAGAAACTACAAGTCGTGATTGTATTTCCCGAGCGACGGCGCATTTATACGAAATTTCCCGACAAATCATATTAATTTTGATGGCGTTTCTCCCTCACTTCTGTATTTCTAATAATTTGCGTTTTTATCGAAAACGACAGCAACGAGTATCGCTGGACCCATTTTGGGGCAATGGATGTTTAAACTGAAATGTGCTTGTAAACAGGAACAAATCACTTACTGATGACTTCTCATTCGTTTATTTTTCGCAGTGGCGTTTCTAATCGACAACTGAATCTGCTTTTTTATCACATACTTGTGCATAAGTGCAGTGTACCTTAAAACTTTGAGGCCCACTGCAGTATTGGGGATAAGTGGCAACCAGACCCTGGGACTTGGTGTGGGAAATCACATAAGGTCCCATTGACTCTTCAAAATGAATCGTCATTAGTTTCAGTATTGGCGATCATTTTTTGACTATGATCTAGGTCAATTTACTGCTTGGCCTGATATTTTACTTTTACGCGACTGTCAATAAAATATATTTTTTCCCTTGCAATCTTTTTTTGACCCTTAATTCCACCCCCACCCCGACTTTGTAATCCTCTTCTGTTGTTACGTTGACACCGTGCTTGTTCTCAAGCCGGTGTAATATATATATATAATGTATATGCTATGCAGGATAGCTTCCTTAAGCCGGAGATGCAATCATGCCTTACAAGTCAATGTGTAGAGGCCAGACGAAGTTCAGTCTCCGAACCAGTTACTGGGCAGCATTTAGTTCTAAGCGCTTTGCCTCTGGCGAGGACACTCCAACAAATAAACACGGAGAGAAACAGTTTACTGGTCTGAAAACCTCCAGTAGATGGACTTAGCAGTGGAGTACCCGGGGTTTCCCTCGACGGTTGAGGAATTCATGGCACTTCATTGGGCAGCTGTCGTCCGCCTACGCTGGGAAGTCCCCAGTCCGAAGGATCTCACCCCGTCCACGCTTCGCTTGTTCCATTGGGTGCATGATGCTGAGGACTGAATTCGAAAGGCGGATCGATAACAAAGCACCAGCGAAGACAAGATGGCATGCTTGCAGCAATCAGGTCTCACGTGACAGACCAACATAGCCGTTGAGAGTTGAAGACAGACGAAGGATGTCGGTGTTCTAACATCGATTTCTTTCATTGCCCGAGTATGGTGGGAACACCGTATCAGCCATGCTGAAGTTAGACGTAATGTGTTGGGAACCAGAGATCAGTCTCTGGATCAAGCACTGAATCTAAGCAGGCTAAGGTGGCCGGGACATGTGTTGCACATGCCCACCGATAGACTTCCTCGACGTACGCTGCCCTCCGAGGCACGTGATGGTTGGAAGGTAAGCCGAGGTGGTCAGTCCATGACATGGCAAAAAGATATGAAAGCCTTTACCAGTGGGGCATGTTAGACTTCCAGGTTGAGGTCCACGCGACCCACCTACCAAATGATTGGAGATGTTGAGTGATCTGGCTGGGTGTTGCAGCCAGTGGCGTAGTCGCATTCGGACTGCTTCCTTGTCATCTTGATTCCCACTTAATACTCTGGTTTTTGGATCTTCTTCACTATATGCTTTTATTCTTCCTACCCTTTACTGGACGATAACCCAGCCACCGCAATCGACGACATTCGAGGAAGTCTGAGAATTCGTCAATTTCAAAGCACTGTCTAACTTCATCGTTGGATATTTTGTCGCGCCAGTTTACTTTGAAAATGCACCGCAGGCACCAATGATCAGATATCAGCTTTCTGATATCCTCGGCTGTCATTGGCCAGGTTTTGCAGCCGTAGCCGAATACGGGGTGTATAGCGGCATGGTCAATATGCACCTTAGTGCGAAGGCTGATTCCACTGCGTCCCTCAATGCCCGTTGTAACTGAAGAAAAGCTTTCCTGGATTTATCTGTCCGACGTATTTCTTCATCCTTCGCCCAACCGTTCGTAAACATTGTTGATTCTAAATGCTTGAATGATGGGACGCATTCGATCAGTTGGTCATTGCTGGGCAGCTGTTGAGCTGATGGCTTTGTGCGAGTTGACAACTTTAGTTTTCGTGGTGTTTACTTCTAACTCAGTGGACTTGGAGAAGAAATTGATTCGGTCAAGGACCGGTTGGAACGTGACAGGGAAGTCCGCTAACACAACAGTGTCATCTGAGAGCTCTAGGTTCCGAAATGTACATCTTCGGACCCAGCTGAGTAGTCAGTGAGTGCCTGTCTCATCGTCCAGTTAATTGCGTGGTCAAGCAGCACGGTGAAAGAGAGCAACCTTGTCGGATGCCAGTAGTGAGTGTGAACTTCGAGGATTCTTCAACATACGTATGAACTCGCACCCTAGTGGACGAACAGTATCCTCTCAGTAGCTTTGCTTATTTATTTGTAATTATTTTATTATCGCCCAGAGACTCCCCGTTAACTGAATCGAAAGTAACCCGGAATTCGATGAACCAGGCAATGATTGACTGCTGGAACTTGTAGCAATGCTCCGGTGTTCGCGTAGTGTGAAAGTTCGATCTACGCAGCCTTCCCACGGTGGAAACCCCTTTGATTCGGTCGGGTGTAGCGGTTTCTCGCGAGATAGAAGCAGTTGAGTAGCGGCAAACAGAAAAGCTTTACAGTCACGTCGATCAGGCTAATCCTCTCACACGTTTTGCACAGTGATTTGCCGTTTTTTGGGGATAGGCAGCAGATCGGACGTGCTCCAATCAGCCTTAAAGACTTCTTACCGCCATATGCAGCCAAACAGGGCGTAAAGTCTGTTGATTTTTGACGACTTCTGGTGGTATGCTGCCTTCTCAAGCGGCTTTTCTGTTTTTCAGTCGGGCCTGATGGTTCAGTTCTCATTTTATTTTGTACTTCAGTAAATGAACATGTTTTAGCTGAAACGTGAACCCAGTTGTTGTCCTGTAATAGAAAGTGATATTTACCAGACGCATATTGGGCAGGGGAATATTTCTATGATTTACATTTGTCGAAGAACGCGTGATACCGATGCCACAATCTGAAAGTAAAACAGGGGACTTAAATGTATCTAAAGGAATATAGATGGTTTTACCACACGCTTCTACAACAAAACTGGTTAATTTTTGAAATGCCGTAAATTATGGTTCGCTAATCTCCCTTTTCAGTTGCTCGTGTGCGCTCATGGTAATTCACGTAGTTGTATTTCGATGTCAAAGGAAGTAATTCATTCGCTCGTTTTTTTTTTCAGACATCACTCACCTCCGGTTGTTCCACCGAGCTTGCAATGTTCTCCTGCTGTGGATGGATCAGAGCATCAGGTGATATATTTCGCCAATCCGTCGGATAAATCCTTATCACCAACGCACTGGAATGCAGTTAGCAACGTGAGTTCATCACTTGCCATTACCGACTGTTTTTCTGTTTTCCGGTGTCTAAGTAAGAACAGATCTTCAGTTTGTACTTGGCTTCAGGACAACTACCTCGTCTGTTCCATGTCAGAGTTCGGGTAACTAGGAAATCTCACGTGATGTTGGTTCAAAAAGTCGTTACTTATGTTAGTAATTTCACTTCTTCATGGCAAACAACTAATTTGGTGGTCGGTAGTTGATGGTGCGGTATCTTTTGGATTGCATTGTGCATTTTCGAAAGAGCGGACAATCTTTGTTTTCAGTCCTTGTAAGTGTATGAAATGCTGTGCACTTATGATAAATCGCTCACTAACAAGTTAGTGAAGTAGTTATGGATAGCGCTTAGAGTAGTTCAGTGTGACTTGAATTGCGCGTAATTTCTGTCCAGTATTCGTCAAATCTTACGTGTTTGGACCACTAGCTTTTGTGCGCTTTGCTGAAATCCTAGTTGTCGCTTGTCGTCTGTTTTGTTGTTTTGTACTGAACATCCACACTAACCAAAGCGCTAACTCATTTCAACTTGTCAAGTCGATGTCGATTTTCTCAACTACTTGAGCCAATGACCGTAATTTAGCATTTTCCCTAATCGGCTTGCAGTTCATATTTTACCAATCCAAGCCTTGTCAACCTAAGACTGTGGCCAACTTTCTGCTCGTGTAGGCTTGTCGGCACACGTGCAGTTGCGTTATTCCGCCTGTTTGCGTGCGTCTGTCACAGTCTATCTACCCGTCTGTGTGTCTCCTTCCGATCTGTGCACCACTATTGGTTATTTGAATCCACGCTGTCAGTAATTTTTCTTTTGCATCTCATTTTACCAACCATAGTTGTGTGATTCAGGTCACTTTTGTGTACTCACCTAATCCTTTTGCTCCTTAGATCTAAACAGTTATCGTGATTTTTCGTTGCACAGGATCTGCACATTTGTGTGCCGTACGCATATTTCGTATTTACTCTTATGATCTATTCTTATTTCAGAAAACAACGGTCACCTCTTCAGCGACAGGTGTATCGCACCAGTTAGTTTCTGAAATCAACCAATCGTCCCCTGCTCCGTCAGACCTGAACTCGGATTCAAGCGATGACTCAGGTGAACTGAAGCAAACAGCTATCCCGCAGCGTCGTTTAAATCGCAAAACTAGCAGCTCCAGTAGCGGTCGCGGACACAGTCCTACTCAGACTCTTACAGCACCCGGTGCTTCGGTCACCTCTACGCCTTCCAGTTTGTCAGAATCTTCACCGCCATCGCCGCCACCACCACTACCACCATTAACAGCTGAATTACCCCGGACTCAAAAAGCACTCATGACGCCACGAGATGTTGCCTGCCAGACAATCGGGGATATCATTTCGAAATCTTCCCATGGTCGTAGGACGCGGTTAAATCCTCCACGACATGCCGATAGCGCCCACTTGAGCGTTCATGGCAGTTGCGCTTCCGTGGCGACAACAAACAGCATACTAGCCTGGTCCACGGATCATCATTCGTGTTCTAAGTCGGAACTATATGGTGGTCCCGGAAATTCTACCGCTTCGGTGCTGTCTTCCAGTTTCCAATCCAAACCTTGTGCTCAGGGTCGCACCTGTCCAAGTCCTTCTGCATCTGTGCTTTTTGCCCATACGGAAGGTTTTTCACAGGCCCTCAAGCGACGTCTGGACTACCTCAGGTGAGATCCAGTGGGTTATTTTCAATGCTCTCTGGCGTTCATTTCCATCTTTAGGTGTCATTTAGGTTTTGCGTGTTTGTCATGAAGTGTAATTTAAACATTGTTCAGAATTCACTTTTAAAATCATGCTGAATTCTGCAGTTTTGCAACCGTCTTCAGAGACCCAAGGGTTATGCTCATCTGGATCCAAAAGTGGAAGTAAATTTCCCGTTTCTTTATTACATGCTTGCGCATGAGTGCAATAGAAGGGGTATGCTCCATATCGTTAGAGGCTCACTGCACCGTTAGGGATAAGCGACAACCAGACCCTGAGACTTGGAGTGGAGAACCACACAAGGTCCTAATAGATCGGATGTGGTAACAAGCCGGACGACAGCGGATTACTGTCTACCACCGAAGTAACCGCTGATCGGTATTGATACCGACCTGTTTATACTAATATGGCCTTGGTAACCGAACTGCTCTAGCGAGGAACCAAAAAACAACCCAGCAAAGCTGTGTTGTAATATAATTCATATCGTCTGACCAGCGTTAGCTGTGGATGCTACACAATGCTGTCATATTTGCGTTGCTAGTATGTATTTTGTCGGCTCTGCCGGTACCGGCATAAAAGGTACTGTTTTGCAGTTTCCAGGCACCAGTTAGTTATTTAGTCATTACAGTCTGCCGGTTATTATTTCCAACGTACAATCCGACCTGCTTATTTGCTTTTTTGCCACGCAATATGACTCAGTCGTATGATAGTCCCTCCACCCGTATTTTCATGATCGGGCGGTATATTAGATGTGCGTTACTCATCAGAAGGTTTCTTATGGTTCGAAGAAGTTTCTAGTGTCCATGACCAACCGGTTCTTTACTTTCGTTTGTCACCTAAGACTGTTTCGAAGTACATGTAGCAATCAACTCTTTGAGCGTATCTTCAACGCCAGTTTGCCAATTTGTGCCCCACCTAACATTAAGATAGTTTGTATATACGAACACAACATTATATATATATATATATATATATATATATATATATATATATATATATATATATATATATATATATATATATATATATATATATATATATATATATATATATATATATATATATATATATACGTAGCGGAATCGACCAGTGGACAAACAACGCATGATTGAACATCAGTAGGCGTATGTCACAATGTATGAAGGAGATGTTGATCGATTTTCCGCGCAGGATGCGTGAATGTCTAATCTGGACGCAACACAGCTTGAATGCGTAATTTTTCCAAATGAGATGTTCTAATCCAACGAGCTTCTCTGTGCAGTTTTATTCAATGGTCAGGAACAAAAGCGGAGAAGAGGATAAACCGCATAAGCACAAAGGTTCGCTATAACATTTAAATGAGTCAGCAAGCTTGCTCTTGGAGTGGTGAGCCACTGACGGTTCGATCCAGCTTGATTGCCGCCATTTACTCGACTGTAAGGTTTTGCGGCAAACCAAAGCAGGCGTTTTGAATGATATGCCACAAGAAGACCGGAAGACTATAGTGTTTCACCGAGGTAGTGGCTATTCGACATTATAAGCCTGACTTGTATAAAGAAATAAACTTCGTGACCAATGTGGCCTTGCCATGGTAGGGCAGCTAATGCACTTCCTTCCAGTGAGTGTGATTTCCGTCGCTCCCCTTATCCAATCCGAGTGTGCATGGTAACCTTTGATCCTCGCATTGATTTTGCTTAGTTGAGTGTTTGTCGGTGCCTACAGATTTGCCATTGTTCTAAACAAACTTTCGCGGGATTGTATGTACACAGCTGAGAAAATTATGCAAAACATTTGAACTCAACCTGTCCTGTGAGGATGTTTGTTCTTGCTCTGGTGAAATTTCTAAGGCGAACTGGATGTAAGATATGAAGTTGAGTGCGACTGTGAGTCGTATGGCGCCGTGGGTTTCTACTTCCAAAGTCGACTGCTTTTAGTGGAGTTCAAGTATTTGTACGCATGCCTATAAATCACGGATGTACACCATTTGAACACTACCGATTGGTCTCACGCTCTGAAGCACGTGAATTTGCCTATAATCCAAGTTACCACAGGCACGTTCTTATTGATGTCCTAAAAAGATATAATTACGATGATCACTTCCACCGATGTTCTTATTTCAAGCAGGGAAAAATGTGATTGGTGTGGACTTGGTCAAGTGGAACATGTTAGACTTCCTGATTGCGGTTCACGAGACTGGTCTCTCAGATGGTTGGGAACATTGAGCGTGGCGGCCAGTGGTGTAGTTGCATTCAAACTACTTTTTTGTATTCGTGATTTTCACCTCTTATTTTGCGTTCGACTTTTTTCACTATGATTCTGTCCATTCTGCCCTCAACCGGGTGATACTACGAGGTGGCGACCAAATCCAGAGCACACAAATGCGACGTTAATAGTTGAATAAACTAAACTAAACCGGGCTAGTTAGGTTTGATTACTTTTGCTTTAGTCATTGAATTAGATAAAGCCACTCCTTAGACTAGTTCTTATAGTCCGTTGTGAACCGAATTTACGAACCGGGTCATAAACCCACATATCACAACCACGGTGTTTACCGTGCACACGATTACAGCCTTTTGCTTGGATGTGCACAACACTCGCGGGTAGGGAAGAGCGTTATTTGTCCATTTCCGATCCTATTTTCGAGTTCAGCCCAGTTGGTGGATTTTGGATCTGCATGATCCTCTAACGGACACGTGTGTGTATGGGTATACACGAATCGTGTGTCGCCATTCCACATGCGATTGAATACTCCACCATGATTGGTTTTGCAACCGTAATCAGAACCGGCTTGTCGGTCGATGGGTAGGTATAATCGATACAATGCCAGAAGATCGGTTTTTGGCATACAGCGCTTTCGACTTTCTTATTTTTGTGAGCGCGCAAAGCATCATCATCTTTTCGGGAAACCGGTTTAAAAGTGAACTCAATGAGAGTAGATTACCTCTAATTAATATTCCTTCCTGTTGAATCCATTATTGGGAGTTTGAATTTTTAAAAGTTGGACACAATGAAACGGTTGAACCCCCTGCTTCGGTTGATTCCGTTTGGGTGTACCTGTGAACTATTTTATACAAATTGGAATTGTTATTGTTTCCGGGGTCTTTTCTAGGCTACAGTCACTCATGTTAAAACGGCAATTTTCCCACTTTAGTGTGACTAGATTGATTACTTGTTAGTTGCTGCTAATTTTTTGTCGCTCTTGAGTATCAGAGTGCGGGTTGTTGGGACAAGTCGGACACGCGGTTACCAGCGTCAGTGAAGTTCATCGTGCATTCTCATTTTTCGTTTTGTAATCGTTGGTTGACAATCGTGCAGATGTGAAACTTAAAGCTATTCATGTAATGTTCCTACCAGTCATTGATAATACAGATGAAGCGAAGAATTCTTAGTTAATAATTCTCAAGCCTCTACATCAACATAGACCAGCCAGTTTTCACATAGAGGAGAGGAAAACGTTCGTTAGTATGGGTTGGATATCTGTTTGAATGTCCGTGTAGTCGGATTATTATTGTTAGGGACTGCGCGTTCATCGGTCCTCTGATTAGGTCACACTTTGTGGCCACGACGGCTTCAGACTGTGGGGCATGCGTTTTTGTTTGCATGTGTCTGAATAAAGGGGTGATGAAGACCATTCGTAGTTTTTACCACGGAGCACTGTCAATATGACGGACTCGATGAAAATCAATGAATTATTTAGAGTCATGTATCTAGCCCCTATCAACCTTTCGAACCAGTACGAAATGCGTCATTTTGTGCGGAGCAGAGGCAGTGGCCACAGAAATTCACCACTCCGACCTATTCAAACAAAAACGCTTGCTCCACAAGAAATATGACTGAGTCAGAAGCTTGATGAACAGAATAGACTTGGAACTGTTAATATGTACAGTCTCACATGTCAATAAACTGTTCTTAAAATTTCATCCAGCGACGTTCTACGAACCCATTGCTAGTTTTCAAATGTAAGTGCTTTGTCTGTTTCAGTTGATGAGATGCACTTTTCATATCATAATTTTTCCAACTTTATCCTATCCGTTCATACCTTTTCCTTCATTTTGTTGCTGTTGTTGCGTTAGCATCGAGCTTAATTTCAAACCCATATATATATATATATATATATATATATATATATATATATATATATATCGTGTAATACATCCACTCAGGTGGACAATTTGGGCTAAATTTAAATTAGTGACTGAATGATAATCAAGCAAGCAAATTGTCCTGGTGAAGTTCCACGTTTTTCAGGTTGCCGAACCTGTTTGAAGGCGAAAAGGTGTCAAATCAACTGTAAGCCTGAGTGCTTTTGCACAACCCTAGGTACCTAAGGAGTGGTTGAATCAACGATCGGCCTCAACTAAATAATAGTGGTACTGCTGTCATGAACGAATTTGTCCGTTTTCAAAAAGTTGCGCGTGACCTCTCAAAAACGTGGTCTCCAAACTTGTTCTTTACAAGTGTTTCTCTCGATTTGTGCTTGCATTGAGTCTATCTCACTTTCTTCGTGAATTCAAATCATTGAACGGTTAACAAAAACGCGTCACTTTATTTTTTGCTTTGTAGTAGTTTCTTTAAATTTTCCATTCTCTTGCCAATTTGATTAACTTCGGACCTAGAATGATCTTCAGTCGTGCCCACGATGAGGCGGAAGCTGTCGGCCAACTTGTACAACTGATCGGTTCGCAGCATTTGGATACCTTGGAATTCATGGAGCAGTGCCTGCGCAAGGACCAACATACTGATCAAGAACCAACAGACGCAAATGCCAAGATTCCTTACTCCTTCAAACCACTGGAACAAATGGTTCAGCGTATCCTACTTGGTATCGAAGTCCTGTTGAAGCGTCATAGTACACCACCTGGAAGATCTGTGCATCGTCGACATTCTGCCACTCGTTTACGATTTCCAGTGCATCGTCGGTCGACTGAGCGATCACGTAAACCGATGTCAAACCCCGACTCGAAGAACGATAATGCGTGGATGCTACAGTTCGAAGAGTTGATGACTATGAAACATTCGTGAGTTTTGTCCTGTTCTGTACGTCAAATCTGTCTTGTTTTACACTAAAGTATGGATATTTGATAAAGTAGAAAAAAACGCAACGTTTGGAGAGTTGTGACAATCTTCCAGTAGATCAACTCCGCTAGTAGCCCGGTTATCGCCGTTTGCACTATCTGCTTTTAACGTACAGGTGTATCATCATCGCTAAAACATTCCAACTAGGATTGCCGTTTGTTTGGAATTCCACTTAATTGGGATTGCTGCTGTATTCGTTTACTGGGAATAGTCCTGTCGTGGTGTTGCTCCGTGCCTGCATTGGGATATTCTGTGACACCTGTTTTGAGGTCATGTTTAACGCACAATTAGCGTGTGTTGCTCTGCTTCGAGTCAAGTGGCTTCATGCCTCAGTGTTTCTAATGTGTTCTACTCCCGCTCCCCTATTTTGTAATTGTTCCTGCGTTGGCACCGTGCCTGATATAAAGACGGCATATATATATATATATATATATATATATATATATATATATATATATGCTTTATTCACTCACCTTCGCTAAATTGGTCATTCCCTAATGTATCAGAAAGGCACGATAACATTGATCACAGTTGACCGTACAGGACGGTGCTTGAAATCCGTAGGATCCCTCTGCTGGATGATCAGAAGCACTTAGCAACATGATCTAGAATTACAGTGTCCTTATCTTAACAGTTTTAGGTTCCGGGTAATCCCAGCTAAACGGCAAACTAAGTTGACAGCGAAACTCCATCACCGAAGTTGGGGCTCAAACTTATGACCTGACGTTCATCAGTCAGTCTGCAGACCATGCTACTCAATCACCACAGATAGCAAGCGATACGGGGGGACTACTTGTTGAGTAGACCGCAACTGATATTGTCTAACGTTTACACTGCAAGCATTCACGCTGCTGACTTTGGTTCGAAGCCGTGTCCCTTAACGTAACTGACTAATCACAATCCTCGTCTTTGAGTCGAAGTGCACCAGCTAGACGAGTGCTAATATCAACCTCTTCATACCCCTTATAACAAGTTATGGTTTGACCGCCACGTCACTCCTTCCAGCCATTTCTTGAAAGTGCAAACAGCGCACGAAATGGTGGTGGTGCATGCACATGTAAAACCTGCCCAAGCCCCTGAGGACGGCTATCTGTACCCACCACACGATGACAAACTTCACCGTTGCTCACGTGGGGTTCCCATCAAGGCGCTCCGGGGACATCGATGATTAAATACAGGAAGTCTCCGAGCATCCACAGCGCGGATCGGCCAGGATTTCAAACCATGGAGCAAAACTACGCTCTGTGGCATGTTAGGATAGTTCCTTCAAATAAGTGGATGTCGTTGCGGCGCCACAAGTGACGCAGGTTTGCAAAAGCCAGTTTGGCCTTCACTGTTCGTTGTGTGGTCACCTCCCCAACACCACCTCTGTGGGCAATATAGCTCCCTAGGTACCTAAAGCTATTTAGTAGTTCTAACTACTCACCACAAAGAATGAGTACAGACATGGGCTCCAGCCAGTCTTGCAAAAAGCACTGCGCGCTTGAGTGGAGCGAGTTATGACGGTACAACTCTTTGATACCTGACACTGCTCAGATAAATCCATTTCTCAACAAATAGTTCCACGGTGCAGTCCTGCCAACAGAGTCGAGGATCGCGCGAATGTGTCTAGAAACACGATTAACTCTATTGCTGTGAGTCGGTGTTACCACTGGTTCCAGTATTTGATGTCCTGGTGACCGTCACAACGAAATAACGATTGGGTTGTAGTTTGAAGTTATCCAAACGACTGGACTCGAAAAGCGTTCCATATACAAGGAGATAACATTCATACATGTATGCGTGTGTTTAGTCCTGGTTACCACTCATGTTATGTGCAAGGCATTCATGCTACCGAGTCGCACGAGTCCTGCCTTATTATTCGCTGAAATTCCTACACAATCAGTCGGCTGAATTCGTAAATCAGTTTCTCTTTTTTATTTAATTCCTCTGAATTTAACGGTTTCCTTTTGGCGGCTCCAGTTAGTAGACTAATCACAAGTAGCGATTACTTACCATTTGGTCATCGGATACGTAACTATATTCCGGTTAGTAATCAATATACTCCCATCTGTTTTCAATGGATCATATCAAGCAGCTGGTCGATAAACGGGTTACATAACAATGCTGCAATTAGGTCAGCTCTGTTGTGCGATTAAGACTTGATATCGATATGTGGAAGGCGTTGCTGACTACAAGTTTTCGACTACTATTGTCCGCCACACTTGGTCAACAGTGAGATAGTGTGCCATCAATTAATTTTTTATCTCACCAACTCCATCACATTGGATCATGCTGGCTGAGATATTTGCTGCTTTCGCGTGGTGTACCGTTTACTACATCACCGTTTGCAATCCCCTCCTCGCAATAGATTTAAAACGTGCTAGTCGACACAACGTGGTGTGGAGGAATAAAAATGTGCATGGTGAGATCAGGAAGAGTAGATGTTTTGTCCGCAAGGTCCCATAATCGGATCGTTAGCTACGCCATACGTGCTCGAGGTTGCGTTCATGCACACGGTCAGAATAGCACCTTTCTTTTCCTCATATATTATTGGTCCGCATCCTCTGTTTTAAAGATTTAATAAAACATGTGTTGCTATTCGGTGAAAGTAATCGTGATATACTCTCATTGTTCTCACCTTTACTAGTCTAATGGTCGATACTCTGACTTGGCTTCTGTCGGAGTTGCAGTCCAAAGGCCGATCCACATCGGAATCCACCACTCCCTTGTTGCAAACCATGTCTCAGCATCGATTAGGCTCCTCTGACGCCGTGTGTGTTTGAGCCTCATCGTCCCTGGTTTCAGTTTTTGCCCAGTGAGAAACAAAAGTCTCGTACTGCTTCGTCCCGCTGACTCTGCCATATCAACTTGGATCTTCAGTTCAAATGCATTTATGTCTTCCTAACTCTGACAAACAGTTCTACAGATCTTGTTCTTTTTACCTTCATCCCTTGAGACAGACGATTTAATCACCCGTGTTGTTTCTAACATGCCCGCTTCCATCACAGAAATTCATCATTATGATTCTTTTCGTTCTACTCCCGCCGAATTCCGTTTGTACACAAAGTCGTCTTTAGCTTCCTACCTTGCTTTCCAACCAGTTTCATTGAAAACGCACATTCACGGCTCTTTTATTTTCTCCTCCCCCTCTTTCTCTGATGCATTGGTTTCCATCCAGACATTGTTTTACTCGTCTAATGCCTATTTTCCATATAGCATGGTGTACATTGACAGAATTCGTAATCATTGAGTTTTAGTACATCAACTGACTTATGCTAGTCACCGGTCGGGCGTTCTATGTATTGGTTCGAATTTGGCCTATTCGTTTCTTATGATTAATTCCTATCCTGTCATGGCTAGTTGGCTTGGGGGACCGAATTTGTATCTAAGACAACAGTATGAGAGTCACAGTGATGAGGTGTAGTATACTCGAAAATCACGAGTTTTTGTAGTTGATTATCGTTTAGTTAACAGCCATGTGTGTTGACCAAGGTGATATGAATTACAAGTCGTTTAATTCGCCACCAAGCACAATTCACCCTTAATTTATCGATTTGGAGCGACTTACGATAGTCACTGTTGAGGATTCCACCACTTCGTAACCTGTCAATCAGTGACTGCTAAGCCGTTATCTTTGCCCGACACTGTATCTTGAGGGCGTTAGCAACTACATTCACAAGATATGTGAGTATCTCCATTAATTGGTCTGTTCGGTGTGAAGAAAAGGCTAAGGGAAAAAGAATGTCTGTACATTATTTTTGGGTATACAAAGACGGACAAAAATATCGTTTTCAATGCTGTTGATGGTGGCAATTCAGTCATCCAACTCCTACGCTTGTGCTAGGTCTATCCACACAATAATAATCATTAGCAGGAGAATCAAAGTATGTGTAGGTGGTAATTCATTCAACACTACTTATATACTAGACTGCTTTTATAACTCGCTTAAGTTGACATGAATTTCTTCCCGTGCCCCATAGAAGACTGCGTTTGTGTTCGTTACACTGAACTCGGCAATTGGTGTTGTTCTGTTCGCGATTAGATATTTTTAAGGGAAAAGTCGATAGTTTGAGACGAGTGTGAATTCCGTATGATGACATCGGGTGAAATAAATGGACTGGCAGATAACCACTAGCCTGAAGTTCGTTAAGACCACGATTGATGGGTACTCCGTCGGGTAGGTATGGCGAATGCCGCATACTCTTGTTTTGTTATTATATGGTGACTGAACTGTCCCGTGATGCGTGCCGATGGTATGGTATGCATCTGAGTGTATTATGTATAATACTGGCTCGCTAACGCACAAAAGTAAGATGGAAAAATCCAAGCAGGTTGTACTGTTGTTTAGATAAGAACCAGTATTCATCAGGGAATGGACATAAGAAATTGGATTTCTTTTTAACCAAGCAAGAGTGGCGGAAAACGATATTGCCTTGTGTGCAGCGGACTACTTACTAAACAGTAGCACTATCTCTTGAAAGAGAATGAAGTCGCTATTTGATCCTAGAATGAGTTAGTCTAGTCCCCAAATCTCTCAGTTCTTGGTGTTCACCATTCGATCAGTACTGGTCTGAAGTGTGTCTGTTAGAACAGCCAAGGACTACAAAGCCCCCGTGAGGATTTGCAGCCGCGCCGCTGAGGTTAACAGGCAATCATAAAATAGACCTCTTGGGTTGTGTGAATGATTTAGCTGAAATCCATTGTCAGACAGCGCACTGCAAACGAAATTAATTACATTGATCCGACAGTTAACATGATGCCGACAACACGAAATGATCAGTAGGAATACGTTCGCAGGAATCGTCATTATCTCGCTTGCTGCGGGCCGTTAAACAACTCGGTTGCCCAGTTCAGAGTGGGAACATTATTAACCGAGCCTCACCTAGTCTTTTTAGTTGTGGGTCTTTTGCATAGCCGTCTGCAAGACTACGGGGTTCCATAGAGTATAGTAACGTTGTGTACTCTGGTGTTTAATGAGAACACCGTTGTCGTCATATCCCAGTGCGTTTTCCTCCACCCATTCTAGCTTATCCGTAACCGAGAACGCTGAATTGCCCAGAATCAAGATTCTCAGTCACTCAACCTGGTCTAACTAACCAGTTGAATCTGTTGCATTCACTGCTTCGTAGAATCAAAGGTAAGGACTGATAGTCAGATGAAGATTAAAGAGCGGGCGACTCCCCACGAGGATGCAACAGGCCGCAGTAAAAGATGATTGAAAACAAAAAAGAACATTGACAAAGTTGAGTCAGTCTTAAGATGAAAAGTGAATCCACATCGCTTTACACGTTGGAGAGCAGCGGAGCGCACACTGACGATAATACTGTTAAGGTTGAAAATCGTCTTAGCAGTACAATGTCCGATCGAAATTCTGATTGATCAGTAACTTAAGCTTGTGTGAAGTACGCAGAAAGAGTTCTGACGAAAGAAACCTCACACAGGCATGGACCGATAAACTTATGACAACCTCGCATTTTCGCTTCTGAACAACCCGATCATAAGTGCGAGACCAAATGAAAGCGGTGTATCTTTATTTTAAGCGGAGTCCTTTTTGTGCACTAGCTGGCGAAACCTTTATCGCAAGTGAACAGGCAAGCTTTTTGTGAAAGGAAGAAACTGATACAGTCATTGAATGCATCGTTGCGACTCTAGATTTCGCCAGCTGTGCACGAAGCGAGATGAAACTCGGATTTTGGTCTTGTCCTCGGTTCAGATTCTTGAATTGCTTAGTCTCCTGATCGCTCAGCTTGGCGTTTAGTTCGAGAAAACATGATCATCAGCCGAGGGGACAGCTGCTTACGAATTACGTCACCTCGATTGGTGGTAGGACGTCTGCAACCTATACTTCAAACTCGCCGATCAGGGGCCCATCGACACGTATCTACTAACTCTGAGTCTCTATGCGAATGTGGTATAGTTGTTTTACTTAATAATTCTGCGATCGCATCATCCTAGCTTTCTTCTCGAACATAGATCGTCTCTAACTGGCAGTTCAGTTTCAGCTTGGACAATCATTAGCAGCCGTGCGCCGGGAACGGCGGTTCTCGTTACTATCTGAAAGTTGGAATCTCACCCGGAAAATAACAATACAATTGAATTCAAGAAAAATGAGAGGTGCACTGCGGATCACATTGTCAGGCAGATGGGGCGTTTTCCTCGTACATTTTCGTCAGAGACAAAAATAA
The DNA here is from genome assembly GCA_948099385.1 of Fasciola hepatica. Classification (NCBI taxonomy): domain Eukaryota; kingdom Metazoa; phylum Platyhelminthes; class Trematoda; order Plagiorchiida; family Fasciolidae; genus Fasciola; species Fasciola hepatica. Next base: position 8,069,737 of record CANUEZ040000168.1, read on the forward strand.
ACTGCCCGGAAGAGACTGGTTCCATCGAGTCCAATCTAGTTCGAAATAGTCTGAAGTTTTATAGCCCCAAAGTCAACCCGGAATACAGTATGCTGCTCAAATATAGCCTGAGTCCGGACTAAGGCAACTCCCTCTTCAGGAATGAATGCATTAGAATTTCGTGTGTGTATTGCTATTAGATTGACTTACAATGCACAGCCGTTTACGTGTGAAGCGGTATGTGGTCTCATTGATAGGCGATATACTGACCAATCAAGATACAATTCGGTTGTCCCAAGATAATCTATTTACCGGGTTCTGGATGCGTCTGATTTTTGAAGTCCGATTCTCATTGACAGACAGGGAGATGTAGCTTAGCACACAGTGTACAGAGGCGATCAGTTTGTGTTCTGTTACTCTCTTCGCTGTGAGTCAAGAAAAATCCGTCCTGAACGTTTTATAATGCTTTCTCTTCCCCGAATCCGAACAGTGCATCACAAAACCCTGTCACGAGCTGAGCTGGCAACTAGCAGCACAAATCGTGCGAAAATGAGTCACTAGTATGTGTTGTAGGTTTACATATTGATTGATTGGCTTCCAATCGGATGTTTCATTGGGAAGGACAGGGCATGTGCATAAATTCTGACGGGAACGGCAGTCATTTGCAGCTATGTGGTAAACTGGACCAATTGGACAGGTTTATCGATGATCTGTGCATATGCATGAACGCTGATTTGGATCGACGTGCCTATTCACAACAGACTTTCGGTTTGGAGAAATGATTCTAAAAGTTCTGTTATGTTTTGATCGGTAATCTTCATCGCCCTACTTGTTTTCACAAAACCATGTACACATCATTTTTCGTTGGTTTATTTAGCTGAAAGTGAGAATTTCATAAAAATATATTCAATATGTCTCACCTAATTTCCGGGTTTAATTCTACTTGTGACATTGGAGCTTTGCATATGGTATACGGAGCTTGCGAAAGATATATCGCCTATACCCTCTTGTACAATTTTCACGATCACTTGTTGTCTCAGAAAACTTTTGCGTACTGAGCTTAGTAATATCTATTACTGCGATAAACTTGTCTTGTCTCATTGCCTCAGTTAATTAATAGGACCGGGAAAACTCACTGTAAAACACCTTAGTACCTGGCGAGAATGCTCATCGACGTCCTGAATCTGGTGCTGATTAATTTGTCTTGTTCAGTGAAGGGGGAAATCATGAAATGAATTTGACCAGCGGGATGGGCAGTTCCAAAACGAACTAACAAATCCTGTATCTTGCTGTGAGAACAATTCTAGGAATACGTTTGAATTCACTAAAACGGTTTCATACTATTCAGCAAAACCTTTCACTGACCGTTGGTTAGTTGTAGGCAGATTTCGTCTTCACATGAAGCCACCGTTTGATAGAAGTTCCTTTTTCGAAGTCAGCACCCAAATATTTGACCCTATCAGTTCCGTCCAGCATAGCACATTCAGATTTTAATTTAATTTCCGTTAATAAGTAGCAACTGTTGTACCCCGAGGAAATTTTACACTTCGAGACGGCCTAATGTTTTTCACCACTCGGGACCTCGGGACGGTCTTCTTATTAGAATATGGATCCTATCTGTCTACTGGTGATTCCACCTCATCACTTTGCAGCAAGCTCAGGTGTTTATTGATGTATGCAGTACACTGGTATCTACCTCCATAAATGTTCCTCCAATTCCGTTGGTAATGAAAACTTATCATTTCAATAATTGAATCAAGTGAAACGAAGAGTGCTTTCTTCACCTTGAATTTGAACTTTCAGCAAACCTACTACGATAACTTACCACTAATGTTGCTGCAACTACCTCTGTTAAAACCCAGAAGACGTGCATGGTAAGTAGGTCGTTCATTGAAAGCCACTGATTCGGACATCGATGAAATCGGTCGAGTAAAACAGAACTGCTTACTTGCGTCCATAAGCAGGCAGTTGTAGCCCGATCAGGAACGCCATCATGTGGTATGCATGCCTTCCTTTATCTTATTGCATTTAGTCCGTGTGACGTAAGTAAATCCGTTATCGCTTTATGATCGACCACCATTGGTTCTTAAGCAGTCAGCTACTTACTTATACGGTGAGTAGCATGCATACTCCACCACACTATAACAACAACTACTACTACACTCCTACTGGTCGCGTTTTCTGAAGTACCTACTACGCTCTCCAATCGCAACCGGTTATTCTAATTGAAGATGAATTGGGATGAACTAACTTGGAAAAACCATGAATAGTAAGCGCTTTTATTTGTGAGACATGACGAACATAGGCCAGGGGTCAGTAACAATCCTCAGTCCAACATCAATCGGACCAGTATGCGTATTATATCTGACCTACGTATAGTCGACTGAAATTATCATGCAAATAATCCATGCGCGTAGTGGATCCAACCTCAAGAAAAGTACACGAAAACTGATCGTTTGTGGAAAAAACTGCCCTTTTTGGGGGTAAAGAAACCGTTAAAAGCATATGACCCTATCAGCTTACCTATTTCTGCTACTGTGTCCATAAGACCAGAGAGACATCTGCTGCCCCTAAATGAATCGTTATGGAAAGGCTAGTTTCGGGGTTCGGTAATTAACGCAACCCTAGCTACGAAGCCGTTAAGGGATGTTGTTTTACTAGTTTTTATGATGGTGTGAAGACATGTTACTCAGAGGATAAACGTGTAACAACACAATCCTAATGAAAAATCCAGTGGAGCAGAATATAAAAATGGATTGCTGTCATGTCTACACGCCAAGAATACACGCACAGGATTGACTACTTCTTTATGGGACTTTGCTGAGAATTGGTCCTAACGAACGCCAAACTAGCAAGTAAGCTAATGACCGGTGCCCCTCTTTCTAATTCCTACAAATGATCTTTGAATTCGGACAACACTTTTGGAAGATACCTTATAAAACGGTAGAGAATGCTTCAGAAACGAGTTATTCAGATCTAACGGACACTCCCTCCCCACCCAGATAGCAGTCAAGCAGAATTACTCACCGAAAAGACTTTTTGAGAGCTTTTATTTATCTGATTTGTGCGTTAGAAGTCCACGATTTCGTGGCAGTCTATAAGGGGGAGGGGGGGGAGCAGGAGAAAACGAAGCAGTCGTTAGAAATGAAAGGTGCAGATATAACGCAAATATATCTAAACATATTTATGCTATATGAATAACAATGCCAACTGTTCTCGTGTGCAAAAGAGGATTGCTTTGTTCACGACAAATACATTTAAGCCCTAACTACGTCATTAGCTCACAGTGAATTTCGTTAGGTTTCGGTGGTTGGGACATTTGCTACGCATGTTCATTGATCGAATTCTTTGGCATGTTATGTTCTTCGAGGAGAATGATAGTTTTAAGCGAGAAGGGCCGGTCCATGACATGGAAGAAGCTATGAAAAAATCAACCAAAGAACTCGGCCATTTAGGGCGTGCTGAGTCTCTTTGATAGGGTTCAAGTGATCTACCTATTCAATGTGTCGCGGCCGGAGGCACTCTTGTATTAATATGCCTGATCTGTCCGATACTACTATCAATAGTAATACCTATTGCAGTAGGTATCTCTCCCTATTTCATTTACTTTCTCAATTATTTTGATTTTCGTGTGAGCTCCTCTCTGTAAAATAGATACCAGCACATCCAGTGTCTAGTAACTGATTATTCAAACGCATCAAATAATCACGTCAAGAACGGTCCGCTTGTTTTTAACTGTTCGGACAACGGGTCAGTTATGTAGCGCGCAAAACGTTTCCAATCGGATTCCGCACCCTCATAGAAACAAATTCAATATTCCTAAGAAGCTTCATACGAAAAAAGTAGACCTAAGATAACATTATCCTGAAGACCAATATGTCCAACGAGAACCAATCTAATCCTTATACATTTTCCCATCCAAATTCTGACCCATTTTGAATGATGAACGATCGCTATTAGACTAATGGTTGTATCGATCGCTTTGAGATCGATGTGTCCAGAGAAAAAGAGATAGTTCGATTAACCAATGTAAGAATTTTCCACACAGGAAAGGAAATTTTCCGCTGTTGTGGACACGCGATTCAGTCGGTAGGTGGATCAGGGAATTTCTCCAGTTGCGGATTTGTATTTCTCGGTTTCCATTTGCATAAAATCTCAGCTTTGTGTCCTTTATCAATTGGTTTATTTATTACCATGACCTAACTGAGATGTTTATTCTTGCTTTCAAATGAGCTTCAAAATAATCACGCAAAAAATAATCAAAACAAAATTTAACTATGTTTTATCTTTCCTACCCGATGGCTTAAATCAAAAGAGGATACCCTTGTTCAGTTAGACGACCGGCAGCTGCTGATGGTTCAGAAATATTTATTCTAATTTCCCACAGTTACCGAGCTATCTGGAGGGGTCCGTTGTCAGAATGGCATTTACCGAGCAACTGTTGTTTTGTACAGTAGTAGAGTAATGCGCTCAGGCATAAGTCACCACTCCCATCTTTATCGGTGTAAGTGTTATTGTTTGCTCGTTATACATATATATACACTAGGGTATGTAGTATATATATATATATATATATATATATATATATACTACATACTTTTTTTTCCTTTTTATTTATTTACTATACAACAAAGTACAACAATTCAGGAAGAGGGCCAGGGCCACTGAAAAGCCGCCAAAGGGGAAAGTGACCGGCGATGGGGGAGTCGAATTCGGGTCGTCATTGTCCAAAGTCCACGATGATAACCGTCTGACCACTACAGGTACGTTTTCGCAGATATTGCATGTGAAACCTTACGGAAGAACGTTGTACCAATCATACCACAATGGTTGGAATAGTGGTAGTAATAGTCGCAGTAGTAGTAGCTCTATAATCCACAAGATGTGCCTGGGTGGTAGGTTGTCTGTTGCGGCAACCTCTTTCGGACATCAATAAAATTAACAATTTATTAAAAACATGCTTCTTTGCACAATAGCTGTCTTATTCACTTGAAGACAGTCACCATCCAAAGGAGAAGCAGTTGTGTGAATCACATGTTGTCGTTCACCTTATTGCTTTTGGACTGTTGAACATAGCGGCGTTCGTTAATCCGCAATTGTCCATAGTTCCGTTTTCAGCAGTCAGCTACTTGCTAAGTAACATATATACTACACCACAGTAGTAGTAGTAATTATGTTTGCAATTCTTGCTAGATATTTGAGGTTACGGACCTAAAACCTGCGAATAGATTCTCGAATACTATTCATGTCGGTGTTTCACTTCAAGCCTGCTCAGTGGTACTGCGACAGGAAGAGTTGTCATGTATCAAAAGACCCAAAGTATCATTCGACAAAACCAGGAAGTCAAAACTTCGGATTTGTAAGGTGACGTAAAAAGAAACCAAAAGTAGTGTTGCCAAAGGCTGAAACAGGAGTTATCTCCAAATTGCACCTGTGGCGGTCCAAGTTCAGATCAACTGTTCCTCGTAAAGCCCTGTACTATCTATCAAATAGAAAAAGCACATTCCGTTATAATCCTGCTATCATTCCCCCAGGCCTCATAACAGGGCTTGTTTGCGTACGTAACAATCATGACTGATCATAAGATCTATTTTGCTGTGAGTGGACATAAAAATAAGAATAAATGGATAGCAACTTGCGTGGTTTAAATCGACGTCTAGTGCTTTTGACTTTCCAGTTTGGCTGAATGAATAAAAAAAGTCAAAACAAAATGCTTACAACGAGTTTTCGAACGTAAGATAGCGTGCGACTTTAAAAACCTTGTAGGATGAAATCATACTTGGCAGTGTTTGTGTGATTCACAAGAAGTAGATGACTATGTTTAGTAACGGCCACTTTCCTTGTATGACTACGACCGAAGTGCTTTCAGTTAATGAACTGGGCGAATATGTGAAAGTTATCCACATACCAAAGTCGTTGATATCGGAGGAATTTACAGCCGATGCATATTACGGCATGCTGAACTAGAAGGAAACAACACCGATAAGTTTGAACATTTCACAAAGGAACCACACTGGTTACACGTAGAAATTGCATTAGTTCACGGCGTCTTCAACAACACTGAACTAGTGATCGGACTACCTACGGGAGGATTTCTCCAGGTATCAACCAGTCTTCAGCAGCAGAGCAAAACAGACACGGCTTGACCGTGGAAAGCGGTTTGACAGATTTAACAAGTGTTGCGTTGGTCCGGAGGCTAGAAGTTCAATGCTGCCAGCCGGAATCGAACCGACATTGAGCCGTGTGTTGTTCGTCCCATTGGGAAGTGACCGACGAGGCTAGTTCAGTGATTAAAACCAAGACGATTGCCGTGCACCATTGGAATAGTGGTTTGCGCTTCATCGGATATTCACCTGCGTTATTCACAGTCGACTGGCCGTAACGTGATAGCTCATCTGGTAGAGTATCATTCCAGCAAGCGAGACGTCCCGGTTCGATTCCTGATGGCGGTGCTGGGATTTCGGGTGTAAAATATGCAAGTGGGTTTCCCGCTACCTAAGATCCGGACTTTGTTGCCAATAAATCATTCTATGAATAGTTATACATGTTTTCTGCGAGAACAGCGCAGTTCATGAACAACGAAAGTGAACGTGTAATTAATGTATGGGGATATTTCTGTCTTTTTTTAATATATCTGATGTTGAAGGTAATAAAAATCGGGATTTTGTCCAACACTGAAAATGAAAAGTATATCGGGTAAGAATGTTTATTCAATAGTGATAATAACAACATCATTAGCATGCCAAATGGGAAGAGATTGTCAATATCGAGTGGTTGCTGGGTGGAATGAATGTCCTGTTGCGGTTTGTGAGAATACGAAGTAATCAGTTAAGATTGGGGTCAAATTAGTTACCCCAGTCAGATCTGACCGCTTCCAGTTACGTAACGTAGTCAGGCGGGCAATGATCCCCTACTTTTGAGTGGGCTTTGGATTCTGGGCCGGAGTATTTGAAGTGTCTGGCTTTCCAAATTTCGCCAAGGATCGGATTCATTGGGAAACCAGGACTTTAACGAGCGACACTCGAGTAGTAATTGGAGAGACTTCACAAATATCCTTCGAGAACAAAGCGTGAATAGCGATGTATAATTGCAACCACTTTGGCCTAGCTAACCGTCATTGTTGAAATAATTTAGACGCACTTAGCGGGACCTTGCTTGTCTCCAGAAAGTGTCCTTTTTTCGTGACGTGAGTCTCATTGTCGAGATGCCCAACAATCACATTGACCATGATCTTGTGTCTACCGCCCAAACAAGCTTGTCTACGCCTTTTGATCTTCTGAGAAACTGCTTTGTGGTTCGGCTTATACAGTTTGAGAAGCTGAAAAAACAGGACATGCAGTTTAAAAGCTTTGTCTGTTAGGACAGTGTGCAAATGCTGAGGCCTTTTGCAAGCTCCTGGACAGAAGTTTACACAAGAAATTCCCTTTGAAAGATATATCCATGCATTGCTATTTTTGCCTCACTGTTGTTAATGAAGCTATATAAGGTTTCTCTACCATTCCACGAGGTACCCATCTTTCTCGAATAAACGTTTAGTAAGGTCTAGTTCGTGAACAAACTTATCTTCCGAACATAGTTTCCCGGCGAGTGCAGCAACAGACCGAACGACGTATATGAGTGTGCATTAAACAGAGAGGGCAAAAGTCAGAGGAACTAGGTGTGGGATTCGACCAGGTAGTTACGCTTGCATAAGTGAGACGGAAGTATTCGAATAATGGTCAGACTATTGCCCCCAGCAGTCCAGTTATCGTGGGTACAAGTAAACTACCAGTCTGGTTATTTGGATATCATCAATTATGTGAACGAAGTGAATGCTGTACATTATTAATTCGTGTCGGAACAAATCCGACCGTGCTTTTGGCGGTCCAATATAAACTCGAGACCAAAAACGGAGTGATCAGTAAGAGCGAAAACATAACCTGGTCGTACGAGGGGACCAAAACTATCAGTACTCGACAGTGAAGGGCATGCAGTTTTCACGTCTCCCCTATTCATTCACTTCCTCATAAATCCATCAATAAAAAGAGCTTCAGCAATTTTTTTCATTATTTCAGGCTGTGCTTCTGCAGTTCATGTATATGCCATTAAAGGGCAATTAGTAAGCCTTTGTCAAGGCTAATGGTGATGCTTGGTCATACGACGAGGAATAGCGACCGTCTGCTTTGTGGCCAGAGCCTGAAGTCAAATTGCTTTGTTTCGGTTTGCGGGAAAACAACACACAAAGCTGTTCGTATCATTGGGATCAACATACTATTTGCAGGTTACTTCGGTCAGAACTCGCGACTGCACTTGTCCATGGCTCACTCAGCTTATGTGATGATTCATATGGTAAGGTGAGTGCTTAGACGTTTAACTGACATAAGGTCTACCACCTGAGCATATCAAAAGATAGATGATCGTAAACAAGTTCGTAAATACTTGCGGATGGTCGAAGAGATGCCAAGCACTGCAGTGGGCTTTGAAACTAGAAATGTCAAGTACACAGCGGCTTCGTTTAGCATCTGTCGCCCTTTCGAGTGGGGTCAGTCCAAAATATTTACTTCTATGGGGTACAAACAAAGTTGACTTCACTTGGTGTTATCGTGGTTGAGTTTAATTCACTTTTGTTTATCATATCGCTGACGGGGCACGTCTTTGTTTTGGTTTTGGTTGCTACCTTGCAGCATCGTCCTATCAAAAGTGAAGCAAATCAGAGCAGAAAAAGAAAACAACCAGAAGAGGAAGTCATAAGTGAAAATTATATAGACGAATGAATAATTCAAATCCAACTACGCCACTGTCCTCGCCGCCTAGCCAGGTGTGGTGATTCAGCAGACATTGCAGATGGCACTGCCCGATAAGGCTTAGTAGCCAAATACACTGAGTAGAGCCAGCCAATCAGAATCGCTCTGAAAAAGTACATCACGAACTCTCTGTGATTAGTTAACATGTGATCTACCAGCTATCCTTTTTCGTGTAATATTTATGCAAATCAGTTCTGCAGTAAAACTAACGTACAGTTCCGCAGCCTTGTTCTCCTATCTATGTCACCTTGAGTAGTTCTGGTTTGGAGCGATTTCAGTACGTTCTCTCAGTTCAAGTATTGCGAACTGTACACCAGGTCATCAAGTGTCTCTCTCTTGGCAAGTGGATCTCGCTGACATCGATCCGGAAGAGTAACAAGCTCTACCCGGCCAACTCCACTGGTCAAGACCCTCGTACTCTGATCACTGAACCATTCCCTAACCAATACCTACCTCGGAGAATAAAGTACTCCGATGAAGTCTCTTTATTGGCATACGTAACACCAATTCCAAAAACACTGATCCTTTCAGAAGGAGGGATTGGTTCAAAGACTGATCTCTAGTTCACAACACCATATTGCATAATCTCAATACTGCTGATACGGAGTTCAACAAGATTCAAGTGAAGATATCGATCCTCAGATGCTGACAGCCTTTGTGTATCTTCCATCTGTAATAGTCCTTTTTTGAGTGATAAGGAAGTAAGAACACAGCTGCTTCACTACACACTAGGTAAAAAAATGGATGTCACTTCGACACCACCAGTTGCTCAGACTAGTAAAAGTTCAAGGCTCTTTCTGTATACGCTGCGGCACTTCATCCGGTAAAGAAACTCATCTACTTCTGCTGAGAAAAGCTCTGGCAAAGGGCTAACCTAGTCCGGTAGCGGAGTTTTGCACTCAGAAGTTGTAAAATGTATCCAATAAGGTACTACAACATTTCATAGGCTACATAGAAACACTAGCAACTTGCTCATGTTGACTCCTGGGCACGTCATCTTCTGCGCGTTCTAAGTCAGACACACCACTATTTAAACAAAAATTCATGCCATCACTTATACACGAGTAAAGGGTTGTATGAAAGTTGAAACGATCAGAAAAGAGGGCTTTTAACTGACGGTTCCTAAGAATGATTTTGGAAAACTGCTGTATGAAAATACAAAATGTTCTTCAAAAAAATATTTTGACCTCATTTCCTTTCTTACTTTTCGAAAGTTTAGTGTAAATTTTTATATCAGACAGGAGAAGCTGTATCAGGTCTTCAAACAAAATTACTTCACTCCATCTGAGAAAATCCGCGGGAAGCTAGAAACAGATTGGAATGAAGCTGCGATGGAGACATATTTCAATGGCACACCCCTCTGAATGACAGGCCGTGCCAGGGAATCTTGCAATCAGCTGAGTCCAAAGCCACTTTTAGACCAAGAAAGACACTGTGAACATGCGAAAGATGTGCCTGTGGTCTAGGATCGGCAGCGGGGTGAAGATTTAACTGATACAAACCTGGCCGGGTCTAAAACCTTGGCGATTCACCAAAGTTTGATGATCGGTGGCGGACCATACCACAGACCAGTTTGGATGCGACGAATACCGAGCTAACTTACCCACGGTTTCCACAAAAGAATCTATCACCCCTCTTGTAAATCCGCACCATCCCCAAACGTTACCATCTGCTAGAGAGTTTGTCAACTTCGATACCAAAGCTCTACCTGAATCCTTGAAAATAGACGCACACAATTCAGCAGTTTGGGTCTTTTTAGATCACTTATCCTTCAAAAAATCTCCGTTTCTTGTGAAGAGTTGGTATCTGCCTGTATTTTCGCATCTGCCAGGTAGCCGCATTAAGGTCACTCAGAAAAAGGGAAACCGATCAACACGTCTCCACCCTACTCATGTGACTAAACTAACGGTGAATATTAAAAGCGATCCGATCTAACTAGGAAAAATTCAGTCAGCCAGTGCCCGACAAGCCGACAGTCCTAATGAACGGGTAGATTGATTATTCATTCTTCACTTTGAATAGTCTATCGTTCTCGAATACCAACACAATATCATTTGATATATTATGCCACCGCCTTCTGATTTGCGTTAGAAGGCTGGTGCGATAGGGGATGCAGAGATCGACTGTACAGGCCGCCCCTAGAAAAACTGCAGAGTAGAAATACGAGGGACCACTACTGTGTCCTAGTCGCAAATTTAATTTCTTTTGCAGTCGTCCTTCTGTACAAGTTTCTACAGGACCGAAATTCGCTTCTCGGACAGTCTTCTAGATTTATAATGGCTTTCTCAGTAACTCGTTCGTAGTACTACGGGCACTGATGATTTCATCTCAGCTAAGGATGCAATACTTGATGTAGATGTCACAATCCGCTGTCAGAAGTTTCTGAAAGTACATGAGGCTCTTTATATCCAGAAGTTGAACTGAGTTCCAGTATTAGTAAATTAACACAAGCAATAAAAGCTTTTGAGTTCTTCGACACTTCGCCGCTCTTGTTTGGTCGTTAGCCAGCCAGCGGAAGAAAGTCAAGTCTACAGTTTCCTTTCCCGTCCTAAGTGCAGTGAGCCATGGACACGCGGCAAACTCTCCCAAAGTATTAGATACTCTGCAGTTTATCTGTGGCTATTAGGAGAAATCATTCACGTGGCGGACTTATTGACCAATACTTACTCGAAGCAAGTCGATGAGAACCATCCGGGATGGCTTGATGGTAACATGTGTGACTTACAGTCCAGGGTTGCAGTCCAATTGGGGACCCGGTGGTTTTACACTACTGATGATTTTTAACAAGATAGTGTTTCCGTGGTTTCGTCGATGAGCTGAGCCTTGATACTGCACAATGACTCATCCCATAATTAATGAATTCAAAGGTTCAAAGGTTACCTTCAGTTATGGTGAAGTTATGATGTTATTGACAGCTTTTTGGTAGATGTTGTAATTCGCCAACACTTCGGTTACGATAAGAGACCTTTCTAAAGGCAGTTTAAAAGCAAACGGATACCCTCAGTTAAGCACTTATTTATTTCACCATGGTTTTGTTCAGTAACAGGGTACACAATGACTGAAACACTTAGAAACCCCTACAGCCGCAGAAAAAGCGGCTAAATAGGAAAAAGACAATGAGAATTCACCATAGCAGTTAGTCTCCTTTATTTTCTCTAGATGATGACTTTATGTCCACGTGATGAGTAACCAGTTTCACTAAGGCCTGATTAAGAATCATTGAATATATGTATTCACTAACTGCTACTGTTCCGTTTGAGCTTAGCGCACGGATCATAATGAAACCAGAAGTGAGATGGTCCAGTTATATTTCATACTATTTTTATATACACCATCTAAAGAAAAAACTGCTCCGTATTCTTCAGCTTTTGCGATCCTATTGGAAGCTTGGCTGATGTGATGCAATAACGCAATGATTTAAACACCCCGGTGTAACCTTTTAGCTTAGCGGGTTGAGCACTTGCTTTATTACAGGGATTTTGATTTGTTTAAGAGCATCACATCCATCCTATCACAAAGAAAAAATAAATTTCAACTGTTGCACAAGACCATTAAACCACAACGCCAGTTTCCTAAAATTTATCAAAAGCGAGGCAATTAACCAATTGTTTTCAATGAAGTTTTCAATCTTTTGAACTTAACGGATACGTGCGCAGAAAAGCATCGAATTAATGGTCTCAATTCTAATCGTCAGACTACAGCGGAAGAGTCAGTCGCATTTCTGAAAATTTTATCATGTAGCTGGGATATTTTCATGAACTGGATACTATTTACTGAGTAGTACTTGTTTATCAAAGAACGTTAAAGTTTCCGGCGGCACCTGCATGATAATCAATGCTGAGAGCAAATATCAAGCCCGGTATATTTACTGTTTACTGTGTCGGAATCCAAGTACTCATCGTATGGTTAGAAAAACAATCCGGGTCAGACTACGACATCGGCCTAAGCCTATTCTTTTTTGACAATCGTTGCACTCAAATTCTGGTGCATAAGAACACTAGCAACTACAATAAAGAGCTTTCTCGGTCATTCATCTGGTGTTCAAATACAGTAAGTTGTGCTCATAATGAGGGTATTGTTTGAGAAGACTGATGTGGTAGTGTTTCCAGTCATATAACAGTTCCTTTTAGGGTCACACGTGGTGAAGCTTTAGCGTGACTCATCGTGAAATTTGTTAGTGTGGGTGTGAAAGAGTGCGTATGTTATACTGTTGGGTTGAACCTTAGTCCTGATCCGCTAAAAACGGTTTCTGAACTCAAAATTGCATTTGTATAGGCCGGTATCGATCTCTTCTGTAATGAGATGGATGATCATATTCACCATGTGTGAGGGTATTGGCAGGCACGCTGTCTACGTATGGCCTACTTCGTTTAGCGGATACTACGTCTTCGATCACCCAGCAAGGCTAGGATTAGCGCAGTAGATCGACGGCCTGGCAAGCAGAGTACGCCGTCACTTGTCCAGAACAGATGGCAGGACAGGACCAAGCAGGGTGATGAAATAATCAGTGGTCATCAGTTGTCTAAGCCGACCGAAACCGAATAAGCCAATCGAGTTAAAACAAGACAGGTGAGAGGATCTTCTAGCTAGAGCTAGTGAGCAGAACCGTGAAAAAAATCCGCTTTGATTCCTGAAAAAAGGTTGTCTAATTTACGTTATAACATTAATATGATTGGGAGGAATGATGAGACAAACGCCAGATCTGTTTATCGAAAAGAAACCTGGAAAGGCCAATACTTGCACTTTCACAGTTTTTCTGCCTGTGGGATATGAACGTGGTCTCGTCCGAACACTATTTCAGAAAGCACAACTTATTTGTGCAGAAGACATGATTGACAACGAACTACGATAGCTGAAAGAAGCCTTGACCAAAAACCCTTATCCCAATGCGTTTACCGAACGGCACGGAAAGCTTAACATCATCAAACAAACAACTTGTTCGGCAGAGAAATTACTAGTCAATCTTTATCTTCCATTCAAAGGTGATGATGTCATTTGCTTGCTCAAAAGACCACTTGGATCAGTGGTTGCTCGAACATATTATGCAGTTGAACTCAGAATTGTTCATCGAAGGATTGGGATCCCCTCACCCTCGGTGCAACAACGTCCATCTCTGCAGATCAAATCTAATCTGATTTACCAATTTCAGTGTAGTTGCGGAGCAACCTACGGCTGTTGTGTGACCGAGTGATATGACACATTCCGAATTGGGTAAAACATTTTGTGATGCAATCAGGGTCAGATCAAACGCATAATTACAACGTTCGAAACCATAGGACCCCGTGGTCGGCCGTCGCTCGTCATCTTCTGATGATGTAACATCCAGCTGACCGAAGCACTGAGTTTCGGGTCATATACGTAGCAAAGAATACCACGCTGCTGAGGTTTGCTGAAGTCATTGCAGTACATCAATGTAAACCTATATGTTAATGTGTCTTTACCATGGTGACGTAACTTGGCTATTGTAATTTCCCCTATATTTGTCGAAAATTATTGTTTTACGTGAATTTGTATAAACAGTATCGTTCTACAGTATGTACCATGTTGGGATGCAGCAAAATCGTCCCGGACATAGATCGTGCTACTTTGCAACTTTGGCTTTTCTCTTCAAGATTATTTCGAGGAAAGCAAATTTCAATTCATTTACGTTAATCTCTTAGTCTGCTTGGCTTTGACAGGCAATGACAAGCGTCACCCTTTCGGGATGAAATCACTGTGGATGGTTTTCTCATGTGCAGTTAAACAGGCATGGCTTCTTCTATCAGTAGCTGAATTTTCACGCGCATATTTCTCAAGATCCGTTTGCAATTCCACCTTTAAAATCACGGCCAGACTGCATCTTTACATGGTATGATGATCTGTGTGCCTCCAAGACTCAAAGAGCTACTGAAGACGGTTTTTTTGGCCCGAAACCGCACTCTTGTTTGACAAATAATTAAATAGAAACCAGATATCACAGTCTCTTTGAACCAGCCGGGGTTTCAACGCCCAAATTCGGTGTTTGGGGGATTCCAAGAGGTACATAGGAGGCCCACTTCCTATCCCGGCCGATAGTTATGACAACGGTAATCGTCTTATCCAGCTGTGCTCTGACCACAGATTGTTTCTGGCGAGCACAAGCGTCAACCGTAAGAGGTTGCATAAAATCACTTGGCGTCCTCCTATGTTTTCACAAGGTTGGACTCATACTGTCCATACTGTCACTGCTAGCGTGGATCAACTGAAGACTGTCGTTCATTTTGGTCCACTCCTGTCGAATCAGATCACACCTTGGTACGCGCTAGCTTCTTTTTATGTCTCCTCCGTGGCTGCACCAACGCTAAATTCACTCGTCTCCCACAGTTGCTTTCAGACGATGACCGGCTCTATGTTTTCCAGGCAAAACTGCTTACGCGATTATCGATGCAGTCGGATGACCAGGATCCGCGCGAATTCTGGTAACAGCTTAAGGAAGTTGTACATTCTGCTTCCGAGGCCTACAAGAGTCCGGTTCATGTGGGCCGCAAAACGATGAATATCTTCAGCCACAGTTGTTCTTTTAAATTCTCGCGAATCCGTCCTTCCTGATACAACATTCAGCGAGACTCACAAATCCCTGAGGCGCCAACTAACGAGGAATTCGAGAAACGAACGTGAGTAGTGATGGGAAATGGAGAAGACCGCGTCTATTGGCAATAGTCGCTACCCTTACTGTTTGATTAGAAGTACCGGTCGGCGGAAGCTCGTTGCAATTGAGTTGACCGAAGAATCTGTGGCTATTTGAATGTCTATGCACGCGGCTCAGTACGCTATATCTTCGCTTCCAGTATCCAACCAATCAGGTGAAGCAGGACCCTAGACAATCAGGTCGTGCAGATACAGAGGAGTCGCCTTGTAACTTGTCCTTCCTTTTATACGTAAACGAGTTTTGACTAATCAAGTTCGACAGAGTGCTTTCCAGTTGTCCTTGTCTAGTCCTGCCATTTCCTGGTGCATGTAGTCTGGATACGAGCTATTCCATTACGCAAGACTGGTCCGGTAGATGCAGTTCACACAGCATCCGAAGACTCACTGATTGACTCTCAGGGACGAAGTCTGGATAGTTGGGTGGAGTACTTTAAAGCGCAGTTCAATTGGCCCTCTTCTACAGTGGACCTTCGAAGTATACCTACAGGGGTAAAGATACAACTAGATATCACTCTTCCATCAGAAGTAGGACTTATCCGTGAGATAAATTATTTGATAAGTTCCGAAGCCTCCGGACTAGATGGGTTATCTTCATTTATTTTCGCGGATGGAGGTGAAGCTTCCTTTTTTGAGTTAATAAAAACTCCTCTACCCAATTAATGAGCAGATTCCCACAGAATGTTGCGAATCGATTAATGTGCTGTTTTATACGAATGGTGACAGATCCTCGCACGAAAACCACGGAGGAATTAACATGGTAAGTATTGAGTCCGAACAACTCACCGGGATCATTGTTCACCAATTTCCCAACACCTGTGAAAGGTTAGCGCATGAGAGTCAAGCCGGTTTCAGACCTGGTGGTGGTTGTGTCTACCACGTCTTTACCCTTCGACAAACTATGGAGCACAGGCACACTTTCTGTAGGTCCACAATCTCTGTCTTCCTTGATATGAAAACGGTGTTCGACTTAGTTGACCTCATAGTCCCCTGGCGCTGCCCATCACTGAAAGATGTGCCAGAGAAATTTGTTTCTCTTTTCCAATGCTTGTACACAAACAGCCGAGGCCGAGTTCGTGCTTACAGCGATCTTTCACCCAAGTTCACCAAGGAAAGCGGTGTTCGTCAGGATTGTCCTCTTCCGCCCTTTCTATTCAATTTTGTGACTGGATTGGTTCTTGAGATTGTCTTTTCCTTGAGTGAACATAGCGAAATGGATTTTCGCTCATGCAGTAAACTATCTGAGTGAAGGTTCAAGTAAGTCCCAAGCCATCATATATAGTCTAAACAACAGTGTAGCAAAGTTTGGGATGCGTTTTGGAATTTCAAAGTGTGAAATGCCGCTGAAGGACTGGACTGGAACAACACTAAACCTCGTGTTGGTAGGGAGAGCTCTAGCTGAAGTAGATAAGTTTTGGTACCTGGGCAGCTACATCTCCCTAAAGAGTCAGATAACACATGAGGTGTCGTCGGGTATACAGAAGGCAAGTTCGGTTTTGTCAACCTCAGTCCTCAATGGCACCGACCTGACACCCGATTGTCTCAATAAAAGGGTCCAGTGTGAAATATGGTGTTTACAGCCACTCTTCTATACAGCTCAGAAACATAGCTGTTAAGTGTAGAAGATAATCGAAGACTGTCAGTATTCGAGTATCAATATCTCCGTAATATTGCCCGAATATAGTGGGGACATCGTATCACCAATGCTGAGGTTAGACGTAATGGGTTGGGAACCAGAGGCTAGCCTGTGAATCAAGTACTGAATCTAAATAGGCTAAGACGGCTGGGACATGTGTTGCGCATGCTCACCAGCAGACTTCCTCGGAGTACAAAGTACTCCGAGGCAGGTAATGGTTGAAAGGTAGGTGGAGGCGGTCAGTCCAAAGCGTGAAACGTATGAAAATCTTAACCAGTGGACTTGGCCAAGTAACACGTGTTGGACTTCCAGGTTGGGGTCCACGAGACTCGTGATCTTGCTAGGTTTCGCGGCTAATGGCGTAGCTGCTTTCCAGTTTTTTCATTGTTTTCACCATTTCTACTCATAAATTTGTTTTTGGTTTGTTCTAACCATATGCTTCCATTCAGCTGGAAGACGCCCCGAGGTAGCAACTAAAACCAGAGCACACAATTGCAGGGTTAATGGCTGAATGAACCGAACTGAAACAGCTGATGGACAAATTTCAGCAGTGATCACCACGTCCCAAGAGAGGACACCGCAGTGACTAAAGACGGAGAGAATCTCTCTACCGACTAAAAACCTCCACTAGATGGACGGATGAGTGGAGTATTTTGGGCTTCTTTCGACAGTGGCAGAAGTGATCATTCTTCATTGGGCAGCTGTCACCAGCCAAGGCTAAGTAGCCCCCAGTCCGAAGGATGCGGCCCCGTTCACTTTCCGCTTGTTCCATTGGGTGCATAGGGCTAAGAATTAAATGCAGTGGACTGATCGTTAATTAAGCACTAGAGAAAACAGAATTGGAAACAACTGACTATCACGTCTCACATCATAGACCGAAATAAGTGCCTTCATGGGTGCTTGAGTCAAGTTCTGCTGTTGGGTTAACGCCACACTGCCTTGCACGTCAGACTGGTAAGCCCAGAGCTCCAGCTGGGGTTTCTAAGATCAAAATCTGCGATGTGGGCAACAGCTATGCATGATTTGCTCCGAAATCTCTAGTGGCCTATTGGGAAACATTTTTCTCTCTGGTCCTCATTAATCATGTCTCACTCTATAACTGATAAAAGGAGTCACTAAGAGTTGTGATGGAGAGCTTATAGCTGGTGATAAGAATAATAACTTATAAAGAAGGAAAAACAGAAAATCGATCCATAGACCTAGGCGTCCTCTTCAATTGGCTGCCGTCTACTTTCACGCATTTTTGTCAAGCAGGGCAACAGGCTGCCGAGACACACCTACAGAAGTGTACTGTATTGCGAATTAATCGAAACAGGAATTCAAATTAGCAATGCTTTGGATCGCAAAATCCGGTTATCGGCACTTCTATGCTCAAACTACGGAAAGCATTCAAGGCAACGCGAAAGTAATGTAGTCGAAGTAGTAGTAGTAGTAGTAGTAGTAGTAGTAGTAGTAGTAGTAGTAGTAGTAGTGGTAGTAGTAGTAGTAGTAGTAGTAGTAGTAGTAGTAGTAGTAGTAGTAGTAGTAGTAGTAGTAGTAGTAGTAGTAGTAGTAGTAGTAGTAGTAGTAGAATGCATTGGCAAAAGCATGTATTTTCAAGGTGAGTGTGACGGGATTGATCTACGAGAAACTAATGTGGTGAAGAAGATTGTATTTATGTATGTGTGAGCCGGTCTTTTAGTGAACACAAATAACTATGAGTCAGCCACAGCAATACAACTGGCTGGGTCTTGAGCATGGTGTACTGAGGTATGCCGGCCTGGGATTGTTTACATATGCGGAAACCTACCCCCAGGGCACCTGGCTCAGTAAGTACGAGATTACAGCAACAGTAATTAAAAACGAAACCCACAATCATCCAACCGCAATGACAGTTATCACACTCAGGAAGACTCAACTTTAGTGAAAGCAACTCATACCCCAGATACAGAATTGGCTTCCTATTTTTCTTGTCGCTGGTAGGGCGAGCCGGTATGTGTTGTTAGTGATTAGGCTGGGATCTTCATCGTTGTGAGCACTCGGGTTGAACGAGCACTGCTTGGTTGGATTCCACTCAGTAGCCATTTTTATCCTGTTTCGTTGGATGGCTATGAACATTTCGACAGCACAAGACTAATGTATCGGTAGATGTTCATCGTTTCCGTGTATGACCCAAATGACGCTAGACCAACTGAGGCCAAAGGCGATATACATCAACTGCTCATAACTGCTCCGTAGCATGCGTTCTACGAGCATGATGCTGAGATAAGAAGCACAGTAATAGAAACAGGAAACACTTCACCAGGTGAAGCAATAAAGCTCATCAAGATAAGGTGATTGAGAAGTATGTCACGAATGTCCTCGGATAGAATTCCTCAGTGGGCGATGTTAGCTGAGGCAGGTAGTGGTTGAAAGATGAGAATGGACAGCCAGTTCGTAAAATGGAAGGAAGGCTGACCAGTGAATTGATCACGTAGGTCGTATTGGGCTTCCTAGGTGATATCCAAGATATTCCTCCACTAAATGGTTAAGTACATCGACAACTGTAGCCAGACTTCGCCTCCAGTGGCTGTCTTGTATTCACAAAGTGTCTTCATCGACTCGATGCGACTATTCGTGGTTCACTTCCTACACTTCTCATGCTCTTGCTCTTAGAGGTGGCAACCAGTTCGTCGTACCTGTGTATATAGTCAACGCTGGGTTCAATTGAAATGAGTTGAATTGAACTGAGCTGAACTGAAATGAAGTGAATTGAACTGAAGTGAACTGAACCGAACCGAACTGAACTGAGCTGAGCTGAAGCTAGGGGAAGTGAAACGAAACCTCATTGATTATATTCAGTGAGAAATTTTTGTGGGAATTCCTGAAGGTGATTATGTGCCCGTTGTGTCCCGGAAGGTAATAAATCAGCTGCAGGCTTGTGAATTGATTTACCGCAAATAGCTTAAAGGGAATAAATAAGCACACTTGATAATCAGAAGCTGATTGTGAAGTGTTTCAAATCGTCCCTTGGGAGATCATCGATATTCACTTGCAAGCAATAGACTCGAACGGAAAGGGCTTGTCAAGTGAGGAAAGTAAAGGCCTCAATTTGATCAACCTAAAGTTGTGTAGGTGTATGGAAAGACTAACGAAATAGCTTTGGAAGAATTACTGTGTGATTCGGAAAATGGAATCTTTGTCCATTCACGTCCCCGACGATTCAAATGAGATTAGAATGATGAACCTACTGAGGAGTGCTCAAGTATAAGAAAGATTAGGCAGGAGAGTACTGGGTACGCATATCTGATGCGCGCCAATAACCGCGAAACTGGTCGTATGCATCTGGGGGAATTTCGTCCTGTAATCCAGATACAATACCATACTACTTACATAAGGAATCCAAACTAACGGAGGTTGTTATCAATAATGATTCCAAGGATATTCACGGTGTGTAGTCTAGAGAGACGATCAGTACAGATCCCTGTCGGGTGAATAGGAGAAGAGCATCGTGAAACGATGAAGCCGGGACAAAGAATGCACCTCGTTGCCAAAAGAAACCTTTTGAGTTAGACTGCTTTGTCAGTGTATGTAGTGGACAGACTGAACTGATCCTGTCATAAAAGAAGCATGTTACAGCGAATATCGGTTTAGTGGAAGATTATCTAGTTTACGGAATTCAGATCATGGAAGTCGTTTTCAAACAATCGGTTGTTACCCTGGGGAGACCGATGTCGGAAGGATGATACATCAGATGGAGTCTGTGTTAAACAAGTCTTTAGCAGTCTACCCGGATATTCTGGCGGTTAGATGTTTGAATCACGGTAGGTCACTCCGGGTTAGAGTTCCAGCAAGGGAGTTGGTTGATGTGCATTAACAATGAGTTCTAACAAGAATGGCACACCTGTGAAGTGCCGCCATGGTTTCACCGGTGGGTTGAGTTGTGATACCGCCTTATGAATAATATAATACGAAATAAATCTCCTACTACTCACAAGCGAACCTAAGTTTATAAAACACGAATAGACATTGAGTGCGTACAGCACCCCAAAATGTTTTTCCGACCTCCATCCGGTCAGATCGCATGGCTTGTTCTTTACCACCAAATCTTGAATAAATGAAGAGAATATTCAGCATAATCCGAAAAAATCAATTAAGAAAGTAGTGGTGAAATATTTACAAATTAGTTTACTCACCGGAGGCTTCTTTCAAGAGTTGTTCTGTACGCTTCGCGGAGGTGTTTAACCTATCTGGAAATACATTATTTGCATAGATACAACTAATTATCATCATCTGTTAAGATTTTGAATATGTGGGTCACGTGGTTCACATGCATTATATAACATTGTGGGATAACACAAAGATGGTTTACAGAAACCAAAAGCTTTCAAAGGCCATATTTTATGATTTTATATTGTCAAAAGAAGTGAGTGGGATACAAAATCGGACATTCTGATCTTCAGAAAAAAGGAGCACATCTCATAGGAAGCGTTCAGATCTGTTTGCACTCATATGGATCATTCAAAACAGTCTGTCAGTCAACCTCTGACTTCAGAAGCTCGTAGTCTAGACCAGTCGGTCGAGTGAAAAACATCGGAGTTTAATCTACCTGACAGCGCGGTCCAAAGATCTCAAGTCAAATTCACGTTAGCTAATCCGGATAGACTGGCGAAGGTGGGTGTTGAATACATTTGCAAATATGAATTGATATGGTGAAGATCTGTCATGATCCAGGCGATCAACGGCAAGGCCACGAACCCTCAACGTAGCAAAGTGACAGATTATTCTAGAAGCTCAAGGAACAAATAGTGCTAATTTATGTGCACTCAACTGAGCGAATTGGAAATGTTTTCAAGAGGCTCTGTATGCGTATCCGGACAGTTTACATTCCAAATACTCCAGATCTTATTTGCCAGAGTCTTCTCACATTAGCCTCTACGTGTTTAACTCCTAAGTTACGGTAAATTTTGCTGATCTGGTTTGCCAATATCTGTTCAGATCGGCCTGTACATGAAAGCCCTTCGTGGTGCATTCACTTATACGACGAAGATCTTACCTGATGTTCATTTCAGCGTGAAATTGGCCCGATTAATCCGCAAGGAACATAACATAAACAGGCGTCAGCTCAGATTTTCTACAGGGATCCTTCTCTAACAGGAAATAAAGCCTAAGCAAAGATCGAGTTGGTAACCAGTGAATCAGCTGTCAACATGGGGGATAAGATTTCTTGTAGATTATTGACTCAAGTTGATCGTTTTGGTCACACCATTGTAACGAATAATTCGGTAACAGAATCATTAGTCGTAATCCGACCCCGATCTGGACGTGGGCAAAAATTTTGAAATGGAAATTTTGGAATCGTTCATTTTCTTGTTTGCATAAAGACAGAAGAAAGCAGGAAACAAAAGACGAAACCCTGTCCCTGGAAACCATCTTTTCCAATGTGGTGGATTTGTGAGTACCACGTAGCCCGAAAAGAGTCACGTAATGATTTAACGTCCCATCCGTCTAAGATAGTTTTCACCCGTGCAAACTCAAAGAGAAACGCAAAATCGACAAGGAATACAAGTAACTAACAAAAACATGAGTGTCGGAGACTAACTGAACAATGACATCGGTGACTGGACTGCGGTACTAACTAGGTAACTGCTTTTGCGGTTCTCCCCAGAAATAGAAGCTTGAGTCGAATTCTTAGCGAAACATTTATCCTCAAAAACTTCATCAGTTCGATCAAGCAAATAATAACTGGTACTCGTTAATGAATCAAAACTGAGAGAGGATTTTATGAAATGCTGTCCTGAATGTTCGCTTTTCGCAGTGCTTGAAGCATCCACTTGGAAATATAATAACAACGCGTTCACTCCTTCCAAGTTTATAACATTTTCAGATTTAAGCTATGCATTGGATTATAATCAGTGAGCTTCGATTGCCTAATACCCTATACGAAGTACTAGAAATCGATGCAAGGGTACACACAAATGCTTTCTCAATGGACTTGCGGCACATCCATTGAAAGACTGGGCTACACTATTGGGATAAGCATTTCAGTAGGTAGGAATGAAAACTGTTAATTTGAAAAAAATCTTCATTAACCAGCTAAGCTGATACAGTTTTCAAATAGTACTACGGAAGATATACCTATATTGAGGTCCCTTAACAGGAGTAAAAACAAGAGTGCTTCAAGCGTGTCAGTGAATCAATGAATCAATCAACCAATCAGTCCATCTATCTATTCAGCTTTCTAACCATCTGTGCCCATCCTCCTGCCCTTCTGTCTCTCCATTTCTTTGTCTCTCTCTCTCTCTCTGTGTCTCTGTTCGTCTGTCTCTGTCTGTCTGTCTGTCTGTCTGTCTGTCTATCTGTCTGTCTGTCTCTCTCTCGCTATCTGTCCATCTATCTATCTATCTATCTATCTCCTTCTCTCTGTCTCTCTCTGCCTCTCAGGTTTGCCGTCTATCTCTTCGTCTTTCTCTCTATCTGTCCATCTCTTTAACTGTCGATTCCTGTGTCTGTCTGTATTTCTGCCTGTCTATATATATATATATATATATATATATATATATATATATATATATATACATATATATATATATATAAAGTATGTCACTCCATCAGCCAGCCTGACTGGCTGGCTGGCAGACAAGTTGTCTCGGTATCTTCCTCTTTTCCCTTTTGTTTGCGTACTTTCCATCTGTCTTTCTAACTATCTGTCTGTCCGTTTGCCTACTCATCTCTCTGTCTGTTTGGATGCTGGCATCTTCATTGATCATTGAGAACATTCGACCTCTTCGTCCAAGACTGATGGGACTAAATTACATTTTTAAATGACTTTTCCATTATACTGTGTTCAGAGATAAATCACATTGAAGAACTGATATGTTGTATACTCTGATTAGACGCAACTTGCAGTCAGTCTTATCACATGTATCAACTCCTGCTGGTGTGGCAAGTCTGAAACTATAAGGTTTGACTTCTTGTTTAGATCGATCAATTGTTTTTCTGTTTCAAGTCACTCACAATTTTTCCTACTTCTAAGTGCCAGGGCAACTACTGTCCGATGAACTGTGCCTAGGGTGCTTCTTTCGGGACTAGGTACAAGTCATCAAAAAGCTAAACCCGGAATGTGTTCTCTTTGGCAAAGATTAGGAATTCTAGGAAGCATAAACGTTGTAGACTTGCAAAGTTGTGTTCTTGGGCTCCTGTCGGACAGTGCAGTTAGCCAGTTTTTCAGCTGTAGGCTGCTTAGTTCGGCCTCAGAGGGATCGGTACGATGGTGGTTGCGGAAACTGTTTGTAGGCACCAAACTATTCACGGTATTGATCGAGCTGATTTTTACTAAAGACTACGGGGGCCCAGTGAATTCGCCCGCGTGAGCGTAGAATAACTACAGGGTCTGAAGTCACGAGTACTCCAAGAGGTGCCTGTTTTGCTCTAGTACTAGTAGCACCATCATTTTTTCTACGCTTATTCTTTACCGAGTCCCACCATTAAACCAGATTACACTCACGGTCACGAGTTTTCCCCATTGAAACAGCTTTTTGCTTATTCCGAAGCTAGATGTAATCTAGATGCGTTTTATGCTTTTGTTCATGGTACTTTCCAATATATGAACAAATCGGCCTAACCGGATCGACGTGATTTCCTTCGTTAGCTTACAATCTTCGATTTCATTCTGCATTATTGTTCTTCGTAATCTACGACTTCTTCTTTCATGGTAAACAGTGTGGGGTATCTAATAAGTTGTTGCATCCATATGATAAACAAGCTCCTAAGAATCTTGTCAAGTTAATACGCTGCTCACCGTGACGCTGTACTCCTTCTCTCTTTCTCTCTCTCCATTTATATCCCAATTATCAAAAAGACCGATTTGTGTCAACCTCAGACTAAGTTTTGTAGCTGGCGGAAAAAGTTCTTTCGTGTCCTACATTTTATAAACACAGTAACCTTCACATATTTTGACAATATAGCACGAGTGTAGAATTTTACATCCAAAAAACCCCACAAAACCTCTTGGAACGGTCTTAATTTTTTACCATTTTCTCTCCCCTAGTTTTCTGTCAGGGATCTGTACTGATCGTCTCTCTAGACTACACACCGTGAATATCCTTGGAATCATTATTGACAACAACCTCCGTTAGTTTGAATTCCTTATGTAAGTAGTATGGTATTGTATCTGGATTACAGGACGAAATTCCCCCAGATGCATACGACCAGTTTCGCGGTTATTGGCGCTCATCAGATATGCGTACCCAGTACTCTCCTGCCTAATCTTTCTTATACTTGAGCACTCCTCAGTAGGTTCATCATTCTAATCTCATTTGAATCGTCGGGGACGTGAATGGACAAAGATTCCATTTTCCGAATCACACAGTAATTCTTCCAAAGCTATTTCGTTAGTCTTTCCATACACCTACACAACTTTAGGTTGATCAAATTGAGGCCCTTACTTTCCTCACTTGACCAGCCCTTTCCGTTCGGGTCTATTGCTTGCAAGTGATTATCGATGATCTCCCAAGGGACGATTTGAAACACTTCACAATCAGCTTCTGATTATCAGGTGTGCTCGAGTCCGGTCTATATTTACCAACGCACAAGTCCAAGAAGTCACACCGTTAATCTGTGATCACAGTGAAGAGAACCGGTTGCCGGTGCCTCTATCCACGTCCGTCCTTGAATGGTTGTTATTTCTGTGCAATACAGATGTCCGTTTTTCTTTCGAAGGAAAAGCGCACAGGCAGATTGATAGAGTTACAAAGGGGAAATCCTTTGGGACCGATGTTGGCTGACTTTTTCATGGTATACTTAGAAAAGAAATGTCAAAAGACTCTCGCCGAAGTCCAAGTCCATGGAGGATACGTCGACGACACTTTGGTCATAACTGGCAACAAAGAACAAGCGGAAGTTGTCCTAGAGGAATTAAACAAACTACATCCTAACATCCATTTCATCATAGAAACCGAGGTGAACAACACCTGAAACTTCCTCGTTATCAAGCAGACACGAAGACCCAACGGATCAGTCTCAAAGCCAGTCAATCGCAAGAATATGTTAACCGGCCAATATTTACACTCCAAGTTACGCGCCCGTATCCTATAAGTGTGGTTTAGTTCTCAATCTCTTCGGTCAAATTAGACACACA
The DNA here is from genome assembly GCA_948099385.1 of Fasciola hepatica. Taxonomy (NCBI): domain Eukaryota; kingdom Metazoa; phylum Platyhelminthes; class Trematoda; order Plagiorchiida; family Fasciolidae; genus Fasciola; species Fasciola hepatica. The sequence continues at coordinate 8,095,895 of CANUEZ040000168.1, forward strand.
CACGGATGACACAGCCGCTGGTGAACTCAGTCCGATCCAAACGGCTCTGAAAAACACCGAATATCCGGAAGCATTGATAGACAGACACAACATCACAAAGCCTATGAAGTTGAACACAGCATCAGTACCACGAATGAAGGTCACAATGTCTCGCATTCAGGGGTGATGACGTCACCCAAATACTGGAAAGACGATTAAGGTCAGCTGTTGCGCGAACTTAATATGCCGCCGAATTAAAAATCACTTCAGGCACCAAAGGCATAACAGTCCCGCCGACTGAAGAACGCCTATCGCTGTGCTCCATTTCACATGTGGGTGTGGATTCACCTACATTGGTCGGACAGAAAGGTAGTTGTGTGATCGGACTTCGGAACATATTCTTAATTGGATTCAACACGCAACTGACCATATGACGCCAAATACCAACGATCGACGAACGAATTAGACACCGGCATTATCAATAGCTCAACACTTACTGATGATGCAACACCAAGTTGACAAGCAGAAAGCGTTTCGGATGGTTTACAGAAAAGAAAACACGAAACTGCTTGGATTGGCTAAAGTGATAGCAATTAAACGATGGAAACCAATGCTGCACAAACAGACAGAATTGTGTGACATTATGTTTACCACAGTGAGACACAAAGTCGAGCCATGCTTTCGATCATACATAAACTCTGGCATTAACTGTTGTCTGTAACACGCACTGCGTAGAGAAGCAGCGAAATCGTGCTGGACATAAATCGTGCCGTATTGTGATTCTGACTTTTCAAATTCTTCATGGGAAATTGTAGTTTCAACTTTAAACTATTTGTGTTAACTTAGTTTACACGTCTGCAGCTGTTTTATCACCTTCCAGAGTACATCAGGCATGTACTCACCTTCAGAAATTCCCCAAAAAATTCTCACTAAATGTAATCGATATTGTATCGGTACACTTCCTTTAGCTTCACTTCAGTTCAGTTATGTTCGACTCATTTCAGTTGAAACCAGCGTTCATCATACACCGGGTTCCACGATCTCGGTTGCCATCTCATGATTCACCCATAAATCAGATACAGTGTCATACTTTTCTTTCACATGAGCTGAATTACCGAATGAAGGCAGTACGCCTCAACAGTTTCAGCGTATGAGATGTGCTTTTCTAGACTGATAGTCAGCTTTCGATTATATTTCGTGGTCTCTTCTCAGTAAACTGAAATTTATTAACTGTCCCACACATTTAGTAGCATGGCTGTTTGATTATTTTACCAACAAAACTCAATGCACACAACTAGATCCTGAGATATCCAAACCTTTTGTGAATAATTCCAGAGTGCCTCAGGGAGTTGTTGTTTCTCTCTGTTTATTTTCCATCTATATAAGTAATCTCTCTGATGGCATAGCTTTTTATTAAAGTATTGCCGTGAACCAGGATTTCGATAACATTTTCAGTTATCTGTGCCATAAGATTTCTCTCTTCGATCTGGTTTAACTTTAAACTTGTCCAAATGCTTTGAATGCATGTCTGCTCTTTCATGATCGGCTTATCTGTATGACCCGTTTGTCGTTTCCACAGAACCATCAACTATAGTAGGTTCTGTCAAATATTTAGGAATCGCCATCGACACAAATTCTAGGTGGTCATTTCAGATGTTAAACTGTGGGAAGTAAGTGTGACAACTACGTTACTAAATTCAAAAGTCTATACATTTTAACGTCAAACAGAGTGCTGTTTTCCTTCTCGTTTATCAACGTGTTTTTCCTATTCTTCTCTACTTCTCCCTACTTATTTTTACTGGTCTACTGAAGAAGGATTTAAAAATGCTTCGCCCAGGTCCACGTATTATCGGTCGAGCATCCTTAATAGCAGTGAATGAATTATTTGCTACGTAGTGCGAATTACACTTGGCCACAAGTGAAAAGTTCGCTCATAAAATCTTTTCAGATCCCGCCCACACTTTACGCAGTGATCCATCCAAGTGCGACTCTTTGGCCTCCGTACGTCCCCTTTTTGACTCATACCCTATTGCATCAACATCTACCGAGAACTCTACAGATTCCTACCTGGCCCGAATTCTCACAAATCGGACCCCAGAACCAGCCGGATTTCTGAGTAATTTCTTAGATGTACTCGTATTTTTTATCTCCATCAGTTTGATGAGACTCTAAGTGTAAATCTTTTTTCACTGAAATGTGGACTCCTGTCTACAAAAAAGTCTGACCAAATACAAATAGAATAACTGGATAAAACAGTCCTTTCCTGACATCAAGTATTACAGGATGACATTACTATTATTCACTGCGAAGCTGGAGATGGTTAAAATAATTTTCTTTCGTTCCTCATCCCCTCGCCTGCCATAGTCAAACAAAATAAGATCTCTTTGAGTGTGAGATACTCGGGTGAAATCTTGAGAGGCAGGAACTTTCGCAAGTATGCACAATGAAACAGACGATATACAAGGTGTTAACTTTCCCATTACTTTACTCGGAGAGAATAGCTTTAAGCAGCAGGTTAGTGATAATTAATTTAGTTCAAGTTCTTGTGAGCTAGGGTTTAGACGCGAAGCAGACACCACATCGATGCACGTAAGGAAGTGGAGCACGTGGCCGTTTGAAGCTGCATCAGATAAGTCGTCACAGGCGAATCAAATGACACTGCACGCTCTAGCTCCGTTCCCACAGTTCGTACTGTGATAGCCGACTGATCTTCGGGTCCGGCCTAGTTACCTCATTTGCCCTCGCATAAAGTCATATATAGAAAACTCATGCCCATGCTGTCTTCCATTCCCGAACCAACAGATTGATAATCAGATGTTGATAAAGAGTGTGCTCAATAGGAGTGGTGGTTCGTCCCTGTTCTAATCTCACCTAAGAACCTACTTCTGAACAGTTAGAGAAACACAATTAACCAAATAGTAAGTCATTCATCGTTCAACCAACGCCATCATTTGTACCAATCAATATTTCCGAGAGAAAGAGCGGGGTGGGGAGGATAGCGAAAGGGGGGAATTAGGACAGACAATCTGCACCATATCTTTGTAACCTCTGTTATGATTATTGACTTGTACCGGACAAAAAGTGACAAAAATGTGTGAGAAAAGTGAGGGCATCATGACGTTCAGTTTTCTTTCTGGAGGCAGGAAAATCATCAAAGGATGAAAAAATAAATTTGTCGATCGAAAGTTGTGGGATGTTAATGCTTTGAAGTGATCCAATCGTCAACTGAACTGTCACGCATGGGGCGAGAGTGGAGCAAAATCATTGCCATTTTTGTTGGCTTGATCCAGCGGTGAAAGTTCTTTCACCCCAGATGGATTTAGACTAACCCACGAGACGGCCGACGCTTACGAGGGTTATCGTGTGTGTGTGCGTGTGCGTGTGTGTGTGTGTGTGTGTGTGTGTGTATTTATGTGTGTATGCGTGCATTCCTCAGCTCAAAGGAATTGACGATAAATTGAAGTCATGGGTAGCCAACAAAGCCGGCTTGACCTTGGTATCAGTATAAGCAGTATTGTTATTTTTTAAAATCTTACCTTGAACTTTCACTGTCCGTTGGCTTCTCCGCGGTTTCCAGTGCGCAAGTCTACTTAAAGGTGCTTTTCCATGACTGAGTCCCGGGGCCAGTTTGCAATCCCTTGACACCTATCTGAGTCCAAACTACGCCGTCCTGCAATTTGTGCTAAAATGCTATCGATATGCCTCGTCGAGCTTCCCAGATTGATCGTCCATTCATTAAGGACTGCCTCAGGTTCCGCGACGAATTTCTGTATGGTCTTTAAAAGTTTGGGTTGCTCAAACTGAAGTGCGTATGCACTCGTTTTCAGCTGTGATTCCGTCATATCAGACCTTAAGGTGTTCACTTTTAGGCTACGTGGACTGGCTCAAAAGTTCCACGATATGGAGCCCGGCCGTCTACGTTTTTGAGCAGTTGATGATATTCCGTAGGAACCTTACATCTGTAATGTTCTTTTATGATTGCTTCAACGATTATTCGGACTGTGGTACTATATGATAAAGTGTTTTACAAAATTGGTGCAACTAGTCATGATCAAGGTAGATACGTTTTGGAAGTCGTCAAGACTTAATAGCGAGAAAATTAACCTGACTTACAAATCTACCCTTATTCCCAACCGTGAATCAATTGGCGCTCAAAGCATTTGTCCGACCTCCACGACAATCAGTAGTAAATTTTCCCTCAGGTCTACTTGTGATGTTCGTTTAAGTTACTTTGTACACCTGACCGCCACCTTGGATAGAAAGATCTGGATAGGGGTTAGAGAATTTAGTTTTCATGATGGTAACGACTTCGCTTGACTACTCCCATTATTATTATTATTATTATTATTATTATTATTATTATTATTATTATTATTATTATTATTATTATTATTATTATTATTATTATTATTATTATACGTGTGTGAGCACTTTTTTCCACCGTGATTGTCATCATGTTCACCAGTCTTTATTTCCATGTCACCTATGAGTCCTTAACGTGTACCTATACCCGCCCTGTTTGTCGACCTCATCTGATATTGTAGCTGGTTTAAAACTCTCGGTTCCCACATTCCCTCCAACATTGTTATTGTTTGCGCATCCTCATATCCAGTCACGTGTTTACTCCTATCAACCCACTCCATACGGACTGCTTACTGACACGTATTCAAGTCCGTCCAGTCTATACAGTTATCTGCCTGCCTTGTAGTGCCGCTTGCTCAGCTCGGTCTTCAAGTCACGTAATCACCAGCTTTTACTCCCGCCTTTTCTTCGTTCACCAGTCCACTGACTTTCACACAAAGTTCATTGGCGTTGTTATTTGCGCACACGTTAACGTGCCTCATTCTGTTATAAATGCTGTAGTTGTACTTAGGCCCCAGCAGAGAATTCTTCCATCGCAGGAGTAGGTCGCTATGCCGGAGGCAGGCTGTTCTTTCGAAACCAGTGACTGGCCGGTGATATACCATGTGGTGTAACAGTTCAACAAGCCGTTGAAATCCAGTGCAGACATCCCAGTGATTGGATGTTTGACTCACAGTCATTCACTCCGCGTTCAAGTCCCAGAGAGGGTTGGGTGAATGTTCACCGGTGATGATTACCAACAGGAATGCTGAAACAGTTGTACATTACTTCCACGGTTTTTTATTCTGAGCTGAGCGTTGATTTGGTACGATGAGTCACATTATTCATTATTAATTGATTAGTTCGTAATGCAATCAGCACAAAGTAACCAGTTAGTCATGGTTAAGATCTAACCTAGACTATTCAACAAACCCAAATTCGGACGCAAACATCTCAATCTTTTCCTGTTTGTAAGCTTAATCTCCACATCACTAGATCCCATGTTTCTGATAAACAGCATACATTCTTCTCCGACTAAAGCAAAAAGCCTCTTCGTGTAACGTTCCTCAGTTTGCTATGTTCAATAACCGGTTATCTACGTCCTGATATATTGAGCTGCACTAGATGATACACGCCTTTTTATCATATTTATTGAAAACTCCTTTGCTGAGCCTTGTCTGCTTAAACCAGTACACAAACGGGGATCAATGGCTGCAGTAGATCGACCAACCGGATATGATCTGTGTTGTCAGGGCTTTTAGGAACTTGGTGATCTTTTTGCCGAGCTCCATTTTGATGGATAGCGTTACCAAATCCATTTTGCCCCATTTGTTTGCATGTCTGCGGTCGTACGGGCCACTACTTTTGCAATCTGTAAACCAACAGATCATAGGAACTGCTAAAAGTCATTCCGGATGCCACAATCTCTAATTCGGTAGTTAGTTCAATTGAGCGTCAGATTCCATGCACTGAATAGTTTGAACGAATTCACGAAATAATCATACCAAGTCCGATTTTAAACGTTTCTATGCAGACATTCGGTCACCCTATATAAGTCATACCTGATCGATAAAAATCATATAAGTCGAAAAGGAGCACATTTTGATTTTGGCTTACATAAACTCATACTTGCGGTCAAACAAGGTAAGCCAGTTTTTGGACGGTTTCATTGACCTCAAAGTTGATCCTAAACTGTGTCGACTCACTTGGTCAGAAAGGGTCAGAAACCTTGTGTGAGTGTGTGTGTGTGTGTGTATGTGTGTGTGTGTGTGTGTGTGCGCCTACTACTCAACAGCGGACCACAGCTGTGCCTTAGATGGATGAGTTGGGACACACGTGACCGTTGCAATCGCCCCCGGGATCATACGGTTTGTATACTGACATTACTAGCTCGATCTGTCAAAGCCTCGTGAACAGCCTCACCTGACAAACATAGAATGATTGAGTCAACCCAACCATATGCCAAACCTGGCAACCTCATCATCGGTACTGTCAGCACATTTCACGTTTGGCTGCAAAGCATCAAAGAAAAAGCACCAGCTTTGATGAACGTAGAAGAAGAACAGATTAAAAGTGACAGGAGTTTCTGTTATGAGTGGACAGATGGCATGACTGTCATGGGGTCATTCGTTCACGCCCGCACATGGACGAATTTGTTTGTTACCATCGGATTCTAGACTTTAGCCACCAGTCCAGTCGGGATTGAGCTCACGTGTGTTGTCAAAACTAGAAAGGCAAGTTATTTTCCTAAACAACTTTTCTTTCCTAAATTATTCATATAATGTGGGAACACAGGGTTGAGAAAGTAGATATTTTATGACTTCCGTTTTTCAATGCAAAGTTGATCTCTGGGCATTGAAAGTTGATTCACCTTGGTAACCTTAAGGGTAGGGGATTAACAAGCTAAGCTTCATTTCACGAGGTCCTCATCACCCACGAATAACTACTGATCTTGTCACAAGCCGTTCTGATTACTGATATGCTGACCACGTGCTTGCCTCACAGGAAGAAATGGAACCAAGAGCAACATTTGGGGGAGAATTCTATGTTACCTGGAGACAGTTAACCCGTAATTAAGGAAATCACTAATGGTCTCAATAGGTTGTCGGTAATAAAAGACGATCACTGGATTGTTAACTGTGGAATAACAAATACTTTGAATATTATGGTACAAATTCGTAAGTAAATAACTTCAATCCATTATTGTTAATTTGCCGTTCATCCTCTCTCTTATACGTGGGTTGTTTCGTGTGTACCAAAAGACGAGTTCGGTAAATTTTTCTGCGAGCAGTCGACACGGAAAGGCTTTGTATACACTGGTCACGAAGTGATGGGTGTATCCAACACAAAATGTTTGCATCAGTGTGCAAAGCCGCTTTTAGGAAATGGACTAATTAGAAAATGCAAAATATCCTTTGGATTTCGAAAATACCTGTACAGATACTACTACTACTACTACTACTACTACTACTACTACTACTACTACTACTGCTACTGCTGTTATCTGCATATATGTTCGTGTCAGGGTGCAACGTGGCACTTAGGCGACAGTCTAATTTCAGTATACTATTATATCAGGCAAATTTGGACAATATCACTGGGAGGACATCTAAGAGAAACTTAATTGGGATATCCAAAGACTGAGGTCATTTTTGCTGGCCCCTAGCCAGGGCATTGTAAGACCTGCGAGAACTATGGAGATCCAGTGATAATGTATCCTTTCCGTGACCAGAAAAGAGGTGATCACGTACCGACCTGAAAACTCAGATTCAACCTGCTTGTGAATCTCTGGACAATAAACTATGTTTCTGTCCAAAGAGAAAACAATATTGATCGGAACAGGAATAGAGTAAATCCATAGCTTATTTACCATAATATTTCCTTGTACTAGTCGCGAAGTGATAAAATGCTGTACCTTTCTGATGTTACCATAACTTCCCATAACTTGCCACCACTAAAGCTTGCTTTTCTGACTATGAGGCGCTCATCAGGGCTGTTCATCTCTTTTGTCATTTTAGGGAACCTGATAAACTTGACCACCAGAAGCCGGAAGACTGCTTCCTTGTTCTCCTAGGTCTTTTCTGAACCTGATCTACTCGACCAGAGTTCAACTTCTTCCGAGCTACCAACGTTTGGGCCTAGCTGGCTGATATATTCACATGCGTGCAATCAATCAGCGAATCAATCAGCCAACAAACAAGTTTGACAATCCATCGACTAACCCGGTTTACTCTCAAGAATCCCGAAGGAAACAATTTTTCTACGGTTCAGTGAATTTCGGGTGCCCTCCGAAAAACTGCGAACACAGTGAGTTCAAATCTAGGCCCACTTCAACAATGAGAATAGTGGTGGGCATTTCGCGACGTGCAACAGTAAAGCCGATTCAAATGAATGATCATTACCTGACCAAGTTTTAGTGGTAGACGATTCAATGCAACCGACCCGAAAAAATTGCGAGTTACGTTCCTTGAGCACCCGCGAATTGCGCTCTGACTAATGCTCGCAAAAGCCGACTATTTTAAGATGTTCCCAAAACTCACAACCTTGAGGAGGGAATTTCACGATCCTGTGCAGTCACTTTGTGTTTCCTCTACAGTACCAAGATATCATACACTACATATTTTATGTGGAAAGTAGACTGAATTAACGTCAGTATTTTTGTCGGATAATTTTGGAAATTATGTTAGCTTTAGCTTTGATACCTATGAAAAGATATACTTTGCCGATGGAAGAATAGTGAAACAAGTGGAAGGTACCAATGGGATCATGGCTGGTTAGCTTCTAATGGAAAATTCACGTGTGGCCAAGGCTGCAAACAATGACTTTGTGAGGGCTAAAAGCATTGTTCCCTCATTCTCACAGGCATATATATCGGTCTGTATGGCCTTCAAGAAAATGGATCTTTTCATTAAACTAAAGAGAATATCTTGAACCACTGGAAACATTCTGGCTCAGAAAGACAAGGGAAGAGAACACGGTTCACACATGAACGGCTCTGTTATCATAGTAACACGAAATCAATAGGCCATTCACATTCCTCAAGGAGGTCATGTGATGAAGATAAATGATTTGGAATTCCGTCGAGTATCCCGGGTACACGTTATCATCATGCATGGTCTTCAGCTCTTTCTTCAGGTAAACTTAGCTTTGTACATCGAATGCATGTTTACCAGTCGATTGTCATTCTAACCGTGTCTAGGTATTAGCATCTATTGAACCGTGATATTTCCTCACTCCAGGCTCCTGATTTTACTAATTATTATCTGCTGGCTCTAACTTTCAGCTGACTGTTATAAAACGGTTTATTACCTGACAAGTGAAAGGCCAATTATATGATTGTCATTGATTCAATGGAGTAAACAAACACTCCGGTATTTACTGTGAAAACTTTCATTCTGGTTCTTACTCAAATTTGCAAACTGTGAGGTTCCTCAATTCGAGACAAGAATTTACAGACCTTAGGTTTTTACAAACCGGGTGAGTATTGGAATACATAAGGGAAAAGTCATTTGTTCGCTCACCGATTTGCTTGATAATTCTCTCTCTGTTCTGAGGACCTGGAACATACAGATGAAAATTCATACAAAGAATCAGAAGATGGACTGCTAAAGGTTTCTGGCATGCCACAGATTTAGTGATGGCATAAATTCGATAAAATTGTGAACCCCGTCAATATCCTCGTTTAATTTAACTCTAACGAACTCGTACAGAATCAGTCGCATCAAATTTATGCTTGTGCTTTGTGTGCTACGTACCGGCTCAAACGATGCAATGAGGTTATTATTCCCAGTAAACTTATTGATAGAATCGATAAAGCCGATGACTTCAAAAATTGTCTATTACACACCCCGAGAATGCAAAACATAATAGTTGCTTTTAGGGTGTGAGTAGTACTTTTGATCGTCGGTGAAGCGTAACGGCTAAGTAAACTTGATCGAATTCACTTGAGTGAAACTGCGTAACTGATCTAGCTTTAGGACTAATTGAGTGCTCGGGCACAGATTTGCAGTCGAAATATGGTCAGTGAATGCCGTTCACTGTTTAACAAGATGCTTTCTCTTAAAACCCGGGCACCCAAACGGGATTGCGGCGAATAAAATACCTACAGAATGTACAAGTATTATAGTCCATAAGACGTCCTGGTAAGATGTCATTAACTACTCACTTGTCCTGTAAGTAGTATGCGTACTCCCCCACGCAAGTATGAAGATGATTGGATGAAGTAGTACGGGGAAGGCATAACTGATGGGCAAAAATTGGCGAAGCTATTGTTGTGCTTCCGAGAAGCTTTTTTAGCCGGCTACATACTTACTACTTTTAAACTAATGGCAGCTGTCTTATCATTTTCGAGGTTAGTTATCATCGAATCACATTTATGATTCTACGGTGAGCTGTTCAACAAGGAGCATCTACCCAAACTCCTGACGCCCAAGTGAAATGTCTGTGATTTCATGAACACTTAGCATTATCTAAATTGCCTGTATAATTCGTTCTTGAATAATTGGAACATGTTTCACATAATATTCGAGCGGATTTCCTAAATAGATCATCTAAACACAAAATATCTGAAGATCATCTGTAGGGGTGTACTATGAACGCAGAATAACGGCTTTCCTACATATTATGGTTCATCACGCAGCGCGAACGTCCATCTCACCATTCAAAGCCACGGAAGCACTGTACAACCGTTTCATCACGTTTGTAAGGAGTCATCAGCTACTTTGCACACATGATGAGCCCCCTAACTGGGACTCGAGTCCGGGGTGAACGACTGTGAACCGAACATCTTAAATACCAGGCTATACTGGCTAGCTCTCAACAATGCACTAAACGTATACCCTACATGGTATAGCACTCTTACTGAGAAATGGTCCGTCATAGGAGTCGGTCACCAGGTGGAAAAAGCTCAGCTAGCATTCAAAGCCAGAAGCTGAATGACATTGTATCATATGGAGTATAAGTTCAATAAACCATTGAGATCCATCCTGGATAGCCTGATGGGCTAGCTACATGACTCGCTATCTTTCGTTCTGCGTCTGAGTCACAGTTGTGGCTCCGTGGGTATGTACCGACGATGATTACTAACAAGGATGAAACAGCTCCATAGTGTCTTCATGGTTACCAATCATTTGAAGATTATTAGTAGGTTTATCTTGGGAAAGCTGAACAGCTGCTTTTCTGTTTGACTTCCTCGTGATCTGTGCCCGTGTGTGTCTAGAATGACGTAACGTTGTGACTCAATTCGGCAGTGTGGAAATCTGATAGTCATTTTCTGATGGAAACTACAATGGAAACGAACAGAGACGACAAAGAAGCCAATATTCTCTAATGACCAAGAATCACGGGAGGAGAAGAAGTGACTATTTCCTAAGGAATCCCGAAAGACAGACAGCAGACTGCAACAGAACCGTCCGGCTGAGTAGAAAGATGGATTTGGCTACGAGCTTCAGATCAATACGACAATCAGGACCAAAGCAGCTAGAACTGAGCCCACTACCAAATAGCCTAAATAAGACCGCATGGGACGAGTCGCCTGAAGATCAATCTAGGTAAAATACTGGAGTAATAAGGGCGAACTAAACCGCGGCCTAAGTTTTTATACTTCTAAATAATCTGTCTAAACTGTTACGGGTTTTGTTACGACATATCACTTCTCTTAACCTGTTTCATTGTCCGTGGACAGTAGATGTCGCTAACCAGGAGAGTAATGGCATTTACCATCTAATGGCTTCTAATATTTAGCTTCAAATGAAGTTTCAGAAATACGTGTATGAAGTCATGTATGGTGGACCAACTTTTGTTCATTGGGTGTATCCCAACTTACTCCAATTTCGTCCGCATTCAGAACTATCCGGTAAAGCGAGAATCTGAATGTCTCCTGGTAAACAAATCGACAGACAGAATGAAGCAACAAGGCAGTTGAATGTCTTTATGTGGTACACGAAGGTGAAAGGCAATCTGAATAGGTTTATGCCTGTGAATCAGTGAAGGAGAAAAAATTAACTTCCTGGTCCTCTGAGACCGAAGCTGATCGAATTTTAAACCAGAAAGCACATCTTTCGACACACGAAATTAAACTTTGTGGCTGAAGTGTCAACATTCCTTAGTTCATAGAAGGTATATTGAAAATAATGGAGAATATTAATTGATTAGTGAACGAATCTAAGTTATATATATTTTTCTAATTCTCTATAATCACATAGGTTCATTAGCTCAACAGGAAGCAAAGTGCCCTAATAAGGATCTGATACACCAGTCGGGCAGTGCACTAAAGAAGTCAAAAATTACCGGTGTTTTATATCAGTGTGTGATCGTCTTATCGGAAATCATTGACAGGAGCAATATAGATCCAATGAACTGAACTTAGAGACCTAATCGGAAATTTCTGTGACTGATCCACATAAGATTTGTTTCACGTGATTACTACACATGGACAGCTTGAGATATTTGCAGTTCTAACCCTATTTATGAAAAACCCGGTGAAACGGATAAATAAGGGTTCCAGTCCATTTCAACTGCAATAAAAGATTATAATTTACCTCGTTTTATTTATTATTTGGTAGTACCACATTATTTGAAGGACAAGTCAGTGCTAATTAGAGGCAGCCGAACAAAGAATTGACCGACAGCGGCCGCGGGGTGTCGAGCTGGAGACCACGAGTTCTGGAGTCTTCCAGGATGGCTGTTTGACCAATACTGGTTCATAGGATGATCAAGCCATACGATTCTGTGTAAGCATCAGATTTCTTTGTTCCTAAATAAGCAGCAGCTTTAAAAAACTTGTGCCTATGTAAATTTGCCTCCATAGTAATTATTATTACAACCAAGAACTTCCTTTAGTTAGGTTTAGGTGATTAAAACCACAAAATTTATCGTTAATTTACGGTTCAATAACACTACTAATTTCCTGGCTGAACCGTAGTTACACAGTTAGTGGAGACTATTTTTGGTGGTGTTTTAGCAGTACTAAAAACAATTTTTCGAGTTTTTCTCGACGAAAGACCGGTTTATCCCAAGCAACACGTGACACATTTTTGATCGCTGCAGAACTCTCATTGCTTTCAAAAATTGGCAATGATCGTGGCTCAGGTTGGTGGTTATGAACAGCTTCTGATAGCCCAACTTGGCACTTAGTTCGTCGACGTCTGATCGCTTGAAGAGGTGACCTGCTCGCGGACGAAATCACTGCGATTAGTGTTGAAAAGCTTGAAACCTAAAAGCAGAGCTCATCTGTCAGAAGCTTTTGAAAAAACTGAGCTCTGTCTTATGCCTCGCTATCGACACAAGTAAGGAGAGAATGAATTAAATCACAAGTTTGTTTATCGTTCGCTTCACTTGGATGGAAAATGAGCAGTTCGTTATAAAAATCACAGCCTGATTTTACGCTAAATGTTGAATAGTGGGTCAGCACTACTGGGTATGGCGAGCGCCAAGTTAGCTGATCATTCACTTCCCAGAGGCAGTTTTTTTCTCTGATACGAATCGGCTAGACTTCACTAATTAAGTACATGGATAAGACTTGGCTGAAGAAGCTTAGTACAGCTGGTTAAGAAAAAATGAATTGATTCAAACCCAAAATATCACTGATCTCCTTGGGATTGAACCCGTAAATGGACGCCAGCCACAGTTTGATGTCGTGCATTCTCTTCCTCTTATTCATCTTCCCCTTCCAACACTCGTCAAAACTAATTAACGTCAGTATATAGATGATTTGCAGAAAATTTCCAGTTCACTTGCAAACTGCTGGATTAGATCATACAATTATTAGAAAATTTAGGTGATGGGAAATCCACTCGCACTTTTGGGAATCGAACAGATAATCATCCGCTAACCGTGTAGCCGCTCAAAAAGGGTGACCTATCACGTCACGGTCGATGGGATGTGAGCAGACCAAGTGATGCTCAACTAGTGTTCCAATGACAAGTGGTAACTGTCTATTTTAATCACTTGACCAGCCCTGTCGGCTATTTCTCAATGAGACGACCAGCACACGGCTGAGTGAGATTCAGTCGACATTTAGACTTAAATGTAAAATTATTCGGAGCAAGGAGAAGCCACAACGATGCCAGTTATAGAAAAAATCACCTGCATTTCGGATGCAAGGAATACACTTAGATTTTCCCCTAATAAATTCTACACGTAGAATTTTAAGATAGCGAGAAAATGGATTTTACAGACAGGAAGACAGTTGATCTGAAAGAAAAGTCAGACTTGTTCAGTTTCGGCAACGTGTTACCCAAATGTGTTATGTTCGTCATAACTATTTCCCTTTACGAGTATTTGGTTTGATTTAGCTGAATTTTAGAGACAAACTGCAATACAGTCGTGAATCACGGTTCACTGACAGCCGGAAGTCTTATTTTGCGTTGTATAAACAAAAGTTGTGGTAAAATTTTGTTGTTTAATGACACAGCTTAGTCGATAAATAAACTTTTACCATAACATTTCACAAGGCGCATCAATTTTTCGATACACTCCGAACCGATCTCGGTTCTGGTACATTGAACAAAAGTTGACTTGGCCTCACACCTGAATTCCGTACTTACAGCAGTACTCTAAGTTAACGATTCGTCATCTGATTTATGTCACTGGCGGTTAATTTGGCACAAGCGTATTTACTCCCTCTATCTCTAACTCCGTATTGATCCGTCTTCCGTTGGCCGATCGATATTCGTTTGTCAATGCATCTTCCACATGGTGAACCCTAGTCACTACAGATCTGGTAACTAGTCCAAACAACTGCTGTTTGGAGTGGTATATTCCGTTTTCTGTTCCGTAACCGCCAAAGATTATGTACGTATACGTATGGCGGATCTGAAAAATACTCTAAAACATGTCAGCCTCGGATATGATCCTAGAAAAATCCCTATGTAGAATATCCGGAGACCCCAGCTAGTCCTTGTCATTTTGATAGTTGTATGGAAGCTTTCATTGTTGTATTATTTACCTCATTTTATTATATAATAGTAGTGCAATATTTGGTGATCGGGTGGTGGGGGCGGGGTTGCGGCCAATTGGGGAAAGTCACTGGCGGCGGTGGCATCACGGGGATGGAGCTGAATCCCCCACAGTTCGATGACTTATACCATCCAAATGGGGTCAATAAATATTGAGTGTAATCGACACGCTCGCCAGTTCGTGGCAAAGCTCGTTTCCGAACTGTTCCCACTATTGGTCAGACCTATCACACTCGGCAGATGATCAGCCCAAATTAAGCGATCAGTCTATGAACATTTATAACCGAACTCCTCACCCGACCCAAAATATTTTCGAACACATCGTCTCCGAACCATAAGCCATCAACATTCGCTCCCCCGTACAATTGCTCTTTGAGTTATATAATGTACTGTAACTGGTTGATAGATGAACGACTGGAAGGAAGCATGATCATTAAATTGTTATTCTTCCAAAAGCTTTCTTCTTTCATCTTTGACTGAGAAAAAGGTGGACAATTTCCTATTATTCTACTTTCTAATACCAGGACTGTGTGGAAGGTTCCGGTTGAGGAGGATACAATGTGAATGACCGGATTATGTAATAGGTGATAATTAGCTTACGTCACCGCTAAGCCCGACTGTGTAACACAGTTGACTGTCGGCCATGGAAGCTGGAATGCTTGGACTAATTTTCACTGCGTGCAAAGCTCAGGCTCAGAGGGGCGGATGACGAATACTTCAGCAGTTGCTAGTATCCGGAGCCTAATTGTTCTTGACACGCGTTCTGTGACCCAGTAGACGACTTTGAAGGCGGACTGGATGTCGATTGAATGTCCAGTTTCTACCACGAGCGTAACGATTGAACTTGACACTACTCCATTGCCTCTGTGTGTAAGCCATCGTGGGTGATGTTCCTTAATGCGTTTTGATAGCTGTCTTGCCGTTCGACCTACGTAAGTAGCACCACAGGTGCACCTGAATTGGTAGATGATCTTGGATGACGTCAAAAAGGGCAGTTTATTTTTATTTTCCCATCGGATTATTGGTGACGTGAAAAACACACATCTGATCTTGGCGGCATTGAAAGTGGACTTCACCGTAGCATTCAAAATTTTACTGACTCTACCGGCTACGATATCTCCCTTTAAAGGGAGTTGGATGGATAGTACTTTCTTTTTCGTCTGTGGTATTCTCACTGGTTTTTTTCCTTTCAGTCCAATTTCTTTGGATAAATTTCTCAGGATAACCATTGCTGAGCAGCGATTTTTTATTTGCGGTACCTGGACCTCCAGTGTCTGTGGTGCAGATATGTTTCGCCCTATGTAGAGTACAGAGCATCAGGCGGCGTTTGTAACCAAGTGTCAAAACTGCGAAAATTTGTCTACTGGCCTTTTCAGGTCGCCTTCCCATACATCTTCATATAAATGTGATTGTAATGGCTTGAGTATGAAATCACCGAAAGTATATGTTCGCCTACCACTTGTGTTCTTATTACTAAGATGGGCTTATTCCGCAGTCGGATACTAATTTCTTTCAAAAGCTTGATAAAAGCTGATCAAAGAATTCTATTTTCCTGGGAGTTACTACCAAATAAGCTACCGCTGAATCTGTTGAATAATATATTAGGCGAAATTCTGCGTATTCAGTGCCTCAAGTGAAGACGGTTCAGCCGTGATACACTCAAGAAGCTCTTCACTGACGGTATTTTTGACGAGTTTCTGATAATACTACCAAGAAGTCTTACCAAAGAACAAGTGGACCTGTAGATGTTTCACCATGTTTCACTCACCTATTTGGGAATGAAGCTGATTTCCAATATATTGATTGTCTCTCCTTGGACATTCTTCAGGGATACCGTGTTGGAGTCAGGTTCATGAAACCAATAGACAGAGTAAGGCAATGAATGATGACGAACACGGTTGCAAATAATAATGGTAATAACAATAATAATAATAATAATAATAATAATAATAATAATAATAATAATAATAATAATAATATAACCTCAAGGCGTTTTTAGTAAATCAAGGGGATGTAATAAAATAAAGAGTGAACGTAAAGAGACACTGTTTTTGCATCTACCTCAGTTTTTGCCACTTGTATTGTTCTAATATATTCATCACTTCTCCAACCCACTAAAATCAGTCCACTTAAAGTGGTCACTCAGAGTACATTATTTAAAAGTCACCACCAAACTTAGCCTGGCCAACTCCTCAACTCACGTGATTTGTGTACTTTTTATAGCCCCCTATGTCACGTGAGGAGCAGGGGCATGAAAACAACTTTCCTCTGGATTTCATGGGTATGAGATTTAACGAATAAATTGCTAAGATGGTGGCTGACGTTGCGGATGAGCCTAAAAGGACCATTGAAAAAGGTCTACCATAAATAGGCCCAGGTCACAGTGAAAGTAGTCTAGGAGAATTCATTCATTCGTCGATTGACTGACTGAGTGATTGACTACCTAATAAAGTCCATGTTTCTTGCATAATAATGTAAAAAAATTGTCGGATTGCGGTATGTTGTTCCGGCTTGGTTTGATTTTACGAACTCATTGTATTTCAGGGCGCATCAGTGCGAGCTTCTTTGCGTAAATGTGCTACAAATTTTCGGTCTTATCTAAACAGTATATAGAGTGGTGTTATAAAGACGTTTTCTTCTTGAGTCTGCGTATGAATGTAATGAAAAATGCACATTCCATCACTACTTTGGCTCAGTGCATTATCGTGAAAAACCGGCATCGATGAGACTGAAAAGTATTGTTAAATGAACATAAGGTTGTTGGTGTGTTTCCAAGTCAAGCGAAAGCCATCAAGGATCACTTGCGAGGGTGAGGTCTGAAAGTCGTGCCTTGCTCAAGCTCAAAGGTTGTAAACTTTTTATCTTAAACTGCCCCCGGCCAATCTTATGCGTATGAAAGATGAGTGCCTGACGGCTTCGGATAAAACTCGGGCAACAGGTTGCTGATGAACCAGAGAACATTTGCTGAGCCAATGGTTTCTTGGTTGAAGCCCAATTACTGGATGGCGTATTCCAATTTTCGCATTCTGGCTTCCCCCGGGATCCTGTGAGGATGTCAGTGTGTTTGTCGCTGACCGATTTCTGCGTAAGCTTAGCTGACTAATTTAGGCAGACAATAGCCAAAGCACGATCTAGTCCGGGTCCGGTGTATTACCCGAACTTCGGGAGGTTAGGTGCTCGGTTAGCATTATTTAAGGTCAACAACAGCATCAACAACGTTTTACGTTAACGGCTTCTACTACTAATCTGGACACGTGTCGCGTATCTTCTGATAGATCTCATTGTTCTAATTCATTCGTTGTGACCGGCTGATTGGTACAGGCGACCTGACAGAAAATGTGAAAATCATGGTCAGCGGTCTTGACGATGTAGAGGCCGATTTGGACATGATGTGCACGCAGTCTTTCTGCACAAATGTCGAGAATTATATTGACCTGAACTTTCGCCGATACGATCGATAACCTAATTGTGGATCACCTCTTCATCTGTGCCGCGCACTTCACTAGCGCTAACCTTTGATATGGTTCTGCTATCAAACGGTCACTTTTGGCGTAACCACCAAACAATATTGCCGCGGTCCAGCTGTTCTCTAGACTACAAAATGGAAATAAGGTAGCAAATGGGAAAAAATACTTACCGGTAAAATCTGCCTCGGACCCTAAGCAGTAACCTATTTGGGAAGAAAGAACTCTTTGTCACAATCAGCTGAAAAAGATTCGCAACAATTTAAAAGATACGAGTAGACATCTGACGCTGGGGAATGAGTTAATCCATTTTAATACCGGTATTGACATCGCGGTACATTTTATGGTAAGAATTGAAGTGGTACCCGAAAGCGATTCGTTGCTAGCTGAATTTGAATACCATTCATTTAATAGCAGTCAAAGATTTAACGTAACGATTTGTTTTTTTAAACTGGCAAGCCACCGTTATTAGAACCTTTCCAAAAACACGGCTTTCTTCTCTTTTGTGCACGAAACTCCCGTCTGCCCTTCGTAAAAAGATGCGCACGAATCATTTTTAGCATGATATTTCAGTAGTATGAAAGAGGAACTCCACAGATTCTTGTTCCTTGTCGTACGATGTGAAAAGGACTGTTTTTTGTTAACCTGTAGATTGCTTGTGGTAGCTTTATTTCCCGTGATCAAAGCCAAAATCTTTGAGATAATTAATTTCGATGGATGTACAGGGAATTTCTACCAAAGTTAGTCATGAAGCAATTTTAAAGTAGTGAGCGCCATGGGACAGAGAGATCTGGAAAACAGAATTTCTCGTGGGACTTCGTAGTTCGGCCGATAGAACGTAGGAAAATGATATCATGGTTTTATATTTTTTCACTTTCAGGAGCTACTTCGTGACCAGTCAGAAAATGCCTAAGGGGAACTGATCAAAGTTGTCTGGGCTCGAGACCCTAGACTACATTGTATCAAGCACCCTGGGATGCTTATTTAACTACATCAGGTTCGTTGAACCCAATCCCACCAAAGCCTTAATAGCTATAACTTAAATTACTTAAATATTTGAATTATATATATATATATATATATACATCTAATGTATATTGCTTAATTATTTCCAATGGGAAGAATAGAACACGTCAAAAAGTACTTGGTTGCTCGAACACTTCAACAACGAGAGAAGGATGACACACTAATTTTGTTTTTCAAATCTTTATTCATTTGTCCTTTTGTACAAAACTCAGATAAACGAATTAACGCCGCTGAAAATTCGCTAGGAAGGATCTATCACCCATTAGTTTTACTGCGCATGAAAATGGCTTCCGCATAAAGCAAACCATTTTGTAGCAAAGTTTTTCATGGGATTAAACGTACAGGAACGACCCGCGACCTAATTCAAATGAGTCCGACAATCTAATTTCAGTCGGAAACATGCTGAACATTGCAAAATATGGGCGATCTCAAGTCCCATGGTAGATAGAAATTACTTTTCAATAAGAGTAATAAAAATTTGTTAAGATTTGTGTAGAATATTTAAGTAACCAGTACTCAATCCCTTCCTGATCGTGATCGGTTGTTTTCGCTCTTACGAAGTCCTAAGATGTCCCAGAAACCCCTAACTTTGAATTTCTCAAAGGAACACTGTACGATTTTGAAGACTTTCAGTTTCAGTGATTCGTAATCACGCCATTACATCACATTTTGTATGAACAGTGTTAGGTGAATAGAACAGAAATCAAGATAAGGCGTTGAGTCAAAATTTAAGTGGGGAAGGTCATGCATGTGACATTTGATCCCCTCTCCCCCACTTAAATTTTGACTCATCGCCTTATCTTGATTTCTGTTCTGTTCACTTAACACTGTTCATATAAAATGTGATGCAATGGTATGATTACGAATCACTGAAAACGAGCTTGTTCGCCACCTTGTGTTGTTCTCCATGTGCCCCGTGGAAATGTTCGGACAGCTTTCAGTTTCAAGAAATCAGCACCACTCGACCGACGATAGCTTGGCTCAGAAAGTAGTTCGTAAACTGACAACATAATCAATCACAAGATTCTTTTCTCATTATTTGCACATAGTGTGTTCTGGGTCATTGAACAACAAGAAATGATTGAAAGTTGTTGTTGTTACAGGTGAACATGTCGTATGAACGAAGCAAAAATTCAACTGTTAGATGACCACGGTTTTGGGTTATACTAGGCCCAGTGACAGTGTCTGGGAATATTTCGGAACAAAAAACAATGGGAGTCTGAAAGGGGGTCTCGATTAAAAAAACGTGCTGCTGGAATAAAAGCAAGCTGTGAAGTCTGCTGCCCTGAGATATCCGGGTTGGAACGAATGAAGCGACTACATTTTTCAAAAGCAACTGCTCGTGAAATGAGTGTGGGAATATTAAGTAACATCCATGATTTGACTTTTTCACTTCAGTTGGAATTGGAATAGACCAGAAAAGTCAGTGCATTTGTTGCCTAATAGTGGCTTGAAATAAAACGCAGAATACTAGGCACATGATTAAGAAATGGAGTGTTGCTGTCATTTTTCATTACAATCTATTTTAAATCACCGAATTGGTTAGTTTAATGGCAATCGATTGTCATGATTCTCACCATGGAACTAGGTACGCATTCAAACAGGTGCTCTTGTCGGTAACAAGAGAAAAGTGCTGCTTATTATCTTTGAAAAGGTGAAATGAGACATGGAAAAAATATATTTATTGTTCACTATCAATTTAACTTTGGTTTTCATTAGGTTTTGATGCCACCAAAGTGAAGAAGGTTTGCTTTTAAATCACTTTAAACACTGGCAACACAGTTGCAGCGACAAGTGTTGTATATATTTGGAAAAATAGTTGTACCATTACCGCATTTGTGCAAAGTCAGAGTGTGAGTGGATAAAGGACCCGGTACTCACCTGTGTGAATCACTGATAGCTGTAGGTGGCCTAGAGCTTGATGAAGTTACGATCACTAGTTGGAATAGTGGAAAAGCTCAGTATGTAGAAATGACGGGCACTCAAGACTGGCGAGCAGCAATGATCACGAAATCTGTTTAGCGCTTCCCATAATGTTTCCATCCATATACGTTTTACTTGCTATCACTGTATGTATATATCTACTGCAAAACTTTCTGAATAGTACGGTTATGATCCTAACGAGTGCCAGCGGCCTTGAAAGAAATTGTGTCGTTATCCGCGGATACGTTACCAGATTTGGCTATCAGAAAACAGTAGTGAAGGAGTCCCTTTTGCCATGCATGGAAAGGTTGGCTATGATAATGCTTGCCGTTTACTAGCATATGTGAAGTTAAACTGAATCGCAGAGGGTAATTTTCAAAATGCCACCCACGGAAAGAAGACAATGTTGGAATCAAAATTTTGACGACATGATTTATAAGAGGGAAATAAGTAGTCTTGATATGGACTGTGTTTCCCGGGGCATTGAGCTGCATATTTTCTAGTGTATTCCGGCTTACGCAACAGTCACGACGTTTGTGTTCACAGGAATAATTGAAGGTCCTCGGATAACCAAGATTTCACTCAGGAATCATTAGGAACCAGCATAGTAGGGGTGCAGTCAGGGATTGAGAGCCACTAGTCACTAGGGCTAGATCGGTGTAAAAATCCACACACGAATTTCCGTCTGATCTTGGGTTTGTATACATATTTGTCTATACATTTGTAGTCCTTCAATGTGTTTTTGTGACATCAAGCCCGTTTAAAGTTGGGTCAGTGTTTCGTCTGTCACCTACATGATATAATCCACCACTTGAGAACCATTCGTGCGTTACTTGATATTGAACCTTTTATTCATTATTCTATGGGACCAGAGGAGAATACTGTTGGCGCGGTGGTTGTAACTGTAATTTAAACGAGGTTACAATGATGCCTTCACCGATAAAGGATTTTGGGAGGTATTCTTGAGGACCCGACTAGAGGCCTGGTCGATGACAGGACCACTACATCTTAAGAACAAAAGCGAGGTTATGAACTTACATAACGCGAAGGTTATGATAACTATATGAGTTTTCAAAAGGACCATATCAGCTGCTTATCATTCGGTACAAATCAGTCCACTTAACCATCAAAACCTCGAGCTTTTCTGCTCTGACTTTTGTTGTTACCTCCCAGTATCGTCCAGTCGAGGGCAGAAGGAATAGAAGCATGAGGTGAAAAAGAGCCGAAAGCGAAGTAACAAGCAAAATCATGAAGACAGAGTTCGAAAGCAACTCTACTACCGGCTGCAACACCTACCCATATATCCTAAAGTCTCCAGTTATCTTGTGGACCCCAAAACTGGAAGTCTAACACAACCTACATGGCCAGAACACTAAATACCGAAAAAAACAAGTTGACTGTATTCGTTTTCAGCCGTCACCATTTATTAATGAAATGTTTTATGGCAAAAACACCAAGAATTTTCTTATTTTCTAGATTCGAGGCAGATGATTGACTGGAGGTACCTTACTGAAAGCTGCTGATTAGGTGTGGTTTACATGGACTTGTCTTATCATTTTCTCGGGTGTATACGTCAATCTGTCACCGAAATCTAGCCCCGGTGATCATTTGACACAAGTTACCAAATTACATCTTCCTTTGTTTGTTGAATTGTAAGATTAAGCCTTTGGGTTCAGGAATAAGCAAATTCGATCATCTCTACTGTAACGTCTAAAATTTCTTTAGGGTGTAGTATAATATTATGATCTTTGCCTCACAGAAGACAGGGATGAAGGAAAGAGCAAGATGAATAGCACAATAGAGCTTGCGAAAGATTACGAACCCCCTGCCGTGTTCTAGGACCCTCACTGCACAGTTCGGCCAAAAAGTAATTGGTTATTTATATACTACTTCTATGTCTGTATCGAAGCGTAACTGTTGCTAAAGATCACCTTTGCTTTAGGTTTACACCGGCTTTTCTACTCCCATGTAAACTTCATTAGTTGCCGTTGATTTTCTGTTAAGTAAGAGAACAAATATGAATGTTGGTAGCAGGAGATTACATTTTTACACAGTATGATCCATTATGCAATCTAAAAAGTCATTTATTTACCACGGTCAAGAGGGCTGATCTGTAGAACTAATCTTGTGGCTGAAAATCAAGGAGGTAATTCACAGATGTCTTATCCATGCTGGGGAACATCCTCAGTTCCTGTTATCTGAGTTCCATCTAGGACTCGAACCCGAAAGTGTATAGATGTGGGTGGTACATGCTTACTAAGCATTGCATGACGCTACATTTTGCAATCATTTCAAATCTTCTACTAATCAAGTAAAGGTAGTTGATGTTAAATAGCATGTGGAGTGGATTTCGTTACGAATATTCTATTATGTTACACAAAAGAGGTCGGTCGCCTGGATGCAAAGACTCACTGTGATACTAAAAAAATACCCCACAGTCTGATCCTGCGACTGGAAGAATTTTACGGCAAATTACTCGAAAATTTCAGTTCTATCAGTTGTGTTTTGTCTAAAACTGAGGCTGATTGATATTGACTTGAAGTTAAGACAGCAACCTGAATCATTAGTACTGAAACGTACTTGAACTATTTCAATAAGTTTCATGATGTTAACTTCAAACGGGTACTGCTGAGAAGTACTGATAATTTTTTGTAAAAAAAAGTAAAAAAAGCAGTACTGCACAGTGTGTCCTAGGCCATTTCGCGGATTCCGTACACGTGAATACCGCGATCAATGTAACTGGATGTATAGTCAGTAAAACTACCATTGAAATGGAGTCTTATCATAAGAGGGAACACGAATGAGGGTGGAAGAATACGCGTTTGCCTAATACACTACCGGCAGACGGCTGCTTACACAATTTGCTTTTATAACCGAGAATTGCCAGAGCCTCAGGGTGTCTGACCAATACTTTCTTTTAGTGTTGAGTATGGCTTCAAACGGGTTGCTGCCATTCACACAATTTTTCCGCTCAATCACGGGATGTATAACTGATGACTTGAATGTTTGGCGTGGTAGATGACGCCATTTGTGAGAGCTGGTTCTGCAGTGTTCCCTGAAGACTCTGGAATGTGTCCACTTATTCGGTGAAACACCTGTACCTCAATTCTGCCCATACAGGAGACAGATCATCTACGCTTGACACATTTTTACGCAGTTATCACAATTACAGCCGGTCCTCGTATAGCCTACCAGCTATTATGAAGAACGTAACGGAATCCACCGGTAATCGGACTGGAATTTTGCCATCAACCGGGTGAATATAGGTGGATTAAGCTGTTGGATCAGTTATGGTCGAGTGGCTTAGAGAGCTTAACTTCCAACTCGGAGGTCAAAGGTTCGAGCCCCGCTACCACCGGTTACTTTGAGGGTAAAAAGTAGTCCACCGTTATCCAGCTCGTATCCACACCTTACCATATGGAGACCTAATATGAACCTCCGTGACGAGTCTCACGGGCAGACTACCCCTCTAGCCCTAATAGTGCAATTGGCTTCAGAGTTTACGGCGTATTCCCCTTCCAAAGCACTCACATGCAAGCACATAATATAAAACATCTGCGATCGTAATCTACATTGGATCATGTAACAGCTTTTTTGCCTGTCGTGGAGCCTTTCCAGGACTAGGATCGACAGCCGAATCATTGCAGCCTATTTATTTGGGTCTTGCATGTCTCATTATTACCTGCGAGTAGTGTGGGGTATTGATGATACCTCGTTTGGCTGATTGTCCTTTGGACTCCACCTTTCACGTACAAACCTCTGATCATCCGATCGATCCTATATTCAGAAGCACCAGACTCGAGTTTCATTCTTGCTAGAGCTCATCAGTGGTGCTTATCTTCCGCCGTCCCCAGGGCCTTCTCACCTCGAAAGCAAGTGTATTACCACTGCTCTACCCCGCTCCCGTCCGGGCTAATTCGATTCACCAAGCTAGGTTTGTTCAGATATCCTTCTTTATGACAGTCAGAAACGCCCGACGGCTTCGAAGGGAGACACGGTATCTCTCCTGTTAACTTCAAGCGAATGCCTCGCACCAAGTCAGGTCTTCACCACAGGATGAACAGTCATACCCGCATTTGAACCTGCTCCGCGTTTTAATATTTGTCTCACAGTTTTTGCGAGCAGTATGTGGGTGGGGCGGAGGATATACACCATTGATGAGCTCTAACAAGAGTGAAACTCGAGTAGAGTGCTTCTGAGTGTACGGTTAGCCGGCTAACTTGAGGTTTGTCAGTGGAATGTGGCTTCCAAAGGACCGTCAACCGAACGAATTTACTGACTGCTTGTTGGTCCGAGCCTATCAGATACCATTATTATTCGTGCGCACACACATTACGTGACTGAACCTGTTAACCAATCACGTTCCACCATGCACTGGGCGGTCTTGGTTGGCCGTGCCGATTGCATGCACATACTGCGTTGTCTCAAACGCAGCGCTTGACTGCTGACATACTTGATTACTATTGCAGTAATAAACGGATTCTTTGCGTACTGGTGTTTATTAATTACGGACAAAACAATGATTAATACTCACCGGATACCACGAAGAATGAATCCATACCTAGTATGACTCATAGGCATGTCACAACTAAGTGTATTGAATGCAAAACTGAGCGACGTTACGGTTTCCGTGGCTATCTTTGGTCACATCTAATAGAAGACATCACGTTCAGATAGTTGGATATTTTATGTACTAGCGACAAGGTTGACTGTCCCTTGGTAATGGTGATCAGGGTCATGATCATGATCATGCAATATAAGCATTTTCCGAGCTGAAAAAGACTGGGATACGTATTTCACAGAACGCCGCTTTGCTCACTGTCGGTCTTTTTTATCATTACATGCTTTCGCGAAGAATAATGGTACCTATTCTTCCCGATGTTTTATATTTTGGTGACATCTATACGGTTTCTTTAATACTATCGCTGAAATTGTTAAAAAGGCTTCAAATAGCTGACAAATAGCCGCCATGAGAATCTACTTAATCGTTTTCGATAAGAGTGCGAATTATCCGAAGATGAGCAGGTCACCGCAAAGTTACGAATTCCACCTCGCCATCCCACTTTTCCCAGATTTTACAATTGGTGGCGGTTGAGAATCTCCGGTCAACGAAAGTATCTCGCAAGTAAATTTTAAACCTCTTAAAAACGTAGAGACTAATTAATCAAATAGTTGGTCAATACATAATTTATGGGTCTTAGCGCAGCATCAACGGAGGGCTACAGGTGCTTCATTTTGTCAGAAGATACACCCATCTTCATAATGGAAAGCACAGTCAGGAACTTTATTACAGAGACTGACTTTGGATTCACAAGAGTTCGAAGGATTCAAGTCTCTTATATCTTGGTCACTAGGACGAAGTATGTTTATCGCTCAAGCTAACGGTTGTGACCAGTTCACGTTACACTTATACTTGCTCGTTCCCAAATCGTCATGATTTGTGTTCTTTTCAAAGAAGTGTGAAGTTTATCTAACTACCTAAGCATCACATAATATGTTCAAACCTACAGTTTATGATATCCATTTTAGCTCGAAACTGCAGTTCATGACCTTAAGAGTGTTAATTCTTGCTCTTTTACAAATATTAATAAAGGCGTTCCTCGTATGAGTCGATTCAAAGGTTCCATATTTACCATTCGAAAAGGGCGGTCACATGAAGAACACCTGTTCCGAATCAATATTTCTCGGAAACTGTTCGTTCGCACATAATCCATAGAACTTCGTATGTAAGCATGTTCCAGACAACAGTTTGGATCACTGGTTCCTATTTTTTCAACCATTTTATCAAGCTGATGTTTGTTCCAGTATACTTTGGTGGGGTGATGTTCTTGTGATAAACATAGGATCTATATGACGTAAATGTTTTTTCGGCAGCTGGAGTGACTGAACACATATTCGTTCCGCGCATAGTTCTCGCCTCTAGGAAAGGATGCTGATTGCTTTGGTAGTTGCTAGCGTTCGAAGCCTGGTTGCTCTCAGTGCATGTCCTGACCGAAATTCAGTCATATCATACTCGAGCGATATAAGTTAGTTATCACTAGTTACGCAACCCAGTCATTCGAGCAAGTGTTACGGGCATAAAGGTGTCTCATCCCCCTACTACTCCCCGTATCTCTTCCAAACACTGAAAGAGATATTTCCAACTTTCCTGATTAGCTTTCCTACAACTTATGTCGATAATTGAACGTGGTTGTAACTGCTTGAAGATGAAATCATGGAAAACAAGTTCACCTACAGCCTGCGTTCTGATTAAAACATCTCTCGAAAAATACTTGAATAATTCATTGCTCACTGCCGTCCATAAAAATTGTATTTTCCGTCTAGTGGTAGTTTTAAAACTGAGGACAAAATCTCGGAGGATTTGGCAACTGCTTTGTTTATATTTTAGAACTACTGATGATTCGGAATTCGCTTTTGTGAGGGAATGGGCTGGAACATTGCCAACAGACGGCCTGATTCGTTTTTAGTAGACAGCACGATGGTTTGGCGATTGGCCAGCATGCCTTCGCCTGTCCTGAAATCAGGACAAGATTGGAATGAACAAAGTGGACTGAAGGACCAATGAATCTGAACCCAATAAAGAAAGTGGGTTTGCTCCCAAACTAACCCCTCAGAAGAGCTGATTGAGAATAATAGGCGAACTGCTAAGTGTGTGGGCCAAAATTTAATTATGACCACCATTCACCTTATATAAATTGACTTTTTGTACTAATAAATCAAGATGGTTCAAAGGCACAAGTGTCCCCACCCTAGAGCTAGTGGAACTGTTGAGAACAGCTTCGATCCTGAAAAACAAGGAGTCTCGAATGCTTTCACAGGTATTTGGGTGCTCTACAGGTCAAATGCTAAACACACACACCATCATGCCAGGGTGTGTTGTTACAAACACTAGCTTGATTAGATGGCCAAAACAAATGAAACCGACTTTCCTAACTGATATCTTTCACGTATCTTTTACATATTACGTAAACAATTCGAGAGGCAGATTTCACCTTAACTTTGTGACTTGTGTCTACCAAGTGTCCGAATGTGGCCCATCCAGTAGTCACCGTTCCTCTCTGTCTGGGACAACGTGACCGGTGTTCTTTAATCGATTTGGATAACCACACACAGTTCAGTCAAACCTAAACCAGCAGATGATTACCCATTTTGACATCTTGTGAAAAATGTCTTCATCCGGTGTTTTGAAGATCGATGTACTGCTGAACATGTAGGATGAAGGAGCTGCTTTGCAATGACATCGTCTTTGAAAGATAATTGGCTGAATGAATTTTTTCTTGGAAACATCACGAGTTCGTTCGGGCTTAGTTCCGGTCAGTCAACACTCGTCATCAGCTGTGCAGTGCAGTGCATATCCACAGAATCTCAACCGAGACACCAATCAGAGCTAAAATTTTCTATGTATTTGGGTTCGTTGCACCGACTTTGCTTAGAGCCCTGTTGAGAAGTTGTCTATTGAGAGAGTCGACTGTGGTGTGTGTGGGTGATGATTTCTAAACGTTCAGATTCGGCGAAGTGTAAGAGTAATATCACGATGCAGTTTTGACTCCAAGCATGTTGGCTAGTACCTGTCTGAATTGCCTAGTGGTAAAACGCCGAACTAACAATTCTGCTTTCTCTGTTTGAAGTCCCCGATTGAGGGTTTCTAATGGAGATGAATCCTTCGTATGATCAGGAATTCCCGGGACTGACACCGGTGAGCTCGTGGTAGATGTTGCATGACCAATCATTTCACATCATGTTTACAATAACTCAGCAAGTTTTGTTTGGTTGGATTCACGACAAATGTGTCAGTGTTAAAGTGAAGAGGTGTTTTCGAATACGATCGTCTTTAATTCAACTGAGAATAAAAGAAAAGTCCTCCTTGTTCCAAAATATCCTAGAGTAATTAACTGATCACCCATACCTACTGTTGATCAGTTCCGTGGTAGCTAGAAATTGCGTTTGAAAACCGTAATGATGTTTATTCTTACTCGTTTGTATTTACCAACAAATGCGTTCCAATATAAATGGAACCAAAGAATACTTATTTACCCTCCGAATTGAGCGACCAAAAGATCATCCGTTACGCAGTCCAGTCATTCTCGAAAATGTTACATGAATAAAGTTGTCTCATCCCCTCCCCCCCACTCCTCATCCGTATCTCTTCCAAACAATGAACAAAACGTTTCCAACTTTCCTAATCGGTTTTCGTACAACTTTTACCACCGGATAAATTGCTGGAGAAGTAAATGACGGAAGCTATGTGGTCGCTCACAACCAGTTTTCTGAATAAAATATCTCTCGTAGAATACTTGGATGATTCAGCAAATGCTGTTTTCGATGAACTTGGTCGTTTCTGTCCTGAAGTAATCTTAGGAGTGAAGACAAATCACAGAAATATTTGGTAAGCGAGTAGTTTATATTTTCAAAGTAATTTTGAGTCGGAATCGGATTTGTTCCTAAAAACAGCGTATCACTGTCGCTACGACTGATGAAAGTCCACTAAATCGTATAGGTCATATGCTAAACATCATCTAACCGGGGTATACCGTAACAAAAATCAGCTTGATAAAATGGTTGAAACAATAGGAACCAGTGATCCGAACTGCTGTCTGGAACATGCTTACATACGAAGTTCCATGGATTATGTGCGAACGAACAGTTTTCGAGAAATATTGATTCGGAACAGGTGTTCTTCACGTGACCGCCCTTTTCGGATGGTAAATATAGAGCCTAGGGAATAAAATCATGTGAACACATTTTTCGTTGTGAAGATGGGCAAAATTACCATGAATGAAGTTTTGAACTCATGCTTTCATAACATCAGAGAGCTTATTTAGCGATCTGAATTGTATTCTTCACTCAATAGGGAGTGAATTCGGACACCACAATGGCGCAAACACACAGAGATGGATGCGTAGTAAACAGTATATTACAATTCTCAAGCTTCACTCCCATGAAGAAACATCTTGGTTTAGTAGAACTTTTGCTCTGATCTGCCCGAAGTAAATTTAATGCAATCAATGTATCGACACCAAGCATTGTTTTGGGTGTGTCAAAAAACGACAAGCCAATGGATTTGTTATATGTAAGTGTTCAATACCAATTTACGACCTGTAAACTGGTCTTGAGCAAGGTCACCCGCGATAACCGAAGAGTCGACTGACAACCGTCTTTTCCGACAAAGCTGTGCTATCAAACAATAAACACTTACTTTAAAGTGATTGATAGATTAATTCTCCAATTCGTTTAGGCAGTTGTTAAGACTCCAATAGAAGTAGCCATGTTGCTAAGACAGTACCGTGTGTCTAACTGAGAGCTTCATAATTTGGATGGTCGGTATGCAGTAAAAGAACGTCTTACAGGCAGTTCTCAAAGTCGAGTTTGAGTATTACGGACACTTTGTGCTCTAACTGGTGTTGATCCTTGGTGTGTCTCAGTATGGTCGGGGATGGTCCTCTCAACCTCCGAGACGGCTACTAGTCTTGAACTTTTCTCAAAATGCTCCCAAATGTCCGTACTTCTTAAACAACTTCTGTTGAGGAAGTCCTAATCACTTCCTTCTAGTGGTGGAGGTGTACCCCTTAAAGTAACAGGACGAGAGCGAATTCCCGTCGCTTTCCAACAGGTTGGGTGGCTGATAGTCAGCCTAGGGGAGATGGATAAACCCTGATTCCTAACCAACCACTAGCGGGGCATTAGGCGTACAACACTATGCTCACCGGCATCTGTGGCCGATAGGTGTACCGGGCACCTACGATGTCTGGATTCTTCCGAAGGTCGAACAAACTGAGCATTCAGTTACCGGCTCCCAGCGGTTTTCAGAGGAGGCAAAAGAACTATACAATTGGCCACTGACTTATCCGGACCAACCCTGCTGTCTTGCAGGACGCGCTTGAATGCGCAAAGACTAGAGATGCATCCTTGGACAAAGTGCCTACTCTGAACTGAATGACCAAATAGTACAAAAACCCTCAAGGCAGACAACCATGAAAGATCCTACTACTATGATTGGCCACCCTACCATGCGTACAAATGATCATTCTACTGCCCCGTATAACATTTATTCTCCCATCTCCACTACCCTCCCTACTTCTATCCCATTTTTGCATCTCACAGGTTCCTTGGTCGACCGTGCCTACTGTCGTACCACTGATGGAAATCTTGACTATTTTCTCTCTCATTCCTCTTCGACTAGCTTCCTAGTCTCACCGAACTCACTACCATCAGCTGATGCCCTGCTTCGTCTTGGATGCCCATCCAAACTAGCCACATTCGAATTGCGAACTATGATGCGTGTAGGACAACAGGTGGGTTTAGGCCATACGCTTGAATCCCTTCCCGTCGACACATGTTGCATTCAAGGGACTCGCATTCAAGTCTCTACTTCCACAATTCGATTCACGCCCCCACCTAATCCTTCCGTGAAGTTTCACTCAAGCCATTCTGGAGACGCTTGGGCTGTGGCTTCCGGTTTTGCTGGCGTTAGCATTACTCTTAGTAAAGTGGCTGAAGTGGCCCTGCTAGAAAGGATCCCAGTCGACAGCTGTTTGCATGCAGTGAGACTTAGGGGTTCGTGCAAAATGAACAGTCGCCGTTCCCATAGACACAACCTGTTTGTCGTTTCGGCGTATGCACCCACCGATTGCAGCCCAGATGCAATTAAATATACCTTCTACCAGAAGCTCCATGACATTTTATGCAAAACAAGCAGGGCTGATGTCATAATTTTGGCGGGAGATCTGAATGTTAGAGTGCGTCGGCTGTTATCGAACGAGGCGCATCTGGGAGGCCCTTTTGGGCTAGACTCTAGTCGCTCGGAAAAAGGAGAACCGTTGTTGGCTCTGTGCTCAGAACATTGCCTGTTTCTCAGCAGTACGAAATTTAGACATCCTAATTACCGATATACCACGTGGAGTCCTCACTCTTCGAGTCGACATTGAACCCAAATGGATCACTTCAAAATGAGCCACAAATGGCTGGGTTGCATACGAGACTGTCCCTCGTACTGCAGCGTCCCTCTTGATTGTGACCATGCACTACATTGCTCTAAGCTATCCGTGTGCTTTAGTAGGCTCTTCCAGTGCATACTGCAGCAACGGTTAGGTTGCGATCAGCTTTCCGATCCATCTAGCTCATCTGCCTTCCAAAACCCTAGCTAAAAAGCTAGTTGTAGCCCCACCTGATGACATAAACGAGCACTGGTCGCATTTCAAGAGTTTTTTGCATTCTGCTGACGTAGTAAGTCGCTGCCTGTTTCGTCGTACCACAGAACTCTGAGTTTCTGCTGAAACTCTGCGCGTTCTCCTCCCACGCCAGTCGATTCCGGCTGAAAGCGAGTATAAAGAAGCATTACTCGTAATGAGGTACGTACTTAACGCGTGTTTCCGTAGAGACCACAAAATCCGGTGGTCGCAATGCGCATCAAGGATGAAACATGCTGCTGTCATGGGAAATGCACGCAAGCTGTTCTGTCTTATTCGAATCACCGGTAGAAAGCCACTGGGAGTAAATGAAACAATTTGTGAACATGACAGTTCGCCAATTCACAATTAGAAGCGGCCTCTCGAGCGCTGGGACGAGCACTTTTAGGACACATTGTAAATAGCCTTCAGAGTCGGCTTTTCCTATAGCTTCTTCAGTACACTTCCAGTGGTGCTTTTTGACGGACCCATGTCCCGAGTCGGAGATCCCAAAGGGGATCCAGGTCTTAGGACATCACTAGGCATCGGGATCAGATGGCCTTCTCAAAGCACTCTTTAAATATAGCGGAGTAAATCTCGGCACAGAACTTCAAGCTTTATTCTCAAAAGTTTGGAATTCTGAGCAGATTCTTTCCTTGTGAGGAGAATCGATTGTTGTCCTCATCTTTAAGAACGACTCACGTAGTGACTGCACTAACCATAGGGGTGTGAGCCTTATCCCAGTATTGTCAAATGTGGTTGTATCTGGCATAATTAGCAGGTTGCATCAAACATGTGAAGAGCAGACTAGCGAGGAGTAAGCTGGATTTTGTGTCGGTCGTGGATGTATCTACCAAATCTTTACCATCCGACAAATGCTATAGTACCGTCATACCTTCCAAAATCTAACAAACATCTTGTTCGTGGACGTTCGCGTGGCCTTTAACTCTGTGGATAGGACTGCACTGTGGGATTTTTTGTGGTGGAATGAAGTGCCTGACAAGTGTGCCCATCATGAATGAATTTTATCGTCACACCTCAAGCCAGCTTCTGTCCGCCTTTATCGTCGTCAGCGGAGTTCGACAAGGTTGCTTTATATCCCCATTTCTCTTCAACTTTGCCATAGGGGATATTCGACACCATACCTAGCCTGATCTTCCAAACTATGGTGCTGAACTCCTCCCGGGAACAGAGTTTTCGACATGGAATTTGCCGAGCATATTGCCTTGCTGAGTGATAAGGCACTGGCAGTACAACATGCTTTGAATGGCTTGGCGATTTAAGTATCCAGATATGGAATGCACCTTCCAGGTGCAAAGCGCTTTTGCAAGATTGGCATGAGCCCCTGCCTGCACTCACCCTTTGTGGTGATCAGCTGGAATTTTTCGACAGCTTTAAGTACCTCAGGAGTTTGATAACAGCTGAACGGCGTGTTAAGGAGGAGATCAGTGAAACGCAGCTTCCTAGATAACAAAACTTATTTATTTGATTGATAATCTCCTAAGATATGGTAATATTTGGTATGGAACCAAACCAGTTATGTAACAGCATCTTGCAATGTGAAGATACAGATTGCATATAAAACACTGTTACGCTATTATTCAGGCTGTCCAGAAAAGTTTGCAATTTGCTTGAATGTTCACGTAAAACATTGATGTCATCTGTACTCTACCTTTCTGACACTTTGATGCAACTAAAATGAAGCTTTCGTGAAAGTTTTAAAGAGCTAACATTCTGATACCATTCTCAGGGGAGGTTTATATATGAATACCGAGACACAAAAGAATCAATAATGGCTCCACTTTTACAGAACAGCAACGAATTCCACCTTTATAACCGTCCTGCTCTTGCTTTGGTACGAAATTAGAGTGGTATTTTCATTTTCAACTTAGATATGAATGATACAAGCAGACTTTAATTAATTTAAATCGGTGGCTACCTAAAAAGCCAGTGACAAGTTTTGAATGACCGCTTAGTGGAATATCATCCGGCCTTCTCATTATGTAGACCGATTGACTGACCACTTGAACAACTACTTGTTGTCCGATTGAGTAGCCAGTTGGTTGTGATGGCTTAAGTATAACATAATATCAAACAGGTTCATGAGTTAATTACAGGCCACTATTTTACCTCACATGTAGGACGTTTCCTGTCATTGCAAGGATAAAAGTAAAAATATTGAGTCAAAGTTACTGGCAAATTTACAGATCAGGCCCCTTTGTTGATGAAAAGATAAAATGGAAAAACAACTAAGTGGGAAGATGAACATGGATTATCTGCGCATTTGAGAACGAGAATAAAGGCAAAAATCAGTCAGCCTGTAACCATTACCGGGATGAGTTGACCCCATAGATAAGCTCGTCTTTTCGACAATAATGTGTAACCCAGAAGGACACAGAAAAAGTTCCCGAGAAAAAAAACTGTTAAATGAACAACAGCCTCACATGATTTAATGGTATTGTGTACAGTGGGTCAAGGGACTTCCAGTGTTGATAAGGGTTTATAAGTCGACTTGCATGATCTTCCAGTGCTAGATGAAATCACGTAATTTCGGTCGGTTCTGCTGCTAGAGCAGGAAATCCCCATTTCCCATTGAACCCTAATGGGAAGTCAATATATTCTGTTTCAGAGAAGCTATCAAAAAAATTCAACAGCATCCAGTGACTTGAACCTCGGATCTCATTGGGCTGTGAAAAAGGAGTACTTTGGCTCCAGGGAAACACGCTGGTCTAAAGTGCAGGAAAGTGACTAAAATCTCAGAATGAACACAAGAAGTAAGGTCTTGGTGAACCGAAAATGGTTGCCAGTTTTGTAGATCCATCACTTCGAGAAGAGAACCTAAGAATATCACAGTTCTCGATTCGAAACTAGACTTCTTCATGTTACAGCTTGAGATAGAAAAGCGCGTATTCATCGGTGACTTTCTGTTGGCATACTTGTGCGTGGATACATGAGAAGAAGTGCGCACCATCTACTTAGGGTGCAGTTAATTGGGCTATGAATTTGAATCATGCGCCTTTTTTATTACACACTTGCACATGAGTGCATTGGGAGGAGCGTTTATCCCATAGCTACGAAGATCCACTGCACTACTGGGGATAACTAGCCACCAGACCTTGAGACTTGGAGTGGATAGCCGTATGAGGTCCCAATAGGTCGGGAGTGGTAACGAGCCAGAAGACAGCGGGGATTATTGTCTACCTCCAGAGTAACTGATAATGGCGGGGATTCGAACCGCGGACCTCTGGGGTAGTAAGCCAACGATATAAACCTCCATGATTCTAAGATTCAAAATAAAGTGTCGTATGTTATCTCAGGTGCGTCGTACTTAGTTCGCTATAACTGGTACATATATACAAGTTGTGGGGAGTTTACCAAATCATGGAAGTGATCCTGCGGCTTTTAGAATGAAGGTGTCATTTTTTCTTGTTTCTATTGGCGCCTGTTTAGGATCATGAAGAATGATTCAAGATATTGAATGACTATGTGAAGACAAGTAATTCGACCTCTAGCTTTCATTGTTATTATCATCATTACCCCTATTATTACCATTATTGTTAGTAGTATTATTAATTATTAATCCTAATAGCATCGACTTTATAGGGTTCATCAACTAAGCAGGAGCACTATCAGATTAATATCAGTAGTGAAGATGATACATGGATGCACAGGCTTCTACAAGTCTTCTTTCAAGACAATTTACGGAACAGCGTTGCAACCATAACTAACATTAGGACCCTTCAAACCAGATTACTTGTTCTTAGCTCATAAATGCACCAATAATATTCCAACAGTGTCTCCCAAGTCGAAAGAATATTGAGCTTTTAGGAACATTGTAGAAGATTTGACTAATTATAAAACAATCCCAATTATAAAAACCGTTAACCCAGATGAAATGACCCGAACCTTCGAATAATCATCACCCAAAATTTATTACAGCGTGTGCTCTACCAATTAAGCTAAGAGGCCTTGCTTAAGGAAGAAGGACTTTTTACGTATGGATAATACTTTTCACCAACTAAAATTATATTAGATATTCGGATCTACTGCAGTGAACTAGCTGGTCACTTGACATAGGTGGCTTCCGTGGGTGGGTTCGAATCTCACCGCGGTAATCATCCTTCAGCATTTGGAGCTTTTCTAAAAATATCATGAATTTATCAAGAAAACCATGCACGAAGCCACAGGAATAGTAATACTTTCCAATATTGTGTGTAGCCTATTTGATTATTCTGATATTCGCTATCCTGACGGGGGATGTGACCCTTGGTCAGTGTTCGATTCGTACTGTGACCCGATTAAAAGTTCAAACATGAAAAATTACGAACTTCTTGGATTACTATCAAATACCAAATCGGACGGACCATATAAAGAGTGTAACATTTATTTTCACTACCTTTCCTAAAAAGCCAAAATTTACATGACCCGTAAAAGATGATCAATACTTTCTGGAACCATTCTGAAGGTTCCGTACGGAGAAAGATGCTAATGAGTAGGTAAGCAATTCATTGTTTTATTTTCACTTGTAACTTATTAAGACACAAACGACCCGTTCAAAAATCGATGGTCGAATATCAAAAAGCTCTCATACTTTCCATCTTGTCTGAAGGGTGGTTTCTATTGGTTTGTCACAGTGTATACTTACGCGAAATTTTGAAACCTATTCTGGGATAGCTCGTAAAGCTTTTCTGCAGCTTCTGACTGCTGAACTTGACCCTTGGGCCGAAAATGTTTCATCTCTAGTTGAAGTAGCACCATCAGCAGAGATGTCACCTTGACCAGTGACTAAAAGTTTGCGGCCTGAAAGCCAAGCTCAGCAATCAGAAGTCGCTGAAAACCACCAGCATGAGCCCTAATCAACAATTGAATGCTCACAACACCCACAAATGAATACAAAGTGTCCTTAGTAATACTATCCATCTTTGTAAGCGCCTCATGGCTGAACTTGATGTTCAGGACACGGACGTTTCATCAGTAGCTGATGATGACTTCACCTCGGCTGGCGTTGAAGGAACATTTTTGACCTGCAAAAGCTAAGCTCGGAGAGCAACGGCTCATGAAAGCCATCAGCGGGAGCTGCATACAAGAAGAGCTTTAATAACCTATGAGACATTGTATGAAATGAAACTCGAAAAATAGTGATTTAGTGTGCATGTTAGAATGAACAAATCAAACCATTTCTAAACTACGGATTTAAATAAACAACCGATTTCGCCCGAGGAATGATAAATCAAATGCGGACAGCAAGAAATCCACATGTTGAAACTGTTCCTGGTAGTCTTCCGCTGTTGTCCTGCTCTCTTAATTTCCTCGAACAACTACAACAGGCAAGATAGTATCACAAGATCTGGGGACGATTAAGCACCAGCACTGTACTATCTCAGTAACTCTGGACTATATAAAAAAAGTATAAAAAAGAACGCAGTCGAACGATGTGAAGCGGCACTTTAGTTCGACACATGGTAATCATCACGTCCGTGTTTGGGATGATTTTTCATATCTCCGACTGCACAGTAGCCGTGTTTTCGTCGAAACACATGAATTGCTAGTACCAGAACAACGGCCTAGGGAGCAGCCCAACAGAATTTGAACATTTACTGGCAAATTAAGGGATAACTTGGAGAGAATTCTCCGTGTCTAAAACTGTTGAAGGTCCTCACAAGTTACTTTTCTAAACGGGAGCGTGACCGGGTAAAATGATTTCTCAAAATAAAATCTCGACGAGGAATTGTTGTTCCAACTTGTTCCGGAAAATTTCACTCACAGAAAAATTGCTGACTAATAAAGCAGAAGTTATCATCCATACAAAATAGGTCAAATTTCCCGTACTTGCCTGATATGCCAACTAAGAGACAGGAGAGAGCCAGTATGTAATTCCACCACATCCTCTGGAGTGCACACACTCACATATAATGGATCAGCCGTTTGGTTTGTTCCATACTATAGCCCGAGGCACTACGTGAACGGCATCCAACAACCAGGCTCACGCCAGTGAAGATAGAGCAGCCATTCCCGGGGGCTTAGTATGTTCATCTTCGTCAACTATTGGCGACCACTGATCAGGGCGTCCTAATACTAGATATCATCCGTTGGGTACGACACAGATCGATGCACGAGGCACACTAGACACGGTGAATGTGAATAATGTAATTTCATTTCTATTTAAATTGAGTCTGGCTAGACGTGCACCCCGGATCTCGACAAACAATCGTGCCTCTATCGGCGGCTGACTACGGAGGAAAGAATATGACAATTTCACCTGCTGACTCATCCTAAACCTATCTAACTGACAGCAGAATGCAACCCTAACACACGGCGCTGTAAGTTTACCGTGAGGTCACTAAAAGTTAAAAGTCTGTACCTACTTTGTCGCTTTCTGGAAGTAAGTACTGCTTTCTTCAGTCCAAAACAGACAGTATGAGACGCTTCTTTTCCTTGAGAACGACAGAGAATGGTTTTCTTGTTCGAATCTCTCTCAGTCCTCGGGGTCAGTAATGACGCTTCACTGGGCAGTGTATAAAAATCCAGAATACCTTAACATCGGTTCAGGTCACATTTCTATTATCATACGGTAGGTAAATGCAGTATAACTTCTCATACCACAATAGGCCTTGCTTTTAAGTCTATAATTCCAGCCATCAAGGACTTCTTCACGGCCGATAGTGGTCCATGTACTCACGGCCTGAAAGGCTAAATGACTGTGATTCTAAATGTCGAACACGTGATAACATAATTTAAACGACCATTGTTTCAACTGTGAGTGTTTTGTCACTCAAGTGTGGGGATACCAGAAATAGCTTGCTTATGTAAGTTAATAACACTGGTAATATAGGTCTGAAAAGGAAGACGACAAATAAGTGGTTTTTATCTTTCTTGTACCAGAGTACAGTTTTCCACTTTCAGTTGTCACTAGCCTAAAGTAGCACGAAGCTTGTGAATATCTGGTTGGTTGTGCACTTACTCAGTTGAGGATTACAGTCCAACACCTTCGGTTGTGTCGGAACTGTCCTCTCAATCATTGCTATTCATAAAGAGTGTAGCTTTTTATTAAAATAATCAAATCACTCATTTATTCCTACCAAAACTGTTATCTAATGCTTGGTTATCGTAAAATATTGTACCTTTCTAAATGCAGAATGCGACAAGAAGCACTATTTCTTCTGATATGTTCACTTTCTAAATTCTCATATTGATTTATATTTCGTGAGCTGTGATAAAGCTTGCCTTGCTGTCAAATTTATGTTAAGGATGACCAAAATCACCGCCTATGTTATCTAATTGCTCAATAGAAGCATTGATCCGGTTTCGTGCATTGATTCGACTGATCACGGCAACAATCTTGAGAACTCCGACGAAACACCTTCGAACTGGAGAGCCCCTTGTAAGCCTGTCCTCTGAGTTAGCTCGTATTGTGAATCAAGGAATAAATTGTTCCTAAACAACGTAGAAGATAATACAATAGGCAATTTACAGTAGAAAAAAGTTCCTCATGCGTAAACACTGAACTAGAATTGATCAGCTTTCAGAGAAAACCAGTTGGCAAAGAAGTAAAGACGAGCCGAGGAGGTCAACAACTCCTTCAGCTGAATTAATTGACTTCCGTTCCGGGGCTTAAGTGCTGGGAACCGGATCGCTTCACCTTGGTTACTGGAACCGGGTTCGGTATTGCTTGTGCATATTCCGGGAAGACGGAGAAAACCACGTGCGGATGAAACTCGTCCTCTGAGATTTCCAAGAATACTACAAATTACAATCCAACAGTTGGAATTTTATCCGACTGCACAGGTGCGATTTTGCGTCATGTAAGTCAGTCAACGCTAAACGGTTAGAAAAATAGAGTTGAGCCAGTTGTATGCAAAGAGAAATGCGTGAAGTTTCATCCAAAACTGACTCGACACAACACAAGCCACAACATTTTGGGGAACGAATATCGTAGCTCTGTTACAGTAACGGTTCGAAGTGCAAAGAAAGAGAACAGTAACTGTCAACAATTTCTATTCCCTACCACAAATTCTTTATTCGACTGTCAAAAATCCCTTCGACTTTGGTGCGTTTATTGGCATTCACTTCAAAGTTAGCCAATTGTGTCTCCTATGTTTCCTCGCGCAAAACAAGTTGTGCTTGAGTCCTGACAACACTCATTCAATCATCCGGTCAAGACAATCAGTCCTTGTCTGATCAAGACGTCATATAATTGTGTGTGCTACTTGAATTCTATATCGACCAAATATGTGCACACATTTAATGATTCACTTAAAATTGACAGGATTTCTTTCGGTGCTGAACGATCTTGAAAGCGGAGGGCGGCTGTTTCGCGCAACAATTCGTTAAAAAATATCGATAGAAAAAATTAAAAACTTCACTTTGACGATAACTCAGTCCGAGACATACCATATCAAAATAAGAAAAAGATTGTTATAATACTGTGGATCCAGGGTCCAAGTTTGTAATGACGTCATATGACGTTGACATGAAGCCAGAGTGTAAAACGTGTACTTGTCAATGTTTCAGAGTAATTGTAATGTGTCTGATTTACAGTCTGGGGTTTTCGAAGGTGGCTGGCTCGACTATAGAAAGCGGCAATACCACCTGTTTCTTATGAGATGACACAAACACACTTACGTGCCAAAACGATGTCTACAGTTTGGTTTAGCAGTAACGATCCTGCCGAGCTTTTATGGAACAGGAAACTCACAAGTTCCTGAAATAAGGGTTTTTAAGGTTCGTCTCATAATGAATAGTAAGAAGGGTAAACATGTAGTCAACAGTGGATTCATGAAATACATTTCATTTTACCTAATTTTATGGAAATCTTTTACGGAAGAAAAGTTTTACACCTCACGTTAATCGTGAGATTGCACCAACCACATAGTTGTTAACCACTCATTGGCTTTTCTTAGCCGACTGGTCACATGGTTTACTAATGAAAAAGAAGGGTGCATGCAGGCGACGGCTGAATACGCTTCTCTGTAACCTTTGTGAAAAAGAATTATTCAAACCGAAAACTCGTCGAGTAAGTGGGAGATGCGCGTCGGTTAGAAGACAGTGTTTCTTATTTTACGGTTTTGTCCTGAAACCGCGTGTCTGGTTTATATTTCCAATCGCGACTTGTTTCCCAAGCCAAATCTCTGAACGGGTGCATTGATAGAGATTTAATCGATCACCGGCTAAAGATCAGAGATGTTCTTTGTCTTATGCAATTATTCTTCTATAAAATGTGAACCGAAACCCAATGGCGGCCTTTTAAACGAAGTAAAGTTCATAGCTCTAACTACGAAGAGGAAAAAAGGAGATTGTTTTTATATAGCAGCCACGCAACAAAGCAAAAAATGAAAGTTAGGCAGAAAAAGCGAGGATTATTCCCCGGATAAATGCTATGCAAATCGGTGTACCTGAAACAGAGGTGATGTCAATAAAGGTTTACCTTCAGGGGTAGAACATTAGAAGGAATAATCTAACAAACAATAGCCTTGCAGACGGTTTCGATTTTCGCGATCTGTGGTCACCTTTTTCATTCAACATGCACATAGATGCGACGATCTTTGATTCAGTTTCAAATGACCATCTGAATTATTGTTGAGAAGCCTATACACCAAGACCACCCTACACCTTTCAACATGACGTTTACAACGAAGCAGTAATATGGGACAGTATTCCGATTGGTTTTTGCATACCAATGGTGCAAATTTTGTTCTCTACATTTGTAGGAAGGTAGAGTTTCTAAGAACAGTATTTTCTTAGTTACATGCTTGCGCACGGATACAGCAAATGTGATATACCTCATAGCCTCAAAGACCAGCCACTCCATTTGTGATAACCAGCAACCAGACCATAAAACTTGGATTAGAGAATCACATATGGTCTTAGCAGGTCAGGTGTGGCAACCATTCAAGCCACAGTTGATTGTTGCTACTTTTTATCTCAGAATATTAAATCTGTAATATTATCCTTTCCTTTATATCGTAGGCAGACAATTACCATTCAGAAACTCTACATGCCTAACACGGGCAGTGTTTCGTTAATAAAGTTTTTTTTACTACAACTTGTTGATTTGATTTAAATGATGGACCAGACATGGGCGCCACGTACGCCTCAGGACCATTTGTACTATCTCAGTTGAGCTTCGAAGCCCCATCGAAGGCTTCAGAAAAACATCCAATGAGTAGGTTATACATGTTACTTGTCCAAAATACAGCAGCTCGTGGTATCTATCATAGCAAACTCACAGTTTAACTGTTTTCGGGAAGGCTCCACTTTGGGTATCGACCGACTTCCACCAGCTGGATACACATATACGAGTTCTTCCCCACAACCTAATTTGTGCACAGATAATAATGTTTTGAAAAATCCCTCACGGGCTGTACAATCATTAGAAGGAATGGATGGACACAAGAGTATCGGATACGCGTACCTGTTGAGAGGCAGTAACCACGAAACAGGTCATGTAGTTCCAAGAAACTTTGTCCACCCGCCTGTAGATAGAAGTTACGTCAAAGTAGATTAGATCTGACCGTAAATAAGGATATGGTGGGTAATCAATGTGTTCCACTGGTACTGTTTCCTTTGTACTCTGATGTAGATCAACTTGTAGCTTAACTAGTAAAGCGCACTACCTGCGTGGTTTGTGATCCTAACGATAGTGACGGCTTCAAACAGTTGGATCAATTCAGTATTTGTGTGAACAACAAGTCGAAATGTTTTGGTCAATGCTACAATGAAAAAATGGATGCTAAAAATATCGATAGCACACTGGCCAGAATGTGTTCTGAATTAGATCAGTTACCTGATCCTCAATGTGACTAAAGTTTACAGTGGTGCATCTGTTTTCATATACAAATGTCGATAGGTGAACGAGAAACAAATCAGTTCAGAAGTAGAGAGAGAGAGGAGATGCCTTTGGGGCTGTGCCAAGTCAGCCATCAGTGTTATCAACCAGGCTATGGTTAATGGTAGTCTCGGAGTGCTGTGTTAAGTACAGAATACAGTCGTGGAGCCAAATCAACTTTTGTTTATACAAAACAAAGTTAGAACACCAGTGTTCCGTGAGCGGCGGCTAACAAGTGCATTAGAGTTCTCCTCTAACATTCAGCTAATCCGGTGCAATACCCATAAATGTCATCAGATACGAAAAAAGTGTATTCTGCACAGCACATTTAAAAGATCGGTCGCCGAGACTGGAAACTTTCGGTACTGGGCATCGATCAATAGCTGTTCACTTTGAAAAACCAAATTTTATAATTATTTTTCAATTGCTTTTTAGATAACCTTATTACCCATCCCTGACAGAAATACTGGTCGGGATCACTAAAACAGTTTCTTGCTGGGAGGTATTGAATCCAAGGAAGAGAATGGCCAGAAGGAATTAGACAAGTAAGCAGTCAAATTTTTAACGTGGTGTTCGCTAAATTAGGCATTTCACTTCATTCTGCTGTTCTACAAAGTGAACTTAACTGAAAGAAGCGGAAAGGATTCCGCTCATTCCGAGTAATAACATCCACGTCGAATCTAATACGAGCAACAGTTGGGTAACATCCTAGAACTTTTCAGTTTTGTGGTTACGAAGATGTGAATTTACTAGCATTTCCAACGGTGAGTAGTCTCTTATAAATCGAGCTACATCATCATTACAAACAGATTAGGTATCAACAGGAGAAAGATTGTAACTTGTTCCACAAAACAACATCCCCGTTTACCGGTTGCTATATGATCGGACATTGAGTTCTTAAGGTAAGATTCAAACCACACTGGTCTCAACCCCTGACTGCCTGTCAAGACTCGAGAGAATAGTGACTTTCTGGTTATGAAACCACCAGCATCGGACACACTAAATCCATAAGAAACACGCAATACACGCAGCAAAAATTCTTTTCATTCCCACTCTTTTGCCCGTTGAATTAACCATAACGAGTACTGGAGCTATTTCACCTGATATAATGCATAGAAATGCATAGAATTCATATCAAACTATCTGATTTTCCCCACTTTACTCAAACCTCTAAGCCAATGTGCCCGAGGTTTGAGCATCTTTGAAGTGAGTGCTCAGGTCGTTTGTTCGACAGTTCTCTTCTACACGCAGTGCAGAGTCTACCAATTCTATACGAATAAGTGCATCAGTAAACTTCCGTATCTCCATCTACTCCTTGAATATCAGTTCATCTGGTAAAATGCATGGAACCTCGTCGGTTGTTTCAGCTGAACAGAAATAGTGACCGAGATGGCAGTTCGCATTACACAGTGCCTACAACACGGG
Source organism: Fasciola hepatica (assembly GCA_948099385.1). Classification (NCBI taxonomy): domain Eukaryota; kingdom Metazoa; phylum Platyhelminthes; class Trematoda; order Plagiorchiida; family Fasciolidae; genus Fasciola; species Fasciola hepatica. Next base: position 8,140,500 of record CANUEZ040000168.1, read on the forward strand.
GTGATTGTCACTTCGGAGATGTTCGCCATGAACTTCAAAACAATTTTATTGCGTCGAAAATGGAAACCTTTTTATTGATAAAGTACAGATAAGACTGACTTACCTCTCCTGGTATTGTGCTGGCTCTATGAGACTCATCAATCATTCCTATGACGTGTCTCAGAAAGAATTTTCCGCGGGTCAATTTTGCCGCATGAATTATCTCAGCCGTTGGATTTCGGCTGTGGTATTTGGTGGCATAAAAATAAGTTTGACGATGCTAAAATGAATTTCCAAATAGGTTTAGTAACTTTTGAGCAACAGGGTAGTTCTTTGATCCTTAGAGGCCCGTGTAAAGTATAATCGTTCCGGTCACTAGTCGAAAATGTGCTCTCCACCATCTACGCACTAAGGTTGTTTTCTTAACCAAATTCCATTCGCGGACGGTTTTTGAAACACTTCGAACAGGCACATTTCCCGACGACTCGTGGTTTTATTTTTTCCCCGGAAGCAAAGCAACATTACACGACTGTCAACCGCCCTTTTGATTTTTTAATCCCAGAAGAATTTTTACCTGCTTGCACAAGGCTTCTGCTTGACATACTTTGAAACAACAAACCTATTTCATCAATGCCGGTTACTTGGCCAGACTCGTGACTCTTGCGTGTTTCTGGCATTCTCTGCACCCAGTGAAAGTACATCTTGCTCGGTTGTGGGGTTTGGGTTTTCTAAGAAGAACATTTTCTTTCTCAATAAATATTTCTTGCCTGGAGGCTATTGCGGAGGGAGTTGCAATCTGAGAGGGATTACCATAGTTTGTAGTTGGAGGATTGCTTTCAGTAGAATTCTTTTATGGATAATGAAGGTCTACGGGCACCGTTTGGCTGCAAGCGTTTATTAGATTATAACATATCTTAGAAAAGAACGGAAAACAGAAATACACTGAAATACCTTAAATTATCCGATTATTCCCATTGAACACATTCAGAGTACACAGACTGGCGAACCAGCTCGTCTTCAGTGATTTATGCTCTAGCTACTGTATCACAATATATTACGGCGAATTGGGGGAATGGACCAATTAGATAAATAGGATTACAATGGTTGTTTAGTCTTTTTGTCACCATGAATCTCTGTCACTTCCTATTTTTCCAGTCGGTCTTATCCCTTAAGTTGCCGTGATGTATTGCAATGTAATGATAAGAGTATGAATCACTGAAAATGGGCTTGTTTACCAATCTGTGTTTCCTAAATCATAGATCTGAAGGAATATCGTCAGTCCTGATAGCTGCAAATTACACTTGTCTTGCTGAACCAATGTCCAAATCAGGGAATTATTGAGTTCCATATTCGTTGCAACGGCTCTAAAGCAAACTGTATGTAACATATTAGAAGTCAACTCAGTTTCAACAAACTATGGCTCTGAAATATTCAATCTCACACTTTTTGATGGTTTTCCATGTGATAGAATTTTAGACTAATTCTTGCTGATGATTCTCAACTAATAAGTATTTCAAGCAACACTTTCTTCGCCTCTTAGACAGCTTCACAGACAGACAGATTAACAGGAGTGCTACCAATGTGGGTGAAACAACTTTTTACGTCCATCTTACCCTGGAATGTTCTGGAAACCTTTCTAAAGTGTTTTTTTTCAATTCAGTCCAAACGATATGATCGATTTCTCTCTGAGCCTAAGTCGACAAGTGCATCTCAAACCCAGGGTTTTGAATTGATCCGTAAATTAAAAAAGCAGCCATGAGCAGCAGTGAAAACGTTATTATTGATCAGGTCCTTCTAAGACTGAATCTCTTTTGGTCAAAATATGAAACAGTACAATTTCTGTGGTATAATTTTATTGTTCAATAACTCAGCGTGGTCGAACTCGTTGACAGGTTGTTGACTTTTCAGTCACCACTGGTAACTTTTCTCGAGACTGGTTTTACAATTGAATAAAACTGGTTTAGTTTAACTATTTACATTCACTCCCGAAACGAGATCCCTGGTGACGTCCTGCTATAAATTTATAATCATCTCCTATCTGGGACCAGTTTTTAGCTTGCTTCATTGATGGCGGTTTTGTCCGTTCGAAAAGTCAAAATTAGGGCTTCCTTCTAAAAACTACCGGCAATTTGTTTTGCTACATTCCTTGCTAAGCATTTCCTTGCAATAGCTGGCTCGAAACAAACATTGAGAACCACTGAGGTTATCAAGTAATATTCAGGTTGACTTACAGATATTTTGTTATCTGTTATGTTAAAACTGCTGCTACCTACGTTCGGTCTATTTATTCTTTCGTATTCACGAAGTCTACAATTGCAAATGATTTTTCAGAATGTGAGAATGCACCAGTCATTTTCCTGCTCGAATTTGATACATCTTATTGAAACTATCCGGTTGTTTTACTACTCCAAATAAAGCAGTAGCCGAGAATTCTAGAATGACCATAATACAGTCATTGATTTTGGTTCCATGCTGAAAGGACGTCTGGCAAAATCTTTGTATCCCTTGAGTTTTACTCTACGATTTCTAGGAACGGAGTGTACACCAGACCTCATCTCACCAGCTTGCAAAAGCAAACCGAAAGGAAAACATTATTTTTTACACGAACAAACAACAAGATACATACGTACAAACATATATATTACGAGAATTGTAAAAATGAGAGACGGAGTATAGCGGAGTATAAGGAGCAATCAGTAAGAACTCTGTCCCTCGGGACGAGTTCAATTCTATCCTTTGGAAGACCGGATGAAGCATCCCTTAGAACTTCCTCTCTGGGAAAGCCATAAAGAGAAATGGGTGTAAAGAACAACCTTGACAAATCCCACAGGAGACGAGAAAGGGAGTGGCGAATGCTGTCCTGAGGTATGATGATAAAATTCATTTAGGATGGGCACACTTCTCAGGTACCCCATCACTCAACGGATAATCCCACAGTACAGTCCTATCGACAGATGCGAAGGCCATGCGAATGTTCACGGATACGACGACGGTCGGTCTTTAGAAAGTGCGACGGTGTCCTAGCAGTTGTCGGAGGGTAAAGATTTGGTCGATACATCCACAACTGACACAAAATCCAGCTTACTCCTCGCTAGTCTGTTTTTCACACTTTTGATACAACCTGTGAAGTATGCCAGATACAACCACATTTGACATTACTGGGATAAGGCTTACACCCCTATGGTTAACACAGTCACTACGTGAGTCGTTATTAAAGATGAGGACAACAATCGATTCCCCACACAAGGAAGGAACCTACTCAGAATTCCAAACTTTTGAGAACAAAACATGAAGTTCTTTACTGAGTTCTATCCTGCTATCTTTGACCATGGGAGCCCGATGCTTAGTGATGTCCTAAGACCTGGATCTTCTTTCAGATCTCCGACTCGGGAGGTGGACCTACTGGGAATTCTCGGCCTTTGAAAATAAAATATGAAGTTCAGCAAATAGTTTTACCCTATCGTCTTTAAAAAGGGCCGTGGGAAGTTTGTCGGTGCCTGATGCTTTGGAAAGTCCTAAGGCTTGAGTTTCCTCGTGGGTCTCCGACTCAGCAAGTAGAGTTGTCCAAACAGACCAGTGGATAATTTCCGCAATAGCTACTAGAAAAGCTGACACTGAGAGTCAGCTGAATTGCACCTCAAGATGCGCCGCCCAACTTTCGAGACACCACTACTGATTGGGAACTCTTTAGGTATCTGCTTCACGCGTAGTTTCTCCCACACCTAGCGGCTTCTTACCGGTGACTCGGACGAGACAGAACAACTTGCGGGAATTTCCCCCGGCAGCAGCGCGCCAAATCTCTGATGCTCGTTGTGTACAGGGTCATTGCCCAGTAACTGAGTGACTCGAATACAAACGAATCTCGAGGCTTAAGACAGAGAACACAAGCTCGCTTTACTACGTGTACTGTAAGACAAATTATCAAACAAAAACTGTAACGTACCTCAGATTGTGGGCAGACGGACCGCAGAATCAATGTATTAAAAAGGTTTCAAGACTCCCAAGCACCGGTAGATAGAAAATGCTCGGGATGACTTTACAGGAACTAGTCAAATGATGTACAAATAAAGTCATCATTTGTGGGAAGCATTTTGACCAATCAGCTATCAGAAGAGAAGAAAATGCCTGAGGGAACTTGCACACAAGCGCCGTGAAGAACTAACGGAATAGCTATGGAAATGAGAAAATGGCTTGATCATGACGGGATGGCCAAAGTTCAGTCATTCACGTAGACAAGACAAAGAGGGAGAGAGGTTATTACGTCAAGTAACCCAGGCCATCATGGTGTGATAACAGAATGGGTCGTGGATACCAGTGGGTCAGTGAACATAGATACCAAAGGAGGGGGTTAAGTTATGTGAGGTAAAACCTTTAGGGAATCAGAGTTCGATACGAAGAGATGGGCCCACAAATGGGCCCCAGAAAGATACCGGTTAAAGCCAATCAACAATTTTCGTAGAAACTATGCTAAAACTGCATGACTTTTCAACCACTCGATTTCGAGGTCCTTACAACGACTTCCTTTCACTGCACACCTCGTTACCAGCAGAGTTTCATTAATGCCTGCTGCCAGGCAGGATTGGATGTTGTGCTTCGAGAAGGTTCAGAGATTCAGGGTAAATCCAGGGTGTCACGAAGCGACGTGATAGGATACAACTCAATAGGATGACCGAATGCCAATCATTCTCAATAAATCATCCTTGCCGGTTGATGTTATCAGGTGGGAGTAATTTCTAGCTTCACAGCTAGCTCATTTTGGAAGACCTTAGACAAGATGGGTGGAGAGCCTACGGCAATCTAACCGTCCTTGCAGCGTTTGTTCGGAAAGCCCCCGAACTATATGGACAGCCTAATGCAAACTAATGCGTGGTCGGAATCAACAGGAGTGCTCCCGTACGAACGACAGTTTTGTATAGAGCCCAACTATTCTTGCCTTATTGCGACTTGGTCGATCTGGGTCCACTGGTGACTCATGGAAAGCGGACCCCATTTGGAGTACCAGTACTTGAAGAGTCTGAATTCCGTACAGGTGAGGAATACAAGATGGCTGCGGCACAGAGCTAAAAACCCTTTCCGGTTTTCCAAACGAGAGCACTCTAATCCAAAGTGGCCTCCTAAATGCACCTCCTCCGATGACAGCCGATCGACTTGAGGATTCGTATCTCCTGATAAAACCACGAAAACAGCCCGGCTCGCTTTGCGTTACACGTCGGGTACTCTTTGGCTTAGGTATCACTGATTGCATCTAGGCTGCAGTAGGTGGGCTCCTAAGCCGAGACAATAGGCGGATTTCATCTGTCTTGACGGCAGTTGCGTACTTTGACGAACTTTTAAGTTTCACTGCGTACAAACGACTGTCGACCGGAATCCAGTCTAGCAGCGCCCTCTCAGCCCTTGCACTGACAACAATACCAAAGCCAGTAAAACCATAAGTCACAATTTCAAGATCCTTCGAAATGTTTAGGTAAAAATCCGCATAAGGACTTAATGGGGACCTCATTTAGATGATGGATTCAACACACAACGATGGCTACGACTCAGTCGTACGAGTTAAACCAGCCTGTTGTACTATACACCCAGGCTCTCGTACGATAAAAATGGCCAGTTTGAATGGGCATCAAGAAAGAAGAGGGGCTTCTGTCAGTGGTAGAAGGTGCTGTGATACCTGAAAGATTATATAGAAATGACGAGAAAGAAAGTGTCCAGAACTTTTGTCAATGGCACTGCAACTGGTACGGTCCACCGAAGTTCCCGCTGGAAGTGGAAGATTGTTAGTAGAAGTGAGAAAGTGGGGGAAGCAAGTGGTTGTGTACGGTGTAAGTAAGATGGTGTTCATGTAAGAAATGTCGTCGCGCACGAAAATACACTCAGTCGGGATAACAATGTGCATCGGTGACGTGAGTAGTATAGTACTATATCTGGATGACAGGACAAAATTTTCTCGAAATTATACGGCTAGTGTTGCGGTTGTTACCGCTCATCAGGTACTCTACTACCCAGTCTAGTGCCTAGTCCACGAAAATAACTCATTCATGTTACAAATAAAGGCATCTCGAGACGACAAATGTAGTTCGTCGCAGGTCTGCATAGGAAACTCAGCAACACTGATCATAAATAAAAGCCTCAAAGAGACTTGAGGACAACTGGACTACAAGAATTAGAAAAGGGAACGAAAAGAAATCTAACACTAGCCGAGCTAATTTCAGAAACAGGTTAGGGTAGATATCTAGAACTCTTCTTCCTATTCAATCAGATTATCCTGAATCGATCCTTAGTTTACCAGAACACCACCTTCGCCCAACCAAAACATCGGTTTTGTCAAAAGGACCAACATAACACTACGCTAAAGCCAAAGCAGCCTATTTCGTTACTTCATTCTAATCCGGAACGAGAAGGTGCTCGATGACCAATAAGATCTGTCCGCAGTTATGGTCTTTGAATTGTCAGTAACTCACACAACCGAGACGAATACGCAGCTTTCTTATACCCGAGATCAAGGCAGCAGGAACACTGCAAAAATCAAATATTAGTCATTCCGCCCGCAGGCATCTGTTATGCGATCGCGATACCCAGTAACTCGGGTTACAAAGAGAGAATGAAACAGCTAATCTACTATGAAGAAACCTATCAACCGGTAACAGAAACCTCGATCACAAAACGGACTACTACGATTTCTAAGGCCCTGATTGCACTCCGAAAAAGTCGGATCACCGATGAATTGCATAAACGCGTGAAAACTACGGTGGACCAGATTCTAAGTCTTCATGGATCCCTTGATTTCTCCGTGACTAAAACTGCCTAAAACTATCAACCAACAGAATAGACTTTTTGTTTCCGGCTTCCAGCACTGCTTGATAGCCGGAAGATAGAAAGTTCTGCCACTGTTCTGAAACAAGTCAGAAACTTGGAAATATAGGGGGAGGAAATAATGGTTTCGTTCGAAGTGACATCACTGTTTACGAACAACCCAAGACAGACGGTCTTAAATGGATTCAGACACCTGATAAGAATGACTCCACTCTATAGGAAAGAACGAAGGACATGACGCTTATAGTAGATCTAGGCTTGGAGACATACTTAAAACGGGATGGAAATCCATGCGAAAAATAAGAGGCACGCCGATGTAGCCACCCTTTTCAGGCCTACTAGCAGACGCACTCATGAAGCCATTTGAAGTCGACGCCTCCAAAACAGTAAAAACTGGTTTGTGAATCAAATACTGGGAGCAACACATATCTGATATTCGAAGGGTCTAAGGCGGATCGACTTCGTAAACTTATGAACACGCTAGTGTCTGGAACAAACTTTAATCCAAATTCACAATGGAAGAATAACGCAATGCAAAACTGACTTTCTGATCACGTGAAAAACAGAGGAACTGGCGACAGTCTACCACGTGGTAAACTAAAAACTCGATCAAAAACATGCCGCGTTTAAAGCTGTATACGAACCTTAATCCGTCGGGCCGACACACACCAAGTGGAGCGTGCTTGAGATGCAGAGACAAAAAGAATAACGACTGGCTAAGTTACTCAAGTCAAGTCAGTAGTACCTTTATACATCCGATTGTGCGGATTTTCAAAATTTGCGCGATACCTATGGATACAGAAATACGGAGTCGATTACCAATCGTGACGGTGGGAGTGAAATTCTCACCATAACACGCGCACGATAGAAACACCCCTCTCTACCAACCCCATTTTTCCTAAAGCCACGACAATGACTTTTGCTCCGGCCAATGACTAACGCATTCCAGTGTTACCTCACCCATATGAATCGTAAGGGCATGTATGGGATGTATTGAAAACAACTGTTCGTTTTTCAGTGTCTTGTTCTTAAACATGTACAAATTGTGATAATTTTCATCCAAGCTAAATATTCCTTGAATCTTTGGTGAATTTCCTTGGATCAGCAAGTAGACGAGCGTGATTCGGCAAAAAGATTGCGAAATGCAGAAGTGCGAGTTAGGAGAGTTTTGAACTCTGAGGGTGTGTATGATGTAGATAGTCTCTGAAAATTCATTTTTTAGAGGATGATTAAAAGCTAAAAGTGTTTTGGAAATAAACAGGCCCCAGGTCCTGAACTTGTCGTCTGTGATAGTATCTCTGGACGTAACAACGCATTTAAAGATGTACTTTATGGGTCTTATCATCAAGTTAAAATCTTTCTTCAAAAGACCGGGCATTATAACTGGAGAGCAGTAAAACCGTTGTCGAAAAAACCATGCGGTCAGAAATTTGAAAATTATCTGGTGGAAGATTGAGAGTACTCTTACACAGAAAAAGAAAAGTAGCCACTTTCTAACTTAACAAAATGTCTTTTGAACGTGTATGGATCGTGAAGCACAGTGGGATAGTGCAACACCAAGATATTTAACGGTTGGTCATACTGGTATGGGTTCATTTTTCGCGAGTAAAAGAGGTAATCTGTTGGCGAGGGCTCTGTGCGGTTCACCAGAAAGTAAGGAAAATTATGCCTCCCGGCTTTTAAAAGCCTTCGGTGCAAGAAAGCTGGATGAGAACCAGTTTGCAAGTTCATTTAGTTTGTTCTGAATTTGTGAAGTTTTTCCGGGTGCGGGCAATTCACTTTCTAAAAGTACATCGTCAGTGTACTTAGAGCCAATGAATACCAACGGATTTGAAAGACTTTAACGTACAAGGAAAGGTGAAAATGTGGCAAAACTGTACTTTGTATGACACCGGAGTCATTTGGAAGAGAAGACTTATACCCGTTGAAACAAGTAAAAGGTCTTCAGTCAGCGGAGTAGTCTGAAACCAGTCTGCAGTAATAAAAGCCTCTCGAACAATTTAAGCATCACAGAAGTGCGGGCAATGGGGCGTAACTTCCCTGGTTCTTTCTTGTGGCAGGTATTATCTTGGCTAGTCTCCAAACATCAGGATTTTCCCCACTTGTTATACGGGCTTTGCAGACATTGGGTAGTGGAACCTAAAGGGCTTCAGTGCACCCTTTGAACAGAACAGGTGATAGCTCAAACGAATCAGGAGCTTTATTCATCTTCACTTTGCACAGCTGTTGGAAGACCGAAATGGGTACGATAGTTGCTTATTGAGATGAGTGGCTGAAGACTGGCATGGAAGTACACTGCGATACATAGCTGAAATCGGAGGTGAGGTTTTCAACATCAGCGTTTTCTATTTCGTTTCTTGGGTTACTTCTCCGTAGGTGTTTTATGGCTTTTTACATGATACGGAAACCGACTTTTCCAAAGATGGTATCCATATACAACTCACTCAGGCGTTTAACTTAAGATTTGATCAAATGGGTGAGATTTTTCAACTTGCGTTCTCTGTCCATGTTTGTGAGCTTGTTCTTTCTTTCTTCTCGGCTGTTTAAGTACAGGTGAAGAAAATCGATCAGCTTGTACGGGGACAGGTCCAAATGAGCAACAATGATTCGATCGAATATTGAGGTAATCAGTGACATGGTCCCAGAAGACAGAATGGTTGGGGTTTGAAAACAATGAAAAATTGGTCCTCGTATGTAGGGTCATCAACTTGACCAGGCTGTCGCGTGAACAGTTTCCGTGGTTTCTTCATTGGATGGTCATCCTAACATAGAGTACCGGTTGGTCTTACTGTGCACTGTCGGATATATTTTCAAGATACTGTGGTCAGAGTTACTCAGGGGTGCACAGAGTCTGATTATGCGTCAAGTCTGGTGGATAAACATACCAAACTTTTCAAGCCAATCATGATGAGGAAGGTAAGGTCGTGCCTGTTAAAGTCATCGACAAATACGCAAAGAGATTCACTAACTTGTGCAATTATTGAGGAAGACAGAAGATCAGAGGACAAATTTAACTCATCGTAGACGACTAACCCAAGAGTTTTGTCCATTCCTGCATTGATTGCAACAAAATGTCGAAGAGGAAAACGGCCTGGTAGCATACACAAGATAGATCTGCGCAAACAACTGGATATTAGAGTTTCTCACAAGCTCTTCGGTACCCTGAAATCCCCTTCAATCAACGAGGTGGACTGTGTGGATCAGCTTAGCCAATCGAGGATGGTCTAAACCATTCCACGGCTGAGGTACACGAACATAAATCAACTTTACGACTCGCCGATCGAGGTTCGCATATTTGGAATCATTGCAAGCAAACGGGTTTTGAGGTCAAGATCGATATCACAAGGGTGGTGGCTTGAGCTAAGAAGAAGGGGAGCGCTTGATCCTTGAGGCCCTCCATTCGATCAGCTCGTTCAGTCGACAGATCGAGTGGATAAACATTACGTCATGCCGGCTTGGCAGGCGCTGAGTGGTCGATAAACAGACAGATGCTCAACGTGCCGAAACATGCGGAACTAGCCGTCTCTTCCACACACTGGTTAAGTCACTTTTGATAACGTGTCCTAGTTGGGATCAAAACTTCACAATAGACTTTAGCCAACTCATTGAACACCTATAAAATCTCAAAGGCACACACACCCCGTGAAGGAAAGACCAACAAGGAATATCAAAGGCAGGGTCTTAGTCACCTCCGCGGCGACTGTTATCTGCCTGAACACCCCACCACTGTGCGCTTAGAAACAGTATGAGACCTCTTATTCTACCCCGACCATAGACGCAAGATAACGCGGCGAAATCACAAACTCCTTACAACTGACATGACCATAGTCGACACACACCATCTCTAGCAACATGGACAGCACAGTAACTACATGGACTCGAATTTGCCATTTGTTGTTACTATGCGAACCCATTACCTTTTTTTCTTCTATTATCAGCCACTTGAAAAGTGCCGAAAACAAGCTTGTCCGCTACGGAGTGTTTTTTGTTATTGTTGTATTAACTGGCCATTTTCAATTCTCTTCTTTTCGGCAAGTCGACATTTTGTGTGATGATTCACTACGCAGCTAGCACACCCAACTCTCTAATGGGAAGTCGCGGAAGCACCACGTGGCTGTTTCATCTGCCTTGTTAGGAATAATCTATGGTGAACATCCATCGGGTCCCAGCTCCGATTGGAACTCAGGGTGAATAAATGTGAGGGACATACTTCATCTCACTGGGCTATTCGGGGACTGGTGCTCCATGCTCTGCTTTGCCTGGATGCCACATGATGTTTTTTAGGGAAAGACATATAACAACGGGGGATGTAAGAACCTTTATCACCCACGGGTGGAAGAAATTTAGCTCACCCTGTGGAGAACCACGCTTATCCTAGATCAGTCAGGACCTCTAGCAGTTCATGAGCATTACTTTAAACTTGTGACATGATCTGACGTTTTCTTTTGACCCCTGTGAGTGCGGCTCTTATATCGTAGTGAGATTCAACTTCGTTCACTTGTTTAACAATTTCTTGTCTAACTGAAGGCAAAAAGTCAAGCGCGATAACCTTTTGACCTTTGCTCGAGTTTGCTACTCGCGTTTCATCACAATATACGCTAATCACACTCACAGCCAACCGACGGTGCTCTCCGTCTCGTGTGTTTTTGGAAACATTACTCTGACTTTAGTGGTGATTTAGTGCGGAACATCACAGTGACGGACAGGTGGTCAACGCAAAGTGGGAAGGACTAAAGAAAACAGGTAATGCGGAAACAACTTTGTAATTTTTAATCTACCTTTCAACATTATTAAGTCTCGTTGTGCACCATTCAAGTCTTGTTCACCCATCCGATTCCGGACAGTTTTACTGGTACTGATACCGCTTTCGTTCACCGTAATGAGGTCCACGACTAACCAATGCAGCATTCTACCTGTTACATACACGCATTAACTTGTCCTTAGTGAACTTTTTTATCCCTGATGGGCCGTAATTTGTCTGAAAATCTGAATATGATAAGAAGTCTGAAGAGTATTAACTTCGATAACTCCACGCAGATGTAGGAAATTCACAAAGACGGAAGAAATCACGCTGGAGAAAAGATGGACATTTCTAAGCGAACTGGAGTCCTTGTGCCGTGTGAATGTTTATGTGGTTCGCTCACGTAGGGACAATTGCGACAATAGAACCTGCCTGAATAAGTACTACGAAATTTGATGAGCACTGCCGAACTATCAGTCGATAAATCCTCGCTGAGTTTGGTCTTGTAAGTCATTTGGTCTTATTTCTAAGCAGTAACTGAATCAAATCATCGCGAAGTCTTGATCGTCATTGGTAAAAACGAATAAACTCAGTTTTTTTAACAGGGCCCTGACTTGTCGAAATTAATAGACAGTATCAAACGAACGGGGTTTCAAGAATAAAGCAGAATGTTCCCGATTGCTTTTGAATAGCGAATCACTACCAAATATGCACCTGGTTGCACTCATTCATATGGATCTGATAGCCACACTGCTGTATTTAAAGATATCATAGCTTTTTCTTGCTGCTTACCTTGAAACAGAATACTTTTTCTAAGCCACGGTTAAAAAAGAGATGCGTCAGCATCTCAATGTTTCGTCTAGAAGAATTGGACAAAATTTAGAATTTCTAACTGAGCTTATTACATTTTAGTCATCTAGAGGTCCAAACTGGCATAGGGTAATCTATCATTAAGTGTGATGAAACTTAAATCCTTCTTGAGGAGCTCTGAAAGCACTCTACAAGCTTCATTCATCTAGGGAATTTCCAATCGCTTCTGGGACATGAGCCCGAGATGCCTCGCTACAAGTCACACGGAGAAGTCAAACGATCGACTACTGTGACTGGTTGGCCGGTGAAACTGAATCGTAAAACCTTAGTCATATAGGAACATAAACTGTGGGCCGTTCGCAACGGAATGTCCTCGTTATACTTAGGCTGTGGTGAACCGGCAACTGTCACACGTCATACGGCCAGGTACAGCATCGTAGCCACGTTTGCAGCCGAACATCAACCAACCAGAATCGCTGCAGACAGGTACGACAAAAGCTCCCTGTGATTAGTCATCTTTTTAATCCATTAATTATCTTCTCTGATTCAATATATTTATACAAATCAGTTCCGCAGTACAATAAAAGTGCTATTTTGCAGCCCTGGTCTTCTTATTGCTTTCGTCCGTGTAGTTCTGGGTAGGGGCAATTTCAATGCGTCTTGTCAGTTCAGTTCGTTGTGATTACTACATGGGCCCATACAAAGAAGTCATCCGTCAAAGGATTCGACCACGGTGTGAGCAGAAGATTTTCATCGTTCAAAACCAGTGGTAGAAGCTTGCAGTGTTTTATAGTGCTGATGCTCAATAAGCCGTTGAAACCCATCCCTGATAGCCTCTTGGTTAAGTGCTTGACTCACCGCCGTTCGCTTGGGGTTCGAGTCCCAGTGGGGCTCGATGGATGTGCACTGCTGATGATTCCCAACAAGGAGGAAATAACTGTGCTTTGGTTCCATGGTTTTAACGATGGTTTAGGCGTTGATACAGCTTGACGAACCATAATGTGTAAAATATATTATACTACAGATATTCTGGCTGAGAGTCAAAGTGTCTCCAAGCCTACACTATATGAAACTGCGCCAGTCATCCGCCAGCTTTGAGTTTTGCCAACTCGCCGTCCATGTGATCAATCGTCCTTCCAATTGACGTCTTCTCAGCAGGCTCAAAGTGAAACCCAAATTTATTTGTAATTGTCAAACAGAAACCATATTCTCTTTCAGATGGAATTTGCTCGTTCGTGCCTTCTTATTTTGTGCAAATCGAGTGATCAGTTTGACGCCAGAGGTCCCTAAAGCACACTGACCTTCTGTAAGTTGTCAAACCCTAAACTTCTGATGAACCACCATTTATTTTGTTTGATTTAAAACCACATCGTGGTCCTGATTTCAGTCCTTTGCTAAGTATCAGTGACAGATTGCAGAATAAGTGGGTTATATTCTTTATGGAAAAGTTTTATAAAGACGGTTGTTCGAGTACTTTATTCATCTCTGGTGGTTTCATGCAGAACAGCATTTCATTAATGTGAGGGGAAACCAGCTGCCAGCTCGAAAATGGCTTTAAGTAGCCTGACCACCACACAATGCCACAGTTGTAAAAATTACTCATGTTTTCTACTTTATACTTCACATTGGCCTATCGTTTATGTGTACGGAGGAATTTATGTGCTTGGCTTTAGTCAAAATTACTATACTGATTTGAGGAATAGACGAACGTAATACTACGTACTCTCGCATCGTAGGTATGGTCCTCCACACGCCGTCATGTTATTGGCATGCATCGAAATTCCTTTATAACTGATGAATGCTTAGTTTCTCGGTCATTTCATATCCCGTTGAGTTACCCGATAAATAAAGTTGATCAACGAATACCCGGGATTGCAGTAAGTTGCAAAAAATCAGGGGCAATGAACGTTTGTGGAATGACACGAAACTTCTTTGTGGACAAAGAATGGAACACCACGGCTTTCATTTAGATGTTTAAAAATTTGTTACTGCTTTTATTCACTCATCAACCGGGATCCTACCTTCCTATTTGTCGTATGGAAATGAACCATCGAAACGCTTTCTATTTAAGATATATTTAAACTCCTGTGCACCAGCAGTGTATTCCATACCTCAATTCCGGAAGGTCTTCCTTCGGCCTTCCTCAGAAGTGGATCCTACCCTTCAGCCAGAGCGATGACATTTATTGTGAATCGATCTCCAAGTATCTGTGCCATCCGGAACTCATGAAGGCCAGTAACCAACATTCCATTCTAGTAGCCACCATGTCAACAGCCATCCGGATACACTTTTACTCAAAAGTCATTACATTCGCCCTGAAAATGATGGGGAAGGCCGACCTCACGAGCCTGCATTCACACGTGAACGTCCTTCATGACCCTTTCCAATTTGCATACAAACCAAATAGATGCACTCTAGAAGCAGCAGCCGTCTTCATTCTTTGAATACTAAAGCGAAGTCAGTCGGATATGTTTTTGACTGTTCTTCTGCAGTTAATTATACTTGTTGATCCTGCTGCCTCACGGAATTAGACTCTTTTGGATGACAACAAAAGTTGCTTACCTGGCTATCTAGTTATTTCGATTGGTGGATACAGTGCACCAAATCAGGAAGAAATTCCCAAGGTACTGTTGGACAATTTCGGAGCACCCAAGGCCCTGTTCTTTCCTCACGCTTATTTTACACTTATATCTGTGATATATATATATATATATATATATATATATATATATATATATTAAGTCTCCTGAAAATGATTTAATGTACCGAGCAGATGTCACCTTAAGTCAAACTATCTGCAGTTATTCTGGTTTTAATACACTCAGGAAAAATTTGTAAATTTTGTAAACGTTCCACCGAGTATGACCTCATGCTGAAATGAAGTGTTCGGGGTGTCTTTGCTCTTTCACGATCAGCTTTTCCCACAAAATTTTAACTGTTAGCATTGGTTTCCTCTCTAGAGTCGGCTGTGCTAAGCTCCTGGGGATCACAATGAATAGCAACCTCTGATGGTCCACGCACATCCTACTATGTTAAAACATTTGCGTTATGCTGTCTTTCCACATTCGTTGGCTCAGAAAATTCAAGACTCCGCAGCGAAATATGTCTATTTATGCCTATCTCCGAGTGTTCTCTCCACCTTACTCTATTATTCTCCCGTAATGTACCCCGGTTTTCTGAAACAAGACTTCCAACCTCCACTAGACGGTCTACAGGTAATTTATTATGACTACCTGTTATGGATCTAATCCCTAAATTCACTAAAGGTTACATTAAATAGTGTCTAACATTTGCCTATAGGATACATCCAGACAATAGGCACCTGTTGCACACCGATTTGTATCCTTCTACCCCCCCCCATCGGGAAACATGTTTTAATTTCCCGTGTTTTCCCTCGTGCATTAGCATTTGTAGGGTTTCTTCTCTTCCGGACTTAGCACATAAACTGACAATCGAAGAGTGCACAGCACTCGAATTGAGCAATAATCTTAGAGCTGGAACTTCCGTTTTTTCTTATTTCTTTTTCATATATTCTGTGCTCTTCGAAAGTGCTGGGTTTTCAGTAAATGTTTATGCGTGATAAATTAGAACAGTAGCTTCCAAAAGTCAAAAAAATAGAAAAAGAAGCACACATACACGATCCCATGGTGGATTCGCCTCATTGTTTGAGAGAGGCTACCTATAACGAGTATTACACACACAAAGAGGTTATATTAGTACTATTTGGCAATGGTTGAACGGTCTTCATGACAGGCTTCTGGTGCCTCAGTCCTCGTTTTGAAATCCCCGCCCCGCCTCCGGTCAATGCCCCAATTGGCAGCCTTTAATTTGCCACTTCCTCCTTCCCCGGAATACTGTATCTCCGTTAAATACTAAAAAAAGAAATGAATAATACAACAAGTCAATAAAAATGTCCTTGTACTTCATGGACCTGGTCGCAGTCTTCCATGGCAAGACGCAGAACATGTTCGCACACAACACAGAAACATGATTGTATTCAGACACAAGCCATTTATAACACACTAGACAGCCTAGGCGTCAAACATCTGTGTTTGACTGTTGTTTTGGACGGGGGTGATATCCTGACCAAAAACGGATTTAGTGCTGGACCAAGTCAATGTGTACACGTTCTACTAGCTGTACTACTTTAGTCACAAGTCGATTCCTGGTGATTACAGTTCAGATCCAGCTATTGATGACTTGAAAAATGAATTCACTATAAGTCCTAGAAGAACGGATCCCATTTATTTCAATAGCTGTGAGAACGCTCGACTGCTCCTAGTTTGTTCAAATAAACGTGAACAGTAAAAGAGATGCACGGCTGCCGCATTCTCATTCTCAGGGTCAAGACACTTAGAAAATCATTCAACAGAGAGCTGTCTACTACTGATTTGCTCGTAGAATGCTTCATATTATCCTAGGACAAAAGCCAATTCCCGTCCATCCCGTCCAGCTAACACGGGGACCGGAAAGGTATAATTTTTGGTAGCTCCTATTACCTCTTAAACTATTCAACTTGGCCACCAACAACACGCTTTCCACACCAAAGCTGAACGAAGAAAGGAATTAGTTTGAAAGAAATTATTCGTTTTCAGTGATCAATTTTTGGAACATTTCCTATGATAAAACTCCTTCGATAATCATAAAAATACAGGTACTTTAAACAAATGAAAAGGAATTGGAATCGCTACACGGATCCTTAAAAATCACATTGTATCGTTTTATTACACGACGAACATGATTGCAAAACTAATTCGTGATATAAATTCCCGGGAACACAGCGAGAAATTAAAAATGGATACAAAGCATGTAAATTCAAGTAAACGCATCCTGGTGTCCTCGTTTCTAGCTCGTACAAACGATGCACGGCACACGGTTCGTCTTGTCTTTCTGATCGGAATGTTACATTCTCCATGCCCTTGTGTATGAATGTATACTTCCCGTTATTCATCGGAACTTATCTCCAACACATTACTCAATCATGTCAAATGTTTGTACACTTGGTACAATAAAAACGTGAACATAATCACAATTCTGTTGAACTCTGTTCACTAGCTTCCCCGTGCTTCCGTAATAAATCACTTCCGATTGAACGATTTCTGAACAGCATGGATATTCTCACGGTTTCAGTGTGACCTTGTTCAGAGCATGCCGTCCAAATCATCATCGCCATGTAGACTCCCAAAGACGTGTGTGTGTGTAT
Organism: Fasciola hepatica; assembly: GCA_948099385.1. NCBI lineage: Eukaryota > Metazoa > Platyhelminthes > Trematoda > Plagiorchiida > Fasciolidae > Fasciola > Fasciola hepatica. The sequence goes on from CANUEZ040000168.1 coordinate 8,158,040, forward strand.
GTGTGTTCGCACAACAAGTCGACTTTGTTTGATCTCAGCGACTGTCAAGGTTTGAATTGATCCAAAAAAGAATTACATAAACGTATGAGCTGAGAAATGTCGGCGAGAGACCGAGCTTAATTTGCATATAATGATACAATAGACAAGCAAATTCCAAAAGTAAGACTTAATAGTGGAATAAAGTACGCGTTGACTGTATCCGAAGCTGAAATAAAACGGTTTACCCAGAGTCTATAAGCTGTGATTACTTTTGAATCCTATGCAACCTGCATGGACGAGGAGTCCGTTTTTAGAATGACAATGACTCTAATTTCCTTTATTAGTACGGTTAACCTTCAGAACGGGAACACATGGTCTGCAGTATGTGTTTATGATTCAAATACGATCACCACTGTAAACCAAAAAATGGAGTGCTCCAGTATGGGGATGATTGGGCAGAAGAGTACCGGGTAAGCATAGTGGATGAGCGTAACAACTGCAAAGCCGGTCGAGTGATCCGGGGAAATTCGTCCTATATTGCAGGAGCAATACCACTCTATTCATATCGTAGAGTTTATGAGTATTCAAAAAAACTTGATTGCTGATAATGCTCAAAGTTCACTTTCGTTATTTTCACTGTTTTCTGATCGCTGACCTCAATTTTTTGAGCACAAATCTCTGATCATCAATTTTCATGTTATGATGACCTTACCTCAAGTGGTGGTAAAACCTGAATGAATCAAACAACAAGCCTAACGGTTAAGAGATTAAGAAAATGGTCTATTGGTTACAACATCATGCGAGACATCTGAAACACAAAAAAACACTTAACCGCTTGATGCCCGTTGATATAATCCACCTTTCTGCTGGTTAATGACAATCGTTTGGCATACGTTAAAAAACGATAACAAGATAACCCAGTTCGTTTACATCTTGTGGATTAAATAACGGAAAGCCAAAGCTAACCTTGTTAGAGAGGCTATGAAACTTGGTGATGAGCACATCACAGCCTAGAAAAGGACACTGACAATTCTGAACAGCCCTACCAAGTTCAAAAGTGACCCATAGTTCAGTGGTCCACAAAAACTATGAATGTGTCCCAAATAAAAGACTGTTATAAGCAAATCTATTTCAAGAACCAGTGGCTAAATATCTACGCTGAGGCGAACCTTGACAGCGCAAAACTGCGGATGGACAAAACCGTAAAAAACAAATTTCCGACTGATGGCAGCACTCTCAAACAGCAATTTGAGAAAATGGTTGGCAGAGTTACTCATGCCGGTCGGTGATATTATCAGTCAGTGTTGCGTAAAAAACAGGCTCAAGAGGGGTGTATTGCTGAAGTATGGGAATATAAAGAAAACTAGAGACTTTATACCGTAAAACTAATATTCTCTTGAAAGAGACTATCAAAAACATTGAAAAATTACAACTCGTGAATCAAATTATCAGGTGGCCGACAAAATACACGATGTCGTTGTTGGTAGCCCACTTGGACCCATACTGGTAGACAACTTCGTTGCCGAAGCGAACATCAGAGGACTGGAACAATATTGTTGTGTACGCTGATACCTGTAAAACATGGCACACAGGAAATCTGTACATTCCCGCGTAAGTAAGCAAACAATTAAACAAGTGAAACTTTTATTGCAATTGCAAACAGTACATGTAATCGCACGGGGCCAAACAGGGCGGACAACGAATCAACAGGCAAAGATGATTCAATGCAGAAGTTTGATTGGCTGGAACAAACCGTTGGTGGTACACAAAAGCTGAAGGTGATATGCATGCGTGTGTACGTGTGTGGGTTATCGCAGTCAACCCCGACTAACAGATCAATAGGAACATCGGCCTGGAAGGAAAGCAGTCAGAGATTCGACTAGAGACAGGACCAACCAAAATACCAACGACGAATTGTTGATATATTCATAATCCATAAAGTCAATGAAAACAGAGAATATTTGTTTGATCAACAGAATTATATTTATCGACATTTCCCCTTAACATACCACAAGGTAGAAGACTATCACGCACATTGCCTGAACATCAAAATCTCCCGCCGATCGTCCAGATTCGTCGGAGAATCTGTCATTTAAAAATGCACATATTCTAGGTATTAACTAAATCTAGTGCGTTTCGTCCCAGTTGGAAATCAAAACAAACTTATTCTACTAGGCGCATGGAATTTGTGCAGATAGAATAGTGGGGAAATGTGAAAGAAGATTTAAAGGAAAAATCGAAGGCAAACTGCTAGCAGGTGGTATGTATTCACAGGCACTTATGGACTAAAGAGAATCATGTGAAACCCCCAAAAGCTCCCAAAATGCGGGCTGCCTCGGAATTTTGCTTAAAGGCTCTATCACTAGTCAATTAAAAAGCTTATAAACTTGACTATCAGGTGCACCTACGATTCGGCGGAAACAGTGAATGTCTTGGAAACCACCCGGATACCCGACCCACCGGTGGAAGAACCGGCCCCAAACTATGGCGAATCCGGATGTGGTTAGAGTTTTCATTGTGGGTGCTCAGCTGCCTAAATTAACAGAACAGAGAGACAGTTGCTTCATAGCATTAAAAAAACATCCTCATATAGATATAGAAGACGCTATAGAGGACAGTTTTGCCACCATGACATCATCGAAAAACCAGTGAAGTTAAGATTATCGACAGCACGACGTATGCGAGGGAAAAAGTATTGCTTAATCTCAGAAACAAGTTCCTACTCCTCAACTCTAGCATCAGCACCAGATAAATCAGTATCCCTGAGGGGCTGGCCATTCACAATTAGAGCCCTAATCTATGTAAGTAACATGGGCAGAGAAACAGCTTGGCCCTGCCAAGGGAAAAACTGCCCCATTCTTTTCTGGCCTCCCCCAGAAGTCTAGTGTTTGTTTGTGCACAATCTGGCTATCTTTGTGGTTTTTTTTATCCTGACCATCAAGACAATAGCCATGAAAGCAATACGCTTTACGCAAATCAATCCATTTGATTTCTCCCTTCAGATTTATGACCCAAAAAATTGTTTTCGTCCTTGAGTTTCACGCTACATTGAGGTGTAAGAATAAGTACTGTTATTCGGTTGAAACTTCCAACACCGGAAAATAGTAATCCATGCCTAGGGATACAGTTTCGCAGTTTTGATCGAAGTCAGCCAGCCTATGTTCTTGCAATAGTTGTATTACTTGCAGCTGAATCCAAATCAGGACGTGTTTTAAGGGTTCGGTTGATGAGAAATGCTTAGGAATCTGATTGCCTAATAATTCGTAGGACCATCATCAAAATCTGAATCCTTTATATTTTACTCAGAGGCAAGCCCAAGTAATTCACCGGAATGGAGTTTCCGGACCAACTGCTGGTAAGTTTCGCTCAAATCAACGCGATAATTTCTGTTATCCAATAGGCTACTGATTCTCTGTTAGTAGGTATTTTCACACCTCTGTTTTTCACACCTGCCTTTTCACGCCATTTGGTTAAACATTTCACACTTATTGTCGTTCACACAACGAACAAGATTCATCAAGTTGAAGCATGTTGTCGAGTTACCGGATTTGTTGCACATTAACTCACTCTCTGCTATCTTTAGCTGCACATATACCCTCTTTTACCCAGTACTATATGTGTCAATGCCTGAAGTGATATATCGAAAAGAAATTTCTTCGTGTTACAAGTTTTTTCATGAATCGATGGGCGTATTCTATGATAGTAGGTATTTGGCGAGAGATGCATTTGTATGTTCATGAAGAAAGAATTACCTTCGGTTAAAGCCTGAAAGGAAGATCGATTGTTAAAGAAGACTGACTTCAATACTCGCGCTGCATCGAAGATCATACAGAAGAAGTAACGAGGAGTTTTGTAGCTTTCAATGGCAATAATGAGCTTTGTTATTCACTTACCTATGCTTCAAGTCACGGTGGTTCGTTTAATTTATCATCACTCCCAAAAATCTATAAGCCACCTACATTGGGGGCATCGGTAAATAACTCAATTAACACAGTTTTACTTATTCATGATCTGTATTAAAAAGTGATGTTATAATATGCTGCAAAATCTATGGTCAGAGTGCAACTGACGGGCTGGATTTTTCGGGAAATTTGTATTCGAACTATCTGGGGTTTGGCTTTTCAAACCGATGGAGTTAATTCACACTTACCAAGCCCGATGAAAATGCTGTCAATTAAACAAGTGGGAAGAAAAAGTTAGGGAATTCGACGGTCTCCTTCGAGATGTGGAACGAGACCTGTTTTTGCCAGGATCGGGTAGGGGCGTGAATTTGGCCAGTACAACCAACTTGAAAGCAGTTGATATGTTTTTCATATAAATTCATTCGAAGTGGATAGTAATCTTTCCTGACCCTCAGTGGTCTTTTGGGTTCATATGATACAGTACACGAGTGAAAACTGGTAAAGACTTCCAAACCATTTTTCCTGGACGCAGTGACACAGACCACAAAATTTTCGGTCAATCATTCGTTCCCAGAAGTTCTAACATGAAGAAAACTAGTGTGATGCTAAGGCCTACGGTTTCTGACAAAAATTAACTGATAAAGTCTATTTTTGGATACAAACACTTACTTGTTCTCGGAATATCAATGAAGTTTAGAGGAACTCCTAAATAACTTGATCAGATTCTGCCTTTTCGGACTGCGAAGAACTTTGATTCTGTCTCATTTAACTGAATTAATTAAACAAGACATGTTAGGACGCGGGTTTTCGCATCAGAAAGAGGATACTTTTGAATACAGTTCTTATTGATTTCAGATGTATTTCAGCAGGATAGAGCAACACTGGTTATCAGAGTCTGCGGATAATTGCACGAAATTACTCTGAAAGATGGGGCCAGTTCAGTTCTGTGATTTGTTGCTATTAAATGCTCCGCACTCGGAACTCCACAAATGCCGTATTCTTCTCCACGGTTCCATGTCGTTGTTGTTGATGCTGATAACCATTTGGGCACGATTAGACACCTGATAATTCAAGCAACGGTCCGTTCTACAAATATTTGTATTACAGAATTTGCAAACAATCTGATGAACAAAGTGCAAGAAATGAGGATCAGTGAGGTTGTCCGAGTGACTTGGGGAACTTAACCGTTTGTTACTTGTGGTTTTGTCCTATGGAAGTTTATTCACGTGAGTTCTTCTTCACTACTCATGTTACATTCCGTCCACGTTTTTCGCTATGTGGAACAGAGTTTTCACCAATCACTGCTTGTAAGCTACTGGTACGGAGTTAGAAAATTATAAGTTACCGCTGTTTCAACCAACTTTGCTGTAGATACTGTGAGGCAACATGTTTTTGAACACGTGATTATCAAGACATCTAAAGGAGGCAAGCCTTTGCCATGCACTGTCACGAAAGGTATTCAGGTCAAAGTGGAAACAGTTCAGGGTAACAACAAAAGGCACGAAATAACCCTAAGTCGAAAAAAATAATAAAATACCATTGAAATACGGCTTGGCCAATGAAAATCGAGGATCATTATCGGAGCGGCTTGCCTATGTTGTCCGTTTATACGAAGCCCAGAGAAATTCCCACCATTATGAATTTGCCTGTAAGTTTTTTACGCTCACAGTAGCTTACGCCACTAGCCGGCCTCGAACTACTGACCTTCCACTTAACAGCCGGTGCTGCTATACCGGAGGAGCTATAGCGATACAGGTAACCGAACGCGTAAAACACCCGTGAACATATAATGCTGCGCAAATCATTATTTCAGGGACACAACAATTCTTAGGATTCAAGGTGCTGGGCTAGCATTGTTGGCTACTTCACAACTGGTGGTGGCCAAATGGTTTAGTGCTTTTGACTACCATCTCGGAGGTTTGAATCCTCGCCATCTCTGGTTACTTTGGTGGTGGACAGTAATCCACCGTCGTCCGGATCGTTACTTCCCCCGAACATGGGGACCTTATGTGGTTCTCCGTCACTCCAAGTCTCGGGGTCTGGTTGCCGGTTATCCCAAATAGTGCAGTGGGCCTTCATGCGTGTGGGGTATAACTCATTCCATTACACTCATGCGTAAGCATGTAATGGAAAAAATGGGATGTACAGCACACAAGGGAACGACGGATCCCAAAAAAATTTTGACATATATGTAGGATTACTGAAGGCACGCATAGCAGAAACGATGTGGATAATAGAAAGTATGCTTAAATTTCTCCCCCATCCGGATAGTTATGTGAAACTTGGATAGGAAAAATAGGTACGACAGAAACAGGTAAAAGAAAATTTTGTGTTCAACCAAAATCACAAACGATTTGATATATATCTCACATCTACTTGTGAGTAGCCTGTGAAATTGATTGTACTTTGTTTGGCTGAGTGTCTTTTGGATTCCAGCTTGCACACAAAAACCTCAGGTCATCCCATCAATCTTTCACTCAGAAGCACCAGACTCCAGTTTAGCTCTTATCGGAGTTCAGCAGTGGTGCATACGAACCACCGCACCCAGGGTCCGAACCCCGGCCTTTTCTCCTGAAAGGCGTGTGTGCGTGGTTGGTCGGATGACCTGAGGTTTGTGCGTGGTATGTAGAGTCCGAAGGCGTCCAGCCGAACAAAGTATCGCAAGTAGTTTTGAGATATACCAATAAGTATTTATTATTCGTGCTGCAGAAGGGGTGCATTGCACGGCTCCCCACTGTGAACGGCAGCTTTATCAACCAATAATTACACTGCTTCCGCAAATGTACTATGGAACTAATTGAATATCATCAAAAAATCTGACGAAAGGGAGTATATTTTTCCGTTAATTTCATTTTCATTCCCTTACAATCAAATTTAGATGCGAACAAAACAGATTCAACGTAGTCCGTTAGTCTATCAGCCAGACATCTAGACAGTCAGTCTGGGGGACGGTTAGCCAATCACTAAACAGAGTGAAATTAAGTACCATATTTAGAGGTCTGGATCGACATCGCGTTCGAGAATGACATTATCGATCTTTGACCACAAAAACCGGAGTGTTTGAACCAACTTCTTTGTGAAGAACAGTTTAGCGGTCATGTGCTGTTTGCCTCGATCATACCACCGAGTCCTATATCCGACTACTGTTCGCTAATTGGATGACGTTCTGTACTGGATGTTAAGTAACTTCGCCGAATCCACTGTGTAACCTGGTTCTAACTGACAGGGTACAACACAACTGACACGGCCACCAACAAAGCTGGTACTCTTCGACTCGATTGGATAGGTGCTTTGCCGTGTAATCCATATGAAAGGCAGCAAAAATCCACTTGGATTGAGAAAATACCGTTAAAGTTTTCGATAAAGTCAGTTTATACATGTTTAATTTACGGTGAGAGATGTCGAGGAGTGGCTTTGCAGGTGAAAAAGACCCTTCTGATTCTCTTAGTTGTGGCACTTTTTCGAATAACTTTGGGTTTTCATATTGCATTGGCAAACCCGCTTGGACCACAGTTTTCCGACAGAGTTCTGAGCACCGTTCTTAACAAATTCATATTTATACCAATAACGCATAGTTCAAGAAGCAGTTTACTTCACCCTTTCTAAACAGGCTTTAGGCCGAACCCAAAATGGCTTAGCCACGATCCAGAATACCATAATTAAACCCATAATTCTTTAGCCAAAATCCACGGTCCTTTAGCCAAGCCGCCGCAATCTTGTCAGATCAAAAGTATCGGAATATTACCATATGGAGATAGCGGAACAATTTATTTTTTCTTCACAAAAACTAACGTTACGAAGTTGACTGAATAAGTGAGAAAGTGTGACAGACGTACACTGCGCACTTGACCGTGGAAATGGTAGCAAATGCTGCATTGTAAATTGGTTGAGGAAGGCTTAAATGATGTGCCCCTATTGTCGAACCACGTGGTACAGCCCGTATGACTGCTGCATCTTCAGTGAACTAGTCCTTTATGTACTGAAAATCTCAAAAGGAATAAAAGTATTAAGGTTCTACCCATTTGGATCTACTTAATGCCTCTTACGGGGCGTTAGAAAAGGAAGGTAACATGAGGTAAAATGAATTTGGTGGTGGGTGTGTAATTGTGCTTGCACAACCCTCCTATGAGCAGGCGCACTCGTAAATACAAAACTATTGAAACGCCTGGTTTCTCAGTAGCAATAGTCGCTAGGCAGCTCGAAAGTACCTCAGTAAATATATACTATGTAACCTATTGTGCGCCTTCCGTCATTCAGGATACCGGTGACAGATGAACACTCTATGTTCAAGTTAGATCCTTTACTTGACGGTAGGCTTTGGATGGCTTTACTACTTATTTTTGAGCTCTCATAGCTGTTACAACACCATATATAATGGTTGATTTCTTCCAAATACAACCCAGTAGCTGCAGCCAATCGGATTTTATTGTGTCCAAGTTTCGTTCGATTGGCTGAACAGAATAGTGACGTTCTTCCAGCAATCGATCATTATGTGAATTCTGATATTTAAATATTTCCGGTTTAGACGTTAGAATACTCTTTAGCTAATAAAACTTGTTTTTAGTGCCTCACAACCGTCAAAATAGGGCAAATGTTATAAGTATCGAAACAGATATTATAAGAAACAATTTGACCTGCTGAGTGATGTGCACGGGAAGAATTTCCGCATCCTCTTCTTCAACTGCCTTGGTAAGTTTTTATCCACCACGTCACACAAATGCCTGACAAACTCTTTGATGAAGTTCGTCTTGTAGGATATAACGAAAAAAATAAAGGATTGGTTTCCCATTCGTTTAGATAAATGGGTGTACTAAGGCGCAGTTGATATAATTACTCCGCCATCATAGTCGTCAGTTTATTTATGTTGCGAAATTTGACGCCGTCACTGTCAGAGAAATTGCAACATACGGGCTGTATCGCATGGTTCGCCTATAGAGGTACATCATTTGAACCTTCTCCGATCAATTTACGATGCAGCGTTTGCTGCCATTTCCACGATCAACTGCGCTATGTACGTCCGTCACCCTTTCTCACTTATTCGATCAGATTTGAAACACTAGTTTTTGCAGAGAAAATGAATTGTTCCAACATTTGTTGACGTCATAATATTCCGATACTTTTGATCTGACTAGATTGCGACGGCTTGGCTAAAGGACTGTGGATTTTGGCTAAAGAATTGCGGGTAGTGGTTAAATAATTATTGGTCATGGCTAAAGAACAGCGGGTCACGGCTAAGCAGTTTCGGGTTTTAGCTAAATCTTGCTAAGAAAAGGTGCCAAATGACTTGCAGTGTATTTTTCATTTTGTTCTATTCAAAGAAACACTGAGGCAATACCATATCCTTGCTTTACGAAGTACGCTGATACAACCTTGGGGAATCGTGAACTTTTTACGGTGGATGGAATCTCTAGAAACTTGGCTTGTCAAAACCAGCTGTTTAAATTCTCCACTTCGTAGAAAAGCTTTGGCTGGAGTCCAGCTGGTTGTCAACTATGGTTAGGTTGTCAATAAACTGTGAATAAGGTCAGTTTTTGCGATGAACTGGCGACGTAGCATCTAATGTCGGATAAGAACGCGATCGGAAGAGGTGTGTGCGCAAACGACCGGAAAATGGTATTTTTTCGTGGTGCTGCTTTACCCCTATAACGATAAATCCCATTTAGGCTGTTTATTTGTTCCATGTGTACTTGGGCAATGGACCATACATCCTCATACGCCAATACATAAATATTACTCGTATGACTCATCCTACTTGAACTTTGGTTATTGATTATAGCAGTGCGCATGCCTCGTGTGCAAGATTCCCCCTTACGTCATGTGACAGAACTTGGCATATTTATTCCTACCAATCACATTGTTCATGTGTCGGTAAAATTATCTATGCGTTTGCTGTACAAATTTCACGCTTAAGAGATTCCATATTTTGTATTTAAAAAGAAAACCAATGTACAACTCATCCTTGCCATACTGTAATCGTGTAATGATGAATAAAATGTGTAGTCACCATCGAATTGCGTACAAAACCCCTGTAAAGCAAATCGAATTTTCCAAGCATTATTCTTATTTTATATGCTTGTGCCAGAATTAATCTAATACCTAATGATTTTAATTACTACATAGTGAACCTACCACCTGCACGGGATTCGCAATAAAATAAAATACGCCAATTTGCTCCTAGCCGATTCGAATACTTTCCAAAACCCGATGTGACGCTGTTTTGTTTTTAACCCTTTTTGTTCAACCAAACGACTCTCCGATCTCAGCGCGGCTGATTTTCTGTCTTATAAAATGACCACAGACCGATGTATACTGAAAGCGGCAGTTTTCTAGCCGATGCACACATAAGCACAACAGTGATCGCCCATCAGATGCTAGTCATCCGACTCGGTTAATCACGTTTGATTGGGACATTCATTTCCCTTGCCAACGTGCCTACACAGACAAGATCGCTCCTTCAGGTCAACTGAGGTTTGTCTACAAGGAGGTTTTTCGAGACGAGCACATTTGTCTTTCTCTACCACGGCTTGTTCTAGATCTGGGCCACCATACTCACGGCCTGAAGGTCACTTCTGGACTTATCTGTATTCAAGAGCCAGTTCACGTGTCCCGGGGATTTCACTCCGAGCAATGCAGCCATTAAATTTATACTTTAGGGCCCACGTTATATTTGATGGGTATCAATCTTCCCATTTATCCAATAAGGAGAGACACAAGCCTTACTAAAGTGTGAAAAATCGGAAGTTCCTTATAGGATGACAAAGAAAATACCGTAGAAGCTAGTGCCTTATTACCGGTAATACTAATCTGATTATTGACATCTCCATCCTAATGAGGACCACCATGACTCCCGGCACCGCCGAGAAGGATAAAACAAGAATTAGGCTAGAGTCGAATAAGAAAGAAACGCTTAAGTTAAGTTACGGCTATTTTTAATCCACACTTCTGACATCTTCCGTCAAGCATACGTTAGTATCGTCTACTAATTCTCACTGAAGACTGTATAATAATGAACTCATCATTGACAGTCACGTTTCAAATCTGAATGGTACATATATTTTGACAAGAGGTCAATTTCCAGAAAACTGTTTTATTTTTTCTAGTTACTTAAATCTATTCCAGCTGTATTTCAAAGATGCTTCCACTAAATTTCCTGTATCTGGATTGAGAGTAGTTATTCTCTTGCTGGAATCACGTGACAGGTGGATCATTTTCACATCCTGTAAATTCTCAGGGGTTTTGACTTCTTTAAAATACTACCAGGACAAAATAATTCAGCCTACATCGTGGTTAACTAGAAGGCTTTTCCAGTCGTCCGTTAACCATATCAATTTACGCCAAATAACGGCCTTAACGTAAAACTAGGCGCCATTTGTAAGCTTTTTGTATCCGGGGTCAGTGAAGCACACATTGTCGGAGAATTCATAGCAAGCGTGTTGTATGGTTTTGAGCAAGAAGTAGTTGTACTGCTTCTGGATGTATAAAGCGTCTCTGTTATTTTGATGACAATATGAACTGAAAATAGAAATCAAAAGAAGTAGAAGTGTTATTTAGGAACTTTCATTGATTTGAGTTTCGCTGTCAACTCCGAGCTTTTCCGGTTGGAACTGTCGAATTCAGATTTAGTTGTTCTCATTCGATCGGCCAAGCAATGCGGTTTTGATTTCGTGTTCTGGAAGAGGAGGTGGACGAGTGGAGAGGAATAGATTTTCAATCAGTACCATCTGCTTGTGTCTAAGAAGCTTAGAAAGACCGCTGGTGAATGTTTAAAAAAAAAAAAAATGGTTGAGAAGGCGAAATTTGTTGTCTTATATTTTGGTCATTCAAATATTAACTAATTCAGTACAGTACAGTGAGATAAATTTTATTCGGCCACGATCAAAATAATTGAAAATAAATCCTGCTAAATGGTGTCTTCAGTGCATATTTAATCCTGTTCGAAAGAATATTCTCATACTTGTTTTCAATTTACCACTGATACCTACTTTATTTCTAGCCGAATTGAAGATCAAGCGGATAGATCTGTTTACATTTTGATTATCAAGTGTCAACTACATTTGATTACAAACAACACCTTTCTGTTACGGTGTATTTTTATCACTGGAGGTCCTCTTGGAGTCTCTGTGGCTCTCTACCGCAAGTCGTTTATTCATCTTAGTCCATTCCGTGTTGCTGTGCAGTGGGTCCCAGTTATTATCTGTATATTCCTTTGAATGAAGATGTAACACGGGGTGAGCAAATACCATTCTTCAGAGGTGATTTTTGGGGGGCCTATATCTGAGCATGACTTTGAATCCACGTTCGTAATCAACGGTATGAAGTAACCACGGTATTTTGTGTTGGATTAGGTCTTGTTGGGATTATTCCATCTCGTAGAGCCACCAGTTCCTAACAGGAGCTCGTAGTCCGACAAATACGGCACCTTCAAACTACCCCGGACGTGCTGCTTGCAGTTATTTTATGCTAAAAATAGAAAGAGAAAGAGGGACACTGAGACGAATTGCCCATTTATTGCTTCCAGTCCGGTCCGACAGAATCCCCTTCACTGGCTGTGGTTCACACATGTAAGTACAAATTCCTAGCCGTTTCCGATATCGTATCACCAACGTCAATTCTCGCTTATTTTGTTTTTATGAAAGTCTTGCCCATTTGATCTAGGTCGAACTAAATCAACCCCGGAACACAGGGAAACTAACTGTTAGAAACTCCAATGCCGCTGTGAATTGCCAAGTAGATCACTACTGAGTGAATTTTGGTGAGAAAACGAAAACGTTATTCTCGAATAAACGACCACTCACAATCCCATTCTTCGCCACAGATATGCGCCTGCGGATAGGCGACGCGATCCATATCACCTGTTGAGGGAAAAAGACCAAAGGTGGACTAATAGAGAGAAAATCACGGGTATTCTTCCCTTACGGTTTTGACTTTTGGATTTAATTTCTGTAATGGTTAGTAACGGGAGCAAAGTTGATGAGATACTCAGAAGCGAATAAAAGTCCTTTGACGGTCGTAAGGGGGAAAACTACGACGTTTGAATAGTAGTAGTAATAATAATACTGATAATGATAATAGCAATAATAATCATAATTTCAACAGGATGACCGGTCACTCATAATTAATTATGGTATCATGTTGAGAGTTACCTCAGGTTTGTACGTGGAATCTGACTTTGGGTCAGAAAAAAATCAGTCTTTCCTGATACGGTCATCCACTAGATACCACATTACTTACTACCAGTTAAGTGAGAAAGCACTATGATCATACGAATAACTTATGCTTTTTTGGCAGCTTCTTCTTACTACAAAATTTGGAAGAAATACGTTCATTCCGAGCAATTTAGAGGAATTTTAACTCCAGGCATGGTAACAGACTCAAACAAAATCGATCAGCTAGAATGCAAGCTAGAAGAGCCTTTCAAAATTCGTGCTTGCCAGTGGAATTAAACATACACTATTCATCGGATGAAGTGAGCCTGCCGAGGCATTTTTTCTTTGAAACAGACTACTATACACCATTTTCGTGCACAACCGGTTTTTGATTCATTCTATCTGGTCAAATGCGCCCGATTTCAGTAAATTTATCAAATGAATTCGGCGTCCAAATAAAAAATGATCAGCAATGTATAAACAAGTAGGAAGGGGTGCATTCGGACAAATCGATGATGAAGCAGCGAATTTGCTGTCTGACAATTTCGTGCCTGTTAAATTGTGGCCGTCAACTTCACCGTACCAAGTAGATGGAAAAAGTCATAGGCATTCGTAAATGTATCCAATGTGTCTCAAATTGAAACAATTCCAGCTGAGCCAAGTCTTCGCAAGCGGTCATTGCGCAAATACCACTGAATTGCTTCAGTCTGATTGATCATGACAGTTTCTTCTAGGATCATTTGAATTGTTTTTTGATGCAAGTAACATGGTATTGCATCTGGATGACAGGACGAAATTCTCGCCCAAGCCCACCACTGGTTTCGCGACTGATGCCGCTCATCCGGTATGTGTACCGGGCACTCCCTTGCCCAATCATCCCTATAATAGAGCACTCCACGGTAGGTTTATCACCCTAATCTCTTTTGAATCAGTAGGACCATGGGTGGAAGAAGAGCCCATTTTTAAAATCTCAGGGTAGTTCTTCGAGAGTTATTTTTTCCATTAGTTGCGCAGAACCATGGATAACGTGGCTTACTAAATGGGAATAATGCTCTATCTCTTACACTGTTGAAACCCGGTTGAGGATAAATCTATTGGAACCGAGCTCCTCGGTTTTCCCCATTGGAAATAGGTAACCTGACTTTAAGGCGGAAAGAGTGGGAGAGAAAAGGTGCACTCACCGATCAAATTCTCCATTCTGTTTGCGATGAACGAAGGGCCTTTTTTCTTTATCACTAAATGGGCAAGATAGGCGAGATACAGAGGCTCCGAATCACTGCGATAGAAAAGCTATTTCTCAAAAGGCTTCTGTTCACCAACATGTTCCAAATCATCATGAGATCGTTACAACATTAGCGAATAAGTACCACAGATAATCATGACCTAAGTGACTCTTCCGATTGTTTCGACCTCAAAACTGAACATTCAGAGGGCACAGTTCTGTTAAGGAATTTTCGAAATGAAGTTTTGCCTCAGGAAACAATTACTGTGATGATCAATCATGCATTAGCACATTTCAAGCAATGAAAGAGTGAAACCCAGATTGTCAAAAGTCAGTTCTTTAGGAAAGGCAATTAGTTTATTGTTGCGGTTTGCAACATGGAAATTTCAACCGCTGTTCATTCGTCGGTGTTTTATGAAGCCTTGTGTACCAGTAAAATAGCTCGACATACAAAGTGCCATACAAAAGTCTCCTGCTGACCAATCAGAAAATCCAACTAAAGTCATCTAGACAAGGACAAGTCCGACTCGTCCTTCCCGTTTTAGAAGCTTCTACTTGAATACCGGCCGGTAACTTTGATCACTCCGTATTCCGGGCAGTAGATGCTCCTTTCCAGTCCATGGTCCTACTGGGCTACCCGTCTCATTCCTTGGCCAATCCTTTTTCGGTTTCCTTCCCCACAACTTCGGCACCCCTCCCCCTCCCTTTATCTCTCTGCTTCATCATCGTCCTCCTTTGATTTTCTCAGATGGACCCTGTTCTTTCTTATCCAACGATTACCAGACTTCTTTGTTACACGCGACAGAACCTTTCCTTTCGTCCAGGTTACTTTTGTCGGTTTCACTGCTTGAGTTTGGGCTGTATAAACTGGCTTAAGTGGCGGAGTGGTTTACTGCCTCGATCGTAAAATTTTTTTCGTACTGCTGTACACCTTTTTAGCTTCAGTTCAATTACTGACGTTTTTACGACATCTGAAGCTATTAACTCAGCCCTTACAAGCAGGATCCTGCGAGTCTATCTTCTAGATAGGCATTTCGTCGGGCTTGTTCACACAGTTTCAGAAGGCTTATTTCGAAACTGGAGTAGAGCGATAAACGGATTCCTTCCGTCGGCCTTGCACTTATTGAATATCTTTGCCTATTTGACCGCGATTGCTACTTTACCACTGAGCTGACTGTGGTAAGGACCGGTGATGTGATAGTCCAACTGCCACTGTTCTGAGAATTGTCGGAATTCCTTGCTGCCAAAATGAGGACTACCGTTAAAAATCAGACGAATTGGGATTCCGCATGGTGCGAAGTTAGCTCGCATTTTGTTGATAATCTCTGCAGTTGAGTCTGTCATCAGATGGGCGACTTCGAACAAGTAAGTTCGGTAGTCAACGGCCACTGAGTAACCTTCCTTTAAGTGGCAAAAATATCCAACACTCCAGTTTGCCAAGGTGCTGCTCACGTCTCCATCCTTTCGCTTGTTTGTTGTTGGTCAAAATGCTTGAATGATTCGCAATTTACAGCTATCCGTTTAATCTGTTCTGTCATACCCGGCAAGAAGTACTCTTATTTGGTCCGAATGACGCATCCATTGGTACCTGGTTGTAAGTGGTGTAACAGACGAGGAACATCTTTCCGAAAGACTCACGGGACCACCAAAGGCTCACCTCAGAAAATAAGTTCTTTCCCTGTTTTTAGAATATTACAAAACTTGAAATGAGGTAATTCTTCTGCTGACAGAGTCCTCTTATTTTCAGGTCAACTATGAACTATGACTTCCTTCAAAGACTGTAAGCGCTGATATATCTTCCTGTCAATAAGGATTCTGAACAATTCGAACTGCCTAAAGCCAACCTAATATTCACCATTACATCTTTACACTTCTCCGTAGTCGATAGCGTGGCTGGTGACTGTGTGAGCTACGAAAATCTGTTTGCCTTATCTATAGTGTAGCTCGCCGTTATGCTTTTGGTGACGTATTAGTATTGATTTCAGTCTCCTAGAGGCTCAGTGTGGTAGCTTATTCACTATCAAAGTCAATGGCTTATGATCTGAATATGTACAGAAGTCGGCCAGTGGTGTTATCGCTGAACCGCCCCAGAGCATATATAAGTGCCAGTAGTCCTTCTTTGATTTGTGCATATTTCTGTTCACTAACTGTTGATGCCCTGCTACGATAGTCGAGTGGGGGTCTATTTTGTAAAAGAACGGCTCCTAAACCATGTTGACTACTATCACCTGCATGCACAGAGGAAAGGTGTGATCATAATATGCTCGCACTGGGGCTTTCACGGTAAGCTATTTAACGCCATCATGTACTGACTGCTGTCCACCTGCCCATATCAATATTTATCATGTTTTTGTTATTCGGTGGATCGGTCTCATCAATCCCAGTTCTTCTGGTAAGAACCGGCCCGAATACTTGATAAACCCATTAAAATGTGAGATACATTTCACATCAGTCGGCTTGGGCATATCTACAATCGTGCTTACTTTTCCCGCATCCCACATGGTACCATCGACGGCGAGAACGTGGCCGTTGAACTAGACCGCTGTTTGACAATGTGTCAACTTGTCCCGTTCCAGTTTAATTCCATCATGGATATATCGCTGCAGAAAAGAATCAAACCTTCTGTTGGATTCCCTGACGTTTAGCCGAAAATTAGAATATCATCTGCTACACAGCGTACTCTAGGTAAGTCTTCCATTGTCCGGAGAATCCCCTTCTGAAATATTTTACCCGATACCTTGAAACCGAAGGGTAGTCGCTTCCAGCGGTGACCGCCAAGCGGAGTGCCAAACATGGCCAAATAACTCGAGGCTTCGTCCAGCTCTAAACGCCAAAGCGATGAAGGCAGATCAATTTTCGTAAAGTACGCGAGTCTGACAAAGCCGATGCGATATCGTCAGAACAAGTAACGAAAAGTGCTCTCCTGTGTGCTTTGCCAAAAGGTTTAAGATCAGTGCGTTCAAAGGAAGGAGTCGCCCATGACTTATTACAGCGCGAGTTACCAAATAATAAAGTGTGTAACAAGGGATTATATATATACCTAATACGTATTATATGTACATCGCACGCAGTGTCACAGCACAACTCGCCACTGAAGA
Organism: Fasciola hepatica; assembly: GCA_948099385.1. NCBI lineage: Eukaryota > Metazoa > Platyhelminthes > Trematoda > Plagiorchiida > Fasciolidae > Fasciola > Fasciola hepatica. Next base: position 8,175,387 of record CANUEZ040000168.1, read on the forward strand.
TAATGCTACCTCTGTATGGCTATTTCACCAGACTTGTAATGAATGATCACCAGTGCACATTCACCGCTGCTGCACTGGGATTCCAACTCGATTTCAAATCAAGAGCCTAAGCTCCTGGCTATCCGGGCTGGCTCACAGCTGTTTGTTTGCCGTCATTACTAAATGATATAACGAATTTTCAAGTGCTGCAAACCGTTATCAGTACAACGATCGAATCCCATAAAGAACTAATTCTCCGGAGCTGCCTACGTAAATCGAAGACGTCCCGATATCAAGGGTAACCTCTAGAGCTTGACTACTTTATCAGTATGAGTAGTAGACAGACTGAACGGATGCACCGCGTCGGATTCCAATTTACAGGGTGGAATTCCCACCTCGAACCAAGTTTGGGTCAACTTGCCTATGCTGTCTGCGTGCGCTTTCTGCGAACCCCGAAAGATCACATCCATTGTGTTACCATTACCCAGATATGTTGGCCTTCCACCCGTTAGCCCAGATCAAATGGATAGAACTTGAATCCGACTTGCCTCCACCGTCATGTGCCAGCTTGTTCTTCTACCCTCTCTGTGGAGCAGATTTTCTAGCTCTTGTTCCCATGTCACCTACGTGTCCGCGTCTGCGCTCGGCCGATCTGTTCGCCTTATCTGACCGTGTCACTCATTTGTGGCACATGGTTTGCACGTACACTCCAACACTGTCACTGTTTCCGCACCCTCGTCTCCTCTCTCTCTTGTTTGTTCTGGTCCCATTATATTATGTCGCTCTCTTTATCAACTTCGGTCTAGTCTGCACAGTCATTTATCTACCTTGTTTTTGTTGTTAACCACTGAGCCCCAGTTATGTAATGTTATGTAATCTGCAACCTTCATCCCCTTTGTTTCCTGGCTCACTGATCTACCGATCTTCACACAAACTCAGTTGGTGCCATTGTGCACGCTCTTGTTATCATACTCCACCCCGTCTTGTCGTCTTTTCGATGACCTTTTGTATTGTTCATTGGTCTGAACCATATTTGCTCTCCTTCGTCTCCACTCTGTGCCCTGTGACAAATGGCCTCCTCACGATTAAGCGGGCAACGACAGGACTATCACTGTCCACTTGGTTGTGATTGGTTATCCTCCTCTACCTTTCACGTAACTGCCTGTCTCTTTGCTTGTTATTTGACTTCGCTCTGGATCCTGCCTGTGCGAGCTTGTTATCCTATTTGACGGGTTATTTGACATTCCTTGCTTGGTCTGTACATGATAGCCCGTTGTCCACAAATTGAGGTATGTATCCATTGCTAACTGAATGATCCTCCCTCAGTACACGTAGTTAAGTGAGCTTGTGTTCTCTAACTTGTTTCCCAGCGAGTCACTCAATAACTGGAACACAATCCTATACATCATGCCATAACAGAAACAAATCGCTCTAGAAAGTAGCTCTTCAGGAAAATGGCCTAGTTTAAAAAAATTAGATAATGAAGAAGGCTGTATCAACCACTGGACTTTACCTTTGAAAAGCCGGTCACGGAAGGGTGCTACTTCATAGAGAAGTTGGGTTAGACAAGCTATTGAGAGCCAGCCCCGAACAGCCTGATGGTTAACTGTTTGACTCAGTCGACCACCTCGGGCTGGAATCTAAGTGAGGGCTCGACGGACGTTCACTTTCCCAACAAGGATGGTACAGCTGTGCAGTGATTTCACGGTTTCTAATGCTGATTTGAATGTTGATTCTGTATGGTGAATCACACTACTAAATATGTTCGGTGGAAAAACTGCGAATAAGCTAGCCACCAATCGGTCGATCTACTTTTGCCCTACTATTGGACAAAATAAAATGATATGGCATATTAAATAAGGGATAGATGTGTGAAAAATACAGCCTGAACGGTTTAACTATCGACATGTGTGCGATACTCAATCCTGCACGTTATATTTCAACTCAGCGTTGGACTTGAAACACAAGCAATTTAACAAATGATTCCTGACAAAACACGAGATAACAATACGATACTTCCACCTGGTTCAAATAGTAATGAAGCTTTCTGTGAATCAGCTGATAAATCTGGCGTCTCGATGAGAGAAAACTGCATCTCACTCATGAATCAAATAAATTTACATCGTATGGTTTCAACTTACAGCGACATGGACAGCCTGTGAGAAGGAATCGGAATGACACATTCAAAACCATTTTGATGTTAAATCAGTTCAATAAATTGTCTGAGCAGACAGTCGTCGAACCAGCAATGCGTTTTATTTTGACAAACATCAAGATACTTGTGTTTGCGACAAGTACTATTACATAGAAACCAAAATGGGCATACCTTAGTTTATAATTTGGCAAGACACTCAGATCTAGGTTCAGATGTATCCTGAGTGTCTTTCCGACTGCAAGCAGTCTGCGAAACAGAATGACGATATTCTCCATGACTATGAATACAGTTAGTATTTTCACCTGAAGTGGATGATTTTCATAAAATTTGCTTCATCGGGAATGCTATCTCATCACTGATCGATGTAACATAGTACGTATATTGTTCAGTGCAACTTTATTTGTCGGTATTTATCACTTCGACTCTTATATCAGATATATGGACTTCTTAGATGACCCTGCCTAGGACTAATTATCACTCTGCAGGCCAGATCGAATCTGATGACAAGGTCTGCACAAATATTGATGAGACCAAGAGTTGTCTTCTTTGTACTAGTGATTTTACTTTGAAAGGGGATAACACATTTTTGAACTAAACCTTCAGCGCAGCGTACAATAGCACCATAAAATGATAAGGGATAGTGGGGTTACAAGATAAACAATGAAATCAGCTAGACAATCACACATTGAGTAACATGAACAGGACAAGTCAAAATGAGCCTACCCCCGGGTTTTGGCTCGTCAGAATCATTAGAAGTGAACTTACATCCATTGCAACCGTTACTTCCTAAACCAAAATAAAAGGGCATCACTTTAAACATGTTGATCTACATTCATGGAGATTTGCATTCGATTTGGGATGCATAACTTTCAATCTTCAAAACACTTATCACGGTCATCTATACTTTTAACAAAAATGTGTTGCTTAGGGTTCGTCGGTCATCCAAGATAATGTTGAAATGGAGAAATTCTTTTTGATACTCACCTGAGGCATTGACAAACGTGACGCAAATTATTAAAACAAAACAGATTAGGCAATAGTTCATCGTGTTTGTTTTGCTTGAAAGTAAACATTTCCTGACCAAGTGGCACTGGTCATGTGGATGACTCCTATCCACCAATCAAACATCAGTTGATTTGAGGCGCATGCTATTGGTGGAAAAGTTACGCACCTAGATCAATTGTCTGCCACGGAAATCGGCAAACTACTGTCCATAAAGAAGGTGAAGGTGAGCGGTCCACAGAAGATCAGCGGGTGAGTGCCATATGTCTTTGGTTTCATTGAATCACTTCATCAGTGCGCTGTTTCGCTGGATCTCACACCGGTGGCTCAGTTAAATATAATCTAAAATTCCACACAGTTGACTAGTTGGTACTCATATCTCGTGAAAGTTATACTTTGGAAGAAACATGAACTGGTGATCGATTTGAAACGGAAACATCTAAATGCATGATAGAAGGTATTTTTTGCGGAAAATGACAGAAATAATAGATAAATATAAAGTAGTTCGAAGGCTAACCTGCAAGCAGGTGGCTGTCCAATGGAAGTTCATATCGGGTGGGCAAACAAGTGGAAAAGCTTGATATAAAAGTTGTCCATGGGGAAATAAGAGAGCTTGAGAAAGAAAGAGAGAGAGAGAGAGAGAGAGAGAGAGAGCAGTCTAACCTCATCGGATATTGTTATGCGCGACAGTGGATAAGTTCCGTCAGTTCAGTGTGAGCTGAGATGACTCACACAAAAGGAGTACGGGGTCACTCATTAGTGCCTGAGGTATTATCCATGCGTGTGAAGTGAGCTACAATGCGGTCAAAGAAATTTTTGAACAAAAAGAACCCTTTTACTTCTGCATGAAGCAGTAAAGGTGCTGGAAACGGGGCTGTGACGCACTGACATATTGAAATCGTTCATCCTTTGGTCATGCGTGGACTGGCTTCCTTGAAGGCCATGCGCATAAGAGTCAGATGGTCCTGATTGTGCTGGAAGAAGTGAAAAATATCTTTTTGGAACTGCCTACAAAGCCGATCGCCGGAACCATAAAGCCAAGGAAACTCAAAAACAGCCTGACAATTATGGGGAATACTCTATTAAACAGGAATGATTATTAAAACGGTATTTCGCATGAGATTATAACAAATCACTACTGGAAAAACAAAGGTCAAGTTCATCGGCTTTGCACTAAACACATTTCTTTCACAGTTTCAGTTTCATTTTCGAAATAATGTTCCATGCTTTCAGTACGTGATGAGACGCGAACCATGGTAAGGAAATTACGATCTTTAGGTTGACAAATCTAAATACGTGGGAGTAAAATGTACTTAGACTTCTTTACCCCGGTTCACAAAATCACTGGGAGCATTGAAGTATCTTGAAAGTGAATCATTTGTTAGTTATCACACGATTAGTGGACTCCGTCAGTTGAAGCAAGCTTACTCAAGTTTTCTGCGGTCGAATTTTCATTATTTGATTTGAATCGTTTCTTATCGAAGGAAGTATTTTGCACCGGCTTGAAATCAAATACGATGCCATAGTACCAATAGAAATTACAAAAATGGGATAGAAATACGAAAGATTATAAGAAGCAGAGAGAAAGAGATAACAGCCTGCCATTATTTTGCTCTTTCATCGTACATATTTTGACGTTTTCTCCTTATCTGAGTAACATTTTTGCTTCCAAGGAATACAGGGCTTCAACCGAAGTTTCGAATTGCATACAAAGATATCTTGATTGATCGATTAAATGATTTCCTCTCACGCGTGCAAAAGACAGTTCGTATGACCCCTTATCCTCCCGTAGACTCGTGACCAACCTGCTGCATGTTAGCGTTCCTTTGGGGATTGACACTCCGCGGATTGTTTGCACCGCTCGTATGGTCAGAGTATGAAAATTTATCGTCCCACTTCCCGACCTTCTCAACTCTTTTTTGATAGGCTGTCTTTGTAATAACAAATCAACCTTCCTGTATCTCTACACTTATCCCTGGGTTAAACAGAAAAATGGTGAAATAAAAACTGCTGTATATATTAAGCCATAAATGTGGTATCTGTGCCACATGCATAACACTGTCTTTGAGAAAAATCGATTTTCCGAACTTCGTAGGGCTGCAGTGTTTCACATCATCTTACCAGTTGTCTTCAACGGCTCACATTTAGTGAACACCATTCTGACAATTATAATAACTAAACATGGGGATCGATCACTCATAGTGCATTTATCAAGTTTTAAAGAAACCCCAAAAAGACATACTGTGAAATTAGATGGACAGTTCAACTTGACGCATCACGCAAGTAAGGTTTACATTTAGCATGTTGCGTATGAGTGTACTTGAACCATCTGTCACACCAGATCTTTGTGACTTGATGGCAATTACTGACGGTTTTATCAGTAGTTGATAACAATTAACGAAAATAGGGAAATCGAAGTGGGCATCCAAACTTCAGTATTCCAAAGTTCATTGGCCCAATTTTACCACCTTAAAATAGAACTTTTCTGTCACCGTTAGAAGCAGAATTAAAATAAAAATGCATGCAAAGTAGTTTTGGAAAACCAGTGACGCTCATCTGTTAAGTTCAAAAAGAAATTTGAGCGAGAACCACGGAAGCAGTCATTTTAGTTTAAAAAACTAACCATTTAATTTAAGAAAAAAATATTTTTCATATCAATTTTTATCCCTCAGCCAATGGAAAAATGAAGACTTGAAAAGAAGCTGACCATTACACTTTATTATCCAATCACAGAATAATCAAACCACTAAGTTCAGCACTTCACAAGTTTGATTTTGATCTTTCACTCGATGAGCCGCATAAAAATTAGGTTTTTATAATTAGTATGAAAGAAAATCAATCCTCATGAAATGCTTCACTTTAAACTGCCCACGGAGTCCCCGGAGATGAGTAAAACAAAGGAAAAACGATACCGAGCGCTCCTACTTGTCCATAGTAAACATCGGAAAGAGACTGTAATCCATTGTCCTCATGCTCGCTACCGATCTGACCTTTTGAGGGCTTATGCGGTTCCCCTCTCCAAGTTGCACGATCAGAGTGCCGACTATAACTAATAGTACAGTGGGTTTCTGAGTTTATTGGGGAACACTCCTTCTACTGCAATGACGCTGAAGTATGTAATAAGAGAGGTTATCTGGAGCTTCTTCTAAACCAAACTGTGCTTTATCCAATAGGACGAAATTTATAGGCTGCTTTTGTGTTCACATATTTATGGAACCGAAACAAATTACTCACTTAACCAGTTGGGGTTTAGGGGAAAATCAGTGGACATAGGCAGAAGTTTTTCTACTTTTATTTCTAATAGGACGATCAACCCAAAGTCCGTTATGTGGAGGCATATACTGGAAAGAATTTCGTCATCACTTAGGTCGAAAGTTTGGTGAATCGAGACGTTTTACTGCCTAAATCTACTAGCAGCTGAGTGCGATATTACACATGACTGGCTCGAAGGGAACCTTTGAGAGCCAGCCCAGTTAACCTCCCTGCCACTGAAGATAGTTAACGTGAAAGCCACACACCTGGTCCGAGTATCAGAGAGGGCTTGATGGATGTGCACAGCAACTTGCAGTCCGGATAAAATATATGCTAGTTGACTCATTTTATGGATTCTCGGCTGTGATAAGAGCAGTATGGATGTTGCACAACAAACAGAAGAGTAGGCAGTTTGAAGGTTCTACTGTTTTATGAGACCGGTGCATAAGAATTCTGAGCAGAATGTGAAGAAACCTTGATTTTTCGCACAGACCAAAAAAGCTGGAAGAAGTTTAGCAAGATGGTGCTTCTTATATTTGTCTTAAGCTTCGTATGAAGATCTGCATCAAATACAAAAACTAACAAACTTTCATATCTTTAGTTGATGTCCAAGGTTGGATACTTTATATAACTAAAAATTAAGGCCGCTAAGGATGACTCCATGCAAGCATTCATCTTTTTCCTGCCTTATTACGAGATATGATACACAATTTGAAGCGTTGGTGTCAGTCTTTTCTGCTGTGAAGTGTTCTGCTAACTACAAAAGAAGAAGCATGCTATGCTTCTGCACATTCATAATTACACGTTTCTATAGAAATAACAAGAAACTGACGCATTTGCTGATCGGAACTTTGGTCGACATATGAGAAGGAGTTTCCGAACGTGGTAGCCATAGCATTGAACTAGGGGTTCAGTTGTGGAAGGTCTTTGTTACATGCTTGACCGCAAGTGCTATGATAGAATTGACCCTGCCACCTCAAAGGCCTACTTCGCTTTTAAGGAAAACAGGCAAATTAACCCTGAGACTGGTAGTGCAGATTCACAGAAGGTCATTATGAGTCAAGAGTGGCAATGAGTCGGACAGCAGCGGATTGCTTCCTATCACCAAAGTGGTTGGCTATGAAGCAATCCAAATCTTTAACCTCCTAGAAGATAAGTACTTTACACTGCTCCACCACCACCGGATGATTTGTTATCTGTCGGAAAGGCATTGGGAATTCGCAATACACAGGAGAGGCGCACTACTGCTCTGACCCAAAACCCGGATTCACCAGAGAAATAGAACAAGAAACAATGAAGCGGACTGTAATGATCATATATATATATATATATATATATATATATATATATATATATATATATATATAACAGATCCATAGTTCATTTGCAATCGTCGCATCCACAGCTTGGATGACGTTCGTGACTTCTGTAAATTCTCTGTCCTTCTTTCCTTTCTTTTAGGCCGTTGAACTTGTATGGTTGCTCTTTGGTGGGTCGTGTTTAGGTCTGTCACTCTAGCTCTAGTGAGTTGACTGTTCTGCCTTCGAATCATCTTGATTTACTACTTGTGGATGACGACGGGTGTATATCAGTATATTCTCAAGAAGCAGTCCAGATTTATGGAACAAAGTGGTCGGTATTCTACCGCTGTCCCCCCATATTGATGTTCCCGCAAAGCTGGTTCCCAAATAGCGAGCTATCCCAAATTACTTACCGGCGAAAAAGAATTTCTGACTTTTCGGTTGTCAGCCATAGTCATTGCTTGATGAAAAATCATTTTCTATCAGCTGAATCGACCTAATCAGTTTACTCATTAGTAACGATTATTTGGATGCCTTAGTCGGACTTGTCCACGTCTATCACCAGACGAAAATGAACGCAAGGAGGTTTTGAATTTTTCACTCCCACTTCTGCGTAGTCATTCTAATCACCCAACAGGGCTGAGTTAGTAAAGCGTCTGCCTGATAAACGGAATAATAGCGGCTCGACTCCGGCTTGCGGCTTTGGATTTTTGATGTAAAAAATGAAAGTGAATTTTCCATAATATAAGATTCAGGCTCCTCGTACCAGTTATGCACTCTAAGAATATTTCTCAGTGTCCATTGGGTTATGTTCAGATGTTAGATGTTCATCTAATTGGAAAGTGAACGGCAAGGCTATCGCAGTGAATAAAACTAGAGCTGTTGCTATGTTTTTGGAATAGTGGTTAATACATCACTAGATATTTACGTGCGTTATTCACACCCGACTAGCCGTACCACGATAGCTCAGTTGGTGGTCTCCTCGATAAATGGAATATCACCGGTTCGATTCCGGTTCGCTACGCTGGACTTTTGGATGGGAAAAATGCAAGTGAATCTTCCATTAAATAAGACTCAGGTTCCTCTTGTCAGTAATACATACTACGGACACAATTAAAGCAGTAAAGTCAAAAACAACTGCACAAGGCCACATAAAGGCCTATCAACGAATCACGATCGTGTAATGGTCAGGCCGTAGGTAGCCAAATTGGTGTTCGATTCATCTAACCGTGGGATCCCGATGAGTCATCTACTGAGCCTTGGTTTCTTGGAGTTTTCTGTTTTTGTGATTTTAGTTCGAGCAAGATCACCCCCCCCCCCCTTCTGGAGAGGCTGGAAGAAGATCACTGGCCCTGCATACTTCAGTCGATCAGATTGGACAGGAAAATGGGCCAAACATTGTGCATTTTGGAGATTAGAAGGGACACATTTCACTCGTTCAGTAAGTGGCCAATCCCGATCTGTCGAAAAACGTACTGTATTCGAATGTGTGTACAGCCTCATACGTTTTTTTATAAAAAAGAACGTTGGAAAACACCTCATTAGGGTTGACAACCATCAGAGCAGCAACCTGCGTTCTATACTATTTCCAACCCTTAATATCTTCTCAAGATTGTGCAAGGGAGAATTTTCTAATGGTGGGCTAGATTTTTCTCTTGAAATTTTCATCAGTATCTGTCATATCGTAACCGAGTTCAGTTCCGGATGTATCGATCAAACGGTGTGTCGTACAAAGTAGTGCGGAATTATTTGACTTTCTATAGCATAGATTTAGCAGTAACGTTAGCAGTCGCTCGAAGTTCCTTTCATTGTGAATAATCTTTCTCATACCTAGCTTACGATCAGCATGTTGTGTAACAGTTGACTTTCACGTAATAACTCAGGTTTGTGTGTCTCAGTAGGTCGTCACTTCAAAGCTTTGATGACGAGTTATCTCAGGAGTAGGAATCCGTTTCTAACGACGCATTTGAAAAAGTTTACACACAAACGAGTTTATGATGAGCCTCAGGCTTATAAAATATAGTTGAGAACTATACCATCACATTTTTGACATTTATAGGCTGAATATGATTAACGGATCAAATTAGCCATCTTCAGTAGTACCGGAATAAGGTGCACTATATCTCAGAGCTGAGCTACAAATTTATTCAGGACGGCGTTGATGAGATATCGAAACGTATCCCATCATGGGAACCAATATTCCGAGTTGATGAGTTATGTTACATTGGTAGTTACGTTTCACTTTGTTGTAAAACGTCAAGTGAACTGTTGTCTAGTTTATGGAAGGCCTATTTGGATATTTTTCGGCTCCTATTCACTTGTGTTGTCGACATTAGATGTCTTTGTTATTCATCTGTCTATAACACGTCGTAGCTGCTGGATCAATGTTTTTATACACTTGAGGAATGTTTCAGTTGCCGATGGAAGATGCGCGAAAACTGTCGGTGACTGCGTATCGATTTTTTCCCGAATACTGCGTCAGTAATAGAGTTGACGGTCGGAAGTGAAAATCTGCACCGAACACTTAGTCTGAACAAGGTATAGTAGTTGGAAAATGACCTAAAAATACACACTAAATGACCAACTATAGGTTATAGGCTGTTTACCGCGGTATGTAAAATTTCGAGAAAAGTTATGGAAACATCAATAAAGTGGAATGCATGGAACCTCGGAGTTTTATCGCCGGGAGAACTTGGGCTATTTGGTGAAGAGGCACGGTCAGCCGAGTAATTCAGTTCGAACTCTTTCTCTTTCCACTTCAAGGTCTTCTCCCCAAAACCCCTTACTCACTTGTGATTTTTTGCAATGTGATCTGCTTTAGTTATTCCCGACTGCTCGAAGTTCTAGGCAACAAATAAAATTCAAGCATTGAAGTACCAAAGTACCAATTGGACAATCTAAACCGGGTTTCGTGATAGAAAACTGAACAGTACTGGTTTCAGAATAATATCAAAGGAATAAAATAATAAAGACTGAGTGAAACACATTCTTTCCGTGGTATGACCACGAACAGTGAACATTCAAGTACCAGAATCCCACTGAACTCGGGTATTCAGTGCTGGTGACGGTATTCGTGTTCTTAATCCTTAAGAGATCATTTTGACTATTTGGATAGCGACTTTTCCACAGAATGTCTCAGCATGGTTGAATCATCATTTCCCGCTAAACTCCACAGCAGCTTAGGTTTTGGTAGTTTACTTATGAGGCGTTAAATAGTTCTGCAAATCAACTTTACTTACAATTCTACTATCCTTCTTGTGTAAGTCGAAACAGCTTGAATGCGCTTCCATCAAACTCGGCAGCTTTCAAGGTCGTCATCATGAAGTTAGAATTCTCACCCTCATACTTCCACTAACAATAACAGTCAAAGCACCGAACAAGTAAATATTTCGATCTAAACTAGCAAAAACGAGCTTCATCTGAAGCAGGGTTATTATTCCCATGCCAGAGGGATCAAGATTTTGGAAAACAAGGACGTGTACGAGTGGTAACAGTGTGTATTTGAACAGTCGAGGCCTGTGACAGCAAAATTTCAACAATCAGCGTCGAGCAGAAACTGTCACTTTCGAAAAGGGTACATTCTCGGCAATAATTGTCCAACTTCCAGTGCAGAATTGGTGTCTGGTTCCAACTCGAATTAGTAACCTGTGAATTGAGAGCAAATAGCAGAGATTATTGGGATTACGGCAAAAGTCTGACGCAAATTAACAATGGGGATGAGAAGAGAATGTTGCGGTTGTTTAAGTCCGTGCTTTGTGCTGGTTAGGAATAATTTATTTGAAGTAAATTCTTATAGAGCATTTGATTAGTAATTCAGAGCTTACCGCAGTCAGGTTCACCACAGCAGCCACAACTCTCGGGATATGTAAGTCTGAGCAAGTCACCTAAAGTAGACAAGCAAAGTGCAAAAATGCAGCGCAATGAGGAGTCGTTTTCGAACGTGCAGAACTCAAAGAGCAATATCTAAGTATTTATTTATATGACCAAGTATCAGCTCACCTAGACGGTTTGATACGCGGTTACCAACGAAGGAGGATGCGCCTTGTTTCACAACTGACAAAGGAAGGAAAAAGGTAGGTCAGCAAGAGCGTTTTTGTGGATATCATGTACGTTTGAAATTTATCAAGCAGCAGAGCTTTACCTACCTCGGCAAGATGGTCCTGAAATTTACGATGAAAAGGTAGATTGAAAATCAAATGTGAGGGTAGTTTTAAGTCAATAGGTCACCAAACATATTTGCTCATACCGATGATTTTACTGGTCCAACTTACCACATGGATTACATGGGGGGCCACATGGAGCACATCTTTGGGTGGCTAGCGAATCAAAAGAGGTGCAAGAAGTGCCGATTAATTTCTTTTCCACCAAGACCGAGGGAAAACTGTGCCCCATTTATTGTTTGGTAAGCTTGGAAACAAATACTGACGGGTGCTATCGTTTGATTGTTTACGTGTGCAACTGCAATACCTTTAGTATTCCCAAAGAAGAAATAAAACGGTAGCTTCAACAAATAAAAGAGAGTAGGAACTTGAAGAAGAAAAAGAAGGGGAGGTTAGTCACGTACCGGAAACTTCGAGGAGGCATACAGTCGCCAAAACCAAAGCCAACGTGACGAAAGTGTTCATGATGAGTGATGGATGTACGTTGTTCATGCTCCCAGGTACCGGTCCAGGTCATTATATACCACCATCTTGTAGTATGTGAACCAATCCGGATTGTGGGCAGTTGGATGCGCACTGATAGGCTATGGTGCAGTGTTTGAGTATGTTTCTGTAAGTCTCAAAGAGAGATGAGTTTTGAGGTTTGTGCTCTTCAAACTGGTGCAAATGGGTAAACTACCGTGGAAGAAGACGTTAGTTGGACGAATGCCCTCCAAAATTACGGATACGTGGATAACCTTGCTAATTTGATCTGTAGACATGTCACTAATCGGTAATGGAAATGCAATCGGGCGCCGTTTTTCTCTTTCTATCTCTCTCTCTCTCTCTGCGTAGAGCTGTTCTGTTTCTAAGACACATGCTCCACTTTACTGTCATATTAAATCGTGTCACCTACGACATACTGATACTAGATCGGATCAACATTCTAGCTTTCAGAGTAGACGTATGGAACAAGACATTGTCTGGAATGTTGTGGTAGAAGCGTCTAGGATGTTCAGTTCAAAAGGTAACAACAATGAACGTTGTTCCCAAAAAAAGGTTCAAGAAGAATTTACTGCGGAGTCGCTATTGCTAGGAATATACGAGAAAGCGAACCAATTTGCCGGTAAAATGCTGTCTATACATTTCTAATGAACTCATGTCACTTCTCTGCTATGTAGCTTTTAAGTGACTAATATGAATACGTAAATAAGGAATATATTCTTTTCCTGTCAATTAAACTAAAGCTTTCTTGACACGAAGATTCATCTTTAGTGATGCGTATGTATAATTTGAAAAGGTGATGTTTCTATTCATGTTTTTTCATTCCGTAGTAATAAAGATTAGTGTATTTGAGAAAAGTTGGAGGTGATTCTACCTCTCATCTACCTATCGTAGTGCATTTCTGTTCTCATGATTGCTGATGACGTAACCAGAAAAGATCAGGGATGGGTAAGTGTGGTCTAGAAGTACACAGCTAAAAAGAACCCATATTTTACATTTTCAAAATTAGAACACGACTCTTTTTATTCACCTGCCTTCAAACCAATCATTGCATCACCTTCACAACGTACAGCTGTTGTCAAATTCGCTAGACGAACTTTTATCATTGCGGTTATTCATTTGACCATAGTCACCACGATAATTATCCCGATGCTCAGAATTCCGAAGTAAACGGAATCCACGGCGGGATCTTTGACATTAGTCGTCCTTTTTCCCGTTTTCCACCATCGGAAATCATACCAAATTGCTTATACCTCAGTTACTCTATCTCTTTGTCTTTTAAACCTTGGCTGATATAACGATCACTTGGAAACGACGAAGTACTCAAGGGAATTTATAAATCTCACTAAATTCTCCATCTCACAACGAAAGTTTATCGAGAAGCCAGTCAGAAACCGAATAAAGATGCATCGAAAAAATTTCGGAACATCGAAGGAACACTGTACTGGATGGAAAGTGACTTTTCGGAAGGGGAAAACTTCACATTCGTGCGCAACCACTATTATCAGATCAAATGTGAGACCACTCATTAGAAACCTCCGTGATTAGGGAAAATTTGTTTTCCGTCGGGAATTTAAGCAGCTTGGAATCATTTTGCCACAAGAATCGCCACTCATCGACCTTATCGACGATGAAATCATTCATCTTGAAGACACTACCTGCTACAGAGCTGACAGTTCCTCACGTAATGGGATAGGAGGAGAAGCAGTTATTGCTTACCTTAAAAACAATCAGTGTGAGTCCTTCTAGGTGCTATTTGTGCACTAAATTATTACATTAATGATTCCACGATTTTGTATACGTCTAAACAAATGGGCGAATACCACTTAATAGCTTCTTTTGAACGCTTATTTTTTCCTTCGAATGGCCTATCAGGGTTTAGAAGAACTTCTCTGTTGAAATTTTGAACCAAATTGATAATTCTCTGTACTCTGTCTACGATGAGTCCAACCATTCTCAGCTAGGATTCTCGAAGCCGTCGTGTTGGATAAACATTGTAAACTTCCTCACTGGTACTGATGCTTACTTTGATTTGTGCTTCACGAACAAAATCGATCTAGTTCAGACTACAAGCAGATCTCCACCGGGGATATCGGATCACGCCACAAAGCTGTTCTTTACGACGATATGTAGATCGAGTAACCACAAAATCTTCAATTACTGTTGTGACCTGAAACACAAGAAGCGTCAAAGTGACCCCAAATCTTCAGGCCGTGAATGACCAGACTAACTTCGATCCCTTCTACTACCGCGGTCCTGCTGAGTCTTGTGAGCATCTAGCCGGTTACGTAAGTCTTTGCCACGGAGCACATTAGATACATTAGATACGTTATACATTCCTAATTCCCCCACACCTCAAAACATTGTGCCGTAAGGAGGGAGTTGCTTAAAAGCATGGGACCACCAAACGGTGGAAGCCCTTCCCTTTTCAATCAAATCGGAAATCCACAGGCCCAATGAAATATACGGCCTCGGAACTATGGACTTCCACCAAACAGTTGAGCAGTGTCTTGTCACGGTATCAATCCCCGAAGGCAAATTTTGTTGATCTAAACGGTGACTTCACTAAGCAACCACCTTCCTTGCTACTTAGCTGTACCAGCGCACTATATAGTCCCACTTTTACAAATTCCATTACCCACAGTATACCCCTTCCCCTGAACGTTTACAAAAGGGATATCAAAAGTCACGTACAACAAATCCCACGAACCTCATGATCTTCTCCCAGTTGTATTCAAACAATGCGCATGTGAATCCACACTGGCAATGACACAATTATTTAGTCAATATTTGGATTGCGAAAAGATCCCTGGCTTCTGGAGGTCAGCTTCCGTTATACCTGGGATCAAGAAAGGTATGGTAAAAGTCCATCCCACTTCCCGTACTTCCATCGCATTATAGTTGTTTGAAAAGCTATTACTTCAAGGATTGTCGAATGATTTCATAATACGAAAGCTGATCCAGGTTGCGTATCGCAGCTCCGGTTCTACCCTGGATACTAGTGCTTCTTTGATTAATTACGCTTTGTCTTTGCTGGACAAGAAATCAAAAGTTATGCATGTCCGCTTCCTAGATTACAGTGCCCCTTTAAGCAAAGTCAAAAGACGAGAACTTCTGCAATTGCTCCCAAATATTGGAATTCAAAAGTCAGTAATTGGGCTGTTATCTGGTTATTTTTTTAATCGGTAACAGTTTACGCGATACGTAGATAGAATTTCCTACGTCTATGTTTCAACTCGAGGTGTCCCACTGAGCGCGATTCTCTCACCTCTTCGGTTCTCAGCCTGCCTTTCATCCATGGCCATATACAGGTAAAGTTGCGGTTAGAATGTCCCAGTCTGATGCATCAGCAACGCTCAAAGAACTGTCCGGTCTCTTACGTCTTGAAAACTGGTCCGAAACCCATATCCTAACCTTAAATCTCCGTAAATGCTTATATATATATATATATATATATATATATATATATATATATATATATATAATCTCCTCAGAGGTCTTACTATATGAAATTTTTGGAATCTTGTCTAGACACTCACGTAGGAAACACCCTCCTTATTCGTCAACTGTCTCTCAAATACCTTGGGGTTACAATCCTCCCTAATCTTTGCTGGTCTGAAAACATCGTTTGTGTTTTTACCAAAGTGCTAACAGTCTACCACGTTTTGCTTCTGGATGCAATGTTTGTGCCCCTTTACCTCATTTAACTGTGCTTGCATATTGCCTCGCTGTTTGAAATCCTTTCTCGTCTTCTTCCCTGAACCACAAGCTGAAGACATCATTGCAATAACTAGGTCTCTCTCAAGCACTTACCCTATGCAAGTGATAAACTTAGTAGAAATCCAACGAGTTTCATTTCCACAAAAAAAAGTGTTCGGGATTCACAACGGGCATCACAACGACCTTAGTATGTGTGAGTGTATAGACTGACTCATCTTGGGTAGTCAACCAAATTCCGTTAGCAGTCACACTTCAGGAAACATCCCATATGGAGCCTAAGGCTTGAAACAACGGAAATCCGGGCAACAGGATAGCCAACCGATGGCGTGTATCGATACTAGGAGAAATGAATCCTGTCAGGCTTGTGTACAGCCTCAAGACTAGCCCATTAGAAGGCTTGGTGGATCACGCTTGTCGGGCCAGTACGCTTGTCCGATGACTGAGTGCAAGTTGTCGTAGTGATCATGCAATTTGGATTGTACTCTTCTCCAAGACCGTTTCGCAGTCAGTCACCGCTTTTTCGACGCCGTCACTTCACGGGACTATTTTATCTGCATCTTCTACACACGTGATTTCATTGCCTGACACCAAAACCATAATAGGCTGCGTGAATCTGTTTTCACAACCAAGCTGCGTGCTGAATCTGCTCTAAAATAAGGACCAGTCTCTTCAGAGTTAAAAATATTCTTCGTTTCACAATCTTAGCACAACGTAGGAACATGTTCCAGCGAACTTGATAGCTTTTCGCTTGATGCTTGTGGGGCCTCACTGTTCATTTGTCTTCAGCTAATATTATGGTTTTGTTTGAATTTGTACAACCAGCCATTGCTGGAGCCAAAATCACTGGTCCATACTACCAGCCATCTCCATTTCACTCCTTTGTAACTACACTCTTGTTATCCGCAGATGATTGCAAGTGTCAGTGAGAAACCATTCGTGCACTGAGTTGTTGATGTAATTGAAGCAACCGAGACTTAAATGCAAGATTTTTAACTGGTTTCCATTTCTTTGGTCCCAACAAGCTTTGTCGCTGGTCTCGTTTCTCATAGCTCTTTGGACTTTCGTTCCCCCTACGCCAAACTTGGATGCAATCCTCAATCACAGAAATACCATTTATGTGCAAATCGATACCCTTTGTTTTATCACCAAGGCTTAAGAATGTGTATCTCGGTCATTGTCTTGCCGTGACTTATGGGCGTTTGTGCGTTCTACTGCCGTGGCGGTGAAGTTGCAGTGATTGCATTAAGTGAACCCAGAGGGCCTGCCGGCCAGGAGATTAACCGCTAGAAGTACAGTTTGCAACAACCACCAACGACGTTTACACCGTCTAGCGCAAACAACTCTGCGCGCGCTAAGCATGCGGAATTCCCAACTATCTTCTGCCACTGTTTGTCCAATGTTGTTTTAGATCCTACTTGAAGGGCCTGCGATGATCCCGCATACTGGTCCAAGTGCGATGTTCGAAATTCGTTACAACAAGAAGATCGACGGGCTCTCTTTAGCACAGGATCCCGGGAACGTTTTCTACCATTGTGTAGGCATGCCACCCAATGGCCTTGTTCGCTCGGAGGGGTGTTCGCGCATCAGAGATTTCAATGGTGAAATCAGTGTTCGCGCAGGAGGCGTAAGCACTTTTCCGGTGTGTGTTCTAAGCGGCAGAGGGGTGGGGGGGGGGAGGGCACGGCATAAACACGTCAAGAAAACGAGATTGTGTGTGGGCAAAGCAGCTTTCCTCCTCGTCTTATTGGGGCATTTCAGACTAGTTTATGGGTTTCCTCTTCGTTCGCTCGTAACAGATATACGAAGATTTATGCACGTACGACTACCTACCGGTCCTCTGTTGTACCTTACATTGTTCGCCTCTTGTGTAACCTTGCAAATATTGACGCAGTGCTTAAACGAAGTTTAATGCTCTAATCAGTTTGCTCCAAAATCCCCTTTCACCAATCTACTTTTGTACAACCCGCGATTTCTGTTATTCATGTGAATATTGTTACAGACTGCTGAATATTCACCCATCGAGGTACATAGGGCAAACATGGTTCGTTGCTTAACCTATGATGGTGAAAATTACCGCCGCTGGATTATGTCATTGATAAATAAAAAATGACCCTACCAGATACATTTATCTTCTCTGAATTGTCTGCTACAGAAAACAAAGCGAACATATTTGGAGAGTTCGATGATGCCCTGCGGTTCGACAGCAAACTCGCAGAGAAAGGTAGTCTTGCCGGAGGAAAACGTTTGGTTCACTTCGAACACGTGACCTGAACATCAAGGTCAGGAGTTCATTTTGTTTTCACTTCGTTCGAGAAAAATCTTCTGAAAACAGGGAAATTCCTCTACTTTATTATTGAAGAGAGGGTTAACATTGCGCGAACCTATCAATTCTCTTTCCTGCGATAAACATTTCTTACAGTTTACTTGTGAATGATACCATGTGAAAGATGGTGTCTCATCAATGTGTTGAGCAAGATACCAATACATCTATCGTTAGTTTCGCTGATGCGAACAACTGTATCCATAGAGCAAAATATATAATGCCATGAAGATTTCTTGAATAATTCCCAAAAGTCACCCCAAACAAGGGTAGATAATATCAAGTTGCTATAGCCTTCGGCAGGTCAAATGCCAGCGTAGTACACACAACACGGGTAGCTGCGTGTTGCAAACTCGAAAAACCTCCAACCACATCGCGAGTCATTTCTGTGGTGGGATGGCCTTTCACGATCTGTGGGCAGACGTAGTGGGTTCCTATAAACATCATTCGAATAAAGAAAATTTCCAGAGAAAAATATCCCAACTACATTGAGGTAGCAATACATATCACGCTGACTGGAGAGGCTGCATGAGAGGATAGCCAACCTTGTTGATGGATCCCTACCAAGGATACCTTGAAAAACTCGGAATCATTTGGGCAAAAATAAACGAGTCTCCAATCTGTCAAACCAGAAATTCTTCCAAGAAAGCTATCTCACCGTGGAATAGTGCGCCACGCCATCTATCACAAGTGGCTGTACATTGTATATTCGTGAACATATCCATCAGGCTACTGCAGTAGCAAAACCACCTGAAACGTCAGTCACTCGGTGCTTAAAGCTCCTTCCCAGCGGTCTCAGTTTGAATAAGACTGAGATTTCAGTCACGGTGATTAGGGACGAACCTAATTCATTCTTTCCAGGTAAGACATTTTAACAGGATACTACGTTGTATATTGGAGATAGAATGATTCGAAATATCACAGTATCGAAGTAGTTTGGACAACATCAGTACATTACTTGTGAACATTCATAATTACCATATTTGTTTTGCTGTATTCTCCAAAAAAGGAAGTCACCGAAACCAAGTTTCTTCGCTATTTTCATGACCATAAGCAGAAGTCTGAGTACAATTAATAAATATTTTATCTGATCCATTCAACTTAAAATCCCTAGACCAATTGGGTAAACTCGGGCCAGACACGGTACCGTACTACTCACATAGAGAACTCTGCTCCCCGTTAGTAGTTGTTGATGCTGGATTGAAATTAAGTCCCATGCATCCAAAATTCATCAACCAGGAACCACCTGGTGTAAATAGAAGAGCAAAGTATTACAATTAGCAGAAATGAGGAAGAACTCTCAAGATTAATCAAAGTTGAAGCTAACTGTCTGACAAAAGTTGCGACTTACAAGAGAAGGAGGACGCGTTTTTGACAAACGAAACTGTGAATGTTCTCAAGTTCCCGAACAAGCAGAGTTATTTAGAATTTGTACACTGGTTTTCTCTAGGTTTATCTCCTGATTGATATAAATGTACCGACAACACTGACAAGGCTACGGCTATTGTTATGCATTCTCTGTTTGTGATCTCAGACTTCATCAGTTTTAAGGTCATTCCGTAACCCGTCGATATACTTTTGATTTCAAACCTATCCCAGCCGATGACCACCGACGTGATCTCTTTTCTAACAGGGTAGTCGTGTTCGCATTTTTCAGACGAAACAAACAGAAGTGGGATAAATGAAAATATTTTCCAAAAAAGAACCATTTTCAAGGTGTTGATCATGAATGAATCTTGGTTTCGGAGAAGATACAGAAAGGGTTCATTCAGGGATAACACTCTACTGAAAGCACCGCACAAGATATCAGTATCAGTGATCAATTAGCTAGTCACCAATGGTTGCCACAATATGCAGCCATAAATGAAGGAACTCAGTGGACTTCGTTATATGTTCCAATGCACTACTTGTTTAGTCCCCAAGATTGCGTTTCGTGGCAAGATAACAACTACTTTTCAAATAAAATAAATTTACTCAACCGTACTAAATGCCGAAAATTACATCGTAAATCTGCACCTTCTAGTCATCGTGGGCGACAGAATCCTGGACAGTTTCTTGATTGGATCCAGCTCGTTTTGCACCTGGTATAATTTCATTTAAGTTTTCTTCCTGAGAATTCTCCCACTCCCCTCGCCCCTTCCAACCCAGCTTAGTGAAAATCACTTAGCTTGGCGAATTCTTTTGTTATTTTTTATTGATTTGTCGAGGATATCCTAGGATGCCATTGCAAATATCCTATTTTTTTTAGTCCCTTTGTGTCTATCACAGAGAAAGTACTAATCGGTCATGTATTTCAATTGAATATCTGTCCAGAAAACCAATAAGCTCATGATATTCTCTTCGTTTTACTTGGTTGCTTACTGTGAGCGGTCAGTTGACTACTTCGGGATATTTTGGAGCAAGGAGGACTTTTCTTTTATTCTCTGTTGAATTGAAGACGATCGAATTCGTAAACACCTCTTTACTTTAACACTGACACATTTGTCGTGAATCCAACCAAACAAAACTTGCTGAGTTATTGTAAACATGATGTGAAATGATTGGCCATGCAACATCTACCACGAGCTCACCGGTGTCAGTCCTGGGAATTCTTGATCATACGAAGGATTCATCTCCATTAGAAACCCTCAATCGGGGACTTCAAACAGAGAAAGCAGGATTGTTAGTTCGGCGTTTTACCACTAGGATATTCAGACAGATACTAACCAACATGCTTTGAGTCAAAACTGCATCGTGATTTTACTCCTACACTTCGCCGAATCTGGACTTGTATGAATCATCATCCGCACACACCACAGTCGACTCTCTTGATAGACAACTTCTCAACAGGGCTCTGAACAAAGTCGGTGCAACGAACCCAAATACATAGAAAATTTTAGCTCTGATTGGTGTCTCGGTTGAGATTCTGTGGATATGCACTGCACTGCACAGCTGATGACGAGTGTTGACTGACCGGAACTAAGCCCGAACGAATTCATGATGTTTTCAAGAAAAAAATCATTCAGCCAATTATCTTTCAAAGACGATGTCATTGCAAAGCAGCTCCTTCATCCTACATGTTCAGCAGTACATCGATCTTCAAAACACCGAATGAAGACATTTTTCATAAGATATCAAACTGGGTAATCATCTGCTGGTTTAGGTTTGACTGAACTGTGTGTGGTTATCCAAATCGATTAAAGAACACCGGCCACGTTGTCCCAGACAGAGAGGAACGGTGACTACTGGATGGGACACATTCGGACACTTGGTAGACACAAGTCACAAAGTTAAGGTGAAATCTGCCTCCCGAATTGGTTACATCATATGTGAAAGATATGTGAAAGATATCAGTTAGGAAAGTCGGTTTCATTTGTTTCGGCCATCTAATCAAGCTAGTGTTTGTACCAACACACCCTGGCATGATGGTGTGTGTGTTAAGCATTTGACCTGTAGAACACCCAAATACCTGTGAAAGCATTTGAGACTCCTTTTTTCAGGATCGAAGCTGTTCTCAACAGTTCCACTAGCTCTAGGGTGAGAACACTTGTGCCTTTGAACCATCTTGATTTATTAGTACAAAAAGTCAATTTATATAAGGTGAATGGTGGTCATAAACAAATTTTGGCCCACACACTTAGCAGTTCGTCAGTCATTCTCAATCAGCTCTTCTGAGGGGTTAGTGTGGGAGCAAACCCACTTTGTTTATTGGGTTCAGACAACAGCTGGCACGTGATTGGTCCTTCGGTCCACTTTGTTCGTTCCAATCTTGTCCTGATTTAAGGACAGACGAAGGCATGCTGGCCAATCGCCAAACCATCGTGCTGTCTACTAAACGAACCAGGCCGTCTGTTGGCAATGTTCCAGCCCATTTCCTCACAAAAGCGAATTCCGAATCGTCAGTAGTTCTGAAACATAAACAAAACAATAGCCAAATCTTTTTGTGAATTTTTCCTCTGTTTTAACATTACGACATGACGGAAACCACAGTGTTTATCAGCAGTAGGCAATGAATTATTCAAGTATTTTTCGAGAAATATTGTAATCAGAACGCGGGTTGTAGGTGAACATGTTTTGGTGATTTCATTCCTGAGCAAATACAGTCATATCTAACTAGCGACTGCAGTAGCAGGAAAGCTAAGCAGAAAAGTTGGAAATGTCTCATTCAGTGTTTGGAAGAGATGCGATTTAGGAGCAGGCGGATGAGACAAAACTTTATGTTTGTAACACTTGCGAGAATGACTAGGTTGTGTAACATGTGCTCCCGTGGCCGCCCACTTCGGATGGTAAATATGAAATCTTTGGTTCTATTTATTTGAGAACACATTTATTAGTTCGTATAAAAGATTAAAAATAAACATCCTTGCTGTCTTCAAAAGCCGTTTTCAGCTACGGCTGAAACGACCTGCCGTAGGTTTGGAATTTCTGTCATTACCATGCGTAGGTAGTTTCGGTAAACTCCTCAGCTCCTTCAAAAGAACAGTGCTCATGACAATAAATAGAAGTGCATCAATCGGTTTCACATGAACTGAGCACAACCACTGGTTTTTGCGTCAAACATACTTCATCTGAGTGAACAAGTAATAAACTAACTTGAATCCTTTACGTTCATGTGAATTCAAAGACATTTTTTGTTCTAAACTTCATGGATGTGACTGCCGTTCTCAGGGTCGATGTAGCTTCCGCCAGGGTGAAGTATCTGTAGCCCTCAGCTGATGTTACACGAGAACTACAATGTCGTATGTGCTGAGCTACGGTTCGATCATTTTCTCTCCACAGTCTTGTAATTTGAGAGCGAGACACATTCGGCGACCGGAGTTTCGTGACCGATGCCACTTGCAAAATCTGGGAAAAGTAGGACGAAGCGATTGAGTACGTAACTTTGGGGTGATGTGTTTATCTTCGGATGATGTGTCCTTCTACGGAAAATTAATAATTAGACGTTAGCGGCTAGCGTACGTGATACTGATGATGGGAGGCTTTCTGCCGCTTAATGCGTTGTTCAGCAATATATGCACCAAAGTGGAGGAAACCGTTTTGAGGTCAGTTAAAAGAAAATTATATTGGAAACGTAGGGTATCCCTGTTCTTTGTGAATGCTGTCCAAAAAATTGCATCACCAGCTGTTGGGAGATAGTATGGAATATGGCCGCGAACCGTGAACAGCCAGGGTCCTGTTTTCGTTTCTATCCCCGTCAGACTGCTTCAGAAGTAATCTAGTCAAATACGACTAGAGAAAACAACGTTGGAGAGTGGATAACTTTATTCAGTGATTCCCAGCCTTGATCTTACACACGATTACAAAGCACGTTTTCTTTCCGTGATCAGAATGGTTTTCACTTGTGTCTTCTCTCCTGTTTCCAAGTCCTTTCTCATTTGTTTAAAACTGAGCTCCTTTGTTCAGAGGGACAGTAAGAAATGCGGCTTTTAGTAAGATGCGCATCACCGTCTTCCACTGTTCAGCAAGCATCATTATTTTCATGATCCTAATCATCACGACGGTCACTGTTATCAAGGAACAGTCAACCGTGGAATTTGTACAGAAAACATTCAACTATCGGAACTTGATGCCTCGTAGTAGATTTCTTCAAAGATACCAGCGGAAACCGTAACTTTGATGTGTCTATTAGGCATTTCATGTTAGAATGTAAGTTCAAGTGAAGGTTACGATTCCGCCAATGTTTTTATTACACGCTGGCACATGAGTTTATTGGATGTGGCCTCAAATGCACATTGCCCCATTAGGGATAGCCGGTCACCTAAATTTGAGACTTGGAGCGCAGAACCACACGAGGTCTCATTATGTCAGGTTTGGTAACAAGCCGGATCACAGTGGATGACTGTGTACAGTCAAAGTAACCGGCTATGGTGGGACTCGAACCTATGACCTCCAACGCGGGAAATAAATGCCCCAAACCATCCAGCCACCACCCTCGCCCACTCTAACCTCATAAACGATTATCGTTTGATGATACTTGTTTTCTTATGTCTCACTTAAGTATGACGGTAATAAAAAAGATTCAGTCCGTAACCAGAGGTACCTACCATTACTCACCCGTGACCATGAGACTTGGATGCCGTTCGCACACTGTACACCTGTTTAGCTCGCAAACGTTTCCGTAACAGCCGAGGTGATATTATCGATGTGCACAAGAGGAGGCATGAGCTACCAAAACGCCAATCTCAGTGATCCCACGCCCATAAAATCTTTGGAGCATGTTTCTCGACAGCGTCGAGTACAAGGGTATACCAAATAAAGTGATTACAAAAACTCCAGTTGAAAGATATTTATCCAGTGAGCAATTTATTTTTCACAGATAATGAAACATCTTTTCCACGAAACGGTTTACTTAATGTTCCCTTGCATACTTTGATTTTAGCTCGATCGTTTGTTACCGAATCAGGTTTCCATCATGGAACCTATCCCGCCGTGAGTAGACATGAAGCTTTCTAGAGCATCCAGTGCTTTAGGGTCCTTATCCAACTCACAAAAAGTGTCCTCAGTTTATCGATTTCAATAAAGCAGGCCTTCCTGTGTTTTATTCAGTTTTTTGTTTCACTGATTATTGCAGCAGATATATCCACCGAAGAGAAGACTGGTGAGGAACCCACGGCGATTAAGTTTTGTTTCAGGTGGAATCAACTGTTCAGTGGAAACTGGAGACTAAAGGAGCTACTCAGCAGAGCACCATTTTACGTTCAGCCACGAAGCCCCTGCAACTTCCGGTGAATCTTTGACAACTTCAAATGAATCCTCCGTATGCTCAAAGGAGGCTGCTAAACACAAATAAGTGATTTGCTTGGTACTGGTCACTCGTCACTGATCCATGAAATCTTACTGGCCCGAATTGTGTGTAATCATGGATGAACGGCTTTCTCAGTGTCAAATAGAGACGTAACCACGAGAACTCGCAGGATAGGTGTGCCGACCATTTACTTCGAATGTTGTACTGACTGCGGCACTTAAAGCAGGTAATAGATTTTTCTCATTTCACCACGTACTTTGTTCTAATCGCCGAGAACTGATTTCATCCGGAAAAAAGATTTCATTGGTAGGAGTAATGCGATTGCTGTCGAGTCAGTCAGCTTTCTGTGTATGGCGAGGGTTGTGATTGGTGGCTTCACTTGAGGTTACGTAGGACTCATGTACAGCTGCGAAAGACTCGCTTCGAGTACTGGACTAGAATAAAGCTTACACAGCACGAGTGGGAAAAATCCGCCTCCAGTATAAAATTAAGTCTGGACCACAGTAGTTGTGAAATCACTCTTTAGAATTCATAACCATTTGTCTAGTTGGTTCAATCCCTTAAAATGTCACTATATATTGTGATGAAATTACACGAGTACAAATCACCGAATAAGTGGTTTATCGGTGACTATCGTAGATTTTTGTTTGTAAATGGTGGTCAGCGAGATAAGAATGGAACTCACTACTACGGTTTTCAGCATATCAAAAATGTGACTGACCTGACTCGGTAACCTAATGAAGCACACTTCACAGCAGCCCAGGAACCATTGACCAAGGTGGAATTCGATGACTGAGCCGATAGATCACACTAATAAGCTCTAGGTCAAGAGATACTGTTTAGTGTGCATTTATTTATATTTATCTAAACATATCTGATCGCTTTCAAAAAAGGTAGTGGACAAAGTTGGATAATAATTTTACAAATCACCCGCTTTTCGTTCACGTTAAATGTACAGACAGCTTTAAGTAAAGTCTAGATTGTAGCCTTCTTCTTTTGAATTCCAATTTCAAGGTTACAAATCCAGAAATGTATATACCGTCAAACTTGAAAACCATGTTTCAACATTCTCCTCGATAACCAACGGCTGACTACATATTGGTTCGTCTGAAGCGCAGCTCTCTCTCTCTCTCTCTCTCTCTCTCTCTCTCTCTCTATATATATATATATATATATATATATATATATATAATATGGACGGTAATGGAACCAAAACCCATTTTAACTCGACTCCACTGGTCAGTTTCACCAGCACAACAATAAAATACACTTGTAAAATAGAAACATCAAAAGTAATTAGAGTTTTAGGAATACAGTTATTAAAAAGAATTTCCTAAACCACCCTCGGACTTTAGATCACTTCTGTGTCGATCCTATTCGTAAGCATCAGATCACCCTTACCACGTAGTTCTATGTTTAGCCGCTTATTACGAAGAAAGCGAGAACACCAGCCTGTCTGAGAAGCGCGAAACGTACGCTTGCATGCGGGGGTCACACTCGATATCCTGCGAATATCCCTCGTACTCACTCGTACTCGGCATCAAAATCATTAGTTTATGGAGTTCACACGTTTCCAGTCTCTGTTATACTTTGGAACGAAGTACTACCGTTATTAATTCACCTGAAAAACCGTTTGTTGTTAGTCAGAAACCATCAAACAGATAAATTTCATTTTGGAAGACCCACGAGTAGCACAGGGTAATTTGAAAATGTTTTGGCATTTGTATCTTAACACCATCTTCATCACCGTCATCGTCCGAATCATGGCTGTCGTAGACAACTCACATTGGTTGCTGATTCCACGGTGTATGACTCACCTACTACAAACAGCTTAGACGATGGAAGTAGGTAGGCCGGAGGGCGGGGGGGGGGTGAGTTGTCGAGGTTCACTTTGGACGGTTGTGTGGCCAATTTTACAATTCTAACAACCAATCAAAACAGGCGATGTTTTTTTCTGTCTGGTATACAAAAATAACTAAATTTCGTTGTCGTCGGTAGAACTGTAAATCATGAAGAACTGTTGCATTTATCTTTGTGTTATCTACTTTTTGATCAGTGCATTTTGCCGAGAAGTAGGTAAGTTATTCCGACAGTGAGCAATTGACCTTTTTTTGAATTGTTGAAAACAATTCCGTTACGAAACCATAAATTGAACCAAAATAAAATTCTTTTTATCCACAGAAAAATCACTTTTTTATGTGAGGTAAATACATTTACCTGAATAGCAAAATAAGTTTAGCATCTCGTGGGCTTTTTTGTTACCAAGGCTTACATTTAGACTAATTATTTGGATGACGCTTTGAACTGGACCAAAAAAAGTCGTGCTTAAAACAGGTCATTTTGTTTAGCTATTTTCAACTGACTTTGGATAGAACACTGTTCTCTTTGGACGGTATTGGAAACATTGCTTAAGTGTTTTATATCCGCATCAGAACATCACCCTTGACCTAGTTTCTTTGTAAAATGAATGGACGGATCTTCATATTTACGTGATACTACTCACAGAAAAAATCCAGGTTCACTATGACATCTGTTTGCATTGTGATACTGGAAATGGTCGCCTTATTTGCAGTCACTCTAACGTTTGCATTCAAGATAGTATTGATGACAGACAACGATCTGTAAAGTGAATCATTCACGAAGTTCAGAAGTGAAATTTACCGTTATCACCTGGTTTAGTCATCCGTGTTCCCTCTCTTTATAGAATATTTCAGATTTTCCGTGTTAAGGATATATATACTGCTCATAAAATAATTCTTTGTAAAGTAGGGACGATTATTTCTCTGTTCAGCTCATAGAAAAGGTCATTGTACAACTGTTCTATCTGACTTGAGAGGGATCGTCAGCTAAAGTGCTTATCGACTGGGCGGCAGTTGAGACTCGAACTAAAAAGTGCACCATTAGGAGTGACGCACGTTGCCATTTGAATATAAGGACTAGCCATTGATGATTCTTGCCACACAACCACAATACGAAATAACGTCCCTCCGTACTGGGCTTCAGCGCTACCCACCAGCAGCCCGCGTAGTGGCCAGCGCCTTTGATGAACCTCTCTGTGAAGGTAACAGGACTTGGCTATTTTTTTAGTTCCAGTTGAAGGGCTGTCGTTGCTTTCAGTACGGAGTTGAACAATGACACTGCCTGATGGATAATTTCATGTATTTACTTTGTCACTCACCTAAATTCAGCAGTCTAGCCTCAACTTCAAGATAAAAATCATGGTAAAATGTAAACTGTGAGGGTTGGCAAATCTGTCAGTAACAAAAACAGCGCACAATATTCTTTCCGCTAATTGTTTTCTCCAAACATTTTATTAAAAAAGCGGAATTCAGACAGGTTACCAAGCTTACAACGTAGAAATTCGTGACGAACTCCATCGCCGTAATATTCTACGGTTATTCCCAGAAAATCTGCACAAAATATGCCATGCTTCTCTGAATAGACCGACTGTTTCGGATTTCTCATTGATATAAACAGTGAGAGAGCCGTATCACTAGTTCTATCCGTTTTGTTTCATTCGTAAAACTGTTTTTTTTCATCTCAGAAAGTCTTTGGCTGAAGAACAGAAGGTATCGCAATTGGGGTAAGCTTTAATTCACTGACAAAAGTTCCCTCCGCTTAATTGCATTCGATGACTCGTCAATTACTCATGATTGTTTTATCCTTTCCAGGTCCCCGACAATCCAGGTCTTTTTTGGTTGTGAAGAGGAAAGCATCCAAGATGTTTGCTAATCGCTTTCTTAGCACATGTGGTGAGCAGACTTGATCATAAGGGGCTTGCTTTGCTCGACTTCTTCATGGTTGATAGTAACGTTTAACTAAAACTATTCGACAGATTACGCGGAATATTTTAGGCTCATTCTGTAAAGAAAATTCTCCCCATCATTTTCCTACAGGCAACATCGTTGATGTTGTGCTTCGACCGGGACCTTCTTTTAACGACAGACACAGTGAGTTACACCGCAGTGACCTGTTACGTATGCACAATGACAATTTAGGAAGATTAAAATCTTTCAAGAAGATTGGAAAATAATCTCATGCTGTTTAGCAGAACCGCGGAGGCCGTCATCTGTATCTACTGAGGTAAAACATTATCTCCTATCACTGGATTGAAAAAATTAACTTTTTCACATGTAAGGTCAGAAAGTGGTTTCCAACATTATTATTTTGTTTCTTAAAATAGCGCATCCGTACTTACTCTTCTCAAATCATTATTTTATTTTGTAAACGAATTTTACAGAAACCGTTGAGTATGTGTATGGTAAGCCATTCATAAACTGTTTTTTTCCATTTGAAGTCAATGGGCGATTGATTAGTAACTCAGCTTTCCGTAGCCAAGTCCATTGGGCACAGGCTTGACGCGCAGTCACTCGGTGGTAGTGCTGTCGGGCACAGTTACTCACCTGAAAATCGGCAAGCAAGTCACAGTGAAATGTCTCCTAGACCACATACAACAATTAAGCTTGAAGTCTCAAAATCTCAGCCGAATGTATACATGCGAGCACTGAAGTTCGAAATAATTTTTCGAACTGTGACAGAGCTTAATTTGACAAAGAAGTAACGGATTTTATCAAACCGACATAGTTTCATCTACGTGAAATTTCCTTCTTTTATGCCCTGCCTGCTCACGAGTGAATTGTAAGGGATTTATCCTTTGGTCTCAAATACTCACTGCACTATTAGGGATACCGGCAATCTGATCCTCAGTTCAATTTAGACAACCATTAACCACGTACGCAGTGTGGAGGCTCTGGTAGCCATCTCCCAGCGACAACCTGAAGCAGAAAAGATGAGGGAAAAGAAAGTGAAAGAATCAATGGGAAAATTACAAATACCGGTATCAATTCGACAATAGGCCAGGCAAATGGCGGCGGGTTGCAGTCTCTCAAAAACGTAATCAGTGGCGAAGGGGTTCAAAATTCGTATCTCTGAGGCGATAAAAGCTTGTATCACTCAACCACGACCACCAGCGGTTTGGATTCGGATTTGTACCGCTTCCATCGTCTGTATGGTAATTAGTTCACTCAGAAGCTGTCAGCAGTCTACAGTCGGCAACCTAGTGTGAACTCATGGACTTTACGGCTGACTGAAAGCTGTCCTTTGTTACCAATTTTTGACACTGTAGGGATATTTATTGTGATAGCTTTTCAAGTGGCTCTCACGTAAACGTGGAGCCGAGTAACTGAACTAACGCATGTTGTATGGCTGTGACACTTTGAGATGAAAGAGGAGGATAGGCTTGATCGTCGATTGTTAGAATTTGGTTACAAAATGTCTGGAAACCACTGGGTTCGTTTTACAAATTCAGTGAAGTAAGCATTTCTGGTAAAAATTTATTTTTCAATAACACGCAGTAATCAAAATCGTTGGTAGGTTGCCGCCGTTTAGCTCACCTCGGGTAACCATTTTTAAGACTGGTTTTTCGAGTGATTTTTCGATACACTTTGAACTGAGCTCGGTTCTGACACATTAGGCTTTTCTCTTCATATCGGGACTTTTCAGGCTAATACGAAGTAAGTGATCACTGTTTTAATTTGCGTAAGAATCCGTTTGCATAATGACCCCAATGGTGAATTTAAAGCAGTCAATTCATCATTCCAAATACTCATATATAAGTAATATCATTTACGTCAAGAAAGTTGTCGTGGCTTGAAGTTGTCGTACCCTGCTAATTTCAGGACAGTGACGAGTAGTACAGATAAAAATTGTTCTAACCATCAGGCACAGTAGAACACGAGTCGATAAGATCAGTCAGATTTCTTGGTGGTGTTTGGTATTTTGTGAAAGAATTATTTCACTCAGTGTGGTGACCGTTTACAAAAGACAAGGAGTAAATTCCTCGGTTGATAGTTTTAAGATACAAAACACGTGTTATTTTCATGTCATCCTTTCGCGTGGGCATTGTAAAACGAACATCTCATGGAAAAAGAGCCCACAACGTCTTCATCAAGAAGAACCGGCACACATTACTTTTTGGCTCGGACTGTTACAACTCTAACCCCAATGCATCAGACGGGATGAAGATCCTCGTCTCAACCAAACACTCTCTACTCCAAATGTTCACCCGTAGTGGTGGGATTTCAAACTTCGTTACTAAAAGATGATAGTCTGAAATGTGTCCCACTCAACCTCAACCGGGCAATGCAGGTAACTAGTTATCAGCAAAACTTGATTGGGGTTTCCAAGTCCTTTTGGCTTGTAATCACCGACCAGCTTACAGATTTTCTTGAACTGATCTTAGCTTGCAATTACACAAATAATCCCAAAATTTCAATCATATGTGAATAATTGATGAAGAATTCATAAATCCGAATTACTTTGCTTTCCAGATAACTCCCGTTCGGATTAACCTTTCCAAAACCATATTTGAAAGATCTTGAATAAATACAACTTTTTATGTAGTATTTGATTCTCTTGACTTGCGTTAAAGTATGACATTGTCGAAACAGGAGACAAAAACAATTTGACCGATTCGCATCAGAGATCCTCTGGCTGATCGGTTCGACAAGTGCATAAGAAGGCTTCAGATCCAGTGGTGCAGGGGTACTTGTTGGCCGTTATTTACTTTTTATTCACAGCCGGATTTCGGATTCGACGGTAAATCCGCCTTAAGAAAGGTTACCTGTGGCTTGTTACAAGCATTTCCGACATGGTACTGCTACTGACTATTAAACACTTACACATAGGATATCACAAAGTGCATTGCTTTTTCGGTATACTCTGAACGGAAATAGACTAAAAGGCGCTTTCAACGAATCACGCTTTTTCACCGCAAAGAAGTAAATAATTACAAAAACGGGAATAAATCTTATGCACCGGAGAAGACTCCCCGTGAAAGAGGGGAAAAAAGAGAGATAATCCCGAAGGAACAAAGTTAGTTTTAAAGAGAGAAGGATAAGAGGTGGGCGGATAAACGGCAAGTGAACGTGCACGGTTGCGTTGTCCAGTGTGAGACCTAATACCGAAGAATATAAGCCTGAATCCTTAGGACACATATCGGATGTGGATGGCAGAAGGGGAATGGAAGGTTAAGAACAATGAAGTGAAAGAGAAAAGACCGAGTTAAAAGAAAACAGAATAACTGAAAAGAAATAGAAAGAGTGTGGCGATTGCTCAGTATCCGTTTATTTATTTAAACTGCCACTGGACCGTCGGTACATTTATGTATAGCAGGGGTGATGCAAACGCGGCAACATCAATCAGAAAGATAAGGGAGAAAGAATAGAACAGGATCATTTTTTTCATATTTCCCCGTGCACCTTTCGATGTTTTGTGGTTTTGTTTGTCTGAATGACATTTCTGTGTACTGAGAACTCCCTCAATGTCTCTAACCAGAGACAATCCTCGTTTCTTGGGCTCCAGCCGGGGAGGCGGAAAGCACCAAAGGAAAATGGAGTTGAAACTATCATGTTCATATATATATTCCGAGTCATGGCCTGACTGCCGCATTGCTTCTTCCAGCCCTGCCCAGCAAGTCCAAATGGAGGATGGGAAAATAAATGATGGGTAGATATTGGTAAAATATGACCGAGCCGTCACAGGCGGTGTAGAGCGATCACTTTGTTAAGGGGTACCTACCCGTGCCTAACACACGACGACGCACCTCGTCATTACTCACTAGATGTTCCCACCAGACGCGAGCAATGCTTTAGAGACATCTGTTGTCGAACACGGAAAAATTCCGAGCATCCTTAGCACAAAGTGGCCAGGTCACACAACCACCGAGTAAAACACTACAAACAGTGGCGATCAAGACCTGTTCCTTAACTGAGAGCCGGATGTCACGGCTATGCCACAGGTGCCGCAGATTTGCAAAAGCTGGTCTAGCTCTCGTTATTCACGAAGTGATAGCCTCCTCAGCACAATCTTTAGATGTATTCAGGCTCCCGAGGTGCTTGAAATTCTCCACTGAATCATGAGGATCACCACATAGGGTGAGAGTAGGTACAATCTTCTGCCAATATTGTAAAGTAGTTCGTACTTGGGCGGTGCTTAGTTCACACCGTACTTGGATGCCGTAGTTGACAAACGGTTCAGAGCTAGTTGTATTACCTGTGGATTATTGCTCAGCAAGACTAAATCAGTGACTTATTACAAGTCAAAAACTCTGTTATTTGGAAGATCAGATGATGTATTCGGTAGAACATCATTTGTGACGCAGCTGGAGAGAATTGGAATTATATAGGACAGCCTTGTGGTGCTCCACAGGAGTCTACGAAACGGAGCAAATGCTGGCTGTGCATCTCAGTCCGACGTGAGGCGTGACGACACAACCCTATAAAGACTGATATATACTTCTTAGGTACCCTATTTCCCAACAAACAATTCCATAGTTCTGTCCTATCGACTGAGTTTAGGGCCGAGCAAACGTATAGAAACACGACGATCGTTGGTCTTTCGAAGGTGAGGGTGCTGGGGAAGCAGCTGGAGGGCAAGATTTGATCGACGAATTCATGAATTGCATGAAACTTAACTTGTCCCTCGCGAGTCTGCTCCTCACCCATTTGCCATAACCTGCGAAGTATGACAGACTCAGGTGGCTTCGAAGATATTGGGAACAAGCTCACACCTCCTTGGTTAGCACACTCACAGGGTGAGCCCTTCTCAAAGATAAAAACAAAAATTGATTCTCTCCACCAAGAGGAAACCTAATCATAATTCTGAACTTCTGGAAACAGAATATGAAGTTTTCTAGCGAAGTGCACCCGCCGTTCCCAAAAAATTTAAGGAAGACCACCGGAGCCCGAACTTTATGACGTCCAAATGCCTGAATTTCCTTCCAAATCTCCGCCTCGGCAGACGGGTCTGTTGAAATAATCCACGGGTCGTGTACCAAAAGATCTGTAGGACGGGCTAACACTGACAGCCACACAAACTGTCTGACACCACTGATGGTTGGGAATTGGCGAAGCATCATTTGTCACGATTCGAACCAGTGGTAGTGTCTACCTCGAATTTCGGCTGGTAGTTAGAAGAATACTCGAATCACAAGCTAATGAAAGTATTGATGAAAGGAATTGGGAGTGAGCCCAAAGTCTATTTATACCGCTTAACTTTGTGGTACGGAAACCGGAGTGTCAGTAATGTCAGTGATAGAAGGGAAAATGGAGAGGCTGAATATTTCCAAAAACCTTTCTAGCAATAGTTAACTTCGTCCGGCATGGCCTTTCTGTCCGACGAACTCTTTGTATGGTAGGCGAATTTTTGTGTCCAACCTGTGTGAAGCCTCATCAGTAATAGGGAGTAGACAACCTCAACAGTAGTGAGACTTTGATATTTATATTTGTACTGAACGAGTACGCTTGTGACTCAATCACTCCGGTTTGAGAGAAGTGTGGAATAAAATGATGCACGGGTTTCACAGCGGTTTCGGTGAGGTTGGAAATGAAAGTGAAAGACAGCCAGAAATTCACAACACCATATTCAATGTCTAACTTGCAGTTCATTTAGATTCAAGTGATTGAATAAGGCTGGATACTGTGCTGAAAAAATCAGAGAATACTGTTCTATAAGTCCTTTACGGATTTTGGAGGATAAAGAAGCATTAGAGGTAAGTTGATGGTCTTAGAAGTGTAAACGGTTTCGAACTCTTTCTGAGATGTGGGAAAGGATTCAATCTATTTTCGTGAGACTGATGGCTATAATAAAGGCTTTGACTCTAAAGTTCAAGGACAAAGTTTGTGCAGAAGACCACAGACCAAACTAGGCGCGAAAGACGGCGCGAAATTATTGGTTGAACAAAAGTGACCGACATTTTAGCCGCATTATTTCAATCCCTTGGTCGAAAATGTCCACCCTTTGTATTCGAGAAGTGGCAACAGATTGATGAATGAGACTCCGGCTATGGGACAGAAAGCCGACAGAAGAAGTTAGTGAGGAAGTCGAAAGTTAGTGAGGTCAGACGACAAGTGGATTTGATTATTGTTAAAAGCAAGAGAGAAGAAGGACGGGGAAAAGTTGAGCACAGAGTCCATATTACGGTTCAAACCTCAAATGTTTTGTGAGTACAATATGACAATGTTTTGAATGGGATTAAGTTAGTGCCTGAAAACAGACTGTGTGTGCATTGCTCGTTGTCGTGGTCGTAGTTCCGAAAGAAGAAACGGACAACCCAACCGTGAGGCCTGAATCCTTTTTTGGAAGTGTAATGGTACTACCCCAAACGAAGATTGTACCAACCACTCTCGCTGCAAAAATAGCTATTTCTCCGGTACCGAAATAATTATTGCAATACCCTCGTTATCCTACAATCTCGTCGCATCAGAGTCGTGCAAATAGCCACTTTTTGGGACGAGGGTTGACTACGAAGTTCATGCCCAGTGAAATTTCGTATGGTCAGTTTCTATGGTTAATTCCATATACTGAAAGCATTTTGAGCAAGATAACCCTTGACATTTCGCGCTAAGCTGACAACATTAAGAGACCGCATTTATGAGACAAACTCTACAGTTATAACCCACGAGAAAACGCGTTCATTTGACAGTAAGTTGACTGCACTGTGAGTAAGTGTGGCTCATAATCGTTTTAGTGCCCGAAAGCATGCCGATGGCAAGTGTTCCGTTTATTTACTTCCAGACAGGGCAAAGAAATCATGACAGAGGCTTGGAAAAGAGTCTAAGTTTAGTAACATTCTTTCGTTTGAGACTGGAGACGAATAAATTAAGAGAATAGTATGAATTATTCGGGTTTATGGATACATGGGGGAAACCAGAGTATCTCCAATTAAAAAACACCAGAGGTGTGCTTGCAGTAGTACCGTTTTTCTCTGATTTTATGTGATTTATTTTGAACCAAACCATACACGGTGACGAGAGTTGACACGCAGATGCGTCAACCTATTTCTATAATAAATTTCCAAACAGATTTTGAGCGTGAAGCAGATAAATTGACTTATCCCGATAAACATGCTTGAAAGAGTGCAACATGCTTGCAAATACACACCTATACCAATGATTCAACAAGTAACATGTTACGAAACACGGTGACTTTTATTGGTTATGATAAAAACACAACATCCAAGCATGCTTCCCATCATATTCCTGATGGATTTCACAGCATTTCATGCACTAAATCTCATTTATTAAGAAGGCAGATGAGGCCAATGATTCTGTTTAGTAATTTATTATCAAGATTCTATATTTACACAGGTCAAACCTGTGATTAAGGTATCCAGTTTTTACACGAGGAAAGGGGCGGTGTTCATTGGTGTAGAACAAACACCCGTTTAATGGTTTGACAGGCTGGAGCAGTAGCGTTGTCTGTGTTGCCGATTACGCGGTTCATCAGATAAATGATTACGTCATACTTTGGGCCCAAGGCTGCTGGGACTTTCGTTTAACAAGTATATTTCGCTAACGTTTCTACCAAGCCTCAATTCTCGGGGAATCCCAAGATATTGTAACTTCTCCATTTGTTTATACGGAAACGTTTTCAAATTTTATGTCTAGAGATTCTAAAGCTATCATTTATTGATTAAAGATTTGTTTGCATAAAATTGCTACATTTTTTCTTCCCATTCAACACTTTATAGTTTCTTTTAAAAGTAAATATATTTTTAGTAACACAGGGTGTATATGTTTGCATCTGATTACAAACAAAATGAGCCAAGTAAAATAGGTTATCTCCTAGCTCTATTGTAATATTATGCATTGTCTTTTGGTCGCTACGATCTCTGGCACGTCACAGATGTGCTCGTCTTCCTGTGTTTCTCACGGATAAAGCGACTGCAATTAGAGCGTGCAATGTTGACTTTTCGGGCGTGGTTTCTGATACGCTATTAGTATTGTCCCCACTTGTGACTCCGTTTGCTGCCCTGATGATCCAGGTGCCTTTTTTTGGCTCCGATTCTATGCGCATCAGATAGTGCTACAGCTTCAACGGAACTGACAACAGGAAGTTGGAGACCATTTGCATTGCTTGCCCTCCAAAGTAAGTTAGGGGTGATCAGTTCCTCGAGAGGCTCTAACAAGAATCAATATCTGGGACTTGGCTTGCTTCTGTACGAGTCCTAGTTTTTCAAAGTTTTCAACGTGAAAACAATGGCAGCAACCATATCAAGTTCAAATCTCAGAGGCTACCTTGAGTTACGTCTCTCACCACACCACCTTTGGTGCTGCTTATGTTAGGCTTATCCTAACTTTCAGTAGTTACTGATTCCACAAGAAATTGAATTGAAGACGCACAAACTGTTTCGCTTCACTTTTGGAAATGGCTATTCACTGCTAGCCTATCCAAATTTTGATGAAGGAAGGTCTCTTCCATTTCCAGATTCCCTCGCTGAAGGCATGTTAGACCTCTTGTTCTTAATATTACTGTCTCAGTAATATGTTTTGCTTCAGAAATTTTGCCCATTCTCACAAACAAGCAATGAACCTCATAACTTCGAGCACAAACAGAATGGTTTTCTGCCTAATCGTACCTATATTTGAACATTCTACAGCTGGTTTCCAGCTAAAACCTCATCTGAATCGTATGGAGGGTGCATGGACGAAGAGCCCATTTTTAGAATCACAAAATGATTCTTCTAAAATTATGTCCTCGGTTTCCATGGCTAACCTTCAGAAAAAGGACATATGGACTCAAGTGTGCATTTTCAAAATGGATTCTTAAAATGGACAGTTCGTCCGTGCAAGCTCCATACTATTCAGCAGTGGAGTGCTCAAGTATAAGGATGATTGGGCAGAAGAGTATCGGGTACGCATACCTGATGATCGGCTACAACTGCGAAACCGGTCATTATATATATATATATATATATATATATATATATATATATATATATATTGCACATGCAGCCTCGTTGTTCGTTGGGTTAGCAGTGACCCAGACAGGAATAAATATGAGAAATCACAGTTGTGATTAATTTGTGAGCTCTTCAATGAAGAGTATCCATTCACACTTCAGACGATTCAAATTAGATTCTAGTGTATATATATATATATATATATATATATATATATATATATATATATATATCACGGATATGGTGCGGACAACTTTCCAATGAGATCATGGAATAGTCAGAAAACAATACATGTTAAGGAAAGTGACAGAAAAGTTGGAAAGATTTTTCGTTGTTGGAAGATTTCCCACACTCAGTATCTTGGTTTTGTGTATATCATTTGTGGTTTTATACGTGGAAGAGGAAGGAATGGGAGCCACCACAGCGCTCCACACAGCATCCACACCACTGACTCCGTTTTCAGGACATATCCGTGAGAGTCTCTAACCAACGAGGTAGACTACAGGGCCCCAACATGACTAATATGGAAGTCAAAATTTTAAAACACCTGCTCCAGATCATTGACTGTCCGCCATGCAGCAGTCTCCAATCTTGTCCGGCGAGCGCAAATTGAGTGCTCTGAGGCAAATGTGGGCGATATC
The DNA here is from genome assembly GCA_948099385.1 of Fasciola hepatica. NCBI lineage: Eukaryota > Metazoa > Platyhelminthes > Trematoda > Plagiorchiida > Fasciolidae > Fasciola > Fasciola hepatica. The sequence continues at coordinate 8,213,866 of CANUEZ040000168.1, forward strand.
CACCAACGTAGCCGACGAAGAGAAGTCATTACTTTGAGTGATGAACAGTCCACTTCAAATACTCTCCTTCGCACTTCATCACTGCTAAAGTGATACTGTCAACATACTCATGCGATTCATCGTAGATGGTCGTGTGTTTCCGGGGATATTTTGCCCTGTCATGCAAATAAAATAATATACTAATCCGAAAGTCCATACTTGAGACCGTGCGTCCTCTTTCTGAAGGTTAGCCATGGGAACCGACGAAATAAGTTAGGAAGAATCATTGCGCGATTCTCAAAATGGGCTCTTTGTCCACCCACACTCCATACGACTCAGAGGAGATTGCAGCTGGCTACAATTTTCTAAATGACAATCCAGCTCAATTTTCATCTACTAAAATGTAACGTTTTAGAAGCACGGTTACATATTGTTTACAGTGAGATAATTTGGGACATATGCAAAAATCGGTAATAAACAACTGGCTACACTTTTATGCCGAATTTGCAAAAATCCCCTTTTGAGGTCTTTTGAGGAACCCTTGGTATATCACGAGCTAAGGCTTTGCAGTGGGTTTTTCTTTCCAGAGGTCGGGGTTGTGTATTTCTATGTCTGTTGCCCAGGCTGTGCATGAAGTGATGTCCGGAAAGCTGACCGGAGCCCGATAGATGACTGTGAATGACTCATCAACTGCCCCGTTTTCACAGTATTCCACAACGGCACTCCTAATGGGATTCACTCCCTGCTCATTTACGCAAGCGAGATGGATGTATCGGCGTCGTCCGCTGCCGAATGGTACGACTGATGTTGTCAGCTCCAGAACAGTAGGTGAATTTTCAAATACACACTGAGATCGTTGACAGTTTCAGTCGATCTTTGAGTCGTTTCTAAATGACTGGATGAACTAAGTGGAACACCTTTATTTCTAATGTATTGAAGGTTGGTTAGACTAACTCACAAGCTATTTCTTTAAAGTGTTCGCTACAGCCGTCATTAACGAAGGGAAGGATGATAAATATTTCCTTCTAGAAACTAATATAGACTTTACACTTTAACGGCTTTTCTTTGAGTTACTGTTCAGTAAGAGTGACAGGATATCAATTCTTTCGATTGCATTGCGCATATTCCGCAGCTCAGTAGCTGGGGTCCAAACTAATGTTTCTGACTCATCGGGCCAAGTGGCAAATCAGATTTCGGTTAAGGTGCCACAAGAAATTAGATACTGTTCATTCTGAATGGCCTTTCGGTACACACTTCTTTCGCTTTACCCTTTTTGTTTCCTCGAAGGAGTAGTACAGCCAGCGGTGGTAAAATTGTCACCGTAGCGGACTTTGGACATTAAGGACCCGGGTTCGATTCCCATGGCCACCAGTCACTTACCTTTTTGGCAGCCTTTCGTTGGTTGTGGCCTCCTTCCAGAAATGTTACAGTTTCCCATACTAATAATAAAGGAAATAAAGTATGCAAAAAGCAAGGATTGGGGTGTGTTCGTTTGCTTCAGTCCTAGTAAACCTTAAAAAACTCTCTTTGCTCCAGCAGTGCGTGACATGGAAGTGGTTCGACACTTATCGAAGACTGAATATTATTTCCTGGTACAGCTACAGAATCCCACGAATAAAATGTTCTTCTTGCGATTCAGTGTCCAGTTTTGTGACGGAATTTCAGCAATAAACTGTAGTGACTGGTGCTATTCGCACAACAGGAACTGTTGGTGATCGAATGATGCTGGAATTCAAATTCTGACTGCTAGGTTCTGACTTCAGGATGAGCAGACAGTTCAGAATTCCGGGTTGAAAGACAATTATTTACCGTCATAACTGTTCACTGATGGCACGCAGAATGATGGTGACATAATGAGTGATTTCCTAATGCTACTTAAATGACTGCCTGCTAAGACCTTTCATAAGATCGCAGGTAATTTTTAAACCATTTGTGTTAGAAAAGATTGACGAAGCTCTAGTACACTTTTCTGTTGATGATTCGAAAATCCAGCATGGATTTTCTGGGCACGGCGAAAGATTGTCCGGGAGCGTTGCACTGAGCGTTGAAATTTACTCTGTAAACACAAACCGTAGTTAGTCCACTATTCATATATGTATTTCTGGCACATTGAACAGATAGTTTATTCATTGCAGTCGATTCGAAAACATTCATCGCTCCTTTCCATCTTGAGAAGACTTTGTGGCTGATATGGTAAACAGACGAACGCAATCCTCAATCAAAACCACGTATTCCTCTGCTGAGTTCCAAGTTGTATTTTGATCTCAACCAATTCTTCTTTTGCAGACCCAAGAGCAGGCCGCCGGTGGACCTCACCTCCCGGTAAGTGTCCCAACTCACTCGAGTCTGTAGGGCAAGTTACATAAGTAGAACCACAATATGACTTCCTGAAGGTGCGAAGAAATATAAACTGAATTGGTTTCACTGAATAGAAGCGAAGATCGGATCAATGGGAATTTCCACCGAATAGATAGAATCATATTGTACACCACCAACGCAGACACAATCCTCTGGTGATCACTTACTTCCATTCCAAAAGATGTGGCTAGTCCAAAGTTGACTATACGTACGCAGAAAACGATGTTTACAGTTTGGTTTTCAGTACCGTCCTAGAGTTTCTCACCGCAACAGCACCATCGTAACAGACTTATGTGTAGCTCCAATTTGCCTGCAAAACACCTTTTCGTACTGCTATCGGTTATGTTTGCCTTTTCTTGTTTCTCTGTTAAGTAAAAATTCTCACATCACTACGTGCGGTTTCGGTTATGCTTCAGCCCATACCCTAGCTGCGTTTATTCCAAACCGTCCTCGTGTTTCCTCAGCTACGGAAAATCTGTTTTGCACAAGGCTGTCAACAATCATCGTGAATTATCCTCCCTTAAGTTACATGCACCTTTCACTACAGATGACCATTATTCACTTCAGTTACGGTCTAAGGTATGTACCCGGTCTGCTTTACGCTCTTTCCGACAAACCAGGCAAGTCATAGTCAGCCTCCGTAATTCTTCACACAAAATCATCTTTCTCCTACAAAAGTCCCTTCACTAGGCACCATTTTGGGTTTCCTTCAAATCGTCACTAAGCACCGGTGGTAAAATGTCAGCAGAGACGGCCAATTTAATTTTCAGAATGTGCTGTCTTCTAGTAACCCTCTTCCTTTCTAATGGTCGTGTTGCTTCTTCTGCAATAAAAGCATTAGGAAGACAGAAGGAACCTTTCTATGAATCCCGAGATCATTTAAATGCCAGATACATTCCTGTGTTAATAGAGAAAGAGATGGAACGTACTGATACAGTGTGCTAATCGCATCTTGCGCAGCTGTGACAACAGTCACCGGTTGAGTGACATTCGGAATAAAAAAAGATGTTAATAGTACTAACGGTGCCCCTACTCAACAATCCAACGACTCTGCAGGTTACAGTATGTCAAGACAAAACGAGATTTAGAGTGAGGCGAAAAATCGATGCACAACAGGGTGTATGAAACTAGAGAAATGCGGTGTCAATAAAAAGGCGTTGTCGGTGGAAAAATCGTAGTTGGTTGACATTTCGGCTACCGCGGGTAGTCTTTCTCAAAGCAATTTTACAATAAAATAACTGAGGAATTGATTATCAGTCTTTGGATATGTGTGTGTGATAGAGTAAGTGTATGCTAAACTGTTCCCCGATTAGATTTGCTTGGTTTTGGTCACACTCGTTTCAGTTATCAGAGAGTGTTGATGGGTTCAAATGTCGACGTAACATTTAGATTGCTTATTCGTTAGTGACGTAGGTTTGGTCCAAATTCGGAGAGTCTCTGCCCAGTCATTTCGGTTGAAGCATGCAAGGTGGGCGATAACTGCCAGAGTTTCGGCGCTCAGTGCATGTTCCCAATCCGAGTCTGAGGATCTTCGAATTTTCGTGGTTTATGCTGTCCTTAGGCAATGGCTGGAAGGGTGATCGCTGAATCCCACCGTAGTTTTGCTAACGCTGTCATGCTGGAAGTCTTGTATTTTTTTGCTCTTTTGTGTCCCTTTATTCCGATATTAAGTTTCTCGAAAGTTTATCCGGTTTTTCCGGCTGGATTTTCCTTATAACCGATTTTGTAAATGCTGTTGATATGACCTTACAAGTCAACTGAGTCGCTGAACTTGGTAAGGTGGCAAAACAGAGTTTGTCAGTCTGAAAAAAATATGCGGATATTATTTTATCGCCAAGAACTTCTCTGATTGCTTCAAAAATGCCTGATTCGTACCGATGGAAGCCAAATAACCTTTTTCTCTAGCAGCTTCTGTCGGTGGCTTACTTCTCTTCAATCGATTTCCTAGTAGATGTGGTGGCTAGTGACTGTCATGAAGAATTTTTTTCAGGCTTCTCGTTTCTTTCTGGCGGATTGTGTCCTCATTATTGAGTTTTTCAACTGTGTTGGCTAGCGACGAGATAAGCTTTTGTTTTAAGCACTGTGGACGAGCTGAATCGAAATGTAAGTATTTATCATATTGAGTGGACTTCTGATGAACACTGATAATGAGTTTTGTGAGTCATTAACCCTCAGACGGCAGTTCGTTAACGTTGCACTTTTTCTCGTTCATATCTCTGATTTCTTTCATCTCGTTCTGTAGAAAGGAAGTATTCGGGCTCCTTCGTTCGTTGAAAATAACCCCATGTATTGGTCCTGATGGCCTATCGTGATCTTTTTCGAGATACATTGCTCCCGCTTTGGTCGATTTATTTACCCCTCTTTTGAACAAATATTTATGCTTGTATTCTATTTTCCACTAGTGGTGATCCCCCAGCATAATTCTCACACCCAAACCCAGCAGGATTATTGTTTTAGTAGAAAGCTTCCATCCCACGGATCTTACCTCACGTGGCCATAAACTGAGGGTTTTTTCACTCTTTACCGCTTTAGCTCCCCCAAAAAGTATTCCCAACGACTTTTTCAACTTACATATTAACCAAACTGATCTACTGTGGATTTTACCACTTTCTTCAGGTAACCAAATCCTTTGACGAACCGGCAAATTCAGCATGATATGTTTTCCTAGACTACTCACTCACGTTGGATTCTAATCCACGAGCCCTGTACTAAGCTGGGTCAGTTCTTTTCCAAAAGTGTCTAACCTGCGAAAGCACTATCAAGAGAAAATTCCACAAGCCTTGGTTCAGTAAGTGCGTCAACAGGATCCCATAATTACTTCCATTAAATCGCAATATGGTAACCGGCGGCCTGACCACTACACCCTACCCAGCCCTCTTTCGTAGACTGGAAGCCTTTGGTGGCCGATCGTCCCCTAGGTCATGTTTGTCTGGTAGTTTTACCAACAGAACTCAATGCACACGACTAGATTCTAAAGCATTCAAACCTTTGGCATTTAACTCGAGATTCATTTTAGAAGTTATCCTTCCTCCTTATATTTTTGGTACCCATATTAGTGGTGTTTCAACCATTTTTCCGACGTAGTATTTCAAGCTATTTCTAAAACCGAAGACCATATTCCCCCCCCCCTCCCCCGAATATCTGTTTATGTATCACTGTTTGAGCAGTCTACCTTTAAATTTATCCATATGCTTTCAATTCATACTTGCTCCTTATCGATCGACTTACCTTTCTAACCCATGTAGCATTTCCAAAAAAACCTTATAACTAAAAAAGGTTCTGTCAAGTAATAATGAATCACCAATGATGCATATTTGAGGTTTTCACCTCAAGTCTCAAACTGTGTGAATAAAATGCGCCGAATAATTAAACAAATAGGAAAGCTTAGGCATTTTTTACGTTAAACATGGTACTAATTCCCTTTCAGTTCGTCATAGGGTTTGTCCTGTTTTCCTCCACTTTTTCCTTGCAATTTTTACTGATCTAATGAAAAAAGATCCAAACTTCTTCCCCGAGGTCTGTCTACGGTCGGTCGGGTGCCTAGCGTACCAAGAAATGAATTATCTGCCAATTAGTACAAATTATACTTCGTTGCATAAGAAAAGCTGGCTTAGAAAATCCTTCCAGACCCGGCGAACACACTATCCAATGATCTAGCCAAAGTACAAACACCTCGTCTTCACTTGTTATTCTTTTCGATCCATATCCTCTCGCATTGAAACCTACAGAAAATCTGCTGGGCCCGAATCTTCGCAAACCGGGCGCGAGTATCAGTCAAATTTCTTGTCATTTTTTGGCGCACAATCATTTTATTCATTCCCTCAGTCTGATAAGGCAATAAGTAGGAATCTCTTTGAACCGTAATGAGAATGTCTGTCTGCATAAAAATCTGACTGACTCTTAACAGAAATACGAATACGTCAGTGCCGTTACCTGAGTGCTACTTTATTCACAATCACACATTACGTGGTGTGTAACTTGCGGGAACGATGTCACGATGTAATAAATTTGCAATAATCTCTGTCAGTTCATACTTCGAGCTCAAACCTTCTGTGTATGAGAGTAAACAATGATCTATTAAATTACCTCAGTTTCTGCCTTGTCACAAAAGGACTCAATGATAAACAGAAGTGCATAGTCCGCTGTTCTACTATGTCCTGAAACAGGAGAACACTGGCGACTAAAGTGGTCGTATAAGATCAGCCCCGGTCTCGGACCGGCGTCATTCAACAAACCTCAACATGCCACACATTCACAAAGCTTTTGATACGGCGCCAGAATGACAGGAATCCCAATTTCATACGTCCCTCATTACCGGAAATATCATGACCCTCATTTCCTACATCATACAGGGTCTGATTAGTATAAATAAACCGTATCTTTCGCGCGGCCCGAAATCAATTTCGACGGGTCTCTGGGCCATGCGTTTATTTGCACTGGTCCTTGTTTGTTCTATTCTACTCACTGTTTCTTGTAAGTTATACCACAATTAAAATACTGGTTTTTATCACTGATTTAGTCAAGAGACTCTGAGGGCTCTCGGTCTGGGTTGCTTTGTTTGACCAAGAAAAAGAGTCAACACATGATTTATTTCCTACTAATTTTCAGTCTTTTTTATTTCGTACCGTTTAGGCGCAATCTCAGGTGAGTTAGATAATACTTCGAAAACTAGTTTCCTTTGTTGCTATTATTATTATTATTATTATTATTGACATTAGTATTAGTCTTAGTAGAGGCGATAGTATCAGTGCCACCGTTATGCGTTCACTCACCCATATTGCCGCGGCAAATCTCACTGGGACTGAAAATTGTCTCCCATATTTCAGGTTACAGAACCGGTACCACTATTAATTCGCGTGGTAGAGCGGGAACTAACGGTCGGAACAATGGCTGTGCCACGCACGGTTGTCGTGGTGCACGAGCCGGCTCAAACAAAAACATGTTACCTTGTATGGGTAAGTTGAACGGTCATGCATCTACCTCAACTTCATTTTGCCGTGTTTCATTAAAATGGTTGGAGAAATACGCGTGTCAGTTTACGGTTTACTAATGCATCGCTAATGAATGGCCTCAGGTAACAATTAGGTATATTTTCACTGCATATCTAATCGAAATATTTATAAATATCATTTCTGTGTTCAACGTAGATGAAGCTATATCACTTTTTCCGTTTCTCCAATCAATCTCAATTTGTCCTCGCTCTGACGATTCAGACCGGGCCTGTTAACCGACTAGTCACATTCTCGTATATGAGACCCATAGCGTATCGTAAGCTGACTAATGAAATGGGTGAAAAAACAAGCTTATCCTGAAATGCCTGTTCCGTAGTACGGAAAAGTGGGATATGAACTGAGGAATTATCGTCATCTCTTGTCACAAAACTTGTACTTTCTTGCGTACCAACTGAAAACTACCCCTTCATGAATGGTGATCGTTGGCTACATCCTTCACCAGCTGAAAGGGGATTTTAACAGATTTCCTCACTTTTTCACTATTTGCTTTTAGCTGACCTCGGCTTTTAAGTTGAAAAACGCCAGAAGTATCACTTTTTCATTTCATGCTTACGCATGACTGCAATCGAAGTGGTGTACTCCATAGCCACAAAGGCTCACAGCACTATTAGGGATAACCGGCAACTAGGTCCTGAGACTTTGAGTAAAGAACCACATAAGATCCCAATAGGTCAGGTACGGGTAGCGAGCCGGAAGACAGCGGGTGTTGCTGTCTACCATGAAAGTAACCGACAGTAGTGAGGGTTCGAACCTCCACCACCACCGAGGTGATAATCAAACGTCCTAAGCCACTTGACCACCACTGGTCATGACCAAGTGTGCAGGTTATATTCCCGGTGCTCATGATAAGACACCACAAAAACCGTTAACCTGAGTGACCAGCAATACCAACTTTCATAAGTACTGGGAAAACTGTGTGTATTCTTACCATACGGCTTGTGTTCCGTTGGACTCAGTGGTATTGAATTGTAGAGCAGAGTTCTACAAGCTAACAGTCGAAGAGCTATATCAAAATATATAAACTATGGGGATTGTTGCGCAAAGATGAAAAATATTTTGAGAGCGAAAATAGAAGATCTTTTTTGTGGGAATTTCTCAGATCACTGTCGTTTTTAAGCAACTTCTTTACGTGAATAGTGGATATGAGTACTCCGTACACAAAGCATTCAGTTAACATCCATTCCATACTGGCGTAATACTGGAATGAAAGGAGTATACCATGTGGCCCAAAAAGCAAACCATCAAGGATAACCGACACTGGTGACTGCGGGACTTGGAGTAGAACTCCACAGATGACCCCGGAGGTCTAGAACAGTATCATGTAGGACTCCATTTGATTCCGGTCTACCAGTAAAATCTTGATTCAGCCGAAGAATGCAAGTCGTACGGAGTCAAGGGAGAGCAGCATGCGGGGAATCAAAGGGGGAAATTTTCTGCCTCAATCTGGTAGTAGCAGGATTTACTTTATTAAAACGAATGTTTTACGGGCACAATTAAGCTGGTTTTTAGGTAATGGAAAATTTACTATAGTTTTCGCATCCGAAATCCCAAAGTTGCAAGCTGAAATCGAACCGGTCAGCTCCCGCTTACCAATTCAACAGCTGAAGTGAAGAATGCAAGCGGTAACTCACCTGCTAAAGCATCTACCCCGAGGGTAGAATTTTGTTGGTCTCATTCCAGCTCATGATTTTGAGCTATTGACGGATACTGGCCAAGGAAATCCGTGTGCAAACACTCTTTTCAAGTTAATCGGATGAAATATTCTAGTCACTGAGTGTATTCTATGGCGGCAGTTTACCGGAGAATTTTTACGACTCTTTTTAATTGATCGCCGCTAGTACTGAGATGTCGAGTGAAACTTATCATTATATTATTGACGTTTATCATAATCTCGACCTTAATCTCAAATTCATAGAGTTCAGGTCATAATGGAAATTAACCTTTGTGGTCGGCAGATTATGACCAAATGTGAATTTTTAAGCTATGAGATATCAATCAGCATTCTTATTCCCGGCGACGGCTTGCTCTGTACACACCGGGAAACATTTTATGAAATAATTTCAAGATTGAGATCTATTTGTCATTCTTGGATACATAATCGAATTTCCCTTTATTCACCTTAAAATTCTTATTATTCGTTTTATCATGAGATAAGCAGAAGAGTTAGTCGTTGCTTAATCTTCTTGTGTTAAATCTGGTTTGAATTATGTCGCACGGTTGGATTGCCTAAATCTTCCAAATGCCCGTTTCACCGACTTTACATTCTGTTTACCATAGTTGTCCAGAGCAAAGCTGACAAATTTGTGGGTAACGTCGTGAGAAACGAAGTTCGTGAGTTCAACTGAGATTGAAAAATATGATTTCTGTTTCGTGAGAATATTTTCTGACTTCTACTTGGATTATCTTGAAACTTTTTCAGAGGATATTGCCGATGTCTACCTCGGACCCGAAATGTCATGTGATTCACAATACGGTACGATCTGTTCCCGCGTGATCCTTTCACTTGGTTTTTTGAGTGACGACTATTTTCTCTTCCAAGCTAACGACTTCCGTTTGTGTGATTCCTATATTTTCACAGGCTACGTGGATAAATCCTGTGGCATTCCATTATGTTGCATACGTAAGTGATATTTTCTTCGAAAAATTTCAATGCCCAAAATTCAAAACGTATTTTGAGTTGTCAAAGTTTACCAGGGCTCCGGATATTATCTTTACGAGTTTGTCTGTTGAGTACGTACTCGTGCAAGCACGCGCACGCACACGCACAAACTCTTGTTCATAAATATTCATTTTTTAAGAAAATAAGGCAAGTGAACAAGGTGTTGCTTGGTTTACCCTATTGTGATTTGGGCTAGAGATCATGACATGATATGGTTACTGTAAGCTATATTTGCGGTGTTGCGAGAGCTAGATATATTCGTCGTTAGAATATATCACAATTCAAAATCACGTGGGTTAGAGCGGGGAATACGAGCATAGCGTTATCATTATTATTGTGATTATTGGTATTACTGGCAACTATTCTGTCTATGTTTTATTACTGTTAAAATTTACTTGTTTTCTTTTAAATTCCCATCAAACTTCGGTCGCATATTGCTCGCGCAACACATCACAAATGTGAGTATCACGAAATACATCAACTTCTGATTAGAAGTAAACCTCCGTTCTTCGGTTTCACCATGGTGTTATGTATTTTATATAAGAATACCACTCAATCCTGAACATTTATTTATTTGTCACAGTTTGAAATGTTTTAACTCGAAAATTTAATCAGGGAAGTGGTAATCCAAAGCCCCTTATCCAGAACGTATTGTCGTGCAGTCCGGATGGGTGCAGTTAGTCAAAATGTGTGAAAGACCAAAACTGATGAAGGACCTACAAATAAACACGTCTATTTCATGATAAGTTGTTTGCAATAACTGACATAATCAGTGGGATACAAAATATTTCTATTCCGTAAAATATGAGTACAAATCAGGGTTGAACTGAGGCCAAGACCTTCAAAACTTGGGAGAAAAAGTGAGGAATACTCAAGCCGTCAACTTTATACCAGAAAATATAAGCCCGAGAAGGAGTATTGTGCACGCATGTTTGCAGCAACCAAATCTGTTATATTAAATAATGTCTCACTTGATGAATAAGCGCAGTAGGAACGGCTTTTTTCAAATCTTCAATTTTCTTTTTGAATTCTATTTATCCGAAAAATCCCTGCTTATCAATTTCTACTTCCAGGCAGCATGCCCAACAGAATGTGATTACTTTTCGGAATCATGAAGAAAGGAGCAAACATTGCAAAAAACTCTTCTGGGTCTTTCCCACACACATGTGGACGGACGATTCATCACGTGCCAACGAATGGTGCACCGGCACAATTTTATTGAAACCGGTCCTAACTCTTCACTTGTTCATTTGGGAAAAAATAATTTCAAAAATATACAAAAAAAATTTCGTAAACTTTTGATACCTCTTGGAACGTCTGTTCCCTCGGGACAGTAAAATCATTTGATACCCAAAGAACTAAGCGCGGAAGTGGTTTCGATAGAAGCCCAGATGCAATGATTCTGCACTTTGGTCAAATAAGGAGACAAGGGTTTCGCCTGAAATGTCAACTTTTGGTAATACATGTGTAGTCAAATGGGTCACCGAGTGGCTGAGCTGAATCCAAAATGCTGAAATCTCTTCTGCTTCCGTACCACTCGAGCTGTATCTCGGTGATACGTTAGATATTTCAAAAATATAGGTTACTCTGTCCATTAAATGTGAATTTAACTGCTCTTCGGCAAATATCACTGTTGTGATCACTGCGCTTGCGATGCAGTTTTCAATAGGTCTTTTGTTTGCTTTTGTGGTTTGGTGCTCTGGGCATCAACTCTGGTTTCATGGCATGATTGTCGAAGCAATGATTGCCCCCAAAAGAGAACACAACACCAATGAAACGCGAAATTCCTGGGAAGCAGTTACGTACCATTGAAAAAAATGCGAATATTTGATTAGTGCCGTAACCCATCCTTAACACATTTACTATTCGTTGTCTGGCCAGATTTTGAAAAGAGCTTCAAACTAATTAGGCAAACAAATCATTGTAGTTGGCTTGCTCTGAACACGGATTATTTTTTTTCTGGACAGGTTCGCAAAATGTTACTGAGAGAAAATAGTTCTTCCGCACCATTTTACTGAGTGCAACAGTTGGCCGTGTTCTTCAGTAACCAATAAATGCCCGGACCACCCAGACAATGTAACCCGCTATGGCAACAAATTAGGGTCTTCTGAAGACACGTGCATATCATGCTTGAAAGAATACCCTTTCTGTGGGAACTCTATGCTATATTTGTGGAGTGCAGGGCATCAGGACATACTGCCATAGTTTAAGCAATATCCTTTAGTAAGGATTGTACTAATTAGACCAAGTGATCAATATTTCGTGGCACAAAGCCAAAATCATGCTGTAGAAAAGGATTATCGATAGATGCATCGCATACTGAGTGCGATCTTGTTGATAAAAATACCTTCAGCAAATTAGTGGGCAGATTCTAAAGTCGAACGAAAATATCAAAACCTACTTTGAGGGAATTGAAGCACAAAGGAATCAGTCTCAGATCATTGCCGGAGGTGTGTTTTACCCAACTCAACAATTTCACGTACACTAAAGCTAAACCTAATCTTTTGCCATTTCAACACAAGGCTTTTAGTCGGGGGCTTCTACTGAATTCTCTCTCAATTCTGTACCATCATATTTATTGTCAATGCTGTGGGCGAACTAACTTGCACAATTCCCATCACCTTTGTCTAAGAGTCAAACTTTGAGGCGTTTCTTTCGAGTTTACTATATAGCACAGGCCACAGACATTATCAGTTGACTTCGACAAAACAAATCATAAAACGTATCGAAGGAGATCAGCTCAGTTGACCCACGCAGGGAGAACAAAGTCCTTTCAATTGCCACTGTTGTACATCTGGTAACAACTGGATATGCAAACTCTGCCTTGCAATAGAATGCAAGTAATGCCACTGAATCCATCCCATTTTTCTGCGATTGTTTTTAAACGAATCCACTTGTGGTAGCCAAACTGAACGTACTGATGTGACAACTTATCAATATACCAAATATAAAGACTAACTTCATATTTTCATGAAATGGATAGGTTGATTTGTCCCGGAAAATGCTTCTGACAGGATGAGAAATTCCATGAAACCTACCTCCAGACTGATGAGAAACACATCAAACTGGTTCTAAAACGTAACCATCTTTGTTGTTATTGACTCATGTTTTGTACCCGAGGAGGCATTTTGATCCTTGTTCACTTTAGCCGTGACGCGTAAATGTAGTTCAAGCCAGTTGCACATTCTGATTACAGGCGACCTCTTACGCGTCCAGACAGAGGGATAACCCAAGACCCAGGTTTCCCTAACCTGAACCATAGAAAAATACTGACCTGGAAGGGCTCGGGAAAAAAGCACGCTCCAAACTTCCCAAGAAATTTCCCTATCCAAAATAGTTACTAGTAACCTTGAAAGATCCAAATCAAAGCCCTCACGAGAACATTCGGAATTCGAGGAAAAATCTGCGAAAGGACCACAAAAAGATTAAGCGTTATGCATGGAACAGACTTACGAGAGTATCGGAGCCCTAAAGATCCCTGAAGATGAATGGAAGCTGTCGGCGTATTCATCTGCCGTGCAAAAAAATGCGACCAGAGCTCTGGACTAATGGCCGTCATTTTTAAAGCCGAAACGAGTGGAACAGACATCGTGTCATTCGACGATTGAAAGCTGCTGATTCAACGAGCGGCCATGCTCTTATTGCCGTTAGACAGCAGAATTCACCCAGTCTGCTTATCCTCGATCTGTCAAGATGAAACGGGCAGAAGTTGCTACCGGAAATTTGTCACCCGTCAACATGCACCCAGTTCCGTCCGCCACGCTAAGAATAGCGGTGGATGCATCGGACTTTGCCATCGGAGCGGTCCTGCAACAGTCTGTTTCTGGGATATGGCAGCCATTAGAGTTCTTCTCTCGACGCCTCAATCCCACGGAAACCAAATATAGTGCTTTTGGTCGCGAACTGCTGGCTGCATATAATGCCGTTAAGCACTTCCGCCATGCAGTCGAGGGTCGATATTTCATCCTCTTTACAGACCATAAGCCTCTGACGTATGCATTGCATACTAAGTCTGATCGTTACTCTCCACGAGAAGTCAGACATTTAGACTATATTTCACAGTTCACGACTGACCTACGACACGTTAAAGGTGAGTCGAACTGAGTTGCAGATGCTTTGTCGCGTATTCCGCTTAATGCATTAAATCTCCGGTTTTAGACATCCCTGCCATGGCTGCAGCACAGGCACAGGATTCTTCATGTATGGAAGCAGCTCAGTCATCGTCGCTACAGTGTCAGTCCGTACCTCTAGCCACCAGTGCTGGGACTATACTCTGCGACATGGCTACTGGCATATCTCGACCAGTCGTACCCTCTGCATATCGACGTCTCGTGTTCGATACCCTTCATGGACTCTCACATCCAGGCATCGCAGTCAGTCTCCGATTAGTAGCTGCACGATACGTCTGGCCGTCCATGAATAAAGATGTTCGTATGTGGGCAAAACAGTGTCTACAATGTCAACGATCTAAAGTGCATAGGCACGTAGCTTCGCCTATCGGTACTTTTGCTACGCCTGATGCTCGCTTCGATCATATCCACGTAGACATTGTGGGTCCATTGACCCCATCACACGGGTATACCTATTTATTAACGTGCATCGATAGATTTACGAGGTGGCCCGAGGCTATTCCCATCTCTGTCGTCACGGCCGAATCAGTGGCTCGACATCTGATAGAACGATGGATAGCTTCATATGGTTGTCCTTCCACAATCACTACCGATCGAGGGCAACAATTTGAGTCCGATTTATTCTTTTCATTAACTCACATGCTGGGTACGGAACGCATTCGCACGACCGCGTACCATCCGGCATCGAATAGTTTAGTCGAACGTTTTCATCGCCAACTCAAAGCGGCTCTTAGAGCACACGAGAGCCCCGACTGGTACGAAACGTTACCGCTAGTTCTGCTTGGTATCAGGACTTGCATTAAAACAGATATCCAATGTTCCGCCGCAGAACTTGTCTACGGCACGACATTACGACTGCCTGGGGAATTCTTTACGCCACGGAGTACAGATTCACTTGCCGTACAGACTTACGTTCACCAGTTGTCTACGTACATGCAAAATCTCGCTTCGGCGCAGACTCGAATGCAGCGACGACAGGTTTTTGTTCCCACCGAACTCGAAACTTGTTCGCATGTATTCATTCGTGTTGATTCGGTACGGAAACCATTACAACAGCCTTACGAAGGTCCATTTCGCGTGATTTCTCGTCACGATAAGACCTTTAAGGTTAATCGACACGGTCGCGTCGATACCGTTAGCATCGATCGTCTCAAAGCCGCGTACGTTGACGACAGCGTGTCGCCCGCTGACAAGAGATTCGATGTTAACCCTGCACTACCTGTTGACGACACCTCCGTGTCACGTCAAGGTCTGCAGTTAGCGTTGCCTGCTACGACTTCGAATGAGGCTATCGTTTCACGTTCAGGACAGCACCCAGTTGGTACTGCTACGACTTCGAATGAGGCTATCGTCTCACGTTCAAGTCAGCAGCCAGTTGGCCCTGCTACGTCCTTGAATGAGAATTCTGTCTCACGTTCAAGTCAGCAGAGCACGCCTACGCACCCGTCCGTGAATGAGGCTCCCGTCTCAAGTTCCGGTCGGAAGGTCGTTTGCCCAGCACGTTTTCGCGACTAGGTCAAACATGATCTTAACCATTGCACTTCGCAGTAATAACTTTCGTGTTTATCGTTTCGACACGATTTAACATACCTCATTAGTTATTACTGTTTCTAGTCAAGTCCATTGCGGTTGCTACACCAGTTTTTCGTTTCTTTTCGTTTCATGGAACCTCGCCATATGGTACGCTTCGCTGGTCCCACGAAATCTGGAGAATTTTGGCACCAACGTTTGCATTCTGGATCGGCCTTGTCGTTCTCGTTCTTGGCCATTTACGAACCTATCGATTTGGCTTCCGGATATCATATTGGTTAACGGTTACCCGACGCTGGACGTTATTGGTGTGGCACACCTTGATGACGATTTACGTAACCGACGTCATTGGCAACGAATCTGGTTTACGTTCGACCATCATCCTACGGTTCCTGCATACCACGGAGTGTGCCCGTCAGCATCCTACAGCACAGCTACATGCACGTATTTTGCACGCATTCGCGCACACGAATACCGTTTGTATGCCTTTTCCTCCTTGACATTTTTTTCGAAAGCTTTCCGTGCTTTCTAGCTGGGGGCTGCTGTAGTGACCTCGATCGTTTTGAGAAAATGACTATTTTCTGGACACCATTTTGGATCTATTTTCTCCACGATCTTTTCTGACGTTTGACATTGACCTCAGTGTTCTCCGGTTGCCTACGTTTTACTGGACTGACTTTTCCGAGGTTTCCGTCGACCTCGTTTCAAATCACTTTCACTTTCGTTCGTTCGCTCGCGGTTCGCTCTCAGCACAGCCGTCGCGTTTCGTTCCGTTTTCCGCTCGGTGTATCTCTCGTATCGGTACTGTTTCGGTGCCACGATATATAGAATACACCTCGCATCTGTAAACCGACTTACGTCTTCTCTATTCGTCCGATAGAGGGGATATCGTTGGTATTCCGCTGCTATACCCGATAGGAGACACGTTCGCCAGCCACTCCCGAACGTCTTCTATAGACCCTTTCCCGCTGCACATTCTTGATTCTCGTTGTAATGCTTCTTTTACTCTTGAAGTTATTTACCACGAGACGAAAAGCGAAATTTGACTTTGGTTATGCCATGAAAAAAAGTATTTTTCCTCAATAGCGACAAGATAGCTTCGCAGCCACTGAAATCCCTCAAAAGGCAAAAAGAACAAGCCTACAGGCAACACTGCCAGGCTTCTGTGAAACATCATTTTGTCCTGATCGGGCAAACAATACGATGGTTGAATAAACCTTTTCCCAACCAATTTATGAGCCAGAACATAGGTAAATTCTTTGACGCTGAATCAGGCTGTCATACTATCAGTGGAGTCCGTTCAAAAATACAGTGTGTGTACTGACTGTCCTAATGTTGCTTCTATCCACGAAACCATGGACATCCTATCCTTTCACTTTCTTCCGAGGTTGGACCTTCGAGTGTTTTGTCGAAAAGCTTTCGCCCCATCGCTATCGTTTCCTCTGTACTCAATTTGACTGCGAGCGCTTTCCTTATATGGTTGTTTTCTTCTTGTCTTAGCGCCGAGTTACCCTCATCCGTTCGCATACTATCCCAACAAGTGCACTCTGGATGCAGTTACTTCAGTTTGCCATTGAATTTCAGAACCCCAATAGTTCTGCGAAACCGATTATTTGTAGCTTTCTCAACCACTCCTCTGCTTTTGATTCGGTTCCCTATTTTCTCCTTCTTCAAAAGCAGAAGTAATCTGACTGTTCGGCTTCTCTGCCTTCGTGATTAAACAAATACTTTTCCAACAAAACCCAACATATCATAGTTGGTACCATCGAGCCATCGAGCAATTCTGGAGTTCTTCAGGATGTTGTTGTTCCCATTATAGTTACCTACGTATATTAGCCACTTATCCACGGCTCACCCTGCACGATTTTTTAAGTATGCTAACGATGTGGTGCTTTTTTAGTCCACTTCGAATCAATCCGACTTCATCCCTTTCTCAAAAAATACTAGTTAATTTTCTGAACTTGCCATGGCTTTTCGGCTTGCATCTCAAGTGTTTCGAAAGCATATTCGCCCTTTTCCGATCTGCTTATTCCCATGAACTATCGGCCATTAACTCTGTCTTGGTTTCCAGAGCTCAGTCAGTCAAGTACTTGGGTGTTACTGTAGGCACCAATTTACGGTGGTCATCCCATATTCTAGACATTTTCCTGATAGGAAGGTGAATGTCTCGGAGATACTCTGCCTCAATCTAGGGGGTTGAATCTGATTTTGGTTTTTCCTTTTTCTGCCCATTTCTGAGATGTTTCCAATTTGACAGCTATCGTCTTCGCTCCTTGTTATGGCTGAAATATGACTTTTGACTTACAGGAGTCCTCAATACAACATAAGGCTATACGATAAAAGGATACAGGATGTAGTTTTGCAACCCAAGATTCAAGAAAATCGACATTTCAACTAAGACCTCTCAACATGACAAAGCAGCCACATTTGCAGCCAATCTCACCAGAATATAACTATTTTACCGGAATATCAATCCCATGGACTGGCCCGCTTACAACTGAGACTTGAACCTCTTATGAAAATGTCTGGGATCTGTTAGCGAGAAGAGTCCATACGGATGGAGAAGTTGTCGGCAATACGCAAGAGCTAACGCCCACCATCCTCGATGAACGGAGAAAGTGCTGAATTTCATACCATCCGGAACACCGTTGCAAGCATGTCTGAACTTTGTGCTCCAGTGGTTAGCAATTAGGGTTGGTGTGTTTTGTAACTAGTTAGTTGCTCGTGTCATTTGTTTCGGAGTGTTTTTAATATCATTTCTCACCCTGTCACACACAATTCCCGGGGCAAATCGATTTATCTGTTTTTTGCCTAAAATCTGTTTGGTACATTAGTAGGTTGACACGTTAGTATTTCAGATGTGGTGACCGTAGGCGGTTTGGTTCAAAGGTAATTGCAGAAAAACAGGGTCAGTTTACCAGTATATCCTGCTTTGCGTGAATGTGTGCATGACAAACTCGCACGAGCAGCACGATAGCTGTGTTCTACGCCCATAAAATCACACGAGTATAAATCACCTCACAGTTACGTAATCTGAACACCTAAGGTGTGAATACCAAACTATGTATCTAGACGCACCCATCCCACTTCGTGTGTCTCAGACCTCTTTTTCACCGACTGTAAGTGACACGGGGTATACCATAAGCTAGTTCAAATTATTTTATCAATAATTATGATTATGCAGGCTCAAGAATCAATGCTCTGCAAGTATAGTGCCCAGATTCTGCTTACTGAGTTAGATAGTTCGTAGCGGACATTAAAAGTCGGTAATTCTTGCCATTTTTCATCGCCTAACCACCAGGAAATGCTTCCAGCCGGCATAGATGTACAACATGCTTTCACGAGATTCATTTTGGATCTTTTGGCCCAACAGACAATTTTGTTGATATAACGTTCAGTTGCTCACATTTGCGCTTCTGAACTGCAAACAGGCACACCCTATTCGGTGATGATGAATAAACCTTGCTCAACACAGGCTTGAGATGGCTTGTGTTCATAAACGAGGACCATTTAATCAAAAAGCAGTTACCGGTTTTGATCAGTACATTGTTCGTAGCATATTTAAAAGTAGATGAAGCTTTTTCAACTCTTGAGGTTTTCTTGGTCTTTCCTTTTGTTATCAAAAGGGCGGTTAACTGTCACAACTCACGTCCTGGATGAACGTTTTCATTAAATGGCAAAAATCAGTCGTTAGTAGTCCAGTGGCTCGTGCAGTGAATTTGTAGATTGACGTGCACAGGGAAGCATGGTTTATTAGTCTTTAGGTCCAGTGTTTGCCTAGGCTGAAGCGCAGGCAAAACTTCTGACCCTAAACAGCCTTCAGCTCCGCATTCAAGTAGATAGCACGGTATTTCGGAATTGACTTCGTCGAAGGTGTAAGACAAAAGATTCATGCTATTCGGGCGGTCTGACAATAGCCAGTTTACTACTAATCATCTGTCTCGATACGGCTGACATTACGTAATTGGCTACTTCCATGAAGAGTAGCACACTACAGACTTAATTGTAGAGCTTTATACCAGTGGGACAAGATAACGTGTGCTACCAGGAAATCTGTTCATGACAGTCTAATACTGACAGGCCTTTCCTAGATCCTTTATTTTAAATGGTAACCTATCCTGATGACAGTGGATAGGACTGTGAGAAAGCTGATCAATTAAAACCATTGTCTTCTCATCTTTTCTTGACTGAGATTCCTAACGAAGGTTGAAAACGTAAAAACGAATACTACAAAACTATGACCCGTAAGCATTTATCTTTCGACCTTCGTGTTTGAATAGATCGTCAAGTTTATCTCAGTCATTGTTTGGTTACAGACCTGAGCAAACTCTCATGTGCGAAATCACTGAGCTGTGATCTATTCCCAATTATCGTACATTGTTTTTTAAATATTTGATAGATGCAGAATAATTATCGGCGATTTAGCTTTGGTACAATGATTCTGATCGTTGTGATTGTGATTATAATTATTTTAATTGATTCTTTGTGACATTTGCATTCAGAATATACTGGCTTCGTTGTGCTACGAGGAGCAACTGGACGTCAATAGTGACTTAATTGCCTGGAGAGACTATAACCCATCAATTTCCGTGAAGTTTATGAAAGACAGGAGCATGGGAACAATAAACAACATACTGTGTTGTTAGGAAGTAAGAAAATCCTGTTTTTCGAAGCAAAACATCAATTAGCTTGAGCAAGCGAGGCCGGGTTGAATAGTCTATAATTTATCGGATCACATAAGACGTAAAGCTTTTCCGCAAGTCAATCAATCATCTTCGGTCCAAAGCAAATCGGATCAATGGTCATTAATCAGTCAGGCAGACGTTTTATCAAATCACTCGGCCCGACAGACCTTTAACCTAAATGGCCACACGAGTTCGTGAATGTTCCACTTCCGCTTTAAATACCACGTTGTAATTCCTGTAAGGGAAAAGTCGTTTTAGCACGCTGTGTTGTCGTCTTCTGATTTTCATTACCGGCTGGAGTGATTGGATTGCGAGACCTGGTAAAGTACGCCGATTTCTCACGCAGATCGTAGAAAATAACTGGTGGGTCATACAGTATGAGAATATTTAAACATATTTACAGCCACCGATGAGATCAGTGGTGGTCATGTGCCGGCAAATAGGAATTCAGTCGTGGGAAATTATGATTGTGGACTTAAATTTGACTATTTCATCAGCTGAAATAAGAGGATACAAAAATGTAGTGTTAGTTGGAGTTAAGCAGAACGGATGATCGGATCCTTTTAAGAAACTAGTTATTGTACAGTTTTTACAACAGTGCTGTAAGTGAAAAGTATAATTTAAAAGTCGTTCGTTCATTTGTGAATCGAAACGGAGTGTTGACCATTAAGCCTCACTGATGACGATCTGATTAATTTCTACACCCTACTTTTTCGCGCTGCAGTAACACCTGTCGGAGTTAGGCCAATTGCTGCATTGACATGCATGAACATACAGTGGTGTAATCTAAACCCAGTTTTCAAACTTGGGACGATTTGCCTCTTTAGAATTGTTTACGAAGTGCTTCTTCTTGGATCAAACTTATCAGGTGATGAAGTACATTCCTTTTCCCCCGACTAAAGAATACCAAAGCATGCAATGTCTTTTTCAGGATAACATCGGCCGCTGACTTCACACCTTACCGAGACAGATCATACGAGAAGCATGAATGGAGCTTTACATTTCGTGAATTCGGTCGGAGGCCAGATGCGTGTTGTCACGTCCTGGCCACGATATGAGCAGCTGCATTTTATCACCACGAGAAACCATTTGGTTTTAGGAAACAATCGGTGCATAAGGCGGTTCTAACCTTGCTGACCCACTATCCCACACTTGATTCCGGAACGAAAGAAAGCAAAACTATCTGAGCTTGTAGTGATTCATATCCACGAGAAATGTAGGTTACGAATAGTGGCCATATCCTATCCATTACCGAATCTCTAGCTTCCATACCTGGAAACGGTGCTGGATTTGAACGGTTGATAAGTGGTTTACTGAAAAGGCTTACAAACGAAATAAGTTAAGTTGGTTACAAATAATTAGAAGCTAGATTGATAAATAGCTCGTCTTGGAATAAAGAGGGGTCTGCAGACCTAGTTACCATCTGAGTATCTTATTATACCGATGAACGGTATGAATATCATGATGTATGGTACTGATAAGTAATAGTAGTTATTTAACGTTTTGCGTGTTGCATTCGTGGTGATTTTGCATTCTGGTTGTGCTCATTGCTCAAAATTTTGGTTAGTTTCATCCAACCATTTTTCGTTTTATAACGGTGAATAATGATGGAGTATTTACAACCCAAGCGTCAAGCTAAGTGAACAAAAGTTATTCAGGATCCCGAAGATTAGAAGTCTGTTCATCGGGACAGTGAGCTCTAGACACGCGTTGTTCCCGTTGAACAGCTCTGCTAAAGTGGGTTACGTAAACGTTCCCGCAAACGTCATCATTGTGGCTTCCCGCATCAAAACGTTTCGTAGTTACGCTCGGATATGAAGCCCTGACAGGGTAGAATACGGTGAGTAACTTTTGCGTTGTTGTAGTTCGGGACGTAAATATGGGCTTTCTGTTGGCTGCTATGCAGTCTTCAGCTCCTCTCACCGTGTTCGACTTCTAACAGGTTAGCAAAATTCTGTTCGGCTTGCTGGTTAGCCGAATCATTTTTGGACCAATTGAGTCACTTTTGTGTAAACAATAAGTAGTAAAGGCCCCGGTTATAAACTCACTCTTATCGCTGTCGATTTGGTTTACCATCTTTCAACCGGTCAAATCAGTCAAAAACTAATGATCACATTACTTTCTAACTTGAAACTTTAAAGTAATCCATAAAATTCAGCTAGAGTGCTCATTGCCTCAGTTTCACTGCTGTGTTTTGCAAAATATTCATCCTCCGTTCACCAAGACGATGAATGACCAGCTGTTCCACTCCACATTTTTTACAATGAAAACAGCTGACTAATGGACACTGGACATAAAATTTCAGTAAACTTAGGAGAAAAGTCGTCTACTTTTGGCGCCAGTTTACGTTCACGCATGTCGCTGATTTTGGACACGGTTCAGTCTGAAACGATGAATCTAATCATTGTTTGTTTGTTTGTGTGTGTGTGTCGGTAGAAAGACTTACTACCCAACAACAATTACGGAAGATAGAGTCAAAGAAATGAAACAGAAAGCGAAATGATGTCATTGTGGGTCAAGTCTGCACCGGATGGCTTGATTCCTCTGAATCAAGAATGCAGGACTGTACCGGACTGCCACATAAGGAGCAATTTTCCGTTTAGCTAAAAATAATGCATGTCAGGATCTTTCAAATAAGTTTTAATGTGTACTCGTCTGACTGTGAACTGAACATAGACAACCAAAGATTTTGGCCATCCAAGTGCACTAATAATTTGATAGTTTATCAAAAATGCCGGCAAATGACTGAATAATAATACCTGAAGAAGGAAACTGCTTCAGCCATTGTTCTTTCCAGTGTTTTTATTCTAGATTAGCCAACTTGGGTATGTGTGGTACTGAAACAAATCCGTTCAGAGAGACACTGCGTGACGGATAATATCGTCTTCACTCGTCACTTGGAGTCACCGAATAGCACAAATCTGAGAGAATGGCCAATAAATATGCAAACGGCCGAATAAGTAGACTGTTGTTATACTTCCTTTTAAAGCGAGATTGCATTTTGGGCTTCAAGTTAATCCAAACCCCGAATATCTGTGCTATGCCAGATAGAATTTCAAAACAGAGTTATCACAACCGTGACAATGAAGTCACAGATATCAAACATTCTTGTCCAATTTGGTAGCATACCAACAAGATTCGATGGGGTTTTGTCCCAGAAGATGATCAAGACAGCATTCCGAACTGAACTGAACTGCACTCCGTTCACTGTACCCTTGCATCAACTTCGGTCATACCATAAGCTTCTTACGTCTGAGCCTAAAGTTTTGGTCCAAATGGTTTCAGCATCAATAGAAATGACATTATCAGTATTCACCTATGGAGCCACTTTGACTTATGGTTAGACGATTGTAACCGAAGCGCAAAGCTCAGAGTTGAAATGCTTGCGAAACCAATCAATTTTTTCTATGAACATTGTCTACGTAGCTTCTGTATTGAGGTAGTTAATTGAAGCGCAGAAATAAAGCAGATCCGATCAGCAACGTATACAAATTGGGTGAAAACATGTAGCACTATCAGAGGAAATATGAGTGTGGCAGCGTACGAGTATATACCCTAACTTTGATCTTTCACTTGGCCCAACAAAGAGACCAGGTCAATCGTCAGACAATCGGTGAAGTTCGATGAGCTCGGCATGAAGGTCGGATTAAGCTAATCCGTAAGGGTTGAGACCCAACCAATGAAATAAAATAAGCGACTGTGGAGATATGTCCGATAATAAATAAAATAGGAAAATCCCTAACTCTGGGTGACAGACTGATGACGGTGGAATAAGAAATCGGAAAGCAATAGCGTCAGCGGATGGATCTTCACGTACGCGAGCACAGAAACACCCTCACGTCAGATGGACGCTGAAACTGGTGATAAAACCCAAGAGAATGGTTGCACCGATTTTTGCCAACCTTTATCTTTGTCCAGCCTGAGTCAATAAACAATAAAATCTAAACCAAAAACCAAGCTAGTTAAATACAAAAAAGTGTATTTATCTATTTTTACGCACTTTTCTTTTTCAGGTGATCTTCCCCTCCCATCAGTCGCTTGTTGTGGTGTGCCTGCGGTTCTTACCTTGAGGCCACGGTCTGCTTTTGTGAACATGTTGATTACTAATAGTGTTCCGGT
Source organism: Fasciola hepatica (assembly GCA_948099385.1). Taxonomy (NCBI): domain Eukaryota; kingdom Metazoa; phylum Platyhelminthes; class Trematoda; order Plagiorchiida; family Fasciolidae; genus Fasciola; species Fasciola hepatica. The sequence continues at coordinate 8,238,338 of CANUEZ040000168.1, forward strand.
GGGTGGACAAAAAGTTTCTTGAACCTCACGACAGATTTAACCGTTATTGTCGCTCATCAGGTGTGCCTATCCGGTACTCGTCTGCTCACCACTCTTCATACTTTTGCACTGTTTTGGTGTATGGGTCACACGGATCTAATTTGGTCTTCCTGAATGTAAGTGAATATCCTTCCTAATAACAATGTACGCTTTTATGCTGGAAATTATTTGGATAATGTTTACGCCCAAGAATTACTTCTTTTCTAGTCTAGAGGTTGAAGCAAGCCTTGCTCCCCCCCCCCCAAATAAATTACGCAACAGTGCATTGCTTCTCCTAAGAAAGCGTCCGTTGTTATTCCCTGTTCAGCCAGCTACTTTAAATAGGGCACCAGGATAACAACATTGTGATTCGGTGACTTTCGAACCAGAAATCATCAAAAACTGATAGAAGAAGACCAAGAGTTAATAGCCTTCTTTTTCTCATTTTTGCAAGAAAGCAGGTTTGGTCAGTATCTTTTTTAAACGTGAGGCGTCCATCTATTAGTTGCCTCTGGATTTTTTTTGAAATTAAAACCTAAAACATTTCATATTTTGGTTGAGTATTCAACAGTTGAGATCCTCTTGTTTCCTGTCACCAAGTTATACATGCCATAGTTGTTTAAGTTACTGAATTCTTGGGATACGTTAACACATATGATGAAAAAGCTTTTGACACGGACAGGTTTATTTCTGATATATCACCCCGTGCATTTACGTACATAATACTGGGTAAGTGATAGCATACGCGCAGCTGTAGATGGCAATGAAAGAGTAAGTGTGCGGTAAATGTGTGATACATGAGAACTAAATTTTTTGGTGTTACAAGTTTCTTCATGAATCAATGGATATATTCTATGAAATATGATAAACTCAGTGTCGCGCTAAATGTCGGATTAACTAGCTGTACCTCCGTCTTCAATAATTTCTAGAAGTTTTCTAAAGCAGGATGACATAAATAAATTTTTTAATGAATAGTGCTTATGTTCATTTAACTGAGTGACTTGAACGTCAGGAAATTCGCAAGCACATCCCCCCAGGGTACATACTAAAACGTTTTCGGCCTTAACCGTTCATGAAGCCTGTGACGTTAGCATAAAATCGTACTGTTTTATTTCGGCATTAGAATGCCCGTATAAAAAAGGTTTTTTATATGAAGCATCTCTCCAGTATAAAGTCGAGAAGGTCATTGTATTGTATTCCGAATCGGCAACATAAAACCGCCTTGTTTATTCTTGATCATCAAAGTAGATTCTTGCGTATTTTTGCCTTGGGTACAACATTTTCGCTTTGGTCGGTACCCGTCCACTTGTGTCTATCCCTTGCACACAGAAGAGGCCAGTACAAGTCCCTCAGTGAGCTTGACCACGAATCCACGATCACCATTCGTGTAGTTTATTTCCGGACTACTCGTGTCACGTTCCCCTCGGGTATACTGTGAAAAGTCGGTCCGATCACTGCTCACCTCCCTTCGAACCAATCCCCTTTCAAATCCCCATCACCCTCAACTCAATGCTGGAATGTCTGTATGCGATCCGTGGAATACATGCTAGCTCTCAGCAACAGAAGAAGTTTCCGCCTGAAGTACAGGTCTAACTTCACGTGGGAATACTTGTGATTGATTCAAATAAAACGCAAACCCTAGATCATTGCAATAATATAAGAAAATGGTTTGTCTTTCTAGCATTTATTAGTATTTATGAAGTAGCACACAGAGGCATCTTTTTCAACGTGGTGAAAAGAGACAAAGATACAGACTCATGAGAACTACTAGCATCGTTGGGAAAGTTTTATATAATCGCATGTCAACAGGGCTGAATCACCATCAAGACCGGTAAAAATGGGAAAAATTGATAATTGTCATATAAACTTCATCAGAAAAATGTGTTTGTCATGCTTACATCATGAGTAAAGCAGTCAAACCAGGAATTTTACAAAAAAGTACCATATAACTCAACTAGGAATCGATCTAACAGATAACAATCGTAATTATACTGACTCCTATGTAACAAGCGAAACATCCTACCAATTTTGGCTTGGCAGTGTACTTCGGATAAACCTCTTGACATGTGCTCTTCTTGCACGTCCAGAGTGAGTTTTCCTTGAAATGTATTCAGTTATTTCTCTAGATTCCTTTGCGCCATAAGAACCCGAGTTCAACTGTGAACCTTTGTTTCGTGAGGTTTGGTTTCTAACCGACAGAGACCATATCAGAAACGGGTTTGTTGAAATGTGGCAAGAGTGAATGTACGGCTAGAAAAGGAGATGAGGCCTATATGCCATGGTATACGAGACCTGATGGAGGCACTCACAGACTGGGTATGAACCATAAGGATGGTGTTGGTTCACTTGTCACCATAAAATTTGGTGGATTTGTATTGGTTTATTTTGTGTGCACAGTGCAGGTGCTGTTATGTAGGGGATCGTGACTAATTTCTGTAGACGAATGTATTTGTGGGGATTGGGCAGTTCTCGACTAACTGTTCGGACGACCGATTGCATTTATTTAATGGCCTGCTTTTAATTAGCAACTAAGATCGGCGATCTCCGTGCTTTCCACTTCTCCGCGTTGAAACCAATATGACCCAATATTCCGTCTGACCTTGTGCTCCCGTACACTTGTGGCTATGTTGTTTGGAACTACTCGATGGACTCTGGGTAACGATACTTAAAGAATGTGACTGAGGAGTTTATATCAACTTGTCAGACGGTGGAATTTTGCGTGAACCGGTTGCTAGTTCTTCTATCTTTTCACTCTCATTTCTGCCCACATCGTTCATAAGCTTGCCGTATAAAGTATGAGGCTGGAAAATATATGAGCGTCTAAGTGCCTTCTATGGAACTAATGTTTGGCAAACATTCGCACGATGCTATAGACTAATCTTATCGGGGCATCCCTCCGTGTAACTGAAGGGTGCATTTCAGCATATGTTTCTGTATTCTAATTATAGTTCTATCTTTCCTGTGTCTAATGACCGCAGGTCTAATAAATATGCCTCGATCCAGTAGATCTATCCAGCTCCCCTTTAAATAGAGAAACAGAGAGAGAGAGAGAGAGAGAAAGTGACAAACCTCATTCGAAGGTCTTCCGTCTAAGACTAGTTATGAACTCTCTTCCCTCAAGTTCTGCGACAAACCAGTTGCCTCTTTGAAAAGTAATGCACACTCGGGATTGTCGTCAGTTTCCAGTTCATGCTGGGATACAAATGATGAGCATATGACAGCGGACTCCTTCGTTTAGTAAGGCGGAATAATCATCAGCCATGGTCTGTAATGATCTGATCATGTAGCAGCAGTTTTCCTGCTGATTAGATACATATCTTGCCATATTCCTTTGATTGTTTGTGGAAGAATTCGGACTCAGTCTTAGATTAACTAACGTTGTCCTAGATGTAGTGGCATTCCATGGGACCAGTTCTACTAGCGTATATTATCTCAGCACCGTCATGTTCTTTTTGTGTGAAGGTACGTTAAGTGGTATTAACTGACCAGCCATATCCATTTTTGTCCAGACCTTAATCAGCGCATTTCCACGTACTTCATTAAGTCTCGCTATAAGTGTTGCGTGTCTCAGGGGCTGCTTTAAAATCTTTCGCATCTGCCTGTCTTACTACATTCATTTCAGATATGACCTGGAAGATTTGTTACTTTGAACAAAATCTCCATTTGTGTTTGTTTTTATGTTGCTTAGAACAGTTATGGAGTAATTAAACACCAACCTCCACCCTCCACCCGGACGAACTGTCAATACCTGACCCTAATTGAACTGTACTGTTTGGGTAGATATAACCTTAGTTCTTTAAATCATAAGAAAAATTATTTCGTATATCTAATTGAGATAATAGTTGGATGAGACAAATGACGACCAGATGTTGGGTGCGTGGTTTGCGGGCAAAAAACCTCATGTGACAAGTTGCAATCATTCGACCGTTTGGAACCTAGTGATCATCGAGGAAATTCGTAATAATATGAATGGATGTGTGACAAGATATGAATTTGAATCGTATAACGGAGTCTGGAACTCGTTCAAAGTAGTTTCTTGCTGAAAATAGAAGCACCACAGATAGACTAAAACAGTGTCTGAATCTTTGTCCAGTGTGCTTTGTGTACACTATGAGTGACGCGAGAGAACGCGGATAGACAAGTCGTGTGGCCTTTCCCATTCCGCTCTTTAAAATGAATAATGGTGTCGTCAGTAGCAACCAAGGCCCTGGGAGATGAAATGATAAGTCATAAAAGGGTTTATTCAGCCATTAGTAGTAGAGGGCTGGATGAAGTTAAACGACCAAATGAATCGAAGTTGGTCAGAAGTTGTAGAATGGAAACCTCTTCAAGTCAAGTCAAGAAAGCACTGGCCCCAGGCTGATTGATCCAAAATCTAAACTGATTGAACGAGATGGATCAAAAAAGATCTTAGGTAAATACTTAATTACATAGTTCCTTCGGACGCGCTTGAGATAACGTTTCGAAACTGTGTTCCGGTAAATTTCATTCCTTGTAGACACCACAGCCACAGACAACAGTAGTGTAGGGGGAAAACCCCATTCTCACTTTTGCTATCCGTTATGCCAAAGAATGTTTTTGCTCTGAGAAAATAAAAACCCAGAATTGTTTATTAAAAGTCACCGAATGTAAGGTTCACTTTCATTGTTAGGATCTTTAGTAGAGTATTCACTCCATATCACCGGTGTGGAACCCAAAAATGAATAAAAAGGACAAAAACTCAAATCTACGGACTACTACTGAACGTTTGCTGGTTCTTAGAGGTAATTTATCGCAGTGCTTTTGGATTTCTGGGGATTTCGATAAATGTGCTTGCACGGTATAATCTTCCAACTTGATCTGTAGCAAAATGTGAGTGTACTGTAAGCGATATAAGTGATTTATACTGGGTAAGAGTTGTTGTTCGTAAAAATGGTGAAAAACCCCTAAAATCCAGTTACAATAATCAAAATACACTAGCATACCATAATCAGTTCATTCGGAAGACAACAGTCATGTCTGGTAAACAATCTCAACTCACAACGATCAGTTGGCTTTTGAACCATTGTGCGGATAAACCTATTACAGCCGGTCAAAAAAGGTGACTAGCCATTTTGTGACTGGGTTCCACGTGCACACATAATTAAATGCAACATATTGTATGTGCCGGATTAACTGCTTGTGTTGCGCCGGAATAATACAATCTGAGATTCCAGTTGCATGGCTCTGAATCGTTTTTCTTATCACTTTTGACAAGAAGTGGAAAATAAGTTTCATATCGTCAAAATAACAAGTTGATAATTTCTAAACCATTGGCAAACGAACGACCACAAAGGTTTTCGGAAGCTTCAAAGTCCCATTTAAATTGTGCTTACAGCAAACACGGAAGTAGTTCTATACTCCCGGATCTAAACGTTTGCTCTCGAGACTTAAAAATATCACCTAGAAAGTTCTGAGAAACTTTTTAGTTGAACACACTTAACATGAACAATCATGATTTAATCCAAGATTGCCCAATCAAAACTCAATATACTGTGCCCAATCAGGTCTGAATTTGTTCGACAACACATCAGCTGTCATCTTGGGTAGTTTGGTAGTTAGCATACATAACTCACGATCACGTACGTCACTTTGAGCACCATACAGAGTGAAACAGTATTCACTACTGAGTAGATCACTGATAAAGCATTATGATGGATCACACAACAACTGTGATCCCCTACTTGTAAAACTAAAAAAAATCGTATTTCTCATGCTTATTACCACAAATATCTGTTAAATAAGTCACTAAAATTTCAACTGTGGCACTGGTTATCGTGCTACCTATTAGCTCGCCAACGGTTGACTGACGTTTACACAGAGCAAACACGTTGATGCTTTGCAATTTTCCACGGAAACGAAACAAAACGAAAGCAATTCCGCCAGCATTCGCAAGTCTCTTTATTGTGAAATCATTAAACGGATTGTACGATTTTCGACAGATACAAGGCCACTGTCCAAACAGTTGGATGGACTTCCAGTGTGTGGGGTATAGAAATTCTTTAGCACGTATCAGGGCATGGTGGGCAACAGATTGGGCATCCTCGAGCACAGTCAAGGCAGTCTGAAATGGAAATGACAAATTGAGGTCAAGAACATGTGTCACAGTTTTTGGAATGCAATGATAATTGTTGATCTAAGTGAAGAAAATGGAAATGCTATGCTGAACCTAGGAGCTAACCGGCTTCGTGACCGTAAGCCATAGTCAAGGGTAAAATGTGTTGAGCACTGTGAAACGTACGGTAAAATACTACAAATTTTTAGAGTCACGTCGAAATACACGCTAACAGTTCGATCGGTAAGAGCACGTGAAACATACCCCAGGCTTGATCACAGCTGCATGTTTGTCCAACTTGAACGTCAGTGATGTCACCTATGAGAGAATTGTCAAGGGAATGATGAGTGAGTGCGTGCAAAAAAGGTGAGCGTGAATATCTTTCAGAGTAAAAGATTAGTCTACTTCTTGTTGCAGTTGACAGCTTTAATAATGATCAGCTTTTACCCTATTTCCATCGACTCAAAAGTGAACATTTTGTGTGTTTGAGGTTGGAGCAGCAGCTTCATTTCAGGGACTTTTATTTGTTAATGGCTAAGCCGAAAAACAAGCCGTGGTTAATATTATAAAGGATTGTCCATTACTGATGATCAACTTACCAACTTGGTTTTGAAGCTTGTTGCCGACCAATTTGCTGGCCTTCTTCTTGACGACTGGAAAAAGGGAATTTAGGAAAAACACGGACGTCATTGGCTGCTTTTTGGGAAGAGCTTTCAAAATTTTCAAAGGCGAATTTACCGATACTAAGTAAACAGATTAGGACCGAAAGCATTTGAAGGAGTCAAATATTTACTGAAATTCTAGCTAGAAGACGAGGCAAGTCATCAGGTGAACATGGAACACTTTGATACGCAACAATCCTTCGGACTTCAACGAGGTATAAACAACATGAACATACTGAAGATATGAAACAAATTAGTGGAAAAAAGGAGATTTACTCATGCAAGGTCCTCGGTTTACACCTCCACAGGGTCTGCCGTTGCCTAAGCCTTGGCACCCACAATCAAAGTTTCTGCCGGGTTGAGCTGAAATTGGAAAACAAATAGAAACAACCGGATGAAATAGTTAACAGTGGGTTTTTTTAATCAAATTATCAACCTTTCCACAAAGTTACCACAAAAAGAAATGACCCAGAACGATAATATTTGTGTAGTATTTTCAACAAGCCTAATGTGATGTTGATCAGAATCAGTATGAATAAGGGATGGTTATATTGACCTTCACCTGTCCCAAGGCAAATGAATTGCATGTGATAGTTATTGCTCGCTTTCATGGTTCTCTTTCCGGGTAAAGTAAAAACAGGTAGCCAAGAGTGGAAGAGCCCTGAGTTAATGTAGAATCAACTCACCGGAGACAACTACGAGGCAGAGAGTGATGAATAGAACGGAAGAAGTGTACATGATTGTGCTTTTGTAACGACTTCCCTTGTGTTGCCCGCCCTTTTATACCACTCTGTACTGGTAGAATATTGATTCTGCCGATCATTGATCGTGGCAGACTGTTGATAGATTATATTTTTCCTACCAATGCAATCACACTTGTAGACCTTAATCAACATGATCTATTTGCTTCCGAGTCCACCAGCTGGAATGATCTGGCGTCAGTCAGTTTGCACACGACTGTGCATGCACCGTGCTGAGGGACATACCAATGACTTCTGTCTAGTACAATGCCGGCGTCACAATCAGATTGCAAAAATCCACCTGTACCATCTATGACAATCAAAAAGCTTGTAAGCAAGCAAGAAACCAGATCACAATCAACAGACCACTGAGCAAAGTAAGGGAAAAGAATTGCAAAGATCATGGTAGTTTTGAACTTCGTCTTTTCCTACTCAAAAAGTATTGAAGGGAAATAAAGTCTACTACATACTCTGTGCGTAACAAGAGATAATGATGACATGGAGATGAATCAAAGAAATGAAAACCAGACAAATTAAAGCCGGAATTTTAAAACGCAAAACGTCTACGTATTCTCCACTCAATGTGAATGGTGACGAGTCCAAAATGTTGACGAGCTTTGATGTGATCAATCCTTTTTTTACGAAAGTTTAGTCTTTAGTCTGATGAAATTATGAGTGGCTGCATCGAAGACAATAACACTTCCGAACTCTGAAGTACTTATTGGTTGAGTTCGATCTGAGGAAGCCAAAAGTGCCACCGATTTTATTTTATCTGATGGAGACACTTATTCGCCCAATATCAACCTCCTTACTGAAATTGGATTAATGTGGCCCACGAATACGGCCGTTCTACTGAGAGATTTTGCTTGTTCCTTTTCACCCACCTTTCTTTCATAAAGCCCACAATATAGTTACACCTGTCTAATAGACATCATTTCACACTCCATCCAAGAGGTGCGGAATTCTTCCTAGCTCTCAAATTTCCCCGGAACTAGCGTGGATTTTACCCCCTCGAACAGTCTTCCATGGCTCCACAGTCTTTGTCGATGGCCTTTGGAATCCAGTTCACAGGAATAGTTCAGTTACTGTAACACTTTCTTTAAAATCTAACAGCGTTTATCGGAGCAAAGGGATTCATCGTCGTTATCACTGCATACTGTATTGATTTTCGTAAGAAATAATAAAACTTTTTCCAATCCCAACGGTAATATCAAGTGCCAGAAAGCAGGCAAAACATTTTGCCTAATCAAACTCCAGCAGTGTTGCGTAAAGCAAGACGAATAGGCAATTTGGGTGCGCTATCAGAATGTTGCAGTGTGTTGAGTGTGTTTAAAACGTCTGGGCTTCTAATCGCACCCAGCTGATCAATCTTAAAAATGTTAAAAGGTAGAAGATGAGAAATTCAGACAACAAAGTATCGTTTTAAAATTCTGCCAAGAAACAGAATGTACGATCAACAGAGTGGGAAGTCAGAGGACAAAGGCTGGTTGATTGGGATAATCGGTCACAACACGAGACACAAGCTAAAAGAGTCAATTAAAGTGGTAAATTACGCCGAAGAAATAGGACCGAATTATGACAGAGAACCACAGTAGCAAATACCTAATATTTGCCGTCACATAGAAAACAAAGATCGGAGTGAGGTATTTCGCGTAGTCCATGGAAAAGGAACATAGAATACTAACATTGATTGACGAGGAATACGTTACTTCACAACCCAGTTCCGAAGAGGATAGGGTCTCATAATTAGTTTTTGTGGAAGAAAGTTTTCAATGTTTGTTTCCGATTCACTAAGAGGCACTACCGAGTGAGAAGCAGCTGCTTACGAATCGTAGATGTATGGCGTGCAGTTAACTGGATAAGAGTCCGTAAGAAGGTCTGAAAAATGGATGCGTGGTACTGAAGTCGTTTTTTCTACGACTGTAAGATAAAAAAGTGATATCGTTTCATCGCTTCCGTCAGGGAGACATGTGTGAGCGTACTCGGGGTTGCTGTCCAGTAGATCAACGTCTTTTTATATAGATTCATGAATGAACGAGCGAATGTTCTTCCGATGTAGCATTGACTTAGGCTTCATTAACCCGTGAGATAAACTGGTTTCCACAGTGGATTTTCAAAGGTGAACGAAAATAGGTTTGTGGAGAAAGGCTTTGAACACCATAAACCGCAACAACCTGAAAGTTTGTAGTGTCTCAGGTAGTATCAATCCCCCGTGAGTAACTGCTAGGTATCTCAAATGTAAGCATGTAGATACTGTTTTGTCCATATTGTCCCATTCAGTCGTACAGCTTGGACATTGCCTTGAGGATTGCAGCTCTTAGTTCTGTTAGTATCTACACCAGGATAGTCAATAAATATCTGCTTTTCTTGTGATACATAAAGGCTCCTTCGTCAGAATGTAAGTACACAGGCTTGTCAGTTACGGCAAACATCTTCCTTCGGTAAAAAATAATAAAGAGAGTCACAGAAAGAAAGGGCAAATAGAAAGCGGAAATACTGATCTACGGTAGTCAGGACGTAGTTATTACGTGTAGGAGGGAATGAGTCATTCGGAGACAACACTATGGCGTTCAAATTGCTGTGCTGCTTCAACAAATGAACTATTACAGGGTTTAAGGTGGGCACAAACAGAACGTTGCTGAATTATTATCTTGATACTATCGAGCGAAAAAGACAATCTTTTGTTCAAAATAGACTGTTTAGATGAGTAATGCTGGGATAAGATAGACTGTCATTAGGTCGCTTCAGTTCGTTGATGGAATAAGTGCTCACACAGAATGCTCGTGATAAACGATCGACTTCAGGATTCTCTGAACACGGACGATATATCACGTTATCGGAGACTTGAGAAAGCTCAATACGCTTTCGTAGCATTCTGCCGCTCTTTATTTTACTGCTGATTTTTATGTAATATATAGAAGCGACAGAGAGTTGGTCTGTAATCAGTTTGAAGTGGGTTCCAAAGAGATATGCCACCACTTGTGAATAGCTTTGACTATTGCTCAAGCTTCCTTTTCTACTGCTGAAAGCTTTTGCTCCGTGGATAACATAATTCACGAAAAAAGCCACTGGACGATCAATCTGATTGAAGGTAGCGTAGAAAGCTTTTCCAGCTGCACTGGTTTCCGCCACTAGCGATGAGTCTTTATCGATAGCAGGCTGTGAGGCATGGATTATTGCGAACTTCAAATATTCATGAGAGGGAAGTACGTCTTTTGGAAAAGGTGGAGTCTTTTTACAACTAGTTGATGAATTGTGTCCGAAATTGGGAGAACCATTGAGAATAGTATGAAAACAACTCCACTACTCATTGCTGCACCTTCAAATCCTCGACATCAGGCGGCTTGAGAAGAGCGTCAAAGCTTTCCGAGTAAGGCTTAGCTGTTTCTCCAGAGATTTCATAGCCCCGTGGTCGAACTATTATGGTGGCGAAGAAGCATACTTTGTGAATTAGAGCCACACGATGATTCTCAGCTGCCTGCTGTACCCATTTCAGATTGACATCTCTCCAAATACAGCGATTTCGCCAAAGTAAACAATTGTTCCTTCGAGATCTTCACTTTGAACAAGCCCGTTCTTCGTGCTCTGGAAACAGACAACAAATTAGATTGCTCCAAACAGTATTCGACTAGATCGGTATAGGCTGCGTGCTTTGAAATGTGCCTACTGCCATTCATTTTCCCTTATATGTATCTAATATTACGCGCTCTGTAGGTCTTAGGTGGTGCATCTGATGACCTGTGGAATTTTTTCCACCAAGTCATCTGAGCTGAGTAGCAAGTAGGCATCTAGAAAGGTGAATCGATTGATTGTTTGACCAAAGTGAACCACAGTCCGTCGTTTCTGGCGTTCATTAGTAGCCACCAGGACCTGAACCCACCATGGTAATCAACAAGGCGAGATTATACTAGCGTTCAATAGACTAACGACCTCCGATTGAACTGTCTTCTTGGTTTTGTGAAAATAAGACGTAAGATGGATCAGATCTGTGAAAAGAAGTGGTTTGCAAGGCTAGCAGACAAGGCGAAAAGAATGCCTACATTCATTTGACTGGTATTTATACCGACTTGTACCGTTATAAAATGTCATCTCTCAGCAGTATATCAGTAATCAAGTCGGGGATAACAGACAATTTGCCATTTTCGTACCAAGCGCTTTAGTGCAGTAACAACACTATTGGCCATATGGGTAGAGTTGTGAACAATCTTTTTTTGATTGTCAGCGTTTACCACATTTTGAGGAACAAAATCATCTTGGAGATAACTCTTTGAGAATCCTGTATCTATCAGGATTTGTAGCGCACTCCGTTGACTATCACGTCGGTAATAGCCCTAACAGCCGCTGGACCTGGAGTTGTGTTGATGGGGAAAACAAGAGATGTTGAGGTAATTGCGGAATGTTTTACTTTTGTAGAAGCCTAGTAGACCTTTTATCAGACGGATAGTTTCGCTCCGGCCTGTTTTCCAGATAGCTGGTTGTGGACTCTCGACTTACCTATCTTAGCTACGTTGTAGGCTGAAAGTGTGATTTTAACAAACGTCTGCGACTGCTGGTGAGCTAGACAGAGAGCTTTAGCCTGGTAGCATGCGGTACCCGAATCGAGAGTTTTGTTGTCGAAAAATATCTTACGAATAGGGTTTGAACAAATATTCACTGATTAATAGATCGCGGATGGCGCCCTTCTTTTGTTGGCTATGCAGTGACAACTTTAGAATTGCATTCTCTGACAAGACTTCTAAGGTTATGTGTGAATTACCTCATGGTGTTCTGCTTTGATTTTGCTAGAAGATAGCCCTCACAAATTTCGTTTTCCGTTTGCATGTACGTGGATTGAAGGTCGGCCATGGCAGAATTTCACCTGGTGCACTGAGAAACAAATTTGCTAACAGTATGAGAAAATAAACACAAGAGAACTTTGACTTTGTCCGATTGGTATTCGTTGACTAGTCCTAAAAGTTCGTACTCTTGGAGAACCTGTTTTCCAGGAGTTAATGCCAACTGCAGAATTTGGGTGGCGCGTCGAAACAATTTGGGCACATTTGTCGGTCCACAATTTTACGGCCGACTGAACTGTAACCCAAGAGTTTACAAAGTTACCAGAAAGAGAAGCCAGAAGACAAAGCCTGACTGACTGACTTTAATTGGTCACAACAGCAGATATACAAGCTTAAGCGAGACAAGACTTACGTTAGAGCAGGTAAACGAAACAGGAGTGAGTTGTGAAACAGAAGCACAGTGATCACTATTTCCACCTTTCCAGCTAATTGTGATGCGTGATCATCATTATGATCATCATCATCATCATCATCATCATCATCATCATCATCATCATCATCATCATCATCATCATCATCATCATCATCATCATCATCATCATCATCATCATCATCATCATCATCATCAATCATCATCATCATCATCATCATCATCATCATCAATCATCATCATCATCATCAATCATCATCACCGTCATCACCATCATCTGCATGACGCATGATTAAATTCTCCCAAACTAGTAGAAATGCTGTCTCACTGTTGCAGCCATTACATGCTAATGCGATCCGGGACAGTCAAACAGCAGGCTGGATTCATCTGTGAAACATCTCTTGCTCCGGTATGGATTCGTTGGTCAGCTAGCAGAACGGGTAAGGCACTTGAGTGTGTGTGTGTGTGTGTGTGTGTGTGTGTGTGTGTGTGTGTACGTAGTATCGATATATGGACTAGAATCCCAGTGGTGTGAATGTCTTTTATCATTTTTTACCTTTTCAGCATGCCTCACCGTTTTTCCGCTGAAATAATGTTTGCATGTGGCATTCGCCACAATAAATTAACTGGTAATGTGGCATTCCCAGTAGTCAACTAATTTTACTGTTTGGTTAGTTAGTACCGTCTGTAAGGTTTGGCAAATGTTCAGCTGGTCAAAATGTGAAAAGGTTTTGACCCCGAGAGGGACTCAAACCCACAAATGGAGGCCATTCACGCTCAGCATCTCGTGTGTTCTACCAGCTGAACTACCACCCCACCTCGCCTGTGTATTCAGCTACTAGGCACTGCTTAATCCATAAGTAAATTCCACTGCATGCCGGGAATCACCATTTATTTCACCGTGATTAAAGCTGACCTAATCTGGACGGTTAACTGCGTGATCCATGTCCTAAAATGAGGATGACATTGGTGCGGTATTGTAGCTCGCCTGGCAGAGCACTGGAGGTACTGAAAGTTGAGCGGAGTCAATGAGTGAGGTGAACAACTACTCACATTTGAATCAACTCACCTTATATCAGTTCTTCCGAAACTTATTTAATTGTTAAAACTCCTCAAATATGACCAACTCAAAAGTGTAGTTTTTTATACGGTGATGGTTATTAGGTTATCAAACAAGCTAAGGACAGATTTATCATGGGTGATACGTGCAAGATGGCCGAGGATAAGGCTGGTGCTGTTGGTGTCTGCGGTCTCGTTATTTCTGCACTGAGAACGTCACTTTAGCTGTTGACGGAAAGTTTGCCAACTCAATGGTTCAGCTTGCTGAACAAAGTCAGTATTGAAGTAAACAATTGGGTGCACAATATGGGGCTTGGTTTACCAAGAAAATATTTTCGCAAAATCATTGTAAATCCCTAATAGTCCACAAAGTTTGCCGTATTCAACGACAATTTATATCCAAAGATTTGGCCAGCCGACGGACACAGAAACCTAGTCCCGTGAGTCACTCACGGACTTACTCATTTTGATCCTCAAAAATTGCAATGGTTTACTTGTTATACAGTTGATATTATTACTCACAATTGACTCTTTCATCCTGAAACGCAACGTGCTATAGTTGTGTATATTGAAGCTTATTCATTTAACGTTCGGCATGCGATTTCAGTCCGGCTGACAACACTGTTCATGGGGCTCACTTTGTCAGCTGCTTGCCAAACGTCTGCTCTGTGTTGATGGTTAATATGAGTGTGAAATCAAGTGAATTCATAATCGTTCACCCCGGGTTCGAGTCCCCGTGGGGGCTCGGTGGATGTGCACTACTGATGATTCCCAACAAGGATGAAACAGCTGTACACTGCTTCCATGCTTTTCAATGGTGAGTTGAGCGTCCAAGCTGCATGATGAATCATATTATATACAAATCTAATCTCTTACTACTCAATTGCAAATAGTAACCAAGCTCTGTAGGTTGTTCATAACGGAATGCCTTCGTTGTACTTAGGCCCCTACAGAGAAGTCATCCATCATAGGAGTCGATCGCTGTGTGGGAAGCGGGTTGTTACCGTTCAAAGCCGGTGACGGAAGGGTGCTATATCATGTAGTGTAGATGTCTCAACAAACCGCTGAGAGCCAGCCCGGATAGCCTTGTGGTTAAGGTGTCCGATTCATAATCGTTCACCCCGGGTTCGAGTCCCCGTGGGGGCTCGGTGAATGTGCACTGCTGATGATTACCAACAAAGATGAAACAGCTGTACAGTGATTCCATGGTTTTCAATGGTGAGTTGAGCGTTCAAGCTGCATGATGAATCATATTATATACAAATCTAATCTCCTACTACTCAATTGCTTATAATTTATTTGTTAATAACCATAACTATAACGCGATTAACTGTTGCATGTTCCCAGCCCTATGGGGTTGTGGTCTCTTTGTGTATAAAAAATGAACTTTTCTTCTTCCAGCTGTGCATCCTTCAATGTAAATTCCAAACGGGACCTTAGTTCTGATGCGCAAATGTTGTCACAAAAAAACTTACTGTAGAAAGTTCCCCATCATTCTTATACACACTCAAGTTTGTCGTCATTTGCTTTGGCTATAGACATAGGTAAAATTTACTGCTACACTGCTCTTCGAAGCATTTCCTCTTTGGGTTAGACGATCTTGTAATCTATTTCTATTTTCCAGTTTATAAAACTTCTTCTCAACGAAGAATTTGTCCATCAAAGGAGTCGACTGCTGTGCAGTGACGGAAGGGAGAAATATTGTGTAGAGTTGTAAATTAAACAAACCGCCGAGATCCAGCTGGGATAGTGCGATAGTTCCGTGTTCCTCTATTAGTCATCCACTCCCAGTTCGAGTCCCGTTTAGAGGGTAGTGGATTTGCAGTGCCGATAATTTTCAACGAAGATCGGAGAGTTCCACAATGCTTCTGTGGTTTCACTAGCGATCTCAGTGTTCATAGTGCATGATGAATCATGTTGCATTTACGTGAAATCTCCCGTTACTAGTATTGGAAAAATAATCATACATGGTTTTGGTGGATGAATGGTACAGGGCTAGCAGGATACGATTTTGTCATTATTTCAATTGTAAAACGCTCTCTCATTCATGTCAGTGTTTTCAGTTAGAGCACAGTCACTACAGGTCCAACCCTTTGGCAGTCGTGCATTTGATGGACTGAGGACTGTCGTGAAAAAATATGAAATGTGGTGCCGATGGAGCAGTCCACACGAAAACCACTAAGATGAAGTGGGCTTTTGGGTGATGCAAAGTCTACTACATCACCGTGCTCGTCCAAAAAGGTTCTTTCCTTTGTAATCGCACAAAACAATATCGCATACGTGAACCCCACAGCGGATATATAACGGTTTACTAACAACAATCCCATACCCAAATGACGGGCCTTATCTTGGCTGAGGTCTACGACTTTGAATAACCACCTTAGGTGGTCTGTTGAACCAATTAGAATAGCTTCTGGCATATCCAGTGTTAAGGTCGGTACTGAAAAGCCTATAATGTAGTGAAAAGGATTGACAAGTTTAGCAAATATGAATGTTAGGGCTTGAATTGCATCTTCGCTCTCTTTTCAGAATAATGTATTTTATTTTCTTACGATATTTGGAGTTCATCGTATTATGAGAAAAATTTACAATTCCTTTAGTGTAAAACCTTGCTATTTGACTGGAGTATTCACTTGCAAAATCATAACTAGCCATTTCATTTGCGTCACTTCGAGGAAAGCTTCGGCAGTGTGTATCACCAGATATTTATTTTCTGCTTGATCACGGTAGTTTGGGTACTCTGTACGTGGTATTCAATGCTGTCATGAAATATCATCACCAATGTTAAATCTGTTAAAGTGCATCTGAATGTGTCGTGAATTCATCCTTCTACCAAATACTTCACCTTGTTGAACGTGAATCAAGAGTCCATCGATCGTGTCAAACTTGAGCGGTTTCACTACCGATCCCACGTAAAAGTATCAGAATTTGAGGGGAAAAAACAAAGTGAACTGCGAATCACCAACATTCAAATTCAACATACGAAACGTGTTAGTGATACGGGATACTCGGCTTCGAAACACAATCATTTTGTGATATTTGTTTCACCTGATCAGGGGAATTACTTGTCTCCACTTTTCATATTTCTCCATGTTATATTCTTTATGGGTTTTGTTCAGATGTGTGCAAACTTGCTAGAGTAACAGCTTTCTTGCCACGAGTTTTTAGCCCGAACAGTCTGTACACCATTTTTTCAAGGATTGATTAACATCTTTTATGAGCAGCAGCACTGGCACTTAGCTAAACCGGAAAAAGTGCAACATATGACCCCAGATGCAGTTGGGAGAGGGTCTCGGACATTGTTTTCCACTGCAAGTACTACTAATCAACGTCATTTAGAAGATGCCTGAAAGAGCAGAACACTGACCAATTCTCAACTATCCTCATGAACTGTTGGACAAACGGCAGCTCAGCATTATCGGCTGATTAGAAACACTTCCGAAAACAAGTTACCGAATTATATATATTTATATAGGAAATACTGTGTGCGCTCTTTTTATTTACTGAAGAAACACAATCGTGTGATGATCGGGTTGTATTCAGTTACATTCGGGATTCAAAGTTGTGCTACTTACAAACTTAAGTAACGTGCGAGAAAATTGTACAAAACTGCAATTTATGATTACCCTCAGTGATGCATTATAAATAGCTTTCCCAAAATATTTGTGAATAAAAACCTACAAAGACGGAAAGAAACCCCTCCGACTGCCCCTAGAGTGTACCCTCAGTGAGTGATGGTGTTACTTATGCATACAAAAGAAACGGTGAGGCTGGTAAACCCGAATTCTTCATCTCGATTACGTAATCGGGTATACAAGCGCCTTCTGCACTCATCTTCAAGTGGAGACTCAAATAAACTAGAATACAGTTTTACAGTTCTTCAGGAAAAGCCTTTCATAAACTAGGCCTTTCGTTTTGCGGAAACGTGACTTACGGGCCACGAAGCAAACACATGGAATGACTAACTGCTAGCCATGGATCTTTCCGCGTGTTTCCCTATATATAGCAGTACAATCATTGCTGTCAATAGTACTCCACTGTTATCAAAGCTGTGATAAGCAAGCTAAATTTCACCTATTTTATCTATGGTTCGATACTATTTCGGCGATAGAATTCAGTTTATGGGTATCAATGGTAATATCCGATTCTCTTCCTAGTATTTTGGGAGTACTTTGCGGTGTTGCTCAATCTCTTTGCCTCTTTCCCCTCTTTTTATTCGAAGCTTACCAAAAACTTTCAATAATCTCCTGAATAAATATGCTGACTGTTTTGCCATCGGAATCAAATTAGACAATAACTATCATCGTTCTGAACTTAGCGATCTATGGTATTCCACGGCCACTTTTGTATTTCAGTGTAACCAAATATAATCGCTCTCCTTTCACTTACCTAGGGAGGAGTTCTGTGTACTGACAGCTAAGTAATACTTGAAGTTCGATCAGTTTAATATCTTGATATCCCCATTTCTCGAGCATTCACCCTATCCCAGCACATTACTAGTGAAAATATATGGTGAACACGTTTTGCACTTAAGATTTTGGAACGGTCCGTGATGTCGCCAAAAAGCTATTCTTGTATAGGACCACATTGTATTTATCTTTTCCCTATCATTTTTGTCAGTTTTGAATGAACGATTTTGTCATATGGTGTACTTCTAGCAGAATGATATCGCAATTTAGTTCTGTTCTTCCAATTTGAACACTTTTACTTCTGAGAAGCACTTTCTTTGTGCTGCAAAATTTGTAATAATATATATTGGTGGTCTCAGCTCGTCCTATGCACACTCATTTAACTGGATGAGTGTATGAATTCGTCAAGAGCCAGATGTGAATAGAAGTTCGTTTACTCCTGTACAATGCCAGATCAGTTGTCTGTCTCAAGCATCTAACAAGATTCCTCAACTGCGAATCATTCGTTAACAATGAAAGCAGAGAAGCTCTGTTTTAAATCATTCCCTCGTTATCGTTGCGTGAATCAATTATTTTAATCATTCGCTTTTTGGCTAATTGCGTGATCACCAAGTACAGGCAATGAAGAGTGTACTGATAAACATACTGCTGATAACCTATCTCTTGTCAAGCACTTTTCTTTTTTCACTTGACTTGTTCAACCGCTGGTTGTAGAAGTAAAACGAGAACACGGAAATAAAAGCCGCTAAGTGGGGCGTTGTACTCAGGCGGATAATCGTAGATATTTAACACGGTGACCACAATCACAGAAGATGAAGTCAGCATAACCTGAATGGCCACTTCTGGAAGTACATTAGGGCTTATTTTTTAAAAAAGACGCTAGATGAAATCGGCCAAAAGTGAGCCCAACTAAAAGAAAGATAGAGCATGAATAGAACATAGTGATCAGAAAATAAACATTTATTGTAGGATTTAAACATCGCAGCTATATACATCCAACTGTAGGACGAAAAAGGATCTGGAAGAGGCTGGTTCATTCTGATTTAATGGAGGCAAACATACAGTCGGCAACTATACGTATTGTTTATTGTACGGGCACTGTTGTTTAGGGCAAAATTTTCGTGTCCGACGAGAGAGCAACACTGCCGAATGTACCGGTGACGCCAAATCCTGGGGCATTTGTCTTGGGAAATCTGAGAGAAACAGAGGTGCACCTGCATAAAAACGGATTTTGAACTGTCTGAGACAGATAAAGTTTTTAGAAATCATTTAGTTATGGGTCTAAATATGTTATATTACGAAGAGCACAGTTTTCATGATCTCCAAGAGAGTATAACTGAAAACAAATTTGACAATTAACGTGTCAAGATCATAAGATTTTCATACGGTTTGAAATTATCGACTGGATCTAGTGAAAGGTAGGGAACTACGAACTGTTTGTGTACATTAGCTCAGCACTTAGGAGTGAAGCAGTTGGGAGCGATCTGGGCCACTTCTTCCCATCACGTACAAACATGAAACACCCGATAAAAACTTGCATGACGTGCACCATAGCATCCATCCAACGAAAATTGTTCTCTGCGTAAATGGAAAACTACAAATAATAAGTGCTCTTCATTTTGGGAATCCTGGTAGCCATCGAGAATAGCTTTGCATCATTATCTGAATTATAAATCATACTCAGAAATAAAAATCGGAGTAAAGTTTTGGAAAATCATAATGAACAACTTAAAGAGTAAAATGTTCACTTTCAGTGATTCTAATTCAAACGAGTACGTCACATTCAGGAAAAGCATTGCCGAATCAAAAGAGGACAAAAGATTACGCAGTGGGACAAGTCTTCACCGGACTTGATTGCCCTATTCGAACCTTGCAAGTATGCCAGAAGGCCTCGGTCACATTCAGTGATTGATGAGACTTAATAAGATATGAACATCGCACTCGTAACGACTTTTATTGCAGCAGTGATCAAACAAGACCGATAGTGCACAGGGACAATTTCGGAAATTAGGGTCAGAAAATGGATTTCGGCAACCAATCGCAAATCCTTTGTCGACTTATCATTGCATTCATTCGGCTTGGAGTGGTATGAACATCAGTTAACGTTTCTAGTTAAATCTTTGAGCATCGCGATCAAAAGCGAGCAAAAGACTCCTCCGAATTTACCTACCGGGCCCCTCATGATTTTTCAAATGTTAACCGTCATCTGTGAATGGTGACCACATAAGCAGTTGCGGTTGCAGCTGGGCTTCCAATCCATCGGACTTACCCCCCCCCCCCCCCCCCAAAAAAAAAAAAAAAAAAAAAAAATTTCCAAGCCAGTTAAACTGCTCTTACCTAGAATCGAAGTCGGAACACGAACAGGGTGTGACTCACTGCTTTACCAGTCACGCGTGACTGAAATACTTATTGACACTACACTAGCTGTTGCGGTGCACTAATTTTATTGTCAAAGCTGGGTCAAGTTCGTTTTACTATGCCAAAGCAAGCGGTTTCGTCGTCGACTGCTGGCCGTACTTTCCTGCTCTGTAGGACCTCACCACACATTCCCAAGGATTGTTTGTAAGTATGAGCATTGGCCAGATGCTGGGTTTCCGAAAAAAAACATTTAGCAATTGTGTCATTTTCGTACCGTGCATGCATTAGCACTGCTTTTTCGCTATTCTAAGTCAGGCGAACCGGAGATCGGAGTGGTAAAATTCTATTGTTTCATACCACAGCGTAGTCGAAATTGTTGGTAGACAAGGAAGATTGTAAATTTGTAATGAACACCATGTTTCTGGTTTTTATTGTTCGCCTACAAATAAACTCAGATACTTCAGTAATTGTAGTTACCAAAACGGAAAGAGATTCAGGGTTCGGGCGCTTTCTCGACTGTTTTACTGGAAAATGTGACTCCTCGGCGAAAAGCCTACGTATAAGTTAGGGAAAATTGGTTTCACTGGGAACTGTTTAGAAAGAAGATATGGAAATCCGAGTAACACCAGATGTGAAGTAAAGCCTCATCACTACGCATCTTGGAACCCTCTTCGACTTCGCAATGTTATACGTTGTCTAACTACTTCCCGTTATTTCAGTAGGTAGGTTCGTAATCGGACACATTGATCTGCGCCGCTGTTGAGGCTTGATACCACCAAAAAGCATCCATAAAATCGAAGACATGTTACTAAACAGGGTCATAAATAATGTTTTCCTCTGTGTTTCTTTTTTTCTAAATAGTGTGACAGAAAATTAAAACAGTTGGCCACATTTTTATGTCACCGATTTGACACCAAGACCATCGGTATATGGTCGATATAAACTGAGAAGTCGCATAATAAAACTAGCATGAGATTAGGCTTTAACCAGATGATCCAAAAACTGAAAAAAATTTGCTTCGAAACGGCAACAGTGTGAACTTTAAGTGGCAGAAAAGACACTAAACCTGAGGATGTAGTTACACCAAGTTCAGCTCACTTTTCGCATTCAGGAAGACACTAAAGTCAAAAGAGAATGTGACGACACACTACGTGCAAACGTGGTGTACAAGTAACAAAACCAGAAGAGAAATAACCAGTCGATAGTTTTAATGGCACAGCTGAAAGTGTGCAGGTCTCACTGTTCCGGTAGATTTGGTATTATCTATCTGCCTATAATGTTTCGGCCGATGGGTATGCGAGAAGACGTGGGAAATCCAGACACCAGGATGCGTGATCCGGCTTGAACGAATGAGGTCTATCGCTCACATTGATGTCACATTTGTATGCAAGCCGCAGAACTCGCACAATCTCAGTAGCAAACCTAGGAGACTGAGGTCACATTCAACCATGAAGTGGCATTTGAGTTGCTTCGTGGGATACCAATCAACAGGTTTTTGTCGTTTATGAGCATCTGACGATTGTGTTTTGGTCACGGTCAGTCATTTATCAACCTCCGCCTGGGATAAGGTAGATAAAACTTTCCGACACACCCATACCGTTTAAGGTTATATCACGTATAAATTTCCGGTCAAAGAGCTCGGTAAAAATGTTCAAGTCACGCGAACAGCTTAGTAATCTTCTGCGGTGCCTAATGACTCTCGTGGACCTAATGTTTGAGGACTGTGTTGGATATTTGATTCATGTCGGGCTCAGTGAATCAACCTGAAGAACAAAAGTACGTTCTCATGGAGCTTGTCGTTGGGAAGATGAAGACGATTGGTGATTTTTTGTTCCCATGATCTGATTTACACACTTTTAACTCCGATCTTCAGAAAGCAGGTTAGCTATCAACTTCTGCTGCCAGGCTTCAGAAATCACATGCATTCACGTACAAACCAGCACCAACTTACAAATGAAAATAATGTCAAATCTTTAGAAGACTTATGAGTCTACGAAAGCAAATGTTAAAAGTCAAACAGTGCACTTTTTTGGCCGACGGAGACCACCTTATTCACATGAAGGGGAAATTTGAAAAATGGTGGTAAAACAGTCACAGTAGCTTATTTTATACATTGTAATCATGAGTAGCCTCTGATCAATTCTGTATTCGACCGCGCTTCATCAACTGGGCCTTCCTTCTGGAATCATTTTACTTTTGTTACTTTATATACAAAGGAAATAAACAAATTATACATACTTTTCCTCTGTGTCTTCAACTTTGTGCACGAAGTCCACACGCGAGTCTAGTGCAAATGCTGGTTATAATCGTGCAGTTTTAACTACACTCCTCACGGGAATTTTTATGCACTCAGCCATCTTCTTCATCCACTTCCCAATATGAGACTAAGGTTTGTGCATCCTGCACGTGCACACATGGTGGTCTCGTCTGACAGGGAAATCATAAATGACAGAAAAAATTATATGCATATAGCTGCGTAACATTTTAATGTCAACCCATCTGAAAGCAATGTCAACTGTGCATTATCATTCGTTGGACTGCCGGGGCGATCCACACACATCCGACGTCAGTTTGATTCATCAGGAATCCCACAGTTTTCGAAGCAGTTGAGGACGGTTGAGCTAGTGACGTCCTGGCAGGCATAGTTTATTCAATATACTGCCTTCAGAAAGTGGATCTGAAAAAAGAATCAGAGCAGTTACATTGTTTACCTGCTGAAATAGGGCCTTTCCGATAGTACCGTCATCTATCACACCTGTTACTTTTATCAGAAGCCTTTTTCTGTAGTTCAAATTCATTTATTGGATGACGCCTGTTCTGTTCTATTCGACGGAAACTTCACTGATTTGCATTGCTTAGTTGTGAGCAGGGGTGGACTGAATAGTTCCCCAAAAAGCGAAGAAATAATCGTCACTCCAGGAGCATTTCACTATTGATTTTTTGAATGAACTTTTGAAATATTTCTCTGGTCATCCAAGCCCATCCATTAGCATAGTAATCAACTCTCAGCAGCACTAAGTTTTACTTATTTGAAGCATTGTAGACTCCTGTGTTTGCTGACCACTGGTGGCTTGATCTTTTCCCCCGATGCACTGTACGTGAACAAAACGGTCACTCTTTCTTTACGTTTTCGAATGTGGCTGTATGGATCACCTTTCACACCCAATTTGCATGTTGGGTAAGCTCCAAAATGAATACCAGTCTCATGACAGGTAAGGCTTTTCTTCAAATCATAATCTTTGGACAACTTAGGAACGCCCTCCGTCCATTTTGGTGGCTTTTCAATTGAAATTCCTGAGGCCTCATCGTTCAATAGTCTTGAGAGAATACTATGGCGCTGTTGAAATTTGTACAACTCACCATTACTCTCGGAAAAATCAGTATGCTCCAAATACGAGCCACCTTGATTGCTGTCTCTTGTAGAAACATTTCTGTTATCCGCAGATGATCCCAACGGGCAATGAGAAACCTTTCGTACACAGCACCTTTGACGTCATTGAAGCAACCGAGACCGGAATGCAAGGCGTTTTGATGACTTGAAGTGCCTAGGTCCCAATCAGTTTCATACTAGCCTAGTTTCTCGCAATCATTTGAATGTGCGTTCCCCCTAAGCGGAACCGGGATGCAATCCTCACCACGGAAACATCATTTCTGTGAAAATGGATACCCAATATTTTATCACGAAAGCCTAGGAATGCCTTTCATGTTGAACATTCCACCACGACATATGAGCGCTTGCGAGTTGTACTGCAGTGGTGTGAAAGTTGCGTTGAATATATTAGGTGTATCCAGAGTGCTGCCAGCCAGGAGATCGAACACTAAAAGTACATTTACAATAACCACCATCGTTGACATCAACGGATGTCGCAAACAGCTGAGTGGGCATGGTAACAAATACAGCATACACGCGATTCCTGAATGGTCACTGACGCCATTTGTCAAATGATACCAAAGTCCTTCCGTGAATTGCCTGAAGGGCCTACAAAGATCACACATATCTAAGGTCACTTGGCATTTGCACCGTTGTAATCAGACTGAACCTCTCGTTTCTCATTATTACCCTCGCAGTCAGTCTGTGACCGCAGTGTGATTTCACCTGTTTTGCTCACTTCGTCCGCTTGAAACGCGTAAGGCCGACTGGGAGGTCTCTGACTTCTGGCCGCGTTAACGTTCGCTTATCGATCACTTGCGTCGGTCACATGATAGTTACTGAGCTTCTTAGCTTTAGTCTCACCAATTCTGGGTCCACGTGTGTAATTGTGGATGCACTTTATGACGCGATGCCCAGATGACGAGCACACGATGGGGCTACCTACGCGAAATGTGCAAGGCTGATTGATGCACCGGTCTTGAGACTAATCAGGAGTAAATCTCAGACAGCCAACTGGGTGGCACTCTCGATTAATTTAGATCAAATTTCGAAACAACGTGGAAAATGATGTAGAGGAAGCCGCGTTACGGAAGCTTTGGCTGTCTTTATGCTTGCGCTCGATTCCCATCGGAACGAACGACGTTCGCATGTGGATCCGTGTAACACAGTCCAGGATTTCAGAAAACTTAACTGAACTCGCTCACTCCACTGACAGAATTCGTTTAACGTACTCATTCAAATGTAGTTTATTTTCGTGGCATCGTTCCTGTAACCGAACCTACACGTAGTAAGGTGCCATTTTTTGGTGGATCGTGAATAACAACCTAACATGCATAAAATATCTTAATACCAAGAAAATCATTTGCCCCAACAAAAGATACTTACATACGTTTCCATGGCCTAAAAACCTACTTGTCTGTATACAATGTCTTGCCCAAAGTAAGGCTCCAATTACGCTTATTCGTGTTTGGAACAGGAATTCGAATAGAAAACAATCATCAAATGCTTTCTATGGATTTTTATCAGTCTGAAATTTGCCATTTCATGAAAGTAAGCAGCAATATATCCCAAAGAAAGAATCCCTAATACAAGCTCAGAGATGAACTTATTCGGCTCCCGGGCTTATCGTCGCCGGACATTTTGGTCGAACGCACATTCGGTCGAATGGACATTTGTTCGCCAGACATTTCAATGATTGAATTATACTATATCCATTCAAGTATGTCAAATGTCGCACCCTCAGAAATTAGCGAAAACCTAATCTAAGACCTTTTTTACATGAGTTTTCAACCTTGAAATGTAGTACCCTCAAAGTGTCACAGTCTCTATAGTGTTTCCCACTATCGCCCAAACCAGCCTCAGTCGCTCAAAGGTTACATCTGATTGGCGAAGTCAGTTCTCATAAGTGATTGGTCAAAACAAATGATCTATTCGACTAATCGATTCAGGATCGACCACTTACGAATCAAAATTATCTCACCTCATGCAGCAAGTGCTCTTCGTTACTCGAGGCACAGATTTATTGAAATATAAGAGGGATTGGGTAATTTAATAATGGAATGCAAGACTGCTATTAAGCCTGGATAGGCTCAACGGTGACATGGATTAAGAGAGAAAGCCATATCAATGCTTTGCAAATGCGTGGTCATCGACAGAAACATTTTCTCAATCAGATGCTCGCAAACGGATATTATATAGAAGAAATTAAAAACATAAAACACGGCCATTATGTTGTGTTATAACCGCTGTGCCCCTTTCTTATCACACTTTTATAGAATGAGAGACATACAAATGAGGCAAATATCTACGCATTTATTGCGAATAAGATGGAAATATTTGCTCCAAAACAAAGCTGATTATTTCCGGGTTAGAGGGAAGCTAATCAGAGAGAGTCGACGGCTGTTTTGTAACCTAACTGGGTTTGAACGAGTTGAGAGTTTACACGTTTTCCGGTGAATAATTATTGCCGGACATTCCCCAGTGCTTTCTCTTCCAGCCAATACACGTGGCAAACTCTCTAAACATCTTTACTCTGCATTTCAATATATAGTTTGAGTAATTTGAACAGGAAGAACACCAATACTTGTAGTTTCTTAAATAAAAGTCTATGCAATATTTTAAACCTATCACAATGTATATTAAGTTGAATGTCTGGAAAAGATTAAAGGTTTTTTCTTGTCTCATCACCTTCGAACACCTTGAAGACCAATTCATCAGTTCCCTTGATCGTGTGATTTGGTCCGGTCATCGGTGTAAGCTGTCTCACTACTCTCATCGTCACGAGATTATCTTTTCAATAGATCCCAGCAAACCGAAGTTTTTTTCGTTTGGTTGACTGTCCTTTTGGACTCCACGTTTCACGCGCAAACCTCAGGTCATCCGACCAACCTGCACTCGGAAGCACCAGACTCGAGTTTCGCTCTTGTTAGAGCTCATCAGTGGTGCATATCCTCCGCCACACCCAGGGTTTGAACCCGGGCCCTCTCATCTCGAAGGCGTGTGTGTTACCACTGCGCCACCCCGCTCCCGTTCGAGCTGATCCGAATCACCAAGTTAAGCTTGTGTAGATGTCGACCACTATGACAGCCGAAGTTTGTTATAACTTGTGAAATCCCTTAATTGCCATCTCAGATGTTTTTCAGCGTTTTATTTTTTTTACATTTTTCTGATTAATATTGTGACATTATACTGTTCAGTAATCTTTCTGGACTTAATTATGAAGGAATTGCTCCTACTTTGCCGCTGATTGGCTGTTATCAACCGACAAAACCGAATTTCCATAGTATAATCTCTACTGGGACTTTATGTGGTTTTCCATTCCATGTCCCAAGGTTTGATTGTCGATCATCCTTAAGAGTCCAATGGGTCCTTGTGGCTATGGGGTATATACCCCATCCACAGCGCTAATGCGCAAGCATGTAATAAAAAAACTTGAAACAAAACATATGGCACATTGACTCGTCGATACACTCATAACCCCGATCAGCCGAAATAATGCTAACCTTTGGGTTGTCTTTTACTGCTCCAAATACAACAAACCAGCGGAACAGTGTGGCTCCCACTCAATACGGTGTGTGGACTGCCGTGTCTAATGTTCCGTCGCACTACCAGTGATCCTCACCCCCTAGTAGCCGCAGATTGCAGCTCGTGGCTAAAACAGTCAAATCAGAAGTATTGTGACGAACGAAATTTTCTCCACGAATAGTTTTCATGAGTCAGTATCCGGAACCATACTTTACCTTCTGACCGTTCTTCTGCAAAATGCCTGCAGCATCAAGTCGAAAATCACAAATAGAGTTCTGTATTAAGCACGAAGTTGCTTCGACTGACGTCGAGTGTCCATCACCTCAAAAAGGACAAAGGCTTGAATTCCAAGTTCACTGGCCAGTTTACTATTTCAGCTGACCTTAGTTTCAAGTCTTCTGCTTTAGGAGTTCACGCATGAAGCTGTTATGAGGTCACAACGATCAAAAGAATTTGACTGTGATACATTTGCTCTTTGTGTCTTCGAAACCGGGTCAAATAGCAAAGCATAACAGCAAAACGCAAGCATTTTCACTAGCCGATTTTTGATGAACGTATGTCTGTATAGCTCTGGACTACCAAGTGTCAACTATGGACCCCAAGAACGGCCAAATGGACGAGCTACGCCTAATTCACCTTGTGGAGGTGAGACATTTGACGGACTTAAGTGAATATAGTGTAACTGAATCACCGAACTGTCTGGTGATCAAATGTCCGTTCGACCAAATGTCCGGCGACCAAATGTCCGGATACGAATTATTCAGGCAGGATATTATGGTCAGTCCTGTGCTTCACGCTCTCCCCGGTTTTGCAACGTTATTGGTTTCATTGGGTCAATAATATCCGATCAGTAGCAGATGCCTGCGATTGGTCGACAGACGTGGACTCAATTTGGACGCATCCAATCTAAGAAAGAAATACGCATACATCAAATGTGTCATCCGACCAGAATCACCGCATTCTCACAAATTAGCGTTCGTCCATAAGTTTACCGTACGCCTTGAAACTGAATGGAGAAAATGGTTGCAGTCACCGGCTGAATTTTGATTTACACATGACTCCCAGTTAGTTATTGTAATGCTTAGCATATAGGACTGAAATGAAGCTGAACACGAGGGACTATTTGTAATTTGTCGGGTCTCGAACTACACTTGGAGCCCTGTTATCAGCTCCAATAAGCGGTTTTTACACCGATTCCCGTATAGTTAGTTGAAAGATGCATAGGGAGCTTCAACTTTATTTTGTTTCTGACTGAAGTTTGCAGGCAAATTACACGAATTTTCCCTCAGGACAAAAAAATGTCGTAACTGTCACGCTGCAGCTGATAGTCGTTCAGAAGGACCCCGTAGTCACTTTAAGAGCGAAAACACTGCGTGTTTAGTTGTTTATATTCAATCCCAGTAGTCCAGTTACATAACTGAATAGTGACATAACAATGTCTCTGGTTCCATTTGGGCTAGAGTGACGGCTATTTCAATTGTGTTATTAGGAAAGCAATGTGGTTTACATAACATGATTTAATGGATGTTCCAATCACATTCCATTCGGTATCTGATTTATCATATAGTCAATGGTTACGTGACTGCTTTGCTATGTCAGCTACATCGATTGTTCAAAGGGAAAACATTAGGAAGCAATAATGCTTTCAATCTACGATAAACGTGATTTCGAAATTATCAAAAGGTTTTTCTATTAATTGCTGATGCCCGCTGACACCTTTGCTAGTTTCCATATCCCCTTTATGAGCAAGTTTCTTCATATAAGCCGATTCCATTGTTAATTTAGCGAAACACGAATAGTACGATACAAATCCTGATGGTGGAAATCTTCGTGTGATCACCAATTGAAAAAACGAGCGGATTCGAAGTCGCATCTCCATTATCCAATGTTTGGCTCAAACCTCGTGATCGATACGAATTTATCGATGTGTTTAAAGTTGAACAACGGGCCCTTAACAGATAATATTCCTGTTTTGATCCGTTTCGAACTTGGCTTACATTGTAGAGCAGACGGTCCAACCGGTACTTTATCAAACAGTGGTCCCAGTAGCACGTTATTGATAACTGCCTAACTGTTCAAAGTGTGAAGAAGGGATAGGAAATCACACTGGATAGATTCTAAACAGCATTCAAGATCATCATCGGTGCAAATCGGGGAAAGAATCTAATCAAACGAATTGTACACGAAACAACGGATTATTAGAGCAAGAACACGAGGTAGGGTAGGTACTAAAGGACTGCCCACCAGATAGATAGAAAATGCAAAGAACATCTCATTTTGACTGGATGGCTTGAGCCAAGTCCGAGCCTAGTTCAATAAACCGACGATCGATAATCAAGACCTAATTAAAAATCCAATCGATTTCAAGTTCTTGCAAGCCCAAGCACCCAGGTGTCTATCGCAACTGAAGACGCGTGAAACTCTGTGTATCTGTTTCATTAGATATGTTTGGGAGCATCCGGACTGCCAAACAATCAGCTGTTCGGAAATTTTGTCCAAATGTACTGTACTATGGATAACACTTGAATAAACAAATATGGCGTCCCCAGCGTTTAGAAGATTTGAGGCAGTTACAATCACGTTGTTCACATGTTCTCATTCTTATCCATTGTCAAAGAATGAGGAAATTGCCATTTTTATGTTCTCAAATTCAAATGTTGATCTTGTGTTCTAAGTAGAGTATTCTTCGGATAAGATGGTCTCTCTAAAAGAAAAACAATTTTTTTCAACGCCTAAGGTACACAGCAGCAATGCTCTGGGTGTACGTACGTCAGATACTACCAGAGAAGTCTAGTCATAATTTATGAGTACAGATTGGATGTGTGTCACAAATATCATCATAATTCTTCTGCGGATATCTTCACTTCCTTCACATTATGAGTGGTTTTCTTCTTAGTGAAGAAGTATCACTACTGTTGCCGTCGTCAATGCAGGCGACTGTCACGCAAACACACACACACACACACACACACACACTCCAAAACACAAACAATCAACTAGGACACTGAGTCATACAATCGGTATAGGTGAGTAGTCACAGCAGGACTGGAGCAAGCATCACCGATTGGCTGTTTATTTGGAACGAAGAGTGGATGCATGAGAGTTCAAACACACGCGTCACACGATTGTTTACCTGGTCATGATCGGAAGAAAAAATGGATAATGATGGATTTTACTGGGCATTTTTTATGTTCTTCATCTCAGTCTCCTTGTGCATGTGTTATCGTGAGTTTGGGGGAAAAGGACTTCTCGCTTTGTTCTTCCGATAAAATTTGATACGTTATTTTATTTTATTTTCTAAAAAGCACGCTAAATATCTCGTTCAAAAGGTAGGACGTAGACAGATGAGTTAGTTATTGGGTGTTGTATTGAGAAATAAGCAGATCAACAACAGAACAGGATTGTATTGTTGAATATATACCGTAAATTCTAGAGGAGCAAGTTAATGTAGAACTTTGAATGGGAAGCGATCGATGATCGGCATCGATCGTCAACTGACAAGGCGTCCAACAATAGGTCTATTTCGCCTTGTCCACTGATACCATGGAGGATGGGGATAGAAGGATTTGAACCACTTGTTTGGTATTCACACTCTCAACTGTCCCGTTAAGTTACCGGTAAATGAATGCTTATGAAATAAATCTGTCTTTTAGAAACTCTTCGGTTTGGATATTTTGGATATTTTACAATAACCGTTCCGTGCCACTTGGCGAGCGAATGGCTTCTGTCCGATCAGTTTATATTCATGGTCAGCAAATCCGTGGCTCTCCAGTGTCCATTCTGCAGTAAAGTCGTGTTTCCTTTTCTTGTGATTGGCTTATCAGATCTCCGAAAAAAATGTTTTGTGGCATGCAAAATGTGATGGTTTGCATGTCATTATATGGAGATTTGTTGGCAGAGCTGCTGATATTTCGTCAGTAGTTCAAATGACTTAACGTTCAAAAGAATGTAGTATGTTTATTTATTTTTTCCTGTCAGTATGTGATAATATTTTATTCATCATCAGGTACTGCTCCTTAGGACTGTCAAGAGTGGTCTTTTTTCCCGTCGTTGTTCTGTCCGGCCTGACAAGAATCATTGGAAGTATTTACCTATCGGTTATCTATTGGAAGGTTCGACGGACATGCATTGCGGTGCATATTTATTTTGTATCACTGGTCACGCCTTTCTTTGTACTCTCATAATCTAGCGGACATAGCGTTTTGACACAGAGTTCAACGATGCATCGAGGTGGCACCGCACACCCGATTTGCTGGAATTACCACAAGAGACTAGCAAATAGACTCTAGCCTGATCAGAATCTACGAGCCAACCTTGGGCACTAAAGTTTGTCGAACAGGGACTACATCCCAATCTGAGGATTATAGGTGTACTAAGTAGCCTCAGATACGGCCGTTGATTAACTTACCAGTCTATGAACCACTTTGTGCCGAATATAACCACAAATGGCAGCTGTCCGCCCTTACGCAATGCAGGCTAACGTGCAAAGCCGGAAAATCCGCAAAAGGAAAATTCAGAACGAAACAAAACAGGCTTGAGAATTCGACACAAGAAATCTACCGTCATTGTCATTTTCATCTAGTTGACCTAACATTGGACGTTCGCATCCACAATCTATTTGGGAAGTTGCTTCTTGAGACGTCGATGAAAGAAAGAGACTTTTGATTGTCCGTCTACGGTGAACATTTCCAAAAAGGAGAAACGTGTGGAGGATTTGAGTGAGAGCAGAGCTGGAACCCAACTCGGAGGCAAAAATGAACTGGAGTGTATAATTTAGCGGGATCTATTTATTAGCTCTCTCTTGATGATTACAAGAAGGGTATGCGGTCAGTGTGACATATTATCAAGATAGAACGAATTCACAACCGAGTGTATTTAACACGGTTGCATCTCGTTTGCTGGTTCTGCATAATATTTATTTATATTCTCATCCGGCTAAACCGCCGTCATGCTTCACCATGCCACCATTTATTTCAGATTCCATTTCAGCGCAACCCATGTCCGAGAAGATTATCGGTAACCGAGTACAAACAAGAGTTGGTAAGTAAAACCAGCAGCTTATTGTAATACTGCACGATGACTAATCAGTGGATTCGCAAAATCAGTACACAGGACGCAAGAGAACATAGGTTTTCAGTGACTTCATTCTCAAGCCACTACCATCACATTGATTAGGTGAAAAAATTGTAGAAAACTAATCAGAGGGGTTCTAAGTGTCTCATTCAATGTTTGGAAGAGGAAGGGCTGAGAAATGGATGTAAGAATACCCCCCCCCCTTCTCTTTGACCATATAACACTTGAGCAAATGACTGCGTTGCCTAACAGACGTTAATTAACTCTAATCATAGTAAAACGCCGAGTAGTTACTTATTTATACATATAATACATAAATGACTTCTCAAATTTTCAAAATAATTCTAACCACATAGTGAAGCTGTACGTTGTTAACGCTAATAATACCGCGGAAAGAGGAATACATTGTTAAAGGGACACTCCTTAAGGATCGCTCCGATGAACGCGATCGTGCAAGGAGGAAATCGCTTGCTGGAAAGTGACCTGCATTATCGCCAAAATCGTGCGAGATGTTGTCTTTTTTCGACGAGATCAGTTCAAGTACAAGACTCTAAAATTCCTCCTCCATAGTTACGGCAGTTCAAAGCAACTTTATTCGTGATTCTGAGCAAAGTCTAGTTTGAGATGAAATGGGAAAAATCTCATATCTCCGCTAGGGTACAAAGAAGATATTGGATGCATTCTCCAGTTCAGTAGAATTAGAACGGTGCGCGGTTTGTCCTATCACGAGTTTTGGTTATTTTCTTATTGGATGATAGGAGTGCGTGCACCCTCCCGATTTTAGAGCAGCAGTATGCCAATCTGGGCCCGACAGAAAACGATTATCCATTTGAGGATAATTACCATTTTAAACCTGATAATGAGTAGATCGATAACCGCAAAATTTCGTCATGTACAGGTCAAGTGATTTATCTACTCTGTAGCAATAACAACCAGGAAGACTTAAAGGAATTTACTGACAATAAAATAAGACTTTGGCCCAAAAGCCATTCTGGATAAGAAAATCATTCAAGAAAATCCGGTGATTTTGTCCAGAACGGTGATTTAAGTAAGTATGCCTGACGGTTTTGGTAATTATATTTTCTTATCCGTTATAACTGATCAAAATGGTCCACTAACTGAGAAGTGAAACACTGGTAAATGTTCACAAGCCGTTGGCTTTTAGTTAAATATATGTTATCACTTAGATCATCGAGAATGAAATTGTTGCTGGTCTACCCATTTTTATGATTAATTACAGGCTTACTGTCATTACCTACCATCAAAAGTGAGGTATGCACAATCGCACATCCGTTAAATTCTACTCCGTACCAGTACTCAAGAACACTGCATTATGTGATTGCAGTTGTTTTATGAACTTCACTCATGCATATTACTGGTTTCTGACTGACTGTCCTCAAAAGTAGAACGTCTCTGTTCACAGACATCCATGGGTTTCCTGAAAGTCATACTCATAGCACCCATCTTATGTTCCGTTCAAGGCGCCAGTATTATGTCCACATTCATGGATATGTGATCCGTGTATTCACTGGATGTACTCCTATTATTTACTGTTACCGTTTCAGGCGATATTGTCAACGTTGCATTTCCCGACGATTCTTGCTGTCAAGAGACATGCCGTAAGTGTACTACCGAAGATTTGCAAGTAGACATTTTTCCAAAATCTCTACCTTATTTCTCTGGTCTAAACGTTCTTTGGGGAAAATGCATGAACTGGAAGTGCATGTTATGTCGAATTTTAGTTAGAAATTATTGATCTTTGTTGATATTAATGACCTTAGCCCTAGTGTTAAATAAACGGGCTGATTACTGCTTAGGGAATCAAAGAGTATACGCTATTGTCTTCATTTTTAAACTCCATCTAGTACCGGTGTATGACATACCAAGTGCTTTATTTATATTCCAGATTGTACCAACCGCATTGCATTTCGTTTAAAATCTTGATTAAAAAATACGTGGAAC
This sequence comes from Fasciola hepatica, assembly GCA_948099385.1. Taxonomy (NCBI): domain Eukaryota; kingdom Metazoa; phylum Platyhelminthes; class Trematoda; order Plagiorchiida; family Fasciolidae; genus Fasciola; species Fasciola hepatica. The sequence goes on from CANUEZ040000168.1 coordinate 8,272,792, forward strand.
ACTATGACATTTTCCACCAAATTAAACGAAAAGCATCATACTGTAAAAGATGGGCAGTGGAGCAAGGTTTGACAAAGTGAAACTTCCTGACTTGTAGCAGTTTCGTGCTTTGTCAATCAGAAAGCATGACAAACAGACGTTTTTACTGAACGAAGCAAAGCTTCGTGTCCGTACGCGTACGCTGATGTTCTCCGACTGGAGGCTTTTTTGATTCCGTGCTTGTGCACATGTGCCCCCAAGGGATCCTTTCAACAGCAGCCGCAGTGTCCAGTCGAACCAGTAACCGTGACGGTGGGACTACAAATGGTAAATCATACAAAGCCACATTAGGTCAGCCGTGGTAACAAGCTTAGTGAAAGTAAAGAGTTCAGCAATTTTGAAAATTGGTGTTGATCGTAGCTGTGATTGGCTATTTTCAACAGCTTCACACTGAAGATATCACCCCAACTGGTCATGGAGTCTTCTCGGCCTGATCATGAAGCTCCGAGATCGGATGTAGTTGAAAACAGCCCAGAGCCGAGTTTCATCAAAGAGAAACTGCAGTAGCAAGATTTGTAGAAAATAGCAGAGCTGTGAAAATCAGAGATTTTGCAATTTACATGCAAAATATGTTTGCAACGGAAAACCACCTACACCTAATCTTATCTGTTTTCCATACGGATGCTAACAGTATGCTTTGAAATTTATAGTCCAGAAAGCTTGTTTCTGTGATTCACAAATCAGACGTGGTAATCATTTGATAAGACGCGCAAACTTCACCTCTGTCATACTCTCCATCCTCAAACTGGTTGGAAGAGTCTATTTCATTCCGATACTTTGTTATATTGACAGATTCCCATCAGAACCATTTGATTCTGTAAAATCCAGTAAAACCTTTTGTAATTTATTATTATATTTGCACAGTGAAAATCCAAAAAACCAATGAGGAAAACACACAACACCTGTTAAAGATCCTCGGCAAGTCCAGTCAATATTTTGCTTTTATAATGAAACAAAGTTCTCCATTTAGCGTAATGCTTAGAATTGCATGTATTTTTTCAGTACTGTACGGTAAAACAATCCTGTTGACACCTTGCGGAAATAAAAAATCACAACTTAAGACAATGATAGAATTTAGTAGACAGAATAGTTTGAGAATCATGAACTAAATCATAAATTTGAGCACAAGCTCACGCACTACTCGCTAGTAAAAGATGACAGAATGGTCGAACCTAACGGATAGATTATCAAGATTAAGAGCTTCATGTTCAGTACTAATACTGTACGAAAACAGCACGCGCGATTTATTCCTTTGAAGTTTTAATGGGGACTGATCAAGATTAAGTGTGATAAACCCAGTGGTCCTGACGGGTTACCACCACGGATGCCAACCGGATTTACTCTCATTTCATCCCCAGTGTTGGTACATTTAGCTAATCAACTTTTTTCTGCAAAAACCTCGGTTTTTGTGCGAATGGAGTCAATCGTACAATAGTCAAAGAAATGAATATCCGAATTGAAACGCATATGGTGCATGTTAACTGCCCGCACTGGGGAGGAATTTTGCAATGGGTCCTAGGAAAAGTGATTGCATTGCATTTCGCGTCATCATTATTAAAATTTAGCTTTCGCAAAAGAATTCCAAGTGTCGAGTACCCTTGTTTGTTTATGCCAGGAACAAACAGAGAGTGAATAAACGAACTTTACCAAAATGTCTACAAACAATTGTGGGCTTAGACATATGTGCCACGGTTCATTTGAATTTCATTGCGATAAAATTGAGCGCACGAATTTTTATTCAGCGTAACTTATTTGCACTAATAATGTGCAATTTATCACGTACAATTTTGGATAGAGGGAATGAGCCAAATCCTCTTTACCGGGTTGGATGATCACTGGGGTAGTACTTTATCAATGAATGAATTTTCAACTAATATGCAATCTTTTCTATTGTATCCTAGAACAGACCTTCTCGAGAATGTTGCATGTGAGCGTTATTTGTATTCTGTTTATATTTCAGAGTATTTTTTTCGGTTCAAATTGCCGCTCATCATCACTAACTTGATATACCATATATCGATCACACTATCTTACAAATGAATCACATGATATTTTGACCTGCATATCCAACCAGTTGCATTTGACTTGATCTTATTTCGAACAGAACGGTGTAAAAGGGCTGTGTTTGGCCGAAGATGACAAGACAACACTGTGGGGCCTCAAAAGGATCCAGACAGAAATGTGCAGATATACTCGCAAAAGCAGGGATTCTGAGCTGTGATGACATGTTTTTCAAATTTTCACGACACATGATTCTAATATTGGGATTTGACCTAGCAAGCCCGTGAGTCAGGTAAAGTAGGCTTGACAAGTACTGGAGAATAGATCAAGCACTGGACTGTCAAAGTCACTTTCTCATTCTTCTTACCATTCACTTTTTAGTCCAATCAAAGAGCCACACAACAGCTGATAATACTTGGATTCTAAACAACTGTGCAATGTTTTAAACTAGGGTGATTACTACAGAAACAGGGTGCCTGAGATCAACCACTTATACGCAAATATTGCAAGAAACGTTTGCTCATTCAAGTAGAGTTTGATAAAGTAAATCCAAAGAATCACTATGCGGTATCTGTACTGTATTTATTTTGGCATAGCAGTTTGTATGGAGGGCTTAAGCAAGCAATATATGGACATTACGGTCGGATAAAATGTTCTGCTTTCAACCACTTCCCAGCAATGTGCACTAAAATGACTTTTGCCACGGAGTAGTTTCCTTCGCTAGAATAACTCTCGACGGAAAACGCGGATTGAAAATAAATTTATCAAAACACCTCCATTGTTGGAAAATACCATCCAACATCCCTATCTGACAGATAGAAAACTATCAGTGTTGAGGTATGGAAGTAACTTTTCAGTTGGATTATAATGCTCCCGACCATTCAGCTTCGCACGGTAATGGTTATCATTTCATTACCAATTAAGTTGTCAGTTCAGTGAGAAACTGATGACTCAAAACCATTTGATCGGAGATGGGGTGTCTTAAAACGACCTAAGTTGTCAAAAACGCCATTTTTTAATATTTTTGTTCCTGTGGTTTTCTGGGAGTGGACATTCCCGATAATGTTGACTGTACAGAAAAATGGTCTCAGAAAGGGGGCTTGGTACAATTTGCTTCCAGCCCAGTTACGCTGAAAAGAGGAAATAATAGTATTCCAGGTTTCTGGGATCTTCACCTATTATGATTTTCCGCATTGCAATGTAAATGAACATTGAAAGGCACATAGAGATTATTCATTCTTGCTTTTACCTAAAGAGTAATACGTATGAAACTCAGAACACTTGACTGTTACCCATTTGGAGTGCAAAATAGATCCATTCACATCCACATCTAATATAATCCGTAACGCCAACCATATATGTTCTTGATTCGTAATGGTATGTGATCGCGTACCGTCCCAATGCAATTCCATGATAATTCGTACAACCGTTACCGGTGATCGTCTAGTGGTTTAGAGCATTTGATTACCAACTCGGAGATCGAATGTGCGAATCCCCGCCATCACCGGTTACATTGGTGGTAAACAGTAAACCACTGTTGTCCGGCTCTTTACCTCACCTGGCCTGGTATGTTGACAAATGGGTAGTGTACAAAGCTGGTCAAAATGGCCGACGTATCTATTAATTGGTGACAATGTAAATCATTCTGTTGGAATTCATCCAATTCCAATGGTTGGTGTGCGAGCGACCCAGGATGCCACGAGATGACTTGGATTCCGAAGTGCGACTGAGTCGATAATTTTGACGGGCAAAAGTGGAGCAGCTGTGTTTTAGTACTTTTCAACTCATCATGATGAAACACTACAGAAACTGTCCAACTTTTCTACCAGTAAATTTGTCATTTCAATTTTTGGATGTTACCATTACCTTTTAACCTAAAAATTCTAACTGACATTGGCTACTCCCGTCCCGTTTATGAATGGCAACCTGCATTTCCATTTTAGGGGACGTTCATAAAATTGCACGAAAATTAAACATTTGAAGCCCCCCGCACCCACCCGGTTGAGCTCATTGTTCGTTTGACACAAGGTAAAAACACATTTTTTTCCGTGGGCAGATGTTGCAAACAACGATTACTCAACTTTTTGGAAGGTGTACTTTACCGAAAGTATTTTTAACAATTCTAACTACGGAAAAGTTTATCAAAGCTCGCCTAAAACTTTGAACGTTTCAGTTCAAAGTATAAACGAGAAAATTATGAAATACGCTTTGTTACATTTCACAGTTCTTGAAGTCTTTAGGTCCAGTCTCACAGATCAGCCACTGACAGCACATGTGGCATTGACTCGTGGATAGATTTCTAGGGTGGGTTCAAGTCCAGCCGGATCAATTCGACTGGATAATTATTGGTTTAAAGTGCTATTCCCGGACGCTATTTTATCATATGATCCCTAGGTGATTAGTCCTGAGGTTTTACCATTAGATTCACCATTGCAAACCATGGGAGATGATTTCTGTGAAGGGGCCCAAGTACAACGAAGACAGTTCATTATCTGATTCGTCACATAGAGAAGTCGGCCATTACGTGGTTCAGCTACTGTGCGGACAACTGGGCCCTTTCATTCAGAACCAGCGGCGGAATAAGGTTATGTCCTGTAGTGCCTCGGCTTAAAAAACGGTTGGGAGCCAGCCCAGATAGTCCGGTGTTTGGGTACTCGACTTGCAGTCGTTCACCCTGGTTTTGAATCGCCGTGGATGCTCGTTAGATGTGCATTAGTGATGATTCCTAACAAGGGTGAAAAGGCTGTATAGCGCTCCCACAGTTTTCAAGGATAATTTGGGCGTTATTACTAAATGATTAACCAAATAATGTAAATTCTAATATCTTACTCCTTATATCACTATATATGGCTGTTCCGTGTTATTTCGCCGTCCTTATATTTAGCCTCACCAACACAGCATACAATTAATTGTTCCTATTTGTCGTAATATTTTTATGTTCATTTTCGTGAGTTGTAAGCCCCATCAGCAGTTAGCACTGAATCGATTTTTTGCTTAGTTACTCTAGTCTTTAGTGGTGCCTTATCTCGGGAATACTATTACAGCTCGTGGTAAACAGTTGCCTATGTACGGTATTGTGATGTATTTGCACTGTACTTTATTGACATCTTGTTGAATTGGTACTATCGTGCAGAAGACATCAGGCTTACATTTCGGCAACAAACAAGTTCACTGACTGAGGTGATACAAGGAGATAAACTGGGAGTTTTGTATGCATTGAAAAAGGCGAACTGAATCAGAGTCGATCTGCATGCAGCTCAGTAGTGATCAGACCTTCGTTCACCAATAAACTATCTGGGTACACCAAGGGCGGTTTTCATTGAGAGTTTTTTCTTGGTGCGAATAAAACAAAATAGAGGGAGAGTTCCGGAGTCAGAGCTAGATTTCAAAGGATCCTCACGGAAGTGGTGGATGGTGGGGTCATCAAGAATTTAATATGCAAATATTCCACAGGTATTACAGAAGTTTACCCCCTAATGGACAGACCTAAATGAAGTACTCATTATTCCTTGAGACAGTCATGGACTAGACAGATGCCTAAACTTATTTTGTGCCACTAATCAGTCCGCACATCCACGTTACCTACCCTAACATCAACAAAAAATAACCCTGATGACTTCGGCTTTTGGAGTTATGCTACTGTAAATTTATTTAGTAACACGTATCTATCTGGTAATTATGCCCGTCCGACATTATGGTCTACTCTTGAATTTCAGATATCCACTCCCCCTCATGTTTTTCCCTTATAATTGCAGTTGTCCATGCTACCATCTTTGTATTTTTTGTCATCAAACCAGCTCGTATAATCGCACATTGAAATATATTATTTTTTGAACCGAAACTCTCCGAAATCTTTTTCGACATTCGTTGGAGTAGAAATTCACTTAAGTCTAAAGGCTGAACATTATAGAGTTCCGATTCATGAGTCAGTTTTTCAAACATAAAAGCGTTCTTCTAACAGACCCCTTAAAAAAGCCATCTGTCAGTTGTACGAACTACCAAAAAAGTGTTAAACGATAATCTTTGCGGGGTAAAGTGTAGCAACTGTCCCGAGTTTTTAAACTGTCAGTCTAGCGAGAACTCAATCTCGTTAGCCATACACACGACGTGGGCAGAACAAGGCTACTGTCAGCAGAACATATTTCAATAGAATGACCATGTTTATCGAAAATTCTTGTTTACAAGACAATACAGTAAGTTAAATATACAATGGGAAATGACTTCGAGCCAAGTGAGAAATCCGAGGCGAAGGGCAGGAGCTTCTCGAAAATCGGGACAACGAAGCAGATAGAAAACGGCCCACGTAGCAGGTGGCTAAATGGAACTGGATCGCAGAAAACAAAGATATGAGCATATACCTGAACAGTTCATGTAACAGGCACCGTAAAATGCGAAAATAAAACAAAATGATGGTATTAAATTAAAGGAAGTACATTACAGAAGTCTGAGGTTTACGACGCACGTGCACACAACTCATGCGTTACCAAGCACAAAAAGAGGAAAACCCCAATCGCGAATAGCGATCAACAGAAAACACAATTTCATTCGATTAGCAGAAATAAGAAGGAAATTCATAGAACATCATCCAGGGGGATTGTTTACGGATTGATTTTCCGCGCAACTAGGAGTTCCGCCAGCCAAGCTTAAGAGTGAATGGAAATCTATGCCATAATAGATTTTTGTCAACGGAATAAACTGATTGTTTGTTTCATCTAAATGAGCTGGAGAATGGAAGTGAACCCAAAACTGCGAAATACCCAGTCACTTTCATCCACCTACGACGTGGGTATTACACACGATTAGCAAAGCCGCTATGGGAAAGGCCCTAAAATGAGCTAGTGATCTTTTTTGTGAGATGAAAGTTTCGGTCATTAGTGTGAGTGCGTATTGACTCAGCTAGCACGAATACGGAAACTTTGAATGACTAGTGGTTAGAACTGAAAGTTCGAGGTGAACTCGAAATGTGATGGCATGGTTTGAGGCTCTTGAGAGCTGCTCCATCACAGTATCCTTTGGTCTGGCAAGAATTGCTAAAGTTTAAAAAGTCGGGTTAAAAAGCCAGCAGGCTTCACTCTAAGCTGGACTGATTAATCTTGAGCCTACAGGTTATGTTATGCATACGGACTCTAATTCTGACAACTCACTGAAAAGTAGATGGAACAGTTGGTCAACTTCCCCGTTGCTATCTATCGATAAGTCGGGCGTTTCTGTTGCATTTCGGGTCAATTTAAACGCCTAACAAAAGACACTCTCATGTTGTCTGGGAAAAAGAAATGTAACTGCCGACGGTGATTAGATGATCGTGCTCATCACAGCCAAGAAAGGCCTATTATGCGTGGGGCGGATTCACAGTTAGGCCAATGCGAATTTTCTGCTAGCTCAGAACCACTTGTGTGAGAGCTCGTGAGAGGACATTTACAATTCCATCGAACAGGTAGTCTGTTGAGCTTTTGTTTGTATCACAATTTCGGCAGCCTAAGGGCATCGGAATCTACAGAGTTCTGAGAAAAGTACAGGCAACAAAAAGTAAATAACGTAATCAGACTGCACTGAATTTAAAAGATTCGCTGAAGTCCAGCCTTCCGTGAATAATGTCAAACAACGAACGGAATTTTTCTTCTCTTACACGTGGTAGAACAACTCGCGGTAGGCTAATCAGTCTTCGTACTTGTTGGTACCTACAATTTTTTGAGTATCTAATTCTGTACAGAAAAGCTAATAAAATAAGCTACTGAGTAAATAATATAGTGCATGGCTGTAATCTCATTTGAATCGAACGTAACATGTTTGGACAAGGAGTTCATTTTTAGAATCACAACGGGGCGTATACCTGAACAGCGGAATCAATCGTAAAACTGGTCGTGTGCCTCCGGTAAAATTTTGTCCTGCCATCCACATGCTAAACCATACCACCTATAGTGAAAATGATGTGCGGTGTGTTTAAAAACATGAAATCGCACCTCGAGGATCTAATCGCCAAGCTGACTACTGCGACACTATTTAGTAGGCAGACGAACTAAAATTTTACGAATGAGCAATTGGGCTATACTGCCTCGTGTGGGGTTTTGTTTGTACCATGACCAAAATGGATAATTAGTCAGGGAATCAGCAAGCCAATATTTTTTCATGGTAAAAAGTTAGATTTCAATATATGCACTACTCCAGATATGTCCAAGAAATCCATTGGTCAACACGTTCGAAAATGGGTCGACAGCCTAATAAAATATCAATCCAAAATTGCAGAAGATAGGCTAGTAATTAGAAAGCCACGACAAAAAGAGTGAGTGGGCAGCAGTTGTGGTGTGGAAATTCTGTCCCACTTGGTCCCGCCTAGGCTTTCGTCAAACGAGTGCACGGCGGAAATATGGCAACCAAATTGTCGCACTAGGGTTGGAACCTGAGCAAAGCGCTTATCATTGAGTCACTTGATATGTTTGGAGTCCCATCCAGGCTCCTCCCATCAAAAAATCTGCACGAGATAAGGTTATTTTTGTGGGTTCAACCAATAACTTGACTGTCCCGTCACATACGTGCACACAAACTCATAGCCCGTTTAATAACAAACAAGCAATATTTTGGGGAAGCTTCTTAGGCTATGATTATAACTCAGCTCCATGAACGAAACAGGAAGGATACCAGGAGGGCTTTAGACGGCTTTGAGGACCTACTTAGATACGTAATTATCACGTTGTTAGGTCATTATAAACGACTACCAAAACGGAAAACAAGCTCACTGTTCGTCCCAACCACTGAAACTTGGGGGGTTCATATTTTGCAATAATAAAATGTCTACTGGGTAGCAATTCAGTAGTGAGTCCATAATCAGTGTTTGTAGCGCCTGCTGCTTTTCATAGGACACACTGGAAACGACTGAACGAAGAAACGGGGTCAAGAATACCTCTTTTGAAGTCTTTAAAACCAGCAGTGTAGAAGAAAAAAAAACTTAAGATTGAAACACCTAGAAGTATTTTTAAATGAACTCCACAATGGCTGAAAGGTTGAGGATAATGTGCATTCTTGTACTTTAGGTTTACGTGGCTGGTGTTCATAGTTTGGTGTTTTTTACTACAGCTTGAAAATACTTTTTCTAAACTGTAAACTGTTAAGACCGAGTGAACGGGAATGGTTTTCTACAACAACTTTGCCTCGTCATCGATCGCATATATGAGCTATTCTGAACAGTACAAACCATCATTGCGCATAGCACGTCCATTCGTTACAGCGTGAAAATCCCAGCTAGAGCAGATGTTAGTCCTAATGTAGAATTCTGTGATTCCATAGAGGATTATTTACGCTCCGCTATTCAGATTACATGTGAACTCAATCGACTCAGCTTTACTCAGGACGAGATAGAAATTCATTGTGTGGAGCAGCTGATTACCCAGTAGACAAACGGGAATCAACCGAAACCGATTAGAATATTCAACATAAAATCAGAAAGTACAGCCGGAAAACAGGGAAAAGTGGGTTATTCGAACAGCATGGTGTTGAAAAAGACAGGAAAGTCTGTAAGCGCATATTGTATCAGTTACTTAAGTACTTTATAGTTAGAGAGAATAGATGATTCCGTAAAGATTTGCGTAAAACCAGCATGCAGTACGTCAATTGGCTTGAAAGCGCAGTGATGAGCGACACGGTAGGTGCAACTAACCTGGATCAATAATTTGCTCTCTCGGACGAGGACCACAGCTCGGGTGATCTGAAGCCGGTCAGGAAAGTTCGGTAATCAGTCAAAAAGAGTGCACCAGTTATACCAAGGGTTAGACAGGCACACAAACAACGAAAACGCGCGTACGAACAAAGGACAAACAGAAGAGTCAAGTAGGAATGAGGACAGGTATAATGAAACTATGCGCTTTTCTATCATTTAGTGGACCCTGGTGGTCATTCAGTAGGCGCTGCTGGCAGTCACTTGGATACCACAACCTGAGATACAGCAGTAAAATCTTTCCAGGTTACCTACACTACGGAGGTCACAGTTGTTCACGTAACTCCTATGAAGCTATCAAGCCCCGTAACTGCGGCGAAATGTACACCCTCGGTGTGACCTTGATCGGTATGGGTGTGGTGGAAGGGTTGGATTTCTGGAGCCTAGGCCTTAGTCGCTAAATAACCCCTGGTGGTTAATGAAGGATCAACAGAGGTTACTAAGCAGTTAACCAGGACTACTAAATGACTGGACAATCTGCAGGCAAGCATAGCCATGTACGAACCCATAGAAAAAACTGCTTGTTGCAGTAGAATTAAAGCAACAGAGCTGCACTGCAGGTGAGTGTGTGAGTGAGTTCGAGAGTGCGTTTATATACATCTATACGATTGTCAGTGGTCTTATAGTGATCCGCCATTGATTCCCAGGAGTAGAAATTAACAATCAACGTGATGTTTGCCTTTTCAAACACTTACGAATAGTAGTAAATCACTTTGAAAATTTGTGAAGGATCCTAATGACGAGCATCATTTTGTGCAATGAATCACATCACAACAGCCCAAGCTGGGGTAACCCAAATGAAAATGTCTAGTTTGTAAGAACAAGGGTTTTGTGATAAGCCCTGCGAGTGAAGTATTTGAAGTTTTGATTACGGATATCTTAGTACACTTCTCACGAATAAAAGCTCCAGTGAAATTCGGAAGATGGTCAAGCTATTCGGGGAACTTTCATTGCCTGGTCAACCACTGGTCGTTCTAGTAAGACAAACTAACTGATAATTTACCAAAGCCATTTATTTTACGCTCTGTAATTATGTCCAACCAAGGTCGCCCATGGACACACCCACATGTTAGACTAATGCCTACGAAGCCTACAAGGAGCTGATCAAGGGCAAACGAGGTAAAGCAAGTAGTTCGGAATGATTGCCTAAAAGAGTGCTGGGAGAAACTTCTCCCACTTTCACTGAATAATCCCATTTCATCATATATAGGAAACACGAATAGCGAACAAGCTCGTGGCTAATATAGTTACATTTGTAGGTTAGAAATGCATAAATTATGAACAATGTCTGTGTGCTAAAGCGTGATTGGATGGTCATTAAAGTTGGTGTTGCGTAGTTAGGAAAGATAGGAGGGGAAATGTTGTTGTTTCGTGGTTGGGAAAGGGGCCCGTGAAACAATGAACAAGGGTTTCGGGGATTATCCAATTCCGGTGTGAGCCAAAGGGTCAACGTGCGGGTCACACTGAGCTCCAGGGTCGGTCTCGGATCGCGGCCAGGGTAGTTTGAGTGCCCTAACGAAACGTTTCTGAGAACGAAGCGATGGATTGAATAATCTGATTACCAGAGCCTCTGCCGTTGCTAGATGTTGTTTTCGAGCGGCCTTCGGCGCGTTCGTAGGGACTCTGTAGACTATTTTGAACGCGTCGTCGTTTACGCGATGTCCAGTGTCCGCAAGGTGTGCCACAATCGCGCTGGTGATGGATTTTTTGTCTCCCGTCGACAGCCAACTTGGTTTGTGCTCTTTGATCCTTTGTGATAGTTGCCGTGTCGTTCTACCTATATAGCTTGCCGAACATGAGCAAACAAGCTTCTTTCTTTTAAGAGGTGGCGATGGCAAACTGCTCCGTCGTGTATATCGCAAACCAACGTGGACAGGCCAGTACACTAATTTCGCCAGATTTGTACCTATCGGACGTAAACGTAACCTTATTCGCTCACTCGCAGCCCGTGTGCGAATGGTTTGCTCGAATGAGACGGTGAGTGATGAATTAGACATTTTGAAGCAAACGCTACTGGATAACGGATACCCCGAGCGCTTCATTCAAAATAACATAGCAGAAAGGGAAACGAGACAATTGCCAGTGACCGTGAAGAAGAAAGATTTATACGTTCATCTCCCTTTCAAAGGAGATGACAAAAGTGAGTTACTAATAAGACGCTTGGAAAAGGCAATCGCTCGCACCTTTCCCGCTGCTACACTGCGTGCCCACTTCACCAGTCGACCAGTGATCTCGACGAACCTAAAAGACAAGTTACCTGTCCTCACCTCATCCACGCTAACCTATTCGTTTGTTTGCTCATGTTCGGCAAGCTATATAGGTAGAACGACACGGCAACTATCACAAAGGATCAAAGAGCACAAACCAAGTTGGCTGTCGACGGGAGACAAAAAATCCATCACCAGCGCGATTGTGGCACACCTTGCGGACACTGGACATCGCGTAAACGACGACGCGTTCAAAATAGTCTACAGAGTCCCTACGAACGCGCCGAAGGCCGCTCGAAAACAACATCTAGCAACGGCAGAGGCTCTGGTAATCAGATTATTCAATCCATCGCTTCGTTCTCAGAAACGTTTCGTTAGGGCACTCAAACTACCCTGGCCGCGATCCGAGACCGACCCTGGAGCTCAGTGTGACCCGCACGTTGACCCTTTGGCTCACACCGGAATTGGATAATCCCCGAAACCCTTGTTCATTGTTTCACGGGCCCCTTTCCCAACCACGAAACAACAACATTTCCCCTCCTATCTTTCCTAACTACGCAACACCAACTTTAATGACCATCCAATCACGCTTTAGCACACAGACATTGTTCATAATTTATGCATTTCTAACCTACAAATGTAACTATATTAGCCACGAGCTTGTTCGCTATTCGTGTTTTCTCCCACTTTATTTTCCATGATTTGAATTTATTTAATCACCTAATCCGTTTAAACATCCCGCCCAATCGAAAAGGTAAGTCAATCATACCATCGCCAAAAACAGGTGTTTCCAAACCTCGACCAAGACATTTAAAATCTCTTATTGCGAAAAGTATCTTCCAAATTAGAGATTCGTGAACTCAATCAGTTCATGCGTTGTCACTCACACAGAGCTCAGTAGCTTTTCGCAGTCTAGTTCATCACACTGTGAAGTCAGGTTTGTCATTGGTAGGTCAACCTGACCGTGTCTCTTTTTTGAAAGGTAAATATCATTCTCAATTTATCTACAATCTAGAATCACATGTAGATGTAGTTGTGTTAAAGCAATTGGCCACTAATCATAGTTCATCTATACTGTTGCGAAGACGACAAGACCAGTCAGGACACTTGTATTTCGACGGTCAGACAAGTCGTTTCCATGAAACCCATACAATGGTTTATATAGCCCTTCTTCCAGACGGCGCTGCACCAACACTGCTCCTATGGCTGCGTTCTCGTTGGTTGCTTGTGGCCGAGGGCTTGATTCTCTCGGGCAACACTTCTATTCGGATGATCCGTTATCCCGATTGACGGCATGATCGGTAGCTCCTCACCTGGGCTATCTTGCTGGTTGCTGGAGATCCCGCTGCTTCCCATCTGCTAGTCCGTATGACTCTTTTTGTCTGCTTCGGGACGCCTCCGACATATTCGCCGTCAGTTCTTTTGTCAGTGGCTGTCGATCGGTGGACCTGATCGGTTCGATATCCGTGTCGTTCTGTTGCTCCAAAAGTCCCCGCTACAATGTGTTCGGAGCTAGTCCAGAGGTATAAATCGATGGCTCTCAGCATTTATACATTAGTTTTAGACCCACTGTTTACTCCCAGATAGCTAAAGAAATGCTCGAGTGATTTTTCGTGTAATCGATGGCTTATTTTACTCTTCTCCTTCCAAGTATTCCTCAGGAATCCGAAAACCGCAAGGCTTTTGTTTGTAATAGTTGTTTGTAAGACTATCCCCCAAAGTATTTTGTGTAAAATGCAATAAAGCACACGTCGGTAGCCAGATCTTGAAAGAAAAACTGTCCAGCTAATATTCTGGTTCACACGATTAGCTTTTATTGGTCCTGTTTCCTGGAAGAGATGTACCGTCGAGGATTAATAGTAGCTAAATAGTGGCGTCGTTCGCTCAATCCATGCACATAAAATGTGGTTTCATCAGTGAATCGGGTTAAAAACTTGGCCCGAGTTTGCGAAGGCATACAACTAATTTCAACTGCGCAACCTGAATCAACCTAAACTGTACCTTTATTTGTGTTGCACTGCCGTCAAACGATTTCTACTAACGGAAAACGTTAAACCAAAGAAAATGGTACCACGGAGGATCCAGTTATGAACCTCGGAAGTCTATTGAACGGGAAGGGAAAGCGAAGCGGAAGTGCACGAATTACCAAGTCAACCCAGAATATTTTGAAAGAAACGCAAACTTTCATTTTTACTATAAGGAAATCCAAGAACAACTTCATCGGAGTAAATTCGGTCAGTGAGGTTAGGGGAAACAATAATCTATCTAATATGAAGGGGGGGATGAATGGAAATGGAGTGCAAGCACGTTTTCAGATGGTGCTCGAGGAGGACTTGGAGTTGGTCAAATAGTTGCTTTTACAGTAAACTTCAGGATGAAGAAGTAAAGTACAATGATCAGAAGTGCTTACGAGGGCACATTTATAAATAGGGGAAATACCTGAATAGTTAATTATAACAGAGTCCAAAAAGAGCATTGCATCATGTTAGCAGATGTACGAGATTTAAAAATCCCAGAGCAGTTAAAAAGGACAAGACGTGGTAATGGAAAATGATTATTGTTATCCAAAAATAATGATCGAAAACTGCAATGAGATGACTGGAAAAGCTTCTAATGAACTGTCCGTGATTGTCAGCTGGAATATTTGAGGCAACATATGTATTGTCTAGGACAACATGTCCGAGGGAGTCAAGAAATGGTGAGTTACAACAACTGATGAATACAATCACTGTGTAACTGTGATGATTCATACGCTTACGCAAGTGGCACAGTACATTATAGCTTTATTTTCAGCATACAACCAATAAGGTAAATATTGTGCGAATACAAAGTAGTCCCTTTTTGATGGGTTAGTGCTTTATTATTTACTGAATTTGTCGTAGTGACAACATGTGAGTGCGCGCTGACTCGGCGATACCGTCTAAACACTATAGTGGGGCTCATATTCCTAATAGTACCAGCAACAGGACTGTCAGAATGCGTCAGCATCTTCGTGCAATCCCTCCAGAGCTAACAATTTCACTTTGGAAGTCATGATTCACAAATATCGACGTCGATGATTTTCATTTCAGGAAGAATAGCTGATGACTTTCTTCGTCTGACAGAAAAATATCAGCAGCTGACTACTTTCGTTGCTATAAGGAACCATAATAGAAATTCAAACTATAGAGCCTACTATAGATGCGTGAGCTATCGCTGAGTGCGTGCGTTTGTCTAAACCGAAATAGTCACAGAGTGCCAATACGATAGGGATGACCTGTGGACATGTCACATCGATAAATGGTCCGAGTCAACGGGCTGCCACATGACCGCATCAATCGAGATTCACCCACAGCAAATCCAGTCTACTAGATGTCACAAACTGAGACATTTCTGAGTCACACACACACACACACACACCTCAAATAAAACACGATAACCACTTAAGTGCTGGGGCAGTTTTCTGATAATGGACCCCAACTCACGAAAGTGGGATGGTAGCAATTACTTTGACGCAAACCATCACCCTTATCTTTGCCAGCTAGCTTTGACGGTAATCAGCACACTAGTCACTCGGATCATTCTCACAACTGAACTGACCTACTACGGTCATATGTGGTTCTTCTTCCCACACCCAACAAACAAGATTATCACGTCCAAATTTTCAACGTATTGGATTGGGTTCGTGTGTTACTGAGTTGTTGTGTTCGTAATAAGTAGTAAAACACGCAATAATTGCAGCCCATTTATTTCTATAAAAGTAAACACAAAATCCGGCTGTAGCCGGTAAGCAAGCAGGAAATTACCTTCGTAATGTCACTGAGCCGAGTTACGCGCATGCGCTAATTCACATTTGTCTCAAGTCACACAAAGTCAATAAATTAATAACGGGATCGATAAGACAACAAACAGGCGTAGACTAAAGTATGAGTAAATATCAACAGGCATATATCCATGAATGAGAAGGATATTGATCAACTGTCCACGCCTTAGGCGTAAATGTTGAAGCCAGATACAACATGAGCATTACCAGCTCTACTGCGCTCACGCTAAACAGTGGAAAGAAATTGGGGTATTTCCAAACATGACACCATTATTCCTTGCCTGCACGGGTTACTCAAGGTTCGCAGATCAGGAATATCTTTGAGACTAATACTCGAAAAGAGTGCGTCTCCGTATCATTCAGTTACCCAATAGCTCGCAGATAGAAGTAAACCGGTTCGCCGAAAGATTACCCCTACAGTCTAAAAGAATCATCCCAGTTCATAGAACTGATTAGGGAACAGTGTGCTGGAGAACAAATGATTGCCTCTCTGTATCTATGTCCACCAAAGTGCTGCTTCTATAACTAGTTTGTGATTTCGTCATAGAAAACGAAATCATTATCGGTATTCCAGTAACTAAACTGAGGTGACTATTATTACGACACACTTTTAATGTCCAGTTTACCTTCAACGGAGAACTATATAAAGCCAGACCGATGGAGTCACTAAGAGGTTGTCTCTAGGCCCCTTAATGGCTGATATATTCCTGGCGAAGCTGGAAAATGGGATACTTCGTCACACCGTGAAAAGTCTGTCAGTCCACTGTCGACATGTAGATGGTTTTCTTGTTCTAACCGAAAATAACACATGTTGGAGGTATTGGTAGAGGAGTTCAGTCGGCTCACAACCCTGTTGATTTGACGTCGGAAGTATAAGAATGGAACACTTTCCACATTTCGGATGTATTTCTCGTGATAGGCGACGATGGTAAACTACTCCACACAGCATATCACTAAACAAAGTTGACAACAATTTCGCCAGCCTTGTATCTCCGGGGGGTAGGCGAAACCTTATTCGTTCCCTGGCATCCCGTGTGCGAATGACGTGATCGGTTGAGATGGAGGGTGAAGAAATAGACATTTCAAAGCAAACGCTTATGGAAAACGAATACCCCCGAAGTTTCTTTCAGAAGAAAGTAGCAGTAAGAGCAACAAGACACGAGTTGTTGCTCACTGAGTGAAGGAACTTTACATTCAACTCCATTTCCAAGGATATGACAAAAGCGAGTTACTAAAAAGCGCCTAGAAAAGGCAGTCGATAGCACCTTTCCCGCGACGACGGTTAAACTGAGTTTCTGCTATGAAAATATCGAAGTATAGCGCGGTTCGTTCAACACCTCTGTCATCCGCTAGTTTCGATTGATCAATTAGGGAATCCCGGGTGTAAAACCATGGATCTAACAGAGACACTGGAAGAAAGATTATGCGAAATGAGATCCACTTGAACTATCAATTTTATTTATGTCCTTGTATCCGTGTGTGATAGGATAACAAATGTAGAGATCGATATCTTGAACTAATGAGAGATGCCGAAGGACACGAATGAAACACTTTCTCACGAGTAACAGTATCGGAATATTGTTGATGTCGGTGAATTGATCTTCTGCAATCAAAAAATCAAAATCCTTTTCGATACACTCCTAACCGATCTCAGTTCTGACACAGAATCCTTTTCACCTGGAATGTCATTCACGTTATCGGTTATCGTGTGCAGGATACTGTGAAGAAACGTAAATGCGTGGTGCTATCTAACCACCCAGATGCATATAGCGACGGTGAAAAGACACGCATAACCAAACAAGTTCACCTAGTTTACTGAGTATAGGAACTTGACTGTCGCGGAGAAATACAAAACCAGTCACCCATAAAAGTAATCAAACTGCTACGTTTTACCCTCAAGATTTTCCGCTCATTACCAAATGTAGTCAGTACTCGGAGGATCAAATTGCATCACTTTTTTCAAACCGTACTACTATGAATAAAACAGTCTTCAAAACAAATGATTACTGTCGACGATGATTTGACATTCTTAATGATTTTCAAAACAGGCAGCTGTGCTTGACGTATCAACGGCGATCTAAAAGAAGCGGCTCGGTAAATTTGTAATTTGGCCAGGACCAATAAATCTTCACCCCATTGCTTTTCGGATTAGATATATCGTCGATCAGGGAGCGAAATCCGGAAGAGCTAGTTAAGGCTGAACTGACTGAACGGATATATTTCAAACCAGTCAATCATTGGATATTTCCGGTTTTGGTTGCTTGGACTTACTTCTTCATCTTCATCACTGTTAGTCGTGTTGGTGGTTTGTGCCTCACAGTTCAAATTTACTCCTAGAAATATTGCATAACCTGAACTCTCTAAACTGTTGCAGATGTCAAGTGTCGGCTAATAAATTTATGCTTTATTTGCAAACATCCCCACTGGGATTGATGCCTACTTTTGTACTACTTCAAGTAAGCTACCTCTCTAATAACCTCCATTTCTGATGGAGGAGTGATATCTATTTGCATAATTTCTCTTCCAGGCATATTCAGAAGGTCCACTGTTGAATTGGGCCAACTGAATTGTTCCGTAAAGTGCTCCACCCAACGGTCTAGACGATGTCCCTGAGAGTGAATCAGTGAGCCGTCAGATTCTTTGATTAACTCACTTACACCGGTCTTCCGTGGGCTGGTACTTCTAATCAAACGGCAAAGATTGTGAGCATTGCTAATGCAACCTTTTCTATTTCCCTACATTTCGCAATCCACCACTATTCACGGTCATTTCTCAGGCACCTAGTCAATTGGCATCTCATAAATTTACGCGCTCCATTGAATGTAACATCCGGAGGGATGGTACTGCAAGCATTCCACAGAGTAACTGATGCTGAAGCTATTCATCATTTGTGAGACGTACTTGAACGAGAGTTCTGGGTCGCATTAGACGCAGCTTAGAAGGCTTTCTTAACCTGTGTCCAATGTTCATCTGGGTCTTGGACATCCGGCTGTGTTTATAACCGCGTAGGTAGCTCCGTCTGTAAATCGCATCGTCGGTTATCGTCTATAAAGAACTGCGTGTGACGATATTCCCCGCTTGAGACCGTCGTCGGTTTTTCTAGATTTGAAAAACGATCAACTGGTCATTTTGAAGCACAACACAACCTGACTATCCCTGCTGCGTGATACCACTTGCTGATGTTTTCCAACGTAGCCTCTCTAGCGCTTTTTGTAAGGAGAATCACTGTGTGCGGAATGATTATCATCCATCCCTATTTGAAATTTTGATGAAGCCTTTTGGAACAGCTTATTGCAGTTATGAGACTAAACACAGTGTACGCATCTAGCTTGTAGACAGATTGGTGGTGTCGATTTGGCTAATTAATAAAAGGCAGATCTAAGTGGAAAACCCATGGTAAATGACAAATTGGTAGACGACGTGGATAACTTTGCAAGCCTTTTCAATATTTATGCTTAAGTAGGTGCTAAAAAGGCAGAGGAGGAGAAAGTATTCCCCCAGCCTTATTGAGTTATCAGCAGCGTGCCAGTTGGACATTTCAGACGACCATTTTGTAAACAAGACACAAAAGCGTCCTTAGTGTGAACATCGGCGTACTGGATAAGCTGATAAGGAGGAAGAATAATCCACAAACGTAATATTAACAGGGAGACTGAATCCTATATTCTGAACTCTGTATATTGGCGGATCGTATTTTTGTTTGATCACTAGTGCGATGGATACAAATTTTTTATTGTCCGATTTATTCAGATGAAATTGGTATTGATAACGTTAACTAGTTGCCGCATGCAACGAGGCTTTTCCCAGGCAATCAGGAACACTGGCTTCATAGCTTTGTAGAATTTCTAGGATTTCACAATATATTGGTATCTAGCTGTCGATAATCTTGTTTTCACGGCAGCTTTTACTGGCGAGAATTGTGCCAGTATGCAAAGAATATGGTTTAAACAATTAGGCCGGAAGCTCATTGTCTAAGTGGCTTTTTCTGATTTGCCTACTTACAAGCATGAAAGTAGACCAATGCGGAATGCAGTTTATATGGCCTTAGACAAGGCGCCAGTTTCTTCACGATTTAAGAAACATTGTACACAGATACTGACTGTGTAATGAGAAACCAAAGCCTTGGCTCGCAGTGTGCACTAGTACACTCTGGACTGGAGAAAACGGCGCCTTAGGTTCAAATATTCAAATCAACAGAACAACCCACACGAATATTGGATTTTGGTCGGACGGTGCATACGATTGGTTGAATGCGGCCCAATTCTGTATACTGATACCATACCATCGATTGTCTATCTGGCTAATTCACCCTGGGCCAAGTAGGTGAATCGACTAGGCTTCTAGTTGTGCCTCATTCACGTTAACAGGGAGGAAGGGTTTTGTGAACCTCGGACATTTGATTTATCTGTTTGTTGCAGTTGAATGAAGTAGGCAAAACGATATGGCACCCTGATGGTATAGAGAGTGATATTTCGGCAAGACTTTTGATACCGCCAGAATAATAAAAAGCCAATATATTTCCGCGGTCACTATAAAACGTGATACGACATTTTCCTCGAAAATATATGAACATTTCCCAGTAACCTTCACATACTAGAATTATATTCTAGTAACCAATGCAGACAGTAAAACTCTATAGCACCAGAAAAGTTGTCACTTTACCAAAACGCAACATGACTAGTTTCTGCCGAACCACCTGAGTAGTACAGGGCTACACCTTCCACAGTTCTTTACTTCGGCTATCACCATGAATTTCATTAGTCGTTATATAGAATATCAATTACGAAACAAGAAGGAAGAGCTCCCAGATAAAAAAACCCCGAAACTAATGCACGATGGAGGCAATACAACGCTGATCCCAGCGGAATAAGGATGCGGCAGAAAACCTGGATTCCTAAGTCGAGTCAACATCACAAGGAGCATCCGCACCATCATCAACATTACCACCCAGAAAAACACAATCAAATTCATCATCAACACCACACGAATACTCACCATTATCATCACCAACATCATCATCATCATCACCGAATTCGGGATCCTAAATATCATCAACATCATATTCAACATCGTCATCATCATCACCATCATCATCATCATCGTCATGATGATTTTATTCAATTAAATCATCAGGAGCCCCATCTTCGTCGTCATCAACAGCGGAGTGTGAATGATTATGATCAGGATACGAATCCCCTTCAGCATCGAAGTCATCGGTTTCGAAGCAGACAACGTGATTCTCATCATGACCATGATCATCTGTATTATCTTCGTTACCATCCATATCGTCATGACATACTCAAAATCATCATTCGAGTGATCATCGCCATCATCATCGTCATCATCACCCCATCAACCGAATGAACCTCATCATCACCATGATCATGACTATGATACTAAACTTCAGCGGCAATGTCCCGATCAACATCCTCATCATGTTTATTGACCCACAAATAATCATAATATGCGCCCGTAAGATTATCATCATTATCATCCTTTTCCTCACCCGAGGAAGAAGCATCATTTTGCGAATCAACATGAACATCATCCTTATGAATATTGCGATAATGAGAAAAATCTTCTTGGTCATCAAATTCATCTTCATGATTATGCTGAACGTCAAAATCCGCGTCCCAGTCAGAATCATCTTCAATATCGTCGTCATCATTTTGGTCAAGACCAGGTACATCAACATTACCTTCTTGTCATCATTGTCATCACCATAAAATTATTAGCGTCACCATAATTGGCATCGTCATACGAATCTCCATCAGAATCATTGCCATCATCAGCTCCCTCATCATATCATCATCATTTAAAACATCCCTTTCATGGTCATCATCCGAATCATCATCATCATCCTCACCATCATCGACATGATCAGCACATTCATCGTCATTGTAACGGACACCCAGCAATCGTTCAGATACGCGTAACACAATCTAAAAAACACCAACCGTCCAATTGTGGTTTTCAATACGGTTCTCTATAAAACAATCATGAGTATGGCACAAAAACTGTACAAACCTCAACGGTAACGGCTCCATGAATCAGAGTGGGCCAAATGCGAGCAAATTCAGGATCGCTTGAGGTTCAAGTGGTCAAGACAACGAAATGTCTACGGAGAATGTGAGTCAAGGTTCACAGAACAAATCAATGTACGCAGCAGTCAGGGGTCACTTAGGGTCAATGTCCGGTGCGTGATTCAGCGAGTGAGCAAGTGTGGCGCAAAACCGTAATGGAAAACAAATTTGGAGTGAGGGTATTGTTGTCAGATCAATCGTGAGTTAGGGCCTCGAGTTTGGTCGTTCTGTCGATTACACAGCCCGCTAAATAAGCCACGGATTTCCCTAGTCGATATGCTCAAATCAGAATCAAGTCCTGGCTCCCCCTTCTTACCTGGGATTCACACCTTCCAATTTTCCTTGGGGTGTCAGGATATACAGCAGTGCACCTGCGCACCCCCTAGCCTAAGGTACAGTCGCTTCTGCCACACCCCAGCACAAATGTTACGGTTTACTCTTGCCACAAGCGCTGAAATGCAAACAGGGTGATAGCACCCGATCAACTCACCCCTTTAACCCTAACCTATCTTGGAATCTTCAAGTTGGGTAACTCAGTCATGAAGCTCAGCCAGGAGTTCCTCGATCTCATGTTTTTGTCCCCATAGCTATCTACCAACCCAAGCCTTCTCGGCACAGATCTTGAAGCAACACCTTTTCTAGTAGGATGGCGGGACTTGTCAAGCCTAGCAAATTGTGAAGAGAAGAGACAACGAATAAGATCCCTATTCTCGAATGTTCATGGTCAAGCATGTTTCAGTAAAAACATAACGTATCCCGTTGGGTATCCCATTCCAGACAAAACGTCCTTTGTGCTGATGTTGATTTTAAGTTGATATCGGTCGTAAGGGCAGCGTAGTCGTGTTCAGGTATGGCAATAAAAACTTCATCTACGTTTGGTACTCATTTTTTTAAATAGAAGGTTCTCGCCAACTCTTCGGATGAGAATAATATCAAACAGTCGTCCACATGAAAATCCTCTGACGCCAAGTGATTAACGAAAGGTTCGTAGTCTAGATTTCCCTTGGCCGTTAGTTTCAATGCAAAGCTCGCACAAAAGGTAGATGTTGCTCCGAAAGGATGAGCTGTCATTTGGCACTCACACAGTTGCTGGTTTGGGTCATCACTGTCCCACCACAGGACTCTTAGGGCGTCATTATCCCGTGGAGCCACTCGAACTTGAATAAATATTTCTTCGACATCTGCTACGATGGCAACCCTCTCACCTTGAAATGACATTACCGCTATAACCGGCTCATTGATCCAATCGGGGTCGTGTAGTAATCGGTCGTTCAAGGATAATCCTCGGAACCCGGCGACGCAGTCTGGAACCACCCTTAGTTTTTCTGGTTTCTCAGGGTTAACGACAGCGTGGTGTGGCAAATACCATCTTCGGGAAAAATCTGGAGCCAGCTATTCGGCGGGACGGGGGTCATATATCCCTTGTCTCTGTTTCTTTGCATGACTTCTTTATCGAACTGAAACCTTCGACCAAGGAATTAAAGCCTCCGAGCGGCTACTTCAAAGTTGTTGGGCATACTCTCAGCGATCGTCTTCCACGGGAGGGCTGATTGATAGTGTCCATCAACTAGTTTCAGGGATCGTTCTGCAATCTATAGCGCCTTCTGGTCCTCTAATGATGGTGCTTGTTTAGTGGATTCATTGTCAGAGAAGTCTGCATCATACAGCCTTTGAAGCTGTTCTGGGATGATGCTTTGTTCCTTTTTTATGTTGTTCACGGTGGACGGCCCTAGAGATCCCAGGATCATCCACCCCAGTTGAGTTTTGACTGCGTAAGGTTCGCTCCTGTTTCCAATCCGCTGCTCCCAAACCCAGTGAGCCTCTGCTTTGTCAGAACCTATCAGTAATCCTACCGAAACCTCTCCAGTGCATTCCACGGGAACATCGCTCAGGTGTATCCATCGACCCTTGACTGACCGCAAGTCCAGAGGCGGGGATCTGGAGAATAGCCGGTTAGCACAAAATTCACGCTCTACCGAAAAGTTGGCTGAGTCCTCGGGGGATACTGAACAAAGATTCACAACTCCTGACTCTATCTTAGAGCGTCCACTCACAGTTCTGACAGTCATACAGGGAGGCACCTATAACAGGCTAACCTGTTCCACCAGACCTTTCTCTATCAGACTTACGTCGGAACCATTATTTATGAGTGCGTTTGTTAGCACGGTCCCTTTGGTTCACGGATTTTCACTGGGATATTGCCGAGTGCTACGTCGTAACCAGTGGAGCGATTGGCTGCACACTGATACGTTTCTGGGCAAGCTACACTCATTTTGTCACAATGTAGTAATTCGTGGTGCCTGGCGCTATATCCAAGCTCGCCACAAACCATAATCCGCTGCACGGTGTCCTGCCTCCAGGCATGCAAAACAGGCACAGCTTTTCTGAAACCAATTTAATCTTTCGCTAACTTTCGTTGCTACGAATTCTGAGCAGTTATCTTCGTTGTGTCCCTCCTAGCCTACAATACATGTTTGTTCTTTTCTGCCCTTAAACTTCGAGCAAGCAAAGTTTACTTGACGACCACTCCTAAACGCTGAGTTACGAGGTGGGGCTAATGACCTCACCGTAGCTATCTGCCCACATCGACTTCGGACTATTTGAGCTTCGTCTGCTACGAATTTTCTCAGTTGTTTGAAGTTCGGCGCACCTGACATCTTGGAAGTTTCGTCTATAAGTCGTGCCCATCGATGTTGCAGCGGCTGAGATAGCATACGAATGATCCCCCCTAATGTGACTACTGAGTTAAGATCCGCATCGCATTCAAGCTGAGATAGGACGATTTCGCAGCTCTGCATTTTTATCGCCAGTTTTGTCAGTGACTCGGCATTGTCGGCGTTAGGTTTCTCGGCTGACAGCAGACTGTTCAACAGGGATCGTGCAACGATATGCGTCTGGCTGAACAGATCCTTGAGGACTTCACAAGCCTTTCAACAGTCTTGTTTCGGGAGCAACATGGCTCATTCTTCTATTGCCTCTGTAGCTTTTCCCTTGCAGCGGTACAGAAGATATAGCAACCTTTGGCCTTCATCACTGATTCTGCCTTCGATATAATACTCAAGATGTTTCACAAATCTACAGTATCGTGTTGCGTCACCATCGAACTCAGCTAGTTCTACCTTAGGTAGCTGCATTTTGCATAAAACATCTCGCATTTCCTCTGGTAATGGAAAGTGCGGTTCACGGAGTGGATTGTGATCATGTTTCTTACAGTCGTTGAGGAACCTTTCGATCAGTTCTGACTGACTAACTGCATCCGCTCTAACAGGACCACAAACTTCATCATGTTCTGAGAGTTCGAAATTCAGTCGTGCCATCTGAACCTTATTTCTCACTTTCAAAAGACGGTGCTCATTCTCTTATTGAAATTCTTCGATTAGCTGTTTTTCCTTCAGCTGGGCTAGCAGAAACACATTCTTCGCAGAATTCATACTAGAGGACGCTTTTGACTCACAACTACCACTTGAGCCAGGACATGAAACTTCATCAAAGGAATGGGACAAAAGGAGTTGGACTTGCCTAGGATCCTCGGGTTCAATTATATGCGATCGGTTAGCAACGGGTATTCTTTTGGCCGACATCCTGATTCCAAGCACGTTGAGAACTGTAACGGACTCCTAGCTGTCGCTGAAATACGCGTAACACAATCCAAAAAACACCAATCGTCCAATTATGGCTTTCAATACAGCTCTTTATAAAACAATCATAAGTATGGCACAAAAACTGTACAAACCTCAACGGTAACCGCTCCATGAATCAGAGTCAGCCTAATGCGAGCAAATTCAGGATCACTCGACTTCCGCGAACAGTTCACAGCTGTCTACTATTGGTTGATTTCAAGGTCGATCTCCAATTCATTGTTTGAGGGAATTCGGAACACAGCCACTCCTAAAATGTATCCTTGAGCCTCGATCTTTTGACCAAAACTTTTTTTGACTCAGCTGACCTAAGGCTCTACTCCTTATGTATTGGTCAGTTGCCCGACTATTCCAAGGTCAACTTTGCACAGTAAGGGTAAACGTGTATTTTGTTATTTTGAAGTGCTGAGCTTCTACCGGATTGGCACATTACAAATCATCTTCATGTATGAGGCAGGAATAAACGAAGTACAAAAATTCTTATCTGATAGATGGACTCTTTCCGGTGATTACAGTTCGGATGAAGTGGAATCGCGTACTTAGGAGAGCACGTTTCTCTTTTGGTAACAGTCACTATCTTTGGAGTTAACACAACTCACATTGGTCTGTTAAGGATCGACTGATTGTATGCTCTGGTATAGGAATCACTGTGGCAAAATTTCGGAACGTGGCGATTGTGAGTTGAAGCTCAATGAATTTCGTCAACTTGTGAACAGCGCTGTCTTTGCCTAAACGGTTTAACGTAGTGAGAGCCATCCCCCCCCCCCCACTAAAGACAATGCAAGGCTATGAGTACAGTGCTGACTTTACGTGTGAAGCCATTGAACCAAATGACATATTCCAGTACGCCAGGCCAGTTTGAATATAAACGGCAAAATATTCATTTCGTGTCATCAATGCACGATATGGTTCTCAGTTACTTTCACGCACACAAAACTCAGCTTTCAGTTTATCCACCCGTTACCCTCACACTTCTGTGCTCCGGTTTCGGTTGCTACGTTCCAGCATCGTCAAGTCTAGGGGCAAGAAGAGTAGAAGCATAAAGTGGAAAAGATCTAAGAAATCAAAGCAGTAAGCGCCAATCAAAAGAACAAAGAAAGGGTCCGAATGCAACTATGCCACTGACCATGACACCTAGCCTTATTACTCAATATCTGCAACTATTTCGTAGAGAGATCGCGTGGACTCTAACATGGAAGTCTAACACGTCCTACGTGGCCAGGTCCATCTCAACCTATATTCCAGTCACTACCTGCCTCAGAGAACATCGTGCGTTGAGGAAGTCTATCGGAGGGCTTGCGTAACACACGTCCCAAACACCTTAACCTGTTTAGGTTCAGTACTTTATCCAGAGACTGAATTCTGGTTCCCAGCATCTTACGTCTAATCTTAGCGTTGATGATATTGGGTTCCCCACATACTCGGGTAATGCTACGTAGACCGACTCTCGGACACCAACAGTATTCGTCTAACTTCTACTCTTGATAGCCATGTTTCTGAATCGTAAATAAAAACGAACCTCGACACTTCAGAGCATCCGGACGCCACGTCGGCTCCGCATTTGAAGAACGTTAGCCAGAATCAAACAAGCATTCTGTGAATGCGGTGACTATTCATTCGATATCTGTCCACCTGATCAGATGTAACTATCAAGGTAAAAAACGTATCTACTTCTACTAGAGCTTGCCCTGCCAACACAAGGTTTGGCTTTAAAACAATTCAGTCCTGGAGCAGCATTGGAAATTCTGAAGGTGCAAAAACGCATCCCAAATATTTCTACACTGTTGTTCAGACTATCTAAGGGAGTTTACCTGGATCTTCACTCAGAAGAAAAATATCGTCCGTCTATTCCAAGTCAGACAATTCACTACCTGAACAAATATCGATGCTACTATTTTCGCACGAGGATAAGACTATCTCAAGAATCAATTCAATAATAGAAATGAACTCAAGAGGAAACGCGAAAGAGAGAAATCCTGACGAACTCCACTTTCCGTGGTGAACACTGGTGAAAGATCGCCGTAAGCACGAACTCGGCTTCGGTTGTTTGCATAAAAGCATCGGAGAAGAGATAAATTACTCTGGCACACACTTCAATGCGAAGCAACGCCAAAGAACTTTCCGTTCGACTGAATCGAACTCCGCTTCCAGATCAAGAAGAAAAAAAAGGATTGTGGGCCTACAGAAGATGTGTCTGTGCTCTAAAGTTTGCCGAAAAGTAAAGATGTGATTGATACAATCCTGACCGGATCTGAAACTAACTTGATTCTCACGCGTCCACATTTCGTGGGAGTTGGAAAATCGGTGGAAAATAAGTCCCGTGAGTAGTTCAAGTGTGATACTTATCAAGCTAATTCTCCTGTGATTCCCAAATGAGGATCTGTCACCCTTTTCGCAAATCGGCACAATCAACGATTGACTTCATTCCCTGGTAATCTGCTCACTATCCCAAATAACCCGGAGGAGTTTTGTCAACTCCGAAATCAAAGCTTCGCCTCTATCCTTGAAAATGATGGAGACAATCCATCAGGTCCAGCGACTTTTTATCACTTCAAGTAATCAACCTCTCCAATAACCTCCATTTCTGATGGAGGAGTGATATCTATTTGCATCGTTTCTCTTCCACGCATATTCAGAAAGTCCACTGTTGAATTGGGCCAACTGAATTGTTCCGTAAAGTGCTCCACCCAACGGTCCAGACAATGTCCCTGAGAGTGAAACAGTCAGCCGTCAGATTCTTTGATTAACTCACTTACACCGGTCTTCCGTGGGCCGGTACTTCTAATCAAACGGCAAAGATTGTGAGCATTGCTAATGCAACCTTTTCTATTTCCCTACATTTCGCAATCCACCACTATTCACGGTCATTTCTCAGGCACCTAGTCAATTGGCATCTCATAAATTTACGCGCTTCATTGAAGGTGGCATCCGGAGGGATGGTACTGCAAGCATTCCACAGAGTAACTGATACTGAAGCTATCCATCGTTTGTGAGACGTACTTGAACGAGAGTCCTGGGTCACATTAGACGCAGCTTAGAAGGCTTTCTTAACCTGTGTCCAATGTTCATCTGGGTCTTGGACATCCGGCTGTGTTCATAACCGCGTAGATAGCTCCGTCTGTAAATCGCATCGTCGGTTATCGTCTATAAAGAACTGCGTGTGACGATATTCCCCGCTGGAGACCGCCGTCGGTTTTTCCAGATTTGGAAAACTATCAACTGGTCATTTTGAAGCCCAACACAACCTGACTATCCCTGCTACGTGATACCACTTGCTATTGTTTTTCAAAGTAGCCTCTCTAGCGCTTTTTGTAAGGAGAATCACTGTGTGCGGAATGATTATCATCCATCCCTATTTGAAATTTTGATGAAGCCTTTTGGAACAACTTATTGCAATTATGAGACTAAACACAGTGTACGCATCTAGCTTTTAGGCAGATTGGTGGTGTCGATTTGGCTAATTAATAAAAGGCAGATCTAAGCGGAAAACCCATGGTAAATGACAAATTGGTAGACGACGTGGATAACTTTGCAAGCCTTTTCAATATTTATGCGTTAGTAAGTACTTAAAAGGCAGATGAGATGAAAATTTCCTCCCTGCCTTATTAAGTGATCAACAGCGTGTCAGTTGGGCATTTCAGATGACCATTTTGTAAACAAGACACAAAGGCGTCCTTAGTGTGAGCATCGGCGCACTGGATGAGCTGATAAGGAGGAATAATAATCCACAAATGTAACAATAACAGGGAGACTGATCCTTTATTCTGAACTCTGTGTATTGGCGGATGGTATTTTTCGTTTGATCACTAGTGCGATGGATACAAATTTTCTATTGTCCGATTTATTCAGATGAAATTGGTATTGATAACGTTAACTAGTTGTCGCATGCAACGAGGCTTTTCCCCGGCAATCTGGAACACTAGCTTCATCCGGTGGGATGGTACTGCAAGCATTCCACAGAGTAACTGATGCTGAAGCTATCCATCGTTTGTGAGACCTACTTGAACGAGAGTCCTGGGTCGCATTAGACGCAGCTTAGAAGGCTTTTTTAACCTGTGGCCAGTGTTCATCTGGGTCTTGGACATCCGGCTGTGTTTATAACCGCGTAGATAGCTCCCTCTGTAAATCGCATCGTCTGTTATCTTCCAGAAGCCACTGTGGACGACGAGTGACTTTAGCGTTGATGCCACCACGGACAAGACGTAAACAGAAGCGAGCACGTATTAGAACATGATCTGAGTCCACAGGCATAGACCTGAATGAGCGACGTTCTTCAATTTATCCACGCTAGCGATGACCAGTCACTTCGAGGCACAAGTTTCTATTACGGAGAGCTTCTTGATCAAAGAATTCTTTCACAGTATCAACCATAACCAGTTTTATATGAGGTGGTGCTTAATAATGGTAGGTTAGTCAAATCGAATAAATATAGTGTGCACCCGGGAAATAATATCTGGACACGTTAACTTGAGCCCGTATGTCGGGGAAGAGAGTAAACTAGAGATTTTCAGCACAACATTTTTCCAAGTTGTTTTGTGAGAATTTCGAGTTTTGTAAGGAACTTACTTAGGTGATGGAGTACTGAGATAGTTTCTTAGCGTGTAGGCATATATATATATATATATATATATATATATATATATATATATAGAACAAAATTCCTTGATGCCTGGATAAAGCGTAGTTGACCAGTCAGCCGATTACTCTATTTAGGCAAGCAACAGTGTGTCGTTGACTGGTCCATTGGGAGGGTTGACTCCACGATATTCCACTGCGTCTGCAGTACACCAAAGATGGACTGTGATTAAAAATTGGAAAAAGTGAATGCAGATGTGGAAGAGTAATCAAAGAGATTCTCGCAATTTGAGGGCTTATTTTTTCAGCGTGAATTTTTTCGCTCATGTACGAGTAACCAGATGTAAGTTCAGCAATTGTTTTCACTCACGGCAAATCTCACAAGGCTGGAAAATATTTGGCATATACGAGCAGTAAGTGACACTATGACTTTGTGAATATATGGACTGGTCACGCAGCCTCACCGCCGAAATCAAGACTGAAGACAAGTTTGACCTTGTAAGTCTGGCTTCTCGTGCAGTTCAGTGGATATAATTTCGGAAAAAGTTAGGACTTCCTGTGTACACCACCCATCCTTTATCAACCTATTGAATGCACAGTACTGTTTTCTCTTGGCAGTACTCATTCCCTTTCCAAAAGTTGCTTGTATGCCTAATTATTTCTCACATATCGCTAAAGGGTTGCATGTATAGGAAACAAAAAGTCGCTGGAGGTGATGCAAACTTGTGTGTTTTCTAATGAAAAGGTATCACTCAACATCTCGTGGTTAAAAGTCACACGAACTGCAATTTTGTGGTGAAACATTTCCCCAATGCCATTTTCAGTATTCAATAGAACCTTGTCAAGAAAAGATCAATTTCCACACAAGTACAAGTCGTCATTCGTCATGTGAACTTCGTTTGTGTAAACCACGGTTCGTCAGCTGATTTAAAGCGCACAAGAAACTTCAGAATTGCAATGACCCAATTGAGGTCAAACACACAAGCACATTTGGCGATTGTTTGACAGACTTTCAGAGTTGTGCACCCTGACTGTTGTTGATCTTTTTCTAAACTTTTTTTTCAAGACGTCACTAGCGGGTGAATATTCAGCTTCCACATAATCAAATAAAGCATGCTAGAAAAGGGGGGAAAAAACATGATCTTTGCGAAAAGTATCGGGTAGTGATGAGTTTCTAGTTCAATCGTTCTTTAAGGTGTAATATCATAGTTTTGGGGTTTGATAAAAAAACCCTCGCCATGTACGGAATTGGGGAGCTGTCTTATGCTCAGTGCGTGCATCAAGGTTTTTGTAATTGGAACTTGTGGCAGAACAGTGAGCATATTTAGTTAGGTGCTGGTGAATAGGGTGAGTATAACTGGTGAGTATTTTGGTGCTAAGTGCATCGCAAGTTCGATTGCATTGGGAAGTGAGGAATTCAGTGAATTAGTGTCTGAATATACCCCTGCAAGGGGATAAGAACTTAAGGGTTCCAGAAATGATTCCGAAATCTTTCTACAGCAGACCTGAGAAAATGGCAGGATAGCCGTAAAGCCAGTGCGGTAGAACGTGTGGAAAAACAAAGCGCTAGATCAGGTGTGTCGATACGGAGTAAAGTTTGAAATGCAGTGCTTGAGATGATATTCGTCTAATTTTGTAAAATTGTGGCCTACTTGCCCTCATCATCTGAGATTTTGGTTCAATAATACAAAAGTTACTGTACGGAATCTTCGTGATTTATCTGTTTCTCATGAATCGATATTGAAATTCGAGAGTCAGAAAACTGGATTACTTTTCGAAGATATTATATCATGAGTCACGGAAGCAATAGCATCCAAATTACAACAAGAACAGCAGTACGCAAACTGGTTTATGTCTCGTATTGTCAAATCACTGGACAGTTCTTAGAGTAATCACTTCTCAAATACCTTTAATACGATGGAGGTACATACAATCGGACGGAATTTTGACGTTCATTTATTGGCCACATATGTGATGGTAGCCAATTTCCAACAGTCAGGAATTCTCTTGTAATACAAGTACTGACTGAATAATTGTGTCGTGACTGGGGTGAGTTTTATTGCACACTGCTTAAGTACAACTGGAGAAAGATTATCAAGTCCGTGGGATTTGATGCACTTGAGGTTTGACAGCTCTTCGTGAACAGTTTGAGGGGATATGTTGTGAGAGTTGGAGTTGGTGAATCTGGGACAAGATAGTGCGTTCGGACACCTAGACAACGAGGGATGAGACTACTTTCCGAAGTCACAGTTCAGATCTTTGTCGTTTATTTTTAGAGATGAGTGTATTTTGGAGATATCACTCAAATGTTTGATGGACATCCAAAGTTCTCGGCAATTACTGTTGGCTGGGAGCACACGACTGTATATGTCATTAGACGTGCGGATTTCTGGTTTGATTGACAAAGAAAGGGTTTTCACTGTGCGGTAATTTCCACTTTCGTTGGCACTTTCTTTCCTACGGCAAAACATTTTGAGGGACGGAGAGAAAAGTCAGTCACTGCGGGTGTATAATATCTCCAATGGGCACTGTACATCGTTGAGGCAATTCAAGTAACTAGCTAGATGCTCATAAAACAAGGTGAGATCTTGATGGTGGAAGATATCGACGATATTGTGATCTATCGAAGCTTGCAGTATTTGTACTTTTTCTAGATCACATTGACGCACTTTGCGTTTTAGGTCATGGCAGTGGGTGAAGATTTTGTGGTCACTTGAGTTATATATAATTGGAGAGAAGAACATTGTTGGGTGATCCGACATCCCCGGCGGAGATCTACATGTGACGCGAACCAGATCGGGGTTGCTTACGAGGCACAAATCAAGGTGGGCATCAATCCTAGCTAGGAAAGTTACAACTCTTCTCAGACCCATAAAAGTCAAGCACTCTAGCCTTAAATGGTTGAAATTACCACGCACAAAACACAGAATACCATCAAAGTAGCTTAGAACTTTGGGAGATTAAATGTCAGAGAAATCCCCCGAATAACTAACGGGGCTTGTGGTAGAATATAGGCGTTCGTAATAACTATGCAGCGATGTCTACTCATATGTTTAGGTCGGCGTAAGATCAAGAAAGCACTAAAGTACGATTTTTAGGATGTGAGAAGCACTTGGACAGACTTACTCCAGCTGTCTTTGAGTAAAGCAATAACCTCTCCTCCGCGTTTCTCCCGAGGTGAGAACCGGTGTGATACTTTGGAACTACACTTAAGAACTTGAACTGTTCAAAATGAGCCCTGTAAATCTCTTGTCCAAACCATGCACAATGAATAATCAAGAACGTCAGCTGAACGAACACGTAACCGAACTTGAACTCTGGGTAATCGTAATGTATATATATATATATATATATATATATATATATATATATATATATATATATATATATATATATATATATATGCGGATGCAGTAAAACAAAATGAAGTACTGTTTTTAGCAAATCACCACAATCGATCAGCTCAGTAACAGGTAAAACCTTCGAAAATGATAATTTCGTCGCCAATGTTGTCATCGAGCCAAGTTTCTCTCAGGAGTATGACTCTAAGCTGATCATATTCCCAAGGGAGAACAAGGTCTTTCAAATCACTAAAGTTTCCAGAGCTTGACCGCACATCTGAACTGACAATAATGGGGAAGCACACGTGTGATATTTTCTGCAGCTGACTTGCCATTTTCCACCTGGCACGTTGTTTCTCCGATATTCCAAAACTTTTTGCATAAGTTAGCTTTATTCTGTTTCTAACAGGTTTCTCGATTAATTTCCATGATGTCCTTGAGATCTTGAGCAGTTTCATAAATCCGCTACAGTATTTTAGCATTTCTTGGCTGAACTGTGGTGGTTATGGCAACTAAGGATGAAAAACAAAAGTGTTGCTGTGGTAAGCCATGTTATCAATCCCATTGATGAAAGACGCGATGAAAGCTCTGCCAATTTCAAAGGTCCCGCCAGTGACTGTCAAGGTCGAAACCGGAGGACTTCCCATGGCCAAACCATCAATCAGTTTATAGATTTTTCTTTCAAAATAAAGGTGGATATTCTCTGGCATTGGAGGATGAGATCCCTGATGTTTTCGATGGGAATAGGTGAATGAACTTTATGAGAAGTAAAATCACATAAGTATTCTACTGTCTCACGAAAAGCTACTGTGGTGAAAAATGACTCGACATCAAATGAACACATTTTATCAGAACTCACTAAAACTTTGCTCAATGTCTGCTAGTATAAACGATTCCCGTGGTTAGAACGATGTTAGATGTTTCCGAACGGGGCTATGGATGTCAGCAAGCCAGAATAAACCAAACGCTTCCAACTCGTGACTTGAGCCTTCTCTCCGTTCTCATGAACTGGATAAAGGGTACCTGATGCTTTGAATAAGCGTTTTTGCAAGGTGAACTTACACAAATCAGTTTTGTTTTGTGTCAGAGTCTGCTTTACTCATTCTGTTGTGAAGTATCGGGTTTTTTGTACTTTTTATTCTCCAAAAGAATTTAATGATACAGTCGAAATGCATATTATATTTTCATTGATCTGAGAGTTTTTTCACCCTAACTTTCATAACGAAGTAAGTAATGATGAGATCACTAGAGTTAGTATCCATAAGATGGGTTCTAAAAGAGTGAGGATGAAAACTGTTACTCACCTCAGTTCGTGCTCACGTGAAATATCATCATCTGCTGGTATGCGTTTTCAGCACGGAATGGAATAGTTTTAGCTTTGTAGTGGCACACCCATTGTAAAACCCATATACATAATCGGAGCATAATTCACCTATCAAATATTACATTGAGTGTGGAAAAAACAGTAAATGTGTCGCAGTTGTTGAGGAGTCCTATTCAGAAAATTTAGTACCTATTTTTCGCAGTTTTCAAACATATGAAACACAAAGAGAACCTTAAACGAACTCAGTCATCTGAACCGTGAAAGATCCACTCTACCGATTACTGAAGGAAGAACTTGTGGAAATGAAGGACATCTTCTGTGATTGGAGATTTTGGCGAAATAGAAGTGTGCATATTGGGGTTTTGTGGTAAGGAATGCTGTAGCAGCAAAACAAGACAGATTTCAATCTAGTCGGTCTAACCAGCTGAGAGCAGCAGATCAAAGAAGAGACCGTTAGCATATGGGACGCTTAACACAACAAACATAAAGGCTCCGCAGACTCGAATATTGTACTCAGCGGGATCTTAGAAGGAGAGAAAGATGGTCCGTGTGAAGAGCCACCAATCGGGACGTCAATGGAAGCAATCAAACAAATGAGACAAGGATAGTCTGCAAAAGAACCAACTTAACGGTAACAGACACATGGCTAGAACGAAGCCGAAAAGCTCAGGCAAGAGTAGGATCAATATGGCTGCGGCGTGAACCTGATAAATAACCAGTTAAACAGTAGTACTTGCTTCACCATTTTGAATTGGCTAGTTGGTCAAAACAGGTTGGCCTCACCCGTCTTCCCTTCCTCGTTACTGTGTGTCGGCGTGGCCTTATAACCCCGATGGTAGGCCCTACTCCCGGTCTCGGGACTACTGTTGGTAGAATTCGAACCCCTATAAAAAAAAACTGACACACACACAACTGACAATAAGCGCAGCTATCCCAGCACACATTCTCACGTACTCACTATCAAACTGTATTTGTTGGTCATCATAGTCTGAATTGTACGAATGATTCTGCTCTTCACTTTCTATCAAATTATCCCATTTTCAGTTATCACTTCTATTGGAAGAGTACTTTTCGAAATTTCCTATAAATAAAGTTCAACTTTTATTCATTCTACGAGAGAATTTTGTTAGTGAATTTGGTCGAAATCTGCACTAAACCGTTCACACAGTGGGCATTGATTGATTGATTATTTGATTGGCTGATATCGATTTATTGAACCTACCATGGTCTTAGCCAGTCACGCATAAACGTAACGATGCACACACATGCGCACCAAAAAAGCCACTTTCCGAATAGGGAATCATTTATCATTTTCTGGTAGTGATATACGTATTTGTATTTGACCAGACCATGTAGACAGAATTCAGCACTTCAGTCAAAAATGTTCTCTACTTAGCAACTTATTGAATAGAATGGATGAGAAAAGAAAATACATATCCGAATTGCTAAAACATTCGGCTGACAGTGGCCACCGATTTGTAAGGATTCTTGCCAGATAAGTATTGGTAGAGTTTTGTCGATGATAATGCGACATGGTATGGATCGAAAAGGAGAGGGCGTGGAAGCAATAGAGTTACACAAGTGGATGGATTGCTGCGTAAATAGTGAGCGCTATCTGGAACGATTGTATAAGCGAGCATTTCACACTCGGTTGTGCATAACTTGCACAAATTAACCGACAGTTTAGCTAAGTGTATGAAAGATACTCGACTGATAATATCTAGACACCGACGAAGAATTTCCACGTCTTTCTTCAGCAGACCTGCAAGAACATATGGAGAACAGTAGAGGAGAACAGGAAAAAACTGATAAAGGAAACGGGAGATAGTACTCCCTTGAACGTTAAAATGCATAAAATTTCAGATTTCGTAAGACAGCTGACTTTGTCTATTCACACAGTGTGATATTTAAAATGACCACCTAGAATTTCCAACGAGGGCTATTCCTAAATATTCGACTGAACCTATTATAGTTAGTGGTCCTGTCGAAATGACAAAAGGATCACACGGATAAGCCGGTCGATAAAGGGCAAATATAAATTCAAAGCATTTGGAATAATTTAAAATTAAACCGGAACGAACAATAAAATCATAAACAAGAGTTAGATTATTGGGAAAGTTATTGAGATCCTGGGTTAGTGAGACTGCTTGACAAAGAGTCACATCATCGGCATATTGAAGTAAATTTTGCCGAGAAAGAGATGAAAGGTCACTAATTCAGGTAGAACATCAATTAGGGCGGGGGAAGGACAGCTCTCTGTAGCACTCCTGAATGGTTCACAAAAGGTTTGGATGTTTTAAAACCTACTGGTAGGCCGTGAGTTTTGTTGGTAAAATAAACAGACAACCACGCCAATAAATTTTGGGACAGGTGAAAGTTCCCGACTTACGAAGGAGAACAAGCCACGGAACAGAATCAAAAACGAGTGAGTAGACTAGGAAAACCCATCGTACATACTTCGCTAATTTATCCATGAATTTGGTTACATGATGGACTAAGGAAGCGATAGCATTCACAATGGACCTGTTTGTTGCATAAGCAATCTTAGGGAGACCGTCGGAAAAAGCTGTGGAGGAATTCAAACGTTTGGGAATGGCAGACTCTGAAAGTGTAACATCAGATTAAGTTAGAGCAACGGGACAAAAACGCTTAGTTAGGATACTAAAATTACATGGTCCCTTTATCGGAACAATAGTGACAGGTCTCCAGCAGTCATGAATGGAATACGGGCACTAAAGATTTGTCTAAAAGTTTAAACGTCAGTAAGATCAACAGCACCGTATCTCAAATGTGATGACAATGGGTCATAAAGACCAACAGCTGGGGTTATTTAGACATGCGAAGGAACTTTAACACTTTTTCCGTAGAGAACGGGGTTACGTGCAAGCCATCTTCTGGAATGATTGATATTAAAAAGTCACATTATAAGTGAACGGTTGTACCGTTAATACTGTCCCCGTTCGCAGCAAATTTCGCTTATTTCGTTTTCTTTTACCGAAGATGCCGAATACCTTGCAGTAGGCGGTTATTGCTGCGGCTACATAGGAGTCGAAAAGCGCACGTCGTGCCGGTGCGTTTGATTTCCTTCTTTAGTAGAAAAAGAAATATATCATACTTTCGAATTATCCAGGGTTCGTAGAAATGCTCCTTCCGTCATCTTGATGATTTCCACTTAGAAGTGTCACGTCAGTTAGGAGGAAGACTGTTTCTAGGGGACAGCACATGACATAGATAAAGCTGATCGTCTTTACAAAAGCTTAGTGGCGGTTCGAAGAAAGACCAGGAAGACCCAGAAGGTAGAAACTTCAGCAGGAGAATAATTTTGTCAAGTGAAAAATTTTGGAGACAGATTTTGTTTGGTCTGGTTTGATTGAAGGAATGAAGAGCAGACCGGGAGTTTATCATACGCCTGAGCAGAAACAGACAATGGTCACTGACTGAGATAGGTGCACACAATTTAAGGGAGAATAATTCAGAATTACTGGTGATAATCCTGCCCAAAACAGAGTTGTTTCTGGTTGGATCAACACAGAGATCAGATAGACCAAAGTTAGTGAGGTGTTGGATTGAACCATGGTTGAAATCATTTAATATTGTGGCGGTGAACGTTGGAGCAACAAGATGACGGGGATATCAAACCAATCGGACCAACCAGCCGAGAGCCACAGACCAAAGAACAGAGGGTCAATATGTCGGAAGCATCCCGCAGCAGACAAAATGAAGCATTCAGACTAGTAGAGAGCATGTAGCATGACCTTTGGTGACCAGAAAGATAGCCCAGTTGAGGAGCTATCGATTAAGCCGTCCACTGGGGCCATCGGACCGGCCAAACAGAAATAATGTGCAAATGAATCATGCTAATGGACGTAGGCTACTAGATAAAATGCACCGAAAATGCTCAGGTAGCCAAAGGATAAATGTTGCTGCAGCCCGGTTTGGAAAAAGAAATATATAAACGATAGTACATGTTCCACGGACTTGACTTGTTTGGTCGGCCAAATACAGGTGTCCTCGTCTGTCTTGCCTTCTTTATTACACTGTGAAGCGCGAATTTTCATCCTATAAAGGAATAAGATAAGATGAAATAGTGTTCTGCTTGCAGAACAGGGCTAAGCATAAGTTTGCTATGATGGTGCTCCTATGGCAAGAGAATTTAGGATGACAGTGCTTTACCGAGCAATCAATACTTTGCGCTGAATATGCATAAACGACTGCAGGCTTTTCGTACCCTATTTTGACATATATGATCACCCCGCCTCCACTTTTCTTGCTGGTGGAATTCTCGTCCTACCGGTACAGTTTGAAGCCATCTATTGACACAAGTGAGTCATCAACATGTGGGTTTAACCCCTGTTCTTGTATGCAAACCGAACAAGTATGAACATAAGTGAGAGAACGAAGAACAAGGGTTAGATCTGACATCTTGGTGGACGGAGAACATATGTTGGCAATGAGCAATAACGGGACGGATATCTTCACCGGAGGGGTGCAAATGAAGTCGGCTTGCCAGCCAGTTGGCGCGGATACATGTTTTCAGTCGAGTGGGAATCCCTTAAAGTAGATGGTCGGTTTATTCTGACTGTGCGCAATATCCAATACTCTGTTTGATTGAAAGCGTTTCCGAATGCTTCTATCCGCGTACAGCGACCAAAACGAAGTAATTCCTTTAACTGGACGCAGTGGTGATTAACACAGAAATGTCAAAGGGGGCGCGTACCGTACCCAGCGTGTGACTTGGCGAATGATTTGGTTGTACGAAAGGAATTCCTCTCACAGAACGTACCACCTGTCTCGTTTGTTCAAATTCATTATGAAAATTAGCTGCTCGTTATATTGAATAACTCAATCGTACCTTTGAGTTTACCTGGTCTAAATTCCTTCTTTTTTCTGTAAAACCCTGTGCCTATCGTTTAGTGATTACTACTGATTTTCGTCTGCTGAATGGAATTGTCTGTAAGTGCAACTAACCCTAGGTCCAAATGCGTAAGCTCTTAGGCCACAAAACAAATTTTGCTGTTGAGAACAGCATCCTGCGGACAAGCACAAGCCGGTATTGTTTCACCATCTTGTGCTCCTTCTCTGTTCC
Source organism: Fasciola hepatica (assembly GCA_948099385.1). Lineage (NCBI taxonomy): Eukaryota > Metazoa > Platyhelminthes > Trematoda > Plagiorchiida > Fasciolidae > Fasciola > Fasciola hepatica. The sequence goes on from CANUEZ040000168.1 coordinate 8,312,596, forward strand.
ACTGAATAATCTCACTTCATTATATGTAGGAAACATGTCTTCCGTAACACCATCCTCGTGGCAAAAGCAGTCAGATTCATGGGTTAGAAAAGCACAAATTATGAACAGTGTTCATGTGGTAAAACGTGACTGGTTAGTCCTTATTGGGATGTTAGGAAAGACAGCCGAAGGTGAAGGTTGTTGTTTCGTGGTTGAGAAAAGAATCAGTGAAACACTGAACATGGGTTTCGGGGATTATCCATTTCTGGTTTCAACCAAAGTCCCAGCTTTTTGGGTTACTCAGGGTTACGGGGTCGGGCTTGGATGGCGGCGGGGACCGTTGGAATGCTTTAACGAAACGTTTTTGGAAACAATGCGATGGAATGAGTAATCTGATAGCTACAAGCTCTGCCGTTACTGGATATGGTTTCCGAGCGACTTTTGATGCGTTCGCAAGGACTCTGTAGACTATTTTGAAAGCGCCGTCGTTTATGTAATGTTCATTATTCGCGTGGTGCTCCAAAACAGTAACTTGTCTTTGAGGTTCGTTGAGATCACTGATCGACTGGTGTAGCAGTGGGAAAGGTGCTATCGGCTTCGTTTTATAAGCGCTTTATTGGTAATTCACTTTTGTCATATCCCTTGAAATGGAGTTGAATGTAAAGTTCTTTCTTCTCAACGAGCATTACCGCGAGTCTTGTTGCGCTTTCCGCTACTTTCTTGTGAATGAAACCTTAGGGGTATCCTTTATCCAGAAGAGTTTGCTTTGTTTTTTCTTTCTTTTCAGCCCGGCTTTTTTGAATTCTTGACTTCGGCACCAAACTTAAGTGCTGATGTCCTCTAAATATTTTAATTGATCATTTCCCACATTTCTAAGCACGGCAAAATATCACTCGTCAGAAGGGATCACAGAAACATGTTCACAAGCAAGGGGCCTTTAAGAAAAGACAGGACGCCCCGCTGGTTGCACTTTATTTCCATTTCCATCACTGATATGTGTGAGCAGGACAGAAATGACAGACGTCTTCTCTGAAAGCTGAAATGTTGTCTATTGGGCGCAAACTATCACTCGGAAATCGTTTTACCTAGCTTACTGTAGTTGTGTACAGCTACTCGAAGCATTCCTAATAACATCTTGAGGGTTCATTTTTCTCTCATTTCATTAGATTTCCTTAGATATTTCTAATAATGCATTTTGACACTCATCCGCGATACTCGAGAGATGTCAAGACTACGTTCGACAGCCAGATCAAAGCAATAACACGGGTGCGGCAATTTTTCGAGGACATTTGCAAATCGTCAGATTTATCCATCTTCTTTTCGGTTTTGTCGCAGTTATACCGTGATCATAACTCTCATCAAAAAACCGTTCTCATGCTCTTATATAAAGCATTCGAAACAACCAGACCTCGTTTGTGGATCACATACGTTGATGACACATTTGTGATACTAAAAACGTCTGAACTAGATCGATTTCATCAACATCTGAACACGCTCGTACCAGGAATAAAATTCACAAAGGAAGAAGAATGCGATGCAAAACTGCCGTTTCTAGACATTCTGATCATGAGGCAAACAAACGAAAATCTAGAAACAACGGTCTATCGGAAACCAACGACAACCGACCGCATACTGAACTTCCAAAGCAACCACCCAATATGTTACTTGAAGAGCTGTGTGCGCACCCTATTCCACCGGACCGACACACGCTGCAGCACACCCGAACTCCGAAAAAAGGAACTGATCAGGCTTTTCAAGTTGTTCATGGCAAACGGTTACCCAAAAAGCTTCGTAAACTCTTGCATCCGAAATCACAAAAAAAGCCAAAAGAAAAACAAACCCAGAAAGGATAGTCGTGCTACCATACATACGAGGAACATCAGAGGCAGTAGATCGTATGCTAAAATCGTTGGGCATCAAAGTTGCCCATAAACCCATCAGCACCCTGCGGACCGCCCTATTCAACGGAAAAGACCGTGTGGACCAGCACGATCAATCAGGGGTGGTCTACGCTATCCCATGCCTAGGATGTGATGAGGAATACATAGGCGAGACAGGTAAACAACTACGTACTCGCCTACACGAACACAAACTAGCATTAAGACGCGCCGACCCACACTCACAGGTTTTTAACCACTGCGCAGAGACAGGTCACGAGGTCAAAATCGATAGCGCAAGGGTAGTCACCCGAGCAAAGAAGAAGGGGGAGCGCCTGATCCTCGAAGCCCTCCATTCAATCAACTCGTTCAACCGACACGTCGAGGTTGATAAGCATTACGTCACCCTGGAAAACCGATGGCGAAAAATCGAGAAACGGACAGACGAGCAACACACCAAAAACGTGCGGTGCCAGCCGTCCCATTCACACACTCATCCACTCACGTTTGACAACGAGTCCTAGTTTGGATCGAAACGTCACAATAAACGTTCCGCACATTTTTGGTGTGTTGCTCGTCTGTCCGTTTCTCGATTTTTCGCCATCGGTTTTCCAGGGTGACGTAATGCTTATCAACCTCGACGTGTCGGTTGAACGAGTTGATTGAATGGAGGGCTTCGAGGATCAGGCGCTCCCCCTTCTTCTTTACTCGAGCGACTACCCTTGCGCTATCGATTTTGACCTCGTGACCTGTCTCTGCGCAGTGGTTAAAAACCTGTGAGTGTGGGTCGGCGCGTCTTAATGCTAGTTTGTGTTCGTGTAGGCGAGTACGTAGTTGTTTACCTGTCTCGCCTATGTATTCCTCATCACATCCTAGGCATGGGATAGCGTAGACCACCCCTGATTGATCGTGCTGGTCCACACGGTCTTTTCCGTTGAATAGGGCGGTCCGCAGGGTGCTGATGGGTTTATGGGCAACTTTGATGCCCAACGATTTTAGCATACGATCTACTGCCTCTGATGTTCCTCGTATGTATGGTAGCACGACTATCCTTTCTGGGTTTGTTTTTCTTTTGGCTTTTTTTGTGATTTCGGATGCAAGAGTTTACGAAGCTTTTTGGGTAACCGTTTGCCATGAACAACTTGAAAAGCCTGATCAGTTCCTTTTTTCGGAGTTCGGGTGTGCTGCAGTGTGTGTCGGTCCGGTGGAATAGGGTGCGCACACAGCTCTTCAAGTGACATATTGGGTGGTTGCTTTGGAAGTTCAGTATGCGGTCGGTTGTTGTTGGTTTCCGATAGACCGTTGTTTCTGGATTTTCGTTTGTTTGCCTCATGATCAGAATGTCTAGAAACGGCAGTTTTGCATCGCATTCTTCTTCCTTTGTGAATTTTATTCCTGGTACGAGCGTGTTCAGATGTTGATGAAATCGATCTAGTTCAGACGTTTTTAGTATCACAAATGTGTCATCAACGTATGTGATCCACAAACGAGGTCTGATTGTTTCGAGGGCTTTGGCTTCGAATTGCTTCATGACTGCATCTGGTAGCAGGCCTGAAAGCGGCGACCGCTTCGGTGTGCCTCTCACTTGTTTGTATATATATATATATATATATATATATATATATATATATATATATATATATATATATATATATATATATATATATATATATCACAGTCACATTTGAATTGCGGGGTTTCCCTTCGGTACATCCCTTGAGATGATCGTCCCACCAAATGCCATTCTTGTTGCCAGCTTGTGGCTGCTTTTGGCATTTAGATGGCACACGTTATAATGACAACTGAAGTCTCATCATCAGCATACTTATGGGAGTATTGGAGCTATGTCAGAGATGAACATCACTTCGTCGTCTGTTTGTTTATTCAGAGCTCGCCCTAGAAGAGCATGCTTTCTAGCATCAGGTGAAAGTGTGGTTCGTAAATATGATGTAACATTTGTAACCTAGTATTCAAGAGGTTGAATTACACAGTGTGGTTCACTTCGTCCTTCTACACAATGAGGAAAATTTAACATGCGTGCAACTATATTTTTCTCATTTTGGTAGAAAAAATACCATTCCATCACCGGTTTGATAGGCTGTTGGTGAACGTATCCTAAACTGTGGTGTGAGGCTCAAACAAAATCGCGCAAAAAGTTCGGAGCAAATCGCAAGGCTTTCCAACAGCGGAACACACCGTAGTCCATCTAAGAAGAATCCAATTTTCGCTGCGCAAGCAACACATGTGAAAAAGTAATGCTTGGCCTTTGATATAACGATCTGCAAAACAGCAGTTCATCAAAATCAGTAAAGTATACTCTTCGAACAACCGTCAGTGTCAGCGACCGGTAAAAATGTTGTGATCTATGGTCAACTTGTTGCCCACGGCTTAGCACAAGTTCGTTTGAAATATCCCAATTCCACGCGGCTGTTTTGAAAAGCAGTTTTGAATGAAAGCACTGGTGATTCTTCCCTGAAAGGAAAGTCACACTGGTGTCCAGGGTTTTCATGAGATTCATATGCAAGCGGTAGTTCAACGTGCCTACCATGTAGGACCGTTAGGTTCATGTTAACGTCAGTAATTTTTCACAGCGTGCTTTTTTTTTAATGACTGGCCTTCCAACTTCCAGTCCTGCACTTTAGGATTCACCATGTGAAAATTATTCACCGAGTTCGACCCTGTTATTCGAAAACGGACGTGCTGAGCTCAGGAATGCACATGAAACCAATAGAATAAAATACTCTTTATACTCTCTTTTTTGCTTATTACGCAACAAAGTGAAACAGTTTAGGAGAGGAACCGAGGCCAAATAGGGGATTCCAAACGGGGAAATGACAGGCCATGGCAGGAATCGAATCCGGGTCGATATCATCCTAAGTTTACGATAGTAACCGTATGACCACTGCCGGTCATTCGGATTCACTTAACAATTCCCTACACGTCACCCGGGATCGTCATTACGACTTCACTGCGTGTTTCATGGTTTGGGAGTGGAACATTATACGAAAAATTAGATTATACTGTACATTGCCTGAGCACCTATCGTTCGTTATCTGAAAATGTGATTAGTGACCCATAGACTGCGCTAATAAAATGAGGTGATTCGAGGGTCGAAAAGTCTTTACTGAAGTTAATGGAACGGGACAGAAAACGTTTCACATCGCACCACTCGGGCTGTGTGGTTCACAATAGTCAGTGAAGCACACACACACACACACACACCGACACAGAATTGCGTACAGCTAACACATAAGTATCAAATCCAAGCACCAATAGGATGTGCAAATTTGGGACAGCACAACGAAAACAAACAAGATGGGGCATACATTCTAGAGGTTTCTTTGTTAACCGCATATCTGGTTGGTGAACCATGAACGGCGCACAGGGCCCGACATCAGGTCCATCCATCCATCCGTCCACACCCTCACACACACACCCTCACACACACACCTACACACACACACACGTTCATGGAATACAATTCGTTCACAATGAACTAGGGACATGTGATCACGCCCGAGTGCCAACGCACGACGTGCAACCCAGTCTGCATGCTAACTTCGAGACAAACACGAGAGCGTGTAAGTTAGGATGGTCGCGATCGTTTGGCACATGGATTAACCCCCAGTAAAACTAATGATGACATCTAGTAGCTGTGGTAAAGCACACACATACGCGCGTATGCACGAACGCATAGATGCACACACAGGCGTAATCCGAACGACTCTGCTATTGGCAAATCACATCATCACACGAATCGTCGGATGCACAGCTGTAACGCTTCTACATCCTTCGTGTTAGACACAAATGAATGCACGCATACATATACATATACATACATGCACACCTACACACAATTACCCATACAAAACTCTTTTTTCTAGCATCAGATCCCATTCTTTCACAGTTACATCATGTTCACTTGGTTTCGTGATCTATTCCACCGAATTGGTGGTCAGACAAATCCACCGGGAGAACCCACGGCAAAAGAACAGAAATCTGCCACGGTACACAATGCTGACACAACGGAAGAAAAGTCCCACGCTCCCATCAGTTCGGCACCAAAATTTGAGCCTGAAAAGATTTTGGAGCCAGAATACGAAGCTGTGAATGTCGGGACGATTGACGAACAGGATACGGTTAGACCACTTTTGAATATGACTCCGGTCCTACAAGAAGTTTCTCCAAAATCGGAGGTGACACAAGTCACAAGCGGTCCGGAAATAGCAATGGAACATGCGGACGTCTGCCTCATGTCTTCCTCAGATGATAAACAGCCTTGCGATCTGACAGTGGTAGAGCCTCAACAACCAGAACCGGTGCAGTGTCTCTCGCCCGATTCGACACCAGCATTTGACGACAAAGAAGTAAAACACGCGGCAAGTCCGGATTTGACGGTTATCCAGAACGAAAAACCGGAAGTTACCAATAAAGATCAAGGCGAAAAAGTAGACGACAATAATCATAACGACGACGAAAAAGGAAAGGACGAAAAGGAAGAGGAAGAGGAGGACGAAAAAGAAGGAGACGTGGAACAGATCGAGCCCAAGTGTGGGGAGGAAGAGAATGTCGAAGATGTGGGAGTGACGAAGGAAGACAAACAGGAACAGGAAGAAACTGACAAAGAAAGTGTTCAAGCGAAAGAGGACAATCGGGAGGAAGATGAAGAACCGAATCGGGGGGAATTAGAGGAAGACTCGGAGCAGCGCGTGGAAGCACATGAAGAACGGAATCTGACACAAGTAGAAACGGAAAATTTAAATACACATTTGGGTAGCACAATCCCATTGGAAACAGAATCAGCTCAAACGAAGAGCGACACAGTGACGGCAAAAGAACCGGTTCCCGTTTCCGAAATTTCATCTCCGGTTATTGTTGCATCAGAGGCCGCTGTAGCTGCGGTTTCTGAGCTGAATGAAAATCTCTCGCACGGGATAGTTCCTTCGTGAACTAAATTCGTATCAAAACACATTTCAACCAGAGCCCATTGTGAGCACGATCTGTGAGTGTGCTGCCATGACGATATTCATCTGTGATCTGAATCATCTATTTCAGAATTGTTATAACGACGCACGTGTGGTTCGAACTTGTCACAGAGTATCATCATTAACTTCCGACGGGGGCAAGGGAATGCCCGGCTTGCAAGTTCACCTCATTCTAATCTGTGTAATACCATTTGTGGACATTGTATCTATCTCTTGTTGGGACTCATTTCCGCCCAGATTGAAATCATTCTGTCTTACTTTCGATGTTGTTTTCACTTCGACCGTGAGAAAGTGGCATTTAGGCTCAGGTGCACTGACCATCGTCCAGTTTTTCTGAGAATAGTAGGCTGTAGAAGAACTAAGTTTCCTATGAAAGGTCTGCATCGAAATAGATAACCACTATATAGGCGGTAGCCCCGATTTTTCTCTAAGTTATTTTCAGAGTGTTCAGAAGTTTCAATGGGCACGCAAGCTTATGACTGAATCCAATGCTCTGCAGTCGTTACTGAAAGCTTTCTTTGTGTGTCTTCGTAAGTATTCGTCCCGAAAGATTGGTTGGAATCATCATCATCATCATCATCATCATCATCATCATCATCATCATCATCATCGTACAGCGCTAAACAGCAGGGCAAGCCCCACTGACCACTGCCTTTCTCACCATGTTCCACTTCGAATTAGAAAGTATAAATGTACAAGATGGACAGGGAGTGGATTTCAGTTTCAATTTACCTGTGAAAATGCACCAAAGTTCAGAAACAGCAAGAATACGAAGTCCAAGGAATAAAATGTAACGATAGTTCTATGGGTTCCAAACAGTGAGAATTCCGCTGTGGAAAATATACTCTTCGAATCATACTATTGGGTGGAATTTTCCCTCGGGGTTCCCAGTCAGATGACCGAAAAAGACAATCCCATTGAGCCGTACACAAACAACGACTGGGGTGCAAATCTGCAGTGTATTTTTGTGGATACATCGGAATAAATTTCTGGTAATCCACGGGAAATGATCCACTGGTGAAGTTGAAAGTGACACTGACACATAGCAATAAGTATTCGATGAAGGCACCTCTGACCCAAGTTCAAACGAACATAAGGCAAATGGGACAGTAAAATGGAAAGTATCGATTTCACTAGGAACCCCACCAACGAAAGGTTGTTACCGAATTCCTACAGACCTAAATGAGAAATCGTATTGTTGCATGACAGAAATCTGTTTGAACTGCCTCACTATTCGTATCCTCTGGTATCAGCCGGCAACTGAGTCCGTCTTGTTTGGTTCCAAAAGAGTTTCCGGTTGTATTATCTTACTGTGATACGAAAGTACAAACTGGTGTTAATGTGTTATGTCTGGTCTGTCCACAATCTGTGATCCGTTACTATATTTTGCCAGCTGTTGTGCGGGGGAAGAAAATCGACTGGATACATACCCTTCGAGTAAAAGTGAAGAGATGTGCCACAAGTTGACAGATGCCGACCTTGCGTGGCATCATCGTAATCCATTTGACCTTGAACCTGTTTGTAGTTATAACTACCGTTTTGTCTAAAACGAGACGTGGGGAGTAGTTTGGTGGCGAGAAGTGATTTATGTTTTGCATGTGGTAGAAATAGAGTTGAACCAGGATGGCTCAAAATGCGTGGAGCGGGGGCGTGGCTGAGTAGAAGTGACAGCCACGTATATGCAAGTGTTTATTGTTAGTATGAAACGGGGAATAATTGAGAGGATAAAATGCATTCACAACGAGGTCTCAGTGGGGTTTATCTGATATGTTATTGATTAAAAACGCTTCAAAGTCAGATCTATAAACTGTACTACTTGAATAAAAATTCAGATTAGCCCACAATGTGGATCTTGGATCATGTGTAGCCTTTTTGAAACCATGGATCAGGATTTGACCAAAATGTGTGAAAATACTAATAAAGTTTTGTTTTCACTCACGGAACACTTTTGTGAACGATTTTTCAACTGAACTGCAGGTATTGTTGCAACCGAAGGAACATTGTGTTTTCGCCTTTTATTTCATCCCTACGTGTCGTATTTACTTTCCATGACTGGTAATTTGTCAAAAAGCACCAAGGATGTCGCTTGTGTAGCAAAACAGTGAACAACATTCCTAACCTACGTATCCGTTATAAATAGATACGATGTCACTTCTCGACGACAAACAAAAAATGGGTTAGTTATTCAACTCTGACTTCAGAGTTGAGTAAATAAGGAATGTTTGTAAAGTTGGCATTTACACGGCAAAACGATTTCGTTCAAACGGTTATTTATCCTGTTTTATAATCTGACGCACATGGCAAGTGATACCGTGAGGGAAGAGTATTTTCATGTAGAACATGGAAGTTTTTCCATCATGTAGATGGCAGAAGTTACTCTTTAAAAGAGAGAACCTTATCGATTGAGTGAATGACTTGGTCCGGAGGGTATTCTCGAGTATCAGCTGTAGTAAAGTAAAGTAAAGGGAAATATTTGGTAACCGAAAACTATTCAAGATGTTACGGTTTAATGTCCACAAGACATTTATCTCAGACAAAAAGATTTCACTAATTCACTATAGACTATAAGGGAATCAACGTGAGCATGCAGGAAATGGGAAATAATTTGCCCCTTTTTCTTGTCCTGTGACGTTTTGATCGATCATGAGAAATTCAGCACTCAAGCTATCCAACCAAATTTTGTTCTGCACAACCTTTTTTCATTGTTAGGAGTCATCAGCAGTGCACATACACCCCGCGTCCACCGTTACCTTTCAGTGCACAATTCTGCTGTTTTGGTACCGAATCAATAATTATTTCTGAATTTTATATCAGTGTCCGCTTGAACATGTGAAAGATTGTGTCCTAGTTAATAGGAACTGAAAGAAGACATATTGCGAGATCCAAGCATTTCGCTTACTCTTCTCTAACGTGTACGTAGAAAATGTCAGTGTATATATGATACGGTACGTGGAACATGCAATGGGGAAATGAGGGCAATGTTTATCTAGTAGGAGGGCAGATCGATTGTGATGATTGTTTCTGTGTCCAAAGAGAGGAGTTTTCTGTGATGGTCAATATAACTTCACTAAAAGCCAGCAGTTTTACTTTTCGGTTGCTCAACCGTGTTGTGGAAGATCGGGTCAGGTCAGCTCGATGACCTGTTGAAGGTAGATGCCTCGAGACAGGCGATGCTGGATTTTGCCAGAATTCGTTTCCTAAAGTCCAGCTGAGTAGTTGAGTACAAAAGCCATTTCAGAATGTGTTCAGCCACTCTCTCAGCCAAGTATCGTTCTGTTCTGTCGATGCACGTTTTATCATAAAAGCAAGTAAACTGGTAGACAACATGTGAGACACTAACAGCAGTTAGTGTGAGATACCTAAAAACGATGAATTGAAGTTTATTACTGAACGATCTGTGGTTCTACAACGAGATACACTGATTAAAAGCAAACTTACCCGTTCTGAAGAAAACTGTACTACCAATGTTTGAATCGGGGTATTTGTTCGGCATTTGGGGCATGGTTTGGTTCCTAACTATGACCACATCATATGACAGTTTATCACATTCTCCACTCGACGCATTTTGCTTGGTAGTTGTGTCTAACCAGTGAGGTCAGCAGAGAGATAACGCCAATCTCAAATTGACGGTGCGAAAATTTCCTTTTGTACTTATTATCACCGCGGAGAGAGTCGTCAATAATTATTCTGGTGTGCGTTGTGACTTTCACATCAAATGATGAACTAAATAGCGGCAGTCTGATGAAGATTTGATGAAGCCAGGCCTAACGAAAGTGCAAGGAAAGACATTCAAGAATGAGTACCGAAATCGTCAAAAGTATGTATAATTCCGCAGGATACAAGAAAAATTACACAAAACACGAAACGCAAAAGTCCCAGCACAGACACACCGTCGAGCTATTTCTTGACCAGTACTGAGGATCATCAACCAAACTTGACGCTGGCAGAGACAAACCAAACTAATAACACTTGTGCAGCGAAGAGAGAGAGAGAGAGATCTGGGTGATTCCCAGTCAATGCTAAACTGATCGATGTATAGGCATGTATGCATAGGATGGTAGTGGTGATCCACTTTTGATCGTTATGTTCGCAGTCTTTGTCCAGTATATTCTCCAAAGGGTGATGAAGGTGTCCTAAACGGTGCACAATAGTGTGACCGTGTATTGAGAATGATAAACGATGAAATCACCGGTGACAAGTTCAGTTGATGATAATGGATCACTAGATTTCAGTCTTCAAAATACGAGATTTGGCATGACCCTTCAATCCATCCACGTATTCTGTGTGAACGTTAGTGTCGCACTTTATCACTTAACCGGACAGCGTGCAACCAACTAGCGCACTGAAGGACGTCCTGCCAGTAATGATCTAAACCTACCGAGATTCATTCTTGAAGGATTCTAGGTTACAGCTGGCTACACACACGAAACGGTCAATTTCTTTTTGGTCTATCGATTGCGTGACTGTGGTTTACCATCGCCGTGTCACGTGCTGCCGGACAACTGTCTTACAATCAGTTATATGCAACTAGAGTTTCAGGACATATGATGACGAAGGGTAGAGCAGGTAGTCGGCTAACTGTATCGTTAATACTGTTGCTAGCCACCTTTATGGTGTTTAGAGCAAAGGGGTTTGCCACTGAAAAATATATGATATTTCCTAATGAGATAAAAATAATTTTCATGTCCACGAGTAAGTTTTGTCACTTGACAAAACTGATTTATTTTAGTAAATTTGCATTATCCTAACAAATACATTTCTCTTAGTTATCAAAGAGGAAAATCCTGACCAATTTAAAAATAACTTACCATTGTGGCTCTTGGTGGTTCGCGTTAACAGTGACAAAACTTGGGTTCATACAGAAGAGATTTCACCAGCAGTTTGACCTGTAATTTAGCTTCAGCCTACTGACCTGGTAACCAAGTTGTCTATCGATATAATCGCATGACTTGAGTTCTGCCGAGTGATTACCATAATTTCTCGCTGTCTTCCGTGACAGCGGACAAAACGGAATTGGATTTAGAAAGAATGTCATAATGACTCTCAGTAGCAATCCTTGATCATAACTTGCATTAAACTCCAAGAAAAATATCAATCATGTTACACCAGAGAGGTAATACTTTACTGAATTGAGTACTTATAGGGTCTGCAAGGCCGAAGTGAACGATGACCTAGTCTGTATTAAGCCTAACATAATTGATTTCAGGTAGATTTGTGGTGAAGTAATTCATGTGTGAATACTCTTCTTGGATGCTTTTTTTTGTGGAAACATGGAGGAAGCAAATTGATCTTTGTTAAAACGAATAACACTCTAAATGCGGCTACTATAGGATATTATGAGGGAAAATTTTACGATGGAGTAGACCATAGCGCATTAAGATCAATAAGACTAAAGATCATGGCCTTTACGGGTCCAAGATAAACGAGGACTGTCGGTATTTGAACAGCACTGCTCAAAAGTGGTGCTAATGACGCAATTACCGTGCTAACTTAGGTCAAGTCCGGGATGCCAAGACCCAGACGCCTACTGCAATAGGGCTGCGCTTCTCCCACGGACATCCTCAGGCCACGTGGTTCTTCGGGGGAGATAGTATTTGAAGAATGGGTTAAGTCCGTCTGTCCACGACGGGGTGACCGGGTGAGAAAACCGTTGGGCGTGATGGAGTAGTTCGTACTGGCCCCTGTTGAGGGGTCGTGAGATCCACCTACCGGATAACAGGAAACAATAGGCAACAAGTGACGCCTGTAAGTAGCGAACTTGCAGTTGAAAATTATCCAGGTTTACCAATCCTTTTTTCTTATTTGTTCTCATGGTCCGATTTATTTCACTAATGACTAGGGGATGTTAGCAACTTGAACTGTAGCAGTGAAAACAACTGAACTGAACTGAACATTAAAGACCGAATCTTCATGTGGTAAACGATTTTTTCACACTTAACAGTGAACCACTTTCACAAAGTGATAGCATTGTTGTGAGACAGAATAGGATAAGTGTTTCGGGGGTATTCTAAATATGATGGAAATTTCAGAGAGAAGAGTCTAGAGGGAATTCCACGCACGACTGGGAGGTATCAGCAAAAAAACTACTCCATTCACTCTGTTATCTGCTTAACAGTGTAAGTAGAACTGTACATGCGTATTCCTTGTGCCATTTGGGGAAACTGTAGGCTACATTTTGATCACGGAAGTGACAAGTTCTTCTGGAGAATTCTTGCTTGCCTCACCGTACTCCAACCGTTCATCGACGAAATACAACCACATTGAATCCATGGATAGATTTCATTATGTGACCACTCAAATGAAACTGATCTACAGCTCAACACTGGCTAGGTCGATTTTTATCTGATTTTTGAATTATACTATTTTCTAAGGCGGTTATTGGGCGACCGGAGGTGGGCTTTGAACCCTCCAGTTCCGAGTTCGAATCACTGCGCCACTGCAGGTCACTTCCCAACTGGCAGTCTTAAATTGGCCGCGTACCCTTCCCGAAATTTTGTACTAGTATAATGTAACAAAAAGGGAATACAGAAAATAGTAAAAGAAAGGAAAAACATTGGTGTTGGCTACCACATGAGCTAAATTTCAGTTAGCGATGAAGTTGGTTATATTGTCGAACAATAAAAGTGATTATGCAAAAGCATAGGTTAAACAACTCCATGCGGTCACTCACCAGGGCTTTTGTCACGCTCAGAACACAAGAATCGCATGGGGTCGCATGTGATGTCCCCATTGTTGTTGTAGAGTTTCGTCCTGTTCTTGGGACACAAATCCTCCCATCAAAACGACGGTAGCTTGACTGAATGCCGTAAATCACACACGTTCTCCCAACTAAATTTCCTTTATGCGATGAGCGGTGAAAACCCAAAAGCGGAAACAATCAGACGTAAGTCATTGAACAGCTAGGGTTGAAGAACTAAGGAAGAGGCCACGTGTGGTTGTTCAGGCAATCTGAATAACAAATGGGCGACTACTACAGAGCCCAGAGCCAAGCTGCCATCTCTGCGTTGTTCTTTTTTGAGTGTTTGTACATTCACGGTTAATATATGGCTTTCTGAAACGGACTGAAGACTTTTTTGTGTGCAAGCCCAACTTTACCTCCCTATCACCTCGAGAATGGACCTTAACAAATGCGAACACCTGGATTTGAAGCTTTACGCTCACTTCATTCGGTTGCTCTAGTGTACTGAACTGTAGTCCATTGGTAGAGTGACTCTTAGACAAGGGAATTATGAACCCTTTGTCCAGGAACTCAAAGTAAGTAATCTACGGGTACTCGTGGGACTTAAATTACTTGAATAACTCGTTTCCCAACTACGCGCACCAAAAACTGGCAAGAAGAACTTGGTAAGTATATATTCTGTCAGTTTTATTGATACAAACTTTTATATTTGAAATAAGGCACGATATCCTTGATTGACGACGTATGGACCAGTCGTAAAGCGATCTGGCTGTATCTGGACCACATGACTTCCAAGGTCTTGTATTATTTGATAGGTTGAATTCTTTGAACAGAAAATACAACGCACAAGGCCGCTTGCAACAGCATCAAAGTCACCACAACTCTACGTAGAATAAGTTCTGTCACAAGGTACAGATAAATGACGGAACTTCGAATTTCTCGTCACAAGCGAGAGTACTCTCACGAATAGTGAGCAAAGCGACTCGATAGACGACAGATGGGCTATGAAAGGTGACCAGTCACAGTCATGGTTTGGCATCAAGCTGTGTGGCAATGCACAAGGGGAGGAGAGGGCGATCAATAACGTCACAAAAGATGAACAACGCGGAAAATCGCCAAACAGAAGACACGAAAAACGACGTGCTAATACAGTTGCTTAAACAGTGAACTCAGTAGTGCCAGCGTGGGAACCAGCGAGTCACTGAAAAAAGGACGCAATTAAAATCAAGCTTGAACGCAAGTTAGTAAACGACGATATCAGTTAGAAACCTGGCGAAGGACCAATACTAAGCTGCACGACGTAGATAAGATAAAGAAAGGGGCCTATTTAAAGGTACGTAGGTAATGTGGTTGAATAATCTGATATGGAAACAGGCTAGTAAATTATTTTATGACTGACTTGAGAAAACACCACATGAATTTGGGAAACTTTTAGTTCATTCTGAGAACCGGATGAATTAGTTGAGCGCCGCTTCTGTACAGCGCACGTTGTTGATCAATCAATTGTATATCTTTCTGTCGGATGAAGATATACGGCCAGCTGAATAAAGAAGTACGCTGCATGAATATGGCAACAAACTACAATTCGATTTGCAAAATCAACTGTCAGATTTCCAAATCCATGTAGATCTCATAATGGAACACTATAAAAGCATGAGAGTGGAGAAGGGGCAGATACAAGTTCAGGCGACTGTGTCAGTGGAGCAAATAAATCGGTGGTGGTAACGAACTGGATGTGCTCTCCTGGATCCTGGTAAAGTGTGCGTATAATTGTGTGTGTGCGGGGGGAGGGGGGGGAGGGGGGGGGGAGGGGTTAGGGGGGAGGGGGGTAGAGGGGAGGGATGGAAACTTAGGCAGCGAAATCAAACTTGGTTGAGTGTGCGGGTTCAAACAAGTTAACGGGACGCCAATACAGACTGTTCACACTAGTGTAGACTTTCGAAATAGAATGCTGAAAAGACAAATAAGCCATAACATTCTCTGCCGAAATTTGGGATCTGTAACGGGAACAATTCATTGAACAATAACAAAGGCAGACAAAGCAGCTGGTAGTCTGTTTAATCAGACTGTACCACATGGTAACGGTTTCGGCATTTATTAAAGATGCAATAATCTGACCCAGCCGGGCTCGACAGAAATTGTTGTTTCAACGAAAAATTAGGTAGACTGGCAAAACTTTTTCGGAGTGACCGTTTTGCTATGTGTTCAGTTCTGGATTCGACTTTATAATCGCTTCATCATAGTTAAAGATGTTTTTGAAGTGATCTGTTTTCGCATTCTCTTGGAGTTGGCTTATCTCGAATCCGTTTGGCTCTATGGTACAAGTACCTAGGCCTATTTAGTATCTATAACCGTGGTCACTTCAATCCATTTCATTCTCTGCTTGAAGGCCTGCACTGACTGCTAGCACTGAAATTCTCCGATTATGAAGAATGTTCACAGGGCTCATAAGGTAAGGGAAAGTTTAAAGCTAGAAGAAGACTGACTTTCCAGCCACTGTGGTTGTTTAAGCTCCCTCAATGGAACACTTTTATCAAGCCGTGTTATTCACCCTAGGCCACTGCATCAGAAATGCAGAGTACATATTCTTCCTCATCAGATCACCTAGAAGCTCCCGCTAGAACCAAGCACTCAACAAATTTAGGGCTTTCATTATTTCCCTGGTAGGCGCAAGCTGGTGGTAAGATGCTTGAAGCGGGATGAAACCCTTTCGAGACAAATTATAAATTTACTGCTTGGGCTAGAAAATTAGAATCGGTGTCCACACAGGCGGCAATTAGATGACAAACAACAATGGACTCTTGTCCGCTTGGTCGTCCTGACTTACTGATACCCTTCCAGAATCTTCAGTCCCGTTCTCAGGACTGCCGTTGCCGATTATCTGCGATAATGCACCGTGGGCCCTTGAGGCCACGACGTAGCACTGCAGTGATGCACAAGCAGGAAAACTGAAATGTTGTAAACACCTGCGAGGTTTTGATAACTACAAGAAAGCGCAAAATGTTTTACGTGCACGAACGGAAAAGACATTATATTAAAACAGAATGCTGCCCTAAGGTGCTTGCGTGATAGTTGAGAACGAATGAAGATCACGGCGTGACCGTATTTGAAATGGAAGAAACTTGAATCTCCGTGAATACTGATGTAGCCAATCACGAGAGTACCTACATCTGTAGTCGTCTCATATTATCTAGAAGCTCGTTGAGTGAGTTTGTAACACGTCTTATGTTTATATTTTTTCCACTTCCTTCTATTATGTAACAAAGGTGCAATATATCAAGTAAGGGGTCACGACCAATTAGAGGCTGCCAACTGGGGAAAGTGCAATGTGGCCGTGGCGGTTTGCGGTGGAATTCGAGACCCCGGGGATTGAAGGGTTTCAAGCCTCCATTTTTGATCACCACCAGTCGGGAGGACAAGAAAGCAGGAATGGTCAGGACTCAAACCATTTGACAGACTTTACACACTAATGATTGGTCGATGGTGAAAATAATGTTTTTTATCTGGACCTTGCATACCGATGAGCCAAAATTGCGCACAAATATTTCAAGGAAATTCCAGAGCTTGGTCCAACAGTATCTTGAAACACATCTTCAAATTTGGTCATCTCTACTACTTGGCATCTTTATTGGAAATAAACAATACCACGTCCACCAAGAATTTGAAAAAGAGATCATACTCAGTGTGTAATTATGGGCATGCGTCCGTGCTTGCAAAACATCAAGTAGAATTGGACAGACTTACCGACAGTTTAGAATCAATAAGTACTTTGATTGCTGTCCACAAGAAATATATCTGAGCATGACTAATGTACTGTTACCAGGTATAAAACAATAGAAAGACAGATAGATAGATAGATAGATAGATAGATAGATAGATAGATAGATAGATAGATAGATAGATAGATAGATAGATAGATAGATAGATAGATAGATAGATAGATAGATAGATAGATAGATAGATAGATAGATAGATAGATAGATAGATAGATAGATAGATAGATAGATAGATAGATAGATAGATAGATAGATAGATAGATAGATAGATAGATAGATAGATAGATAGATAGATAGATAGATAGATTGATTGATTGATTGATTGATTGATTGGTTGATTGATTGATTGCTGTGTGCTCAGTATAAATATATTCGTAATTTTGTTTCTTTTTCAGCTTTCTTTTGCGCAAACTACAGACGGTCGCATCGTGACACTTACTGCCTCGATGAACGCCATTTTCTGTGGTTGATTTTGTCCCACCAATGTGAATGATTGGATCATGTCAGCTTTGGGACTTCGGACAATCTGGTCCTTCGCAATCAGTGACTACTTGGATTTCATAGCAGACTGCATCACTGTTCTCGAAGGTCATTTGTGTATAAGCCCCGACTCTGGTTTAACCATTTAGCCATCCGTTTTGATACCGCACACTCACCTGCATCTACAAGGAAGCTGACGGATGAAATACACATCTTAACAACTAGCAGGACTATCTGATGGAGACAATGCTAGAACGTTGGTATTATCTGGGATTCATGATGGAGAGGCAAAGCTCAGCTGAATGCTACCCAACGCATCGTGAAGTCACGGATAGCAGAGGAGCCACGTCAGCGGTTACTGTTGATCAGGTGAGCTATGACTGGTCGGATAAGCGGCGTGAATGATCAGCCGCTTTGTTGGGTGTTCTCGTATGAAAAATTACTCACCATCTAAAAGCCACGGAATCCCATAGACCGTGACATGACGAACATAAACAATGCTCAGTACCTAAGCTATTCTTTCTTGCACTTTACCCAGATGTCCGTAGGGAGCATGATTCATTAAGACGCGTTGGACATCCTCAACTTGCATCTCTCCAGCCGAAACGAGTGTGAACCGTTCAGTCGGTCACCGGCTCCCAACATACGGATTTCCCGTTGCCCGACAGGTAGTAAGCGAAAATCCCACTCACACTGGAGACCCACTTTGTACCCTTTTTCCCAAGAGCCCTCAGGTTGGCTCGTCCTCTTGCAAGAGCTGGCTGTCTAGAACTAAAGTAAATAATAAGTACGGTAGAAGAATAATGTCGATGTGCTGTCTGTACATAATTTAGGAACAATATCTGTAGTGCAGAATCGGCCCTTCCTGTTCGCATTGATCTGTAAATAGAATGGCGAGAAAGAATATCTATGCCTTCTAAAATTTTTATAGATCTGAATATTTCTCATCCAACCTGACCGTTCATTTGGTTAGAGATGAAGTACTTTTTCCTAATTCATCCTAAGAAAGAGTAGACTACCAAATGGATTTTAAAATCTCCGACCCATCCTGTCTCGGATACAGACACCGGCGGGAAATTGAACTGAACTGCAGCATCAATTGGCGTGGCTTTGACCGCTGACATTTCGTTCTCAGCATTCAGTTGAACGCATAGCAATGCTCTGACACGTGGTCAAACTGTCGCGGTCAAATGGCACCTTCTACTCAACCGGGTTGTATAGACTCAATTGTATTGTGAAGATAATCGACCTGAACAGTTGTTCACGTGATGTGTGCGGCCTTCCCAATTCTTCATAAGTACAGAACTCAGATACCACCAGCACAATCGATAGGCGTATGTCGCCTCATTGTATGACTTCGCGGTCTGATAGTCAGGAGCACCTGACAAAAATGATGCTTAGCACGGATCTCCATGCGGGTGGTTGTCATAATCCGTAAGAAAACAAGGCATTCCGACTCATCTGAGCTCACAGGAATGATGAATTATGCGGTCTATACCCGCATTTACCAAACCTTACACCCATAACGTCCAAGAGTGGACTAGTAAGAATTATTTACCATCGGGGCAGAGATGTCCGTTCAACCGTTCTAATTTATACTTTTTCAGCCAGTAAAAAGACGAAGAGTGATTCAACCCACGAAGCACCGAATAACGTTTTGTACACTAGATCAGCATTCAAATGTGACAAGCTACTCAAAGACTCGCGTCGTAAACTAAGTTCTGACAGGAATCGTACATTCATAGCAGCTCAACTGCGGATCTTACCGGCTGTCCGAGGGATTCGCTGGGACAATCGTGAACCTAGTCAGCCACGGAACTCTGCTTCACAAACAGTGCATCAGTTCAACGGCAGTGGCAGGAACACACATGGGCTGAAGAAACCCACAACGAACCGAAGGGATCTCAGAATATATACTCAAGTAACTGACAGAATCATAGGTACCAACATATCCAGTGGTCATCCTACTTAAAATCCAGCGGCACTTTTAGCGAAGATTCTGATGATATTCAGATACTAAACTGACTCAATTTTGGTCTTCTGAAAAGTTGTTACGTATTTGTAATTCAATTTTGTTGGCATTCAGGGAGCCACTAGATTTTGCTTCGAAGCATTTTATTCGTGGTAATCTTTCGACCGATCACAACCACTACGAAAACTAGAGATGAACTCTTTGCTTAGCTGACTGCCACTTTGCTTTCGCCTTTCACACACGAACCTCAAGTCATCCGATCGGCCATGTGTTCGGAAGCACCAGACTCGAGTTTCGCTCTTGTTGGCGACCATAAGTGGTGCATATGCCCTGCCTCACCCAGGGCTCGAATCTGGGCCCCATCACTTCGGAGGTGAGTGTGCTACCACTACACCACCCCACTACGAGCTGAGACCATCTGAATCCCTGACTTAACTTTTTTTAGATTTCGTCCTCTATGACAGTCAGAATAAGGGCAGTCAGTTAATCCTGGTCTCATTTTGTGTTCCATTGTATTCGCATCGGAATTGGGTGTGTCAGGACCCAGCTCACTGAGGATGAAGAAAAACCTATGGATACTACTTACATAAAAATATTACAACTCGCCACCGCAGTGTCGTCATTAGCGCGGTTAGCTGAGACTATCCCACAGAATCACCGTTACGATCTCTCAATGAGCTCATCTTAGAGAAGCATAAACTTGTACTCCTGATGCATAAGACAGATTGTCGTGTACAAACGCATACAAAGACTAAAAACACAAAGATGAATGAACGGGTGAGTACCGGACGCGCATACCTGATAACCAGCCCGTACCACGAATATGGTCGTGTGTTCCCTCGAATCTTTGTCTACCGATCCGCACATACTACTTGCATCAAGATTAAGGTTTGATTGTGGTCAATTTACTTAAAGCATTCGGAAGTAAACATGTGTCGTTAAACGGTTATCTACAATCGAGGGCATGGGCTGCATCGTACCACAACTAAGGACAATATCAGTCTCTGCATTTGGAAACCCTACCCCAGATATGGAGTTCTCACCCGGTCAAAATGACCCACGATATTGTGCAGCAACAGTGAACAAAACATAGCTGAAGTCCTGCTTGCTTCCTCCTTGACATGCCCATACAAACACATAAATATACTGTCTCCCATAGCACCGACCATATCAGGGCTATGTAGACAAGTTATGTAGCGGACTGTTTGCATCATTTTTTTCTCACTTCTACTATTCCAATTGCAACAACTATAAAGCCAGTTGCATTTGGCTTGTCGCGGTTCACCTATGTGCCAATCAGTCGTCTAATCATTCCGGAACGTGGATCTATACGCTCGTAAACGTTCGCAGAGGAAGTAGCACAGATTGGAAGACGACCATTACGGGGTTAAGGGAAAAAATTGTATTGATGACTCAGGGTGCATGTCTGCAACTCCCATCCTTTATGCTGTTGACGAATCAATTTGCCGGGTAATCTGAATTAAAGGCTATCCACTAAACTGTATCTCATTCGGAAAGCACGCTTATCTCATCAGACGTAAATTCCGTTGCTTCGAGACACGCTGTCGCATTATACCTTTATTTTACGTGTATCATTTTTTCCAAGCTTGCCACTTTTGGGACATTGTTTTAAGCATGCCTCTGATAGGCTCACTCAGCTTACGTTGTTCTCCAACAAAGTTAGCCGTAGGAGCGTAGGTCAATGTGGTCAGTCCATGACATGCCAGGAAGGCGTGAAAACCATAGCCAAAGGGCTTGACCGTGTAGGACATGTTGGGCTTGCAGGTTGGAGTCCACAAGATCCGCTCACCGGATTGTTGGACGAATTGAGCGTTTTGATTGGGGGCCACGTTCACTGACGTGGTTGTGTTCGAGTCCCTTTTATATAGGTATGATTTGTCTTCATAACTTTTACGTTTCATTCTTATAGGCATATTCCTTCTGCTGCTGACTGGGACGAAACTGCAAGTTAGCAAGCCAAACCGGAGCACTGAAGAGTGAGTTAATGGTTGAAAAAAACTGGACGGAAATGAAAGGAACTGATTTTACTACTTCGATCGTTTACACAGTAGGTAGTGTTTGCAAAACTTCGAATGTTTTCTTTTGCCTCCCTCAAGTCGACAGATTCTTCATATCTCCGAATACTCCGGCTGTATCGTAGAAAGGAAAGAGGACGCGATAACGAACGAACTGATTTCCGTTAACTTCCGTTACGTACTGTAGGGTTCAGGCTACAGGCCGCCATATTGGTGTCCGATTCATGGCTGCGTGGCAACCCATTCTTACGCCTACTGAGCTGAACTCCTGAAGATTTCTGTTTTTTTTTGATTTCAGATTGAAAATGAGCAACCTCTGAAGGAAGATCACTGATCTTTCATACCACAACAAAAGTGATAGAAATGCTCATTTCGGAATAATATGCATTATATCAAGATCATGCTAGTTAACCAAAGTTTTAGAATTTGTTCGGGTCGGAAACAAGGAGACGATTCGGTTATTGGTTGGGAAAGTTCCCTCAAAAACGACAGATGACAAACATCGTCTGCTTCCTTTTACCACATGAAAGTCACGATTAGACTCACATTGCACTTGGCTGTCGTTTTCGGATCTCAGATAGCCAGGGTCGTTAATTTAACAAGTCCTTTACGTAAGCAAAGCTTGATCACTACGGCATCTGCTTTTGCTAAATGGTCCTGATTGTCATATGACTTCATCAACGTTCGGATTGATAAAGTAGTCAACCGGACGACCTTTTCTTTGGTTGTGGTGACGGGATTTATACAAACTGCGCTTCCCGTTTTTGGTGTTTGCTTACGTACGTCCAATCAAACGGATTCCCTGAGAACCGTGCGATGCTAATATTTGCGTCTACAACAGTCATAAACGGTCTTCTGATACCATCGAAAGTATCTGTTAGTTCACTCTGAAGGCTTTCTAGTTCATCAGATGTCTCATGCCAGCAACGTATGCTACCGTTGCACTAGATACAATTTCCTTAGTCTGTTGATGACTGATGTTTTTGTGTTACTTGTTTGTCCGAATACTCTAGTCGGTGCTGGTTACTACTATTTCTCGCATCCGGCTGGATCAGAGGGGCTACTTTAAATGCCCTCGTTTGAGATACACCTCTAGTCTAAATTACGTTTACACGATACGTATTACTGTTTCCACTACAGCAGCATTTTCACCTACCTTTGACAGCAGCTGAATCAGTAGACCTGTTGCCCGTTACTTTAGCTGTTCGTTGGGCTCTGGTAACTGACTAACATCCCAGATGGTAGGGGTACCAAATTTCATCAGAAATCGTTATTCAATTTTCACTTATGACGTGAATTAAAAAAGTCGTACATTTTTCCGTAGATCTGAGACGATTGCATAAAGATGCACTTTTCCGTTAAAAAATCAGAAAACAGTGAGGCAAGTTGCTACCCAGAATGAAATGGACGAAGGCCCCGCATGACACTTCAATTTCGAACGAGGTGAAACAGTTGAAGAAATAAAAGACTTCCAGTATTTTCAAGACCCAGTACAGACTCGGCATCGATTCGTAACATGGGATTAGACATTCAGAGCACGTGAACTCACTGATAGCTTGATCTCACGTGATCAATCCTAGGCATTACTGAAGGGCGATCACATACAAACACACACGCACACACACGTGAGGAGTTTGATTCGCTGAGAGCACGTACTTCGCTTGCATTAGCCGTTGCACTTCAGCTCGTCGATCAGCTAGATGTATCTCAGCGAAGTTACGAGATATGCCAAACGATTCAGTTACTGATAGCTTAGTTCATATTTGATTTCAGGTCGCACGTATTTGCGCTTGTATCTTGGTCTCGTGTTAGGCCTAATTGATAGTCACTCCGATGTTGGGTGAACAAATTGGAAAATTCACCAGCCGAGCAGACATAGACATGATCTGTGCGCAAACTAGGGGTTGTCATGTGTGCACTACTCTTTATCACATACGTTCCGAATCCTTCACCCGAATGACTGCGGCCGTCTTCGATACACTCATCTGTCTCAGTAATCCTCAAAATTTGCATTGTTCGCTCACAATAAAAAGCACAACTGTACACGATAAACGGCTATTGATACACTGTAAATAATCATCTTTTGTTATCCCGCTAACGTTATTAACAGGCTAAGTATCATTTATAACATCTATACAAAAATTCAACTCTATAATTCCCCTGGTTACACGTAGTCCGGACTCTTATTTCATTCGTACACAAGAGGCTGAATACATTACTTTTTATGGGTACTGGAATTAGGATGATAGAAGGAAAGAGGAAATAAATAACTCTGACGAAGATAACTGACATTTGCACGTCCACCTTGTTATGGTCTTATCGGTCTGACGGTAGACGATGTCAGTTGCACGTGGTTGTTAATTACGTTGGGGTTTCATGAATTAATTACCGGGTTAGTCTCAGAGGTCTCTCTCGTTCTTTACTTGGTTCATAGTAGAAGATTTCACGTGAGAACCACAACGGCTCCCGCAGAGGCTATGATATGAATTTGTTGTTGCTTACTATTCTCCCCTTCACGAAGGACATAAGGCTAAAAGCTTCATTTCTATTCCTTCTATAATCTGATTCTTTCAGACGGTTAATGCACGTTGTTTGTTCCCTCTTTGCTGGTCCTTGGTTCGCCCATCTCGTCCAGCCAGTCTTCTTATGGTTCAGTCCACGTACCTCAATTAGAGATGAAATCGCCGAATATTTCGTCTTTCGTCTGTAAAAGAAGAAAAGGTCGAGAAGCGAACGTAGGAAAAGTTCGGTAGTGTAACACGTTCGAACTAGTCTGTTTACCATATGTGTATGCCGCATTTGGTCAGCTTTAAAACAGAGAAACAAGACATTCTCTGCTTCCACCCGTTCAGCCGGGTACTTTCAAGCATTCTTATTTGCTTGCTCCGTGTTTTTGTGTAGTGTTTCCAGTCCAGTTCCAGTTGAATAAAGTTCTTTCGTGAAATAACATTGTTGGTAGCATCTATCTGGTAGTTGCATCAAAGCACCCTACAGGAATATCTACCAGCATCCATTGACTCTCCCATGTAGGCTGGGCCACGTACGACATCATACGTTTTCTGAACGGAGCCGACAAAATTCACCCACAAAGAGGTTAAATAAACTGAATTATACCGCTACCTGTCGAGGCCAGCAGCGCTCTTGTACTCAAACACTTTCATCTTTATCAGTAGTCATCTTTTTATTCTTCATAATCTTGACTATTTTAATTTCCAGTAGCAACCACAACAGTCAAACCCGGTACATAGCTGACGATTTGTTGTTCAAAGCGAAATTACAACCGACAGTGGGTCCAGCTGAGACAGACCTTATTAGTTGCTCCATAATTCGCTGCAGACAGGATCATGGTTGCGGGGGGGGGGGGGGGGGTCTTTGTCGAATTCTCAGGAATTCATCAAGGCAACTGTCCAGTCTGTTTGGTTCGGGAGTGAAAATAATGACAGACATGTCAGACTAGTTCCCTGTGTAAGGGTATTTGCTGACGCGTCGATAGGCGACCCAGTTTCGCTGGCAGACAGCACATCTTCGTCTGCCCGAGATCGATGGCAAAGGGCATCCTAGCAAAGCAGTTCGATGGCCCAGTCAGTTCGAGGCGAAACGGAACGAAACCAATCGGCCGCGAACAGTCGCCCTTACCGAACCGATCGGAGTCAACCTATCGGCGACTAGGAGTTGTTTTATTTGAATGCGACGGACCCAGCCAATCAGTGGCCAAGAGTTGTTTGAATCGACAGTAAAGCAATCAGCCAATCAGGGACGTGAACTAGATACCCATTCAGAGGACCCGGTTATGGGAATAGCTCTGAACCTATGAGCTTTATACCATGATTTAGATTTCGGTCACCTAATAATAATAATGGCATATTTTTGTGAGGCCCGAAGCATGCTAGATCAAATGAAGTAAATAGTAATATGGTCCACTGTTTAGTGGTAATTTAGACAAATGAATGACGGACGTAAAATAAATGTTTGGTAAATGCACAATAGATGTGTCAAAAATGCATGAAAGAAGTATGAGAAAAGTACGCGTACCAAAGATTAAAGGAGTGAGTTTAAATGGACAATTTGATGGATTCAAATGAAATACCCTACAAACTTGAAATAGTTCTCTGATGAATGGATTATGAATCTGATAACTATATGAAAGATTTATGCACACCAAAGAATAAGGTAGGAGGTTTAAATGGATTCATTGATGGATTCAAGTAAGATGTCCGGAAAATTTGGAGTTCATGATCAGATCGTGGGATCTGGCTGGGTGAAGACGATATAGCTGGAAACCGGGAATTGCACATGAAAGAGACTAACAATGAGCTGAAACTACTGAGGTAAGAGCTTACGATGATAAATAAATTGTTTTGCATAGAAAATGAATGGATAACAATCAGTGTGATATGAAGCAGTAGTACTCTGCAATGGAAGACTGGTATCAGGGCACGAAACACGATGTGGAGCAGGGACAGAGAGCGAGATAGGTAAAGAATGGTGAGTGAATTAGTTAAAATATTTAGAGAGTGGTAAATGGCCGCTGTGTCATAGAGATGTATTGGAAATGGACGCATGTCGAGGGAGAGAGAGAGAGAGAGAAGAGAGAGAGAGAGAGAGAGAGAGAGAGAGAGAGAGAGAGAGAGAGAGAGAGAGAAAGAGGGAATGGGAGGATGGCAAGAGAAAAAGCTGACCAAAAGCTGATGGAAGCAGAGCGAATATACACTGTTTATTGTCTATGGAACCTCGTATGTCAGCAGGGAAAATGAGTTGGAGAGTGGAACAGTGGGTGCTAAATACTGAAATAGCTATGATAGATAATGTAAAAAAGAAAGGAAAGAAGCAATGATCGAAGAAAGCAGGTGCCGGGTGGATTGGATGGTTCAGAATAGAATAGAAAGATCATGATAAATCCTTTTCTTTTTGACGATAGTAAGTGACGAATCAGCAGAGAAAGAGCAAGGACGAAACTAACTGGGAAGCACAGAAACGATGAGGGCTATGGCCCGGCAGGGGGGGAGATGTAGGAAGCATTTGGAAAAGATGGGTAAGTCTAGACTGGCGGAATCATTTGGATGCAGAAGCGTCATGCTACGAAGGCTGAAAAAGAGAAGTATCATGTGATAGACATAGTTGAATCTGTTTTGCGTGTTCCCAACCTTACTTATACGTCAACACCAACCTACACCATGTTGTGACCTATTTCGAGATGTTTGCAACTCGTTAGATGCTGACCGCTTTCGTTGCACTCCTATCAGTTCACGACATTCCTCCCCTCTCAGGCATTGACCACGTTCGTTTATTACACGTATATATATATATATATATATATATATATATATATATATATATATATATAACACTAAAGCACCACTTACCTGATTTGAATTGATCTCGACTAGACTGCTTGATTTGTGCACTGAGTTTTGATCGGTTTCACTAGCAAGCATGTGCAAACACACACACACACAAACCCGCAGTCCAAACAAGATTCTGTGACCTTTTCGACCCTGTGACTAACAGTTTCCTTGCCTGCCTGAGTGAAAGCCTGCCTTACTAGCTGATTGGTCGACCCATCCATCACTGTTCGGATGTTCTCCTTTCTTCGTTCTGTCCTTCAAACGCGCGTTCTTGCTTTGTCTGTCATTCTTGTGCTGGTTCGATAACCGGCGTGGTGACTCGTGTATCTCGGCCAGTTGGTCCAAGTTTGAGTCATCTTTCCTGAACCGTACGGAACTTGAGTGAAAGATGACTCCCATAAGAACATCACTTTTTGAGGTTTGTACATTTAACACTTAGACTGATTAATGTTTATAGTACCGTTAATAAACCTGGGCTAGTTGATTTGGTTTCTGAGGATTGCGCGTCACTCCAAGTTGGCCCAGACACCAGATAGACTTGACATTAGTTCAGGAATTGGACGTACGTATTCTACAGACTTTCATTTATGAAAGAGGCAGCACGATGATGGCGAGGGGAATGCAGATTGAAATTGGCTTCAAAAGGGTCGATGGAGCTTGGACTGTCAGCCGAGAAATGGAAATGGGGTGCAAAGATGCGGCGGTGGCAATGGCGAATTATGTAAGAAAGTGACTGTATAGAAGATCAGTAAAGGCACGTAAGGGTAGGTCGTGTGGCTAAGAATTACGCTGAAACTTCACGATCCAACCTTTTTTCTTCATAACAGGTGGGACTTGGTGAGACGGAAAGAACAGTGGAACAAAACAGCTTAGGGAGCACAGAAAAGATGGCGGGCGTGGTGAGCAATATATTAGAAGGGAGATGAAAGAAGTACCCGAAAATAAAACAGCTGAGAGATGACCACTCAGGTCATTTTACTCATTTTTATAACAGTAATAGTATTCTATAAAAACTGATTGTTTTTGTAAAATAAACGAGATTGTCAGAAGGCAGAAGAATGGTCCCAGTGGAGCTAGTGGGAAGGTAGATAACACCTACAGCGTCAATCTTCAGCTGACTGACGGCGCGTTAAAAAAGAGCCCGATTCACCAGAAGCCCTTCGAATCAGGCTAGAAGTCCTGGATGTCCCGTACAATCTCCGTCACAAAAGCCAGTGAGCATAGTGCCACTTGTTTCGTACATCTTATCTGGTTGGTTTGGAATCAGGATTTAGCCATCTCCCCCACAGTAACTATCAATCCATCAACCCCGTGGAGAGCGCCAGGAGTTCAACTTCATCCTCACACTTCTGTGGAAAAATCTCCTTCAAGAGAAGGTAATGGGCAAGGCTTCCTTAACGGAAGCTTTGAGACTCTCGTCGTTTAAGAGCACTTCGGTAGGCGTTCAGGGCGAATAGCCATATCAGAGCCTGAGACACCCACCACTGACCACCCTGAGGCATTTGGAGCGCGTGATAAGTTGCGCAGTTTCCCTGTAAGTTTGAACCGTCCTACCAACTCTAGTGAAAAGACTTTTCTGTCTTTGAATAATCTTGGTGTGTTCGTACAAAATATACCATTTATGCAAGATATGCTCTGACCATAACCAAATCTTTGCCTGTAAACTTATTGGCTCAATGATTGGTGACGATCGACTTTTCTGGCTGGGTGATCTGTTTGCAACCCGACTGGCTATTCCGACTCCGATTGGTCCAGACAACTGTTGGTCACTGACTGGTCTATCACTCGGCTTCGCCGGCCCCAATCTTGTCCTCGATTCTGAACAACCGATTACGTAACGTCTGCTTTCTAAACCATCGCTCTTTTGCGTTGGGTTCAACCTAACCCTTGATTCTGGACTAGCAAATGTGTGTTGTCTGACCACCATTTTTTACGTTAGAACACTCAAATTTGGTGGCAGCCATTTCCCTGGTATAAAAGAACTTTTCGGGATAGGTATATATTCTTTCACAAAGCAAACGACTGTGCAGAAAATGGTTAACAAAGAATGAAAACTGAGATTATCGGTGAAGACAAACCAAGATCAAATTACGAGGTCCGTTGACATGAGGACTGATGTACTCTTGTCTTTGGTTTCCAATGAAAAAGAACGAATTTCAATTCCTTTCATCAACGATACATGTGGTTCGTGTGTGAGAACATTGTGTTCAGTATCACGCCACTATCAGTCCCACATTTCCGCTTTTTAGTCGCGTGACTAAATGGTCTCAAGATATCGAATACGGATAGTATCACCACATGGAACACATGATCCACCCAGTGGGTGTTGTGAGTTTGTTGTCATCACTGTCAGTTAGTGCTGTGACTGGAAAAGCTTACGTGACTTTACCCAGCTTCAAACGGAGAATCCACTGCTCCGGATGATTTAAAATCACGCCTCTGGTTTTGAAATCTGCAGTGACTGTTGTAGCCGAGGAGCAAATATTTGACTACAAGCTATTGGTCACAAATTGACGAATGATAACTTCTTATCACTAAGATCCAGAATTGTACTGAACCTATTCTAGGGTTTGGTGTTTTGAAACTCTTTGGCTGACCACGGGTTTCGGGTCACATGAAATTATACTGCAACGGCTTTCAGGGTATTTCACATTAAGAGGACCAATTTTGTACTTCGTTTCAGTAACAGACATACAGTTACATTTGAGGGCTTTCGGCATAGATTAAAGTCATGTTCATGACTGCGGCTTTGAAACTTGTCAGGTCACTTATATTATTTTAAAACTTCCGGAATTTAATTATACTAGAAACTGTTTTGCACTGTTGCTGGCCGGTGAAAATGCACGCGAGCACGTGATATGCAAAACGAGGAACGAGAATTAATTGATGATACTAAGAAATTTAAAAATATGAGAATGCCCAAAATTTTGATCAGTGTTGGGGTATTTGGAACTGCATTGCATTTAGTGAGGTGTCAGAAGGTATAGAATGATGGAAAGGTTATTTATTCTTTTCTCTTTATTTACTGATTTTTTCCGCTGCCTCGTAAGGTATACAATCAAGATCAAATTGCACCCCAACCACATAGGAGTGTGGATGACGCTTCGGTTTCATTGTTACTGTTTAAACACGACGTACGTACATTTGGCTGTCCATGTTCAAGAAGCAGTGGGCCCATCAGTTACATGTACAAGATCTAAATGGATACTAACTGTATGTTTGACGTTGATCCGTTTTTTCGGATTCGATGTATATAATGTAATTCGAAACGATTTGCAAACAATGCTTCATAGAACCACAATGAGTATTCCCGTCATTTATTACATATACATATTTACTGGGAAGAGTAAATTTCGGTTAATCGCTTGGGAATCACGAGGTATATATTGCCACCTTACCGTGCTTATCGGATGTGCGTGCTACCGTAACCCCGAGGGTTGTGCTGATCCGAGACCAAAGTGTTCCTTCAGGGTCACCCATATGGGACGAGCCGAGGATGAGTAGCCAGACAAAAGCAAAGCTGTACAGTTCGATGGCATGACAGGTTTTCGCCTGGAGCCGAAATCCACATAAAAGCCACAGAGTCCCATAGACAGTAACATGAAATGTGCGAATGTGGCCCGAAACTAGATAGGGTCACCGTCTTTTGGCTCTTACCCATCCTGATGGGTAAGATTCACTAGTACGCATTTGGCATCCCCGACTGGTAGACCACCATCCGAAAGGTGTACGAACCCCTCGTTCGGTCACCGGGTTCGAACACACGAACTTCCTGTTGTCCGACAGTTAGCACTTGGTAGTGCATGGGCTAGATTTGCTACTTAGAACAAGAAGCCGAGTGACCCTGGAGACGCCACCTCGTACCTAATTCCCAAAACTCTCCATGAACAGTTCCTTTTTATACCACTCGCGACATGGGTGAAGTCGGCTGATCCTCTCACAGCAGCTAACGGCATAAAATTACAAATTCAGATTGCGTAACTGTCAAATGACTCACAGCCTAGTTTCCGTTCCTCCTTCCACTTTCAGGTAAGAATACTTTCAATGCAGCAGAGAACATTCCGGATTAGGAGATATTTCTATCTGGATCCTGTCCTGTTTTCTACAGACCTTGGTTCATCCGACTGCTGACTTTCTTTGCCATCACATTTAGCCGTTCCGAACCACAAAACTGGATGGCTGGTGGCATTCATCGAGCAGTCTTTCGTCCCTTAACTTTGGTCATCATACCGGGTCCGTATTCAACCACCATCCGTGCTTGGGTCTGTCGTAGAATTTATCCCATGAACCCATCTGTACTTTTCACTTACGTGATTGCTCTGTCCATCGGCCTTTGTTTTGTCCACTTGTTATTTCATCGAATTTTTCCGAAATTACTCAGTTCCGTCGTTTGATATGTGCACTGACTTGGGGCGCTTCGCTCGTCTGGTCCGTGGGACTTAGTTCACTGTGCCCTGTGGTTTATCGGTCAGAACCTTACCAATGGGTATTGTTCATCGTTGGGCATTGGATAGCGAGACTTGCTCATCGTCATGTGAACCCCAAAGATGCTATCCTGAGATTACTATCGTACTGTTTACAGGATAGCGAAACACATTTGCTATAGTATGGTGTCTCCTCCAAGGTATTCACCGGAAACAGATAGTGTTTATTTGCGTACGTACTGATCGACTTCTGTATGCGATTTCTGCTTGACAATTGACTTTCTTTCAATTCAGTTGAGCTAAATTCACTTTGAAGGCGTACTAACATACTGAGCAGTGCATCTACCTCCTTGGTGCTTGCATTTCTCGGACCACATTCGGAAAATCTAAGGCGTTTCACGTGACCTGAGTGGCGGATTCTATACTTTCCTTGTGTTGGCAACTAACCTCCATATTAGCATTCCAGCAGCAACGACGAGTCTCTGCGGATGCTTCACACCGAGGAGGCTTACTGGTAAGCATGTACGAACACCTACTGTCACATTTTCCCCCATTAGTAAAGCGGCTATATGTACTAATTTGTTTAATCTAAATTTTTGCAACTTTTAACTCATTTTATTCACTTCGGTGATACATAGAGTGCAGCGGAAGATTTGTCAATTCAAAATCAGCGACCGGTGGGCGGAAATATTCAAAGCGTAATGTAGCTGGTCCTCAGCAATAGCTTATCTAACCGCAAGTCTGGCACTCATTCCGTGGTCCGTTTTAACAGATCCACCTACTGGGACGAATATTTACAAGAAAATGCAAGCCTCACAATGCCATAAGGCGACTGACTTCCAGGGCATTTAACGCTAGTGAACCAAAGCTTTTCAGCGAATTTCAAATTCTGTTCTGCCTGGTTTGAAATTCTGACGAGACCCCTCTATTTGGATGGAGTCCACTGTTTTCCGTACTTTCGAGAAGCACCTACGCTGTAATTGGGCAAACAGGAATAATAGCTTCATCCCAATAAAGTAGACGCTGTTATCGTGTATCACACTTAGCCGATTGAACCACGCGCGTAAACAACAGGTTCGCTAGGAGCCGACTGTGTTTTGTACCGGTCGTGGATGCACCCTGCAAGTCGGTACCATCTGAAAGTTACTAGTGCCCCGGTACGCTTTCCGGAGACGAAATGTCAATGTGTTGAACTCTTTCGCTTTATAAGTGCTTCAGAAGTCAAAGGAACGAACTCAAAGAAAAAGTATTATGGAAAATGAGTAAACAAAATGTCTGTTCTTTTTTTATTAACCACTTGCTCTATTGCATGTTATTCCCCCTTCTATCTTTTATATCTTTGGTACCGTGTTAAACCCTAAGCGTGTATTTATATACAACGTAAAACCCACCAAAATATATTTCCCGTACGCCAGTCCACTTTGTGAGCCGAAATCGAACCAGGGATCTTCTGCTTATGGTGAGTGAAGATACAGTGATTGCACAGTACTCTCTACTCACTCGGACTGTTTGCGTCCGACTGGCCCTACGCCGTTGGCTCAGCTGGTAGATCAACTGCCCCGTAGGTTGAAGGTCATAAGCTTGAACTCGGCTAGGGATACGAAAAATATCAGTAGATTTTCCATTATTTATAAGATTCAGGCTTCTAGTAGATTATATATATATATATATATATATATATATATATATATATATATATACGCTATCAAAATTACACTGGGAAATATTTTGCAAAAACTGAGCTTTACGTTCGCTGTTATTTCATATAATACCAAACAGTTTGGGAATGTAAAATTCTCCATGACTGGATACAGGTCCCGTTAGCTCTAAAATATTCTATGCTAACTTAAAACTGCGTGACTCTGATTAAAATGACTGATTTGACTGAAACGTGACAGATGAGACTTAACGAATGGTCAAATATGCGTAATTTTTAAGGTAAAATCCATCCCATGTGGTTTTTCCCCGAGGGGACATAAATACCGATCCGGCCAGAAGCGATTCCTTTTGAGGAGGTATTATTCACATTTCTGCCTTGCTGGAACAAGCAAAAGTAATGGAAATTAATTAGAAAAAATGTATTATCTTGTGGGTCATTAGCAATTTCGCGGTTGACGTTAGGTTTGCGTAAAAAAGCTGTTGACGTTTTCGGAATATATGACCTTGAAATCATGGTCGTCTGAGCGCGGTCCGTTAAACGTCCAGTTTGCGTTCTTCGTGACGGCAGAACACACTTTCGTGACAGGAAATTTTCACCATTCTAGCAAATCAGAGAATCATAGTGTACTAACGACGCTTTTTGGCCAGCTTTCTGTGAAAGACTCCTCTCAAAACATTCCTGTGAGCGGACAAGATTTTTGACGTAATATTCACGCTAAAAATGATTTTTCTGGCAACAAAATGCGACGGGCAAAAACGAACACAATCGATTCAGACAACGGTGTTTCATGGGTTTGTATCAAACCACGTGGTGGTAAAAGAGCACTGAATATATCCAGCGAGAGTATTTGTGTAGAAATTCCGGTACACGTGCACGATAAACAACGCAGTAAAGTGGCCCATTGAGTCTATTGGTTGATCAAAAGCAGTGGAATTAATCAGGACTATCCGGGTTGGAGGAGGATCGTCTACTATTCCGTGAACAATAAATACTTCATCCAGTTAAAAAAATACTTTCTTCCGGTCTGTCAGAATGGAAGCTTTCCTGGAAGAACAGCATTACCATCAGGTATTGCGTAGTGTTTCACCTCCCTTGTGAACGTTCATCTTATTGTCGTGAGCATATTATTCCATTTGTTATAAGCATTCACATTACAGAACCTGTGGAAATTTCAAGGGTTCAGTTTCAGTAACTGCCCCGTAAAATACGTGATCTAACTGGGATGGCCAGTTTTTTGCACGTTGGCAAAATAAGTTGATGCACTTTCGTCAAACTGACGAAAACTGTTTCTATCAAGTAGTGACTTTTTCTGTCAGGGACATCATAATTTCATTGAAAAAATTTCGATACTACCTGTTTATATGTACTCGGATTCGTGATTCACAATGCACTACAGTTATTGTAGGCATTGTTCATGCTTGGCAAGATGGGCGCAAAACATTGTGCAGTTCACAGTGTGGCTAGTAGATGCAACGTGTTGGCTCAGCCAGACAATGCAAAATGGTAAACCAAGTGCAGCCGTTTACACAGTCTGGTTTCATGCGCTCACACTTTGCACCAAAATCCATCCTCGGTCATTTTCGAATCCTTTTTACCAGGTTTCCGTGGCCATGAAACTTGTACCCACGTGCACTATTCTTGCTGTTTTGATCCGATTGACCGTTATGACATATTACTCTGCATCTATTAGGTTCGGTCGTCTTGCCGCCTATCTTGTATCCTGTTGGGATTAGCCTGTTTGCCAGTACGATATTCCTGGTTTGCTGGGTGGTGACTCTCAAATTTACATTACTTTTTCTTCGGCCTGCACTTAACTTAACGGTCACTTTTATCTGTTGCCGTGAAAGCCACGGCTACAGAAACATTATAAGGTTCTCATCGATTCATCGACACTCAGTTGCACAGGGGATTTCGTTTTTGGTTGATCTGCCTCCATAGATTCCCATTTCTGCCAAAAGTTAGCTAAACCACCACTCTAGTTCATAGCATTTTCAATGACAGGTGTTCCAGGTGTGCAGCAGATCATCGTTAACTTTCGCTAACATCGCAATAAACAGCGGGACTGAGATTCGTGAATTGCATCACACACACACACAAACTAGAGACAATAATACACCTGCACAATAGAATGAAAGCGACCAATATCACAGGTGTTACAGATAGGAAAACAGATGTTTCTGAATGAAGCCTGTTTTACCCCCTCCCCCCCCCAAAAAAAAAAATAAAAAAAGAAAAAAAAGAAAAGCGCAATTTTTATGCTTTCTGTGATTAGTTTTTTAATTCTCTGAGTGTGAACTGTAAGTATGTCATCAAGAGGGTTAAGTTTATCTGTTTTTACTTATCGTTTGTAGTACACAAGAGCACATACAATAGTTACAGAGTCGACTTGATTTGTCGAGTCTATCCTACAAATTTGTGTTCTTCTTCTCGCGGAAAAATACGGAAAGCAACAAAGAAAGGTTTCAATGGATTTGTTGTTTTCTGGGAATGGAAAGTGATTTACAACCCAATTTT
The DNA here is from genome assembly GCA_948099385.1 of Fasciola hepatica. NCBI lineage: Eukaryota > Metazoa > Platyhelminthes > Trematoda > Plagiorchiida > Fasciolidae > Fasciola > Fasciola hepatica. The sequence continues at coordinate 8,348,323 of CANUEZ040000168.1, forward strand.
GAGTGAAATAAATCAGTTTTATTATCTAGTAATGACCGATTCAAAGCAAACATGATTATTAGGATAATACATACGTGAAACGATCGATAGTTCTTAAAATACACGACTAATAATGATATGCCATTTAAAGAACGAAATTCACGGAGAAGGACACCACTGAAACTGATACAAACAGCGTACGTAGTAATTAGCCTCAACAAACGAAAAATGTAACTGCAACAAGTTCATGAAAGCAACTAACAACTCAACAAGAGTGAACGACGATATACCAAGTGAGATACTTCAAACCGACAGTGACTAGAGAGACATGATTATTGGAAACTGTTCCGTCACCTCTAAGTCCTTATTTTTCGATTGAGCTGAACTGAACGCTTCTGGTCATTACTGCACCGGACTCCGGAGAAGTGGTTGAATAACTCGTAAAAAACGATCCCCGTGTCCTTGGTCAGAGAATGCGAAATTGGTAAACTACGTATACCGTAAAAGAACACCAGTCCAGCAATGGTAAATACTAAAATCGACTGGTGGACAATCGGGCCACTGTGTACAGGTCAGTCAGTGAAGATCAGATCTTCCATCAAAGTAGGGTTGCAAGCGCGCGCAGGCAGGGACAAGAGTAATGTCGAACAATAAACAAGAGGGAAGGTAAGCAATTGTATGAGACAGGTGGGAAAGAATGACCAATCACGATCAGCTGTCGATGACATTGTGGAGACGCCGTTCCAGTCATGGCACAATAAAACGGGGATAGGGGTGAAGAAGATGAGCGAAAGTGACCCTAACAAATGAACAACACCGCGGCTCAGTGAACAGACATCTTCAGGTGTAAGCGACAACGAAGAAGGAATGAAAAAGCATCACAGGAAGAATCTTTGGATAGACAGGCTCGAACTTAGGAAACCAATTGATCAGTGACTTGTGGGACAGCGGGACCACAGAATGCGCAAACAACAACCGGTGAGAAATCATAAATTATTAGGAAGCAGAGTGTGAAGATGAAACCAAAAACTGACCAAGTACATGCACGGATTGAAGATTAGTACCATCAAAACATGGGACAATGTGTCATCGTTCTCGTCACATAGTGTGCTTCATCCTGATGTACATAAACATCATGCTGATATTCCGAAAAAAACACTCTGAATACGTAAACAAAGTTTGCGTCATAGACACTGCACTATTCATCACAATCATCTTCGTCATCACGAACATCAAAATCATAACCAGCACCACTTTCGTTGTCATCACCATCAAAATCATCATCATATTCGTCGTCGCCCAAACGACCAAAAAAATCAAAATCACGATCACCGCTGTTATCAATATAACCCGATTAGTCATTATGAAACTGAACCATATCATCGCCATCAAACACAGAAACGTCATAATCATAATCATCATCATCACCACCATCATCATCATCATCATCATCATCATCCGAAACATCATCATCATCATCATCATCATCATCATCATCATCATCATCATCATCATCATCATCATCATCATCATCGTCTTCGTCATCGTCATCACCATCATCATGGTCATCACCATCTTCATCATCATCATCATGATCGTCGGCTTGAAAGACGAACTCTTCGCTTCATCATCATCATTTTTGTCGTCTTTTTTCCTTCCCGCCCTCGCTCTTTTTGTGTTACTGTGGAATTCCTACTCTTCTGACGACAAATTATCTGGGCAAAAGATTTGTGATGAAGTCTCTTTCGAATCTGATATTTCCGATAATTCAAATTTAGACCGTAGTTAGCTGACAAAATTTTTTATTTTCGATTATCTTAACCGAGGTTTAACCTAATCAAAGCAGCAAAACTCAACTCGAGCTAATTACTCCGTTTCTGACTTAGGGATCTGCTGTGATCGAAGTGCTCAGGAGGCCATGGGTAACACTGATTTTTTCTGTGTAACTGGCAACGGTTTCTCGTGATTAGTAACCGTTTATCTTGTCCTTACTCTAGAGGCAACCGATTATTTATCAAGCAGCTGAAATCTGACAAGTTACTATTGGTTGTCCGACATAAGGGACTTTCTCGAGCACGCAACTGCGGCAGTTTGGTTCCGTTTTTCTTACAGAACCAGCAGCGGACTTGTAGCTCACACGGTAGAAACCGAATACCGGAACGTGAACGACGGTGTCAAGACAGATTTTCGAATCCTATGGAAAGTACTGCTGGTCGTTTGCGGAACTTCTGAGTTTGTTTGTTCGCTCGAAATATTTAGCCTGTCATGTTCCCGTGACATTCGCAATGACACAATAAGAGGCAAATTACTCTGTCATGTTGGGTTTAACTGAAAACTAATCCGTCCGCGATAATCTTCGGTTCGTAGAGAATATTCCAGAGCCTTCCTTGCATGAGTCAGACTAAATACTGAATCTGAGATGTTGAATATACAGGCAAAAATGATTTTATATAACGGAACCTGAAATTATGAGGTTCAGTTGCTCGAAGAGTGAGCGGCCCGTCCTTTGTTCAATGGTCTTTGGTACCTAGGTTGATTTGCACCATGCAAATTTTTTCACAGACACTTTGAATGAATACTAAATTCTGTTTATCATCAGCACACACGAGGGATTTTCTCGGGGATCGAAAACTGTTGAGAGTGGGTTGGATGGAATTGCAGGGGTATATCCTGGTGCTGGAACAAATACAGAAAAGCCACGTCACAGCCTTGGCGGTGACACGTGCCGTGCGGGGAATTTCTAACTACTGTGAGTGTAGAACATGTACCAATCGCTTTGGTGCATACAAATTTGGCTGAAACACCAGACCAGTTCTCGAAATCTGTGTAGTAGGGACCGATATGCGGGAACCTGATACAGTGTAAACAAAGACCGACTGAGATCAAATTACTACCGGGATTCTACCAGGTGAACAAAGATAGCACTATTGACATCAAGTCCGATGTGAAGAGAGCTGTTAGCACATACAGTGCCAACTTGAAAGCCATGTTTTCGGCGCGAATAAAGTATTCAAAAGATGAAAAGGAACCACTCGAACGATTGTTTATATTTGCAATGAGCAAATCACATTATGAAACGTCATATCACCGCAATCGAGGTGATGCACCCAGACACCGAAGTCGCTATTTCATCACGGTGTTTCTTTCCAATCAACGCAGACTGAACCATTCCGTTTCATTGTGGTCAATTATACGAATACCCGTCAAAAACGACTTTTCAAATAGCGTCATATGATACGTAACGGTACGACTGATTACACTGGTGAGCGGCGTACGAGGTAGGAGACCAATGGCAACAGGATGTGCCAGTATGACGGTGAATCCAACAGGCATACTCATATGTTACGCTTTCTCGGAGTTCCCAAGCTGTTCTATTCATCTGGGCAACCGTGTCTTCTCTCTTAAAACAACAAAGAGTACCGATCACTTTATTAATGCTTTAATTAAAACGTGTCTGCAATCAGTGTATTCCTAATGGAGGCGAACATACTGTTGTTCAAACCGGTTTGGGAGCGCTATATTTGATTCGGTGGGACCTAATTAATGGATAATTTGTGACTTAGGACAGGTTTTTCCCCAACTGAGCATCAGGCAAGCTTGGAGTACTTGATCTTTTTCAGCAGTAAAAATCGGACGCGTTTTTAATGACCGAGTTGTCAACTAGAATGAGCTAAACAGCGGTTTCATGTGTTTTCGCTAGTGATTTTTACTTAATAAAAATATAATTCATTTTAGATTCCAGAATATGAACAGTGTTGCATCCGAACACGTTTTCGGAGACATTATTATGAGTGGGTTTGAATTGCTCAGGGAATGTTTCACTATGTCGTATCCAAGCTCATCTCACCAGTGGAACCGTCTACTTTGCTACTAATCATCATCTGCTATAGTTCCTATCCATGGAGCCTCCCAAATGTGACTCCAGACTGAAGTGCTTTACACACACACACACACACACACACACACACACACACACACACACACACACACACGTCACGTGAAACAGGTGTGTAGTATGTAGCCATGGTTTCCTATGGTGATTTTGAGCGTTGATAATGCACGGTGAATCATTTCATGCGTACAGTACCCTCTTCACTCAAATTGCAACCATCTCCAATGCAGTAAATTCCCTGCAAGAAACAGTTTTGCTATGAAAAAAATTCCCTTTTCTTCTCATTTCTTTTCTTTCTTTTCTTTTTCTCTCCCCCAGAACCGAACACGAAACCCCCTCGTTGGGATTTTCTTACCTCAACAAAAGACATTTTCTGGTCATACTTGAGAGTTTTGTTTTTTGAACAAAATTGTTTATGCTCTTTTGTCTAGGGATGTGATACAAGTTTTCTGGCTCGTTACCGAACCTGACCCTTTGGGAACTTGCGTGGTTCTTCATTCTAAGTTCCAAAGTCTGGTTGCCAGCTATCTCCAGTAGTCCAAAGCGGCCTGCTATGGGGCAAGCCCATTCAACTGCACTCACGTGCAACCATGTAATAAAATGAGTTAGAATCACAAGGCCACTCCGTTCGGTGAGTTCTAATCATGTTGATCGAGTCTTCCGGGTCCACCAGCAGTTACGTCAAACACTTTAGTGGCTTGGAGATTGGTGGGCTTCCTTCGATACTGGTCACCTGTCAACGTGATCCAGACACCGATAAACTGCATAGGAATCCCAATACTATACCACTTTAAGACTGGTATGAGAAACTAACACTCTAATTGGCCAAGTTATCGCAGAGATTTGCGACATCATCGCAGATCTAGAAAGCTTTAAGTTTAATTTGAGAACCGAATGCAGCGGTTGGTTTTCGCATGGGTAAAGTTCATTTAATTGATCAGCTGGTCACAAACGTCTCTGGTTGACCACTGTCCGTTGTGATCGATTATCTTACCACTCTCCTCCCATGCCAAATGGCACAGAACTCAGTCTTGCGCCCTGTGATGCTTACAGACGGTGTCGATCCGGTGGATCCGTGTAGTCATGTGATCTGAGTCAGGAAACCAAACAGTTTGCGACCAATCAATGGAAAAGACGGCGCATTGAGTTAGGTGTCTTTGGGCTAGACGGAATGGTGATACTGAATAAAGTCAGCATTTGGTTCATCGAAATGATACGGAGATGAAAATATATAAATTACCTTACTAACCTGGCACTCTGCCGTACTGGATAACAGCTGGTTAGATTTTTACTTACCATCCCGAAAAGTGAATTCTCAAGCAAAGTGTTAGCAGCTGCTACGGCCGTCAATCTAGCTTTGCACAAGATAAAAGGTGCACAAGGCTACAGCCAGCAGAGTAAATTCCAATTGAATAACAGTATTTAACGTAATTTCGTGGTTCTATATAAAGCAGTACATATAAATATACAAAGACGAATGACTCACAGTCAGGTGAGCTACCAACAACAACCGTACCGAAAGTTACCCGGTAAATCGGGACAGTGCCGCCACAAAGGGCCCACTCAACAAGGAGACAAACGAAACTGTAGCACAGTACGGTCACCGTACAGATAGTAAATGGAAGCTTTCTAGCTAACATGAAAAGATAGTTTCAGTCACAGAATAAGAAAATAATCTATGGTTAGAATATACAACGGAGTTACCAATTTCAAGGTGCAAATAGTAGCAGTTGGAAGACGACAGAACAGACTAGAGTCAACGTGGCCGAATGAACCTGGCAATAGGTCCGTTTATCCCGCAGATGTGCTCTGTGGTCTGACGGTGTTGTACAGTGGCAGCAGGGCTGCGGTCGGTAGATTGAGTCTCCGGAGGGCAGATTTTTTGCATGGGTGGAAAGTTCAGAGTATTTTTCTTATAATGAAAACTTACTGTCATGGGACCCCAGAGTCAGGAATACAAAAGTAGAACGTTCATGCAATATACATCATAAAAAGTAAGTCTGAACCGTGTCAGAGCTTTAGACACGGATCATGAATGCTTGAGGTCCATGATATACGTGTTCGCTACTCATGAGTAGGGTAAGTGAGAAGGTCACCAGAACAGAAATTACAAAAATGCAATGTACGGTGTTCATTATATATATATATATATATATATATATATATATATATATATATATATATATATATATATATATATATATATATATATATATATATATATACTTCGGATAAAAATCCGGAATGACGAAACAAAGTATCTTATCCTCGAGTAAAACGAGATAATTTCAAATACAAACGCGTTTAGACTATTGAAAGTTCTAATAGTTTTCTCACTGATTTTAGTAACTCAAAGTCATTCCGTCCTCTTCGGGGTTGTTGTCTTAAATTATGAAACCCTGAGCTTCAAACTTTACTTCTTGCGGATTCGTTTGTTCGAGAATCACCGACTACAGTCTCTCACGTTTGGCGATACAACTATCATCAAATGAACACTTTTCCAAGTACCACTCTAGTAATGCATTGACAACGCAGCTGTCGGTAGTCTTATTCCATGAATTCTTCCCTAAATTCACTACTTCTTGAGGATGAGTTTGGGTAAACATTCTACGCTGATATCTCTCACTTGTAAGTGTGATATGCTCATTCACTTCCACCCACAAATAATCCTGGACTGAATTCCTCTAACAGGAGTTCGTACATCGTTAACAAATGACTCATCATGCAATTTGAAAGTGTTGTTTTGTTATTGCATGGTGAATTATTCCATAATCCTTGAATGTACTCACCGAATGTATTGTTGGCACGATCAGCCTGAACATCATGTATTGGAAAATCCACTTGCATTTTCTACATCAAAAGTCGGACGCCGTGAGCCGGAAGTGAACCAATGGGTCACGTTCATCTGTGTGCTGTTCGTCCCATTGGGAAGTGACCGACGAGGCTAGCCTAATGATCAAAACCAGGATAGTTACAATGTATCATTGGAATAGTGGTACACGCATCACCGATTATTCGCTTGCGTTATTCACACCCGACTGTCCGGACCGCGATATCTCAGTTGGTAGAGCATCGGCCCGGTATGTGGAAGGTCGCCAATCCTTGAATGGTTTGAAAGTGAAGGACGTACTCTTGCTGGCAAAGGATGAAAGTGATCCAACTGAGTGAATGTGAAGAAAGTAATCGGAAGGTTGCAGAAATAACCGAGGTCAACCATTGCTAGATATGCCGCTTTCTACGGAAGAAAGAACTAGTCGAGCAACAAAGGGGAAAACTGCACGAATTCACAGTAAAAAACTACAACACTCCGAGCCTGCTATTATGTCCATCTTAAAAAGAAAATATTCCAGTGATCCACTGAAACCTGTCAGAAACACAATCCCGTTTCCGGCAAGCTTCTACAGGGAAAAGTCAACAAAACAGCCGGAGAATTCGGGTGTGAAACAATCACGGCCAGCGACGGTTGGCTGTCCGAATTCCCACGGCGTCACAGCATACGCTGCACGGAGAATCCTCAATTAATGTAGCAACTGAGTCACGGGAATACGGTTGTGCTGAACGTTACGGTAATGCTCATTGTAATATCTTATCTGCATACAACCATGACGTAGATCGATTTGGGAGAAGCGACACATTCGCGAAGGCTATTATATCCACTTTTTTCCAAGAAAGAAACGATAAAACTGCCTAGGATACCATTTATTCGTCGAGCAATTGAATTACGGCGTACGTGTTGATACCTTGGTTGTGCGAAACCGCTTTTTGTAGTAAAAAATAAGAATACCCGATATATATTGGCTCTCCTGGTTAAAACTACTCCATGGAATAGAGTAAAATCGCAAAAACAGTGTCTTCCTTTTTGTTGCAAACTCCGCAATAAAAATGACGCTGCTTATGTGACTACTTCCTTTTACCACCTTCCTTCCAAAATGCAATCCCTCTCAGAGAGAAATAATTTGAGCGATCCCGACTAGTGTATCTTGACGGAGGTGACTACTGTATTTCAAGTATTGTTCATGAATTACCGTAAAAGTCTCTTTCGATTTTTGAAATTCTCACTGCCGCATTATTCACCTTCCACGCGTTATAATCCCTTTGTGATCTCTGTGTTTTGTCACCTCTTTGTTGACCATACCAGCGTGATCCTACCATCTAGTCATCATATCCTGATGATATTCGTGTTTGGTTCCTTTGGTCATATTCGCTTTCGTTATCACGTGTCGGCCCACGAACATAGTTCGTTTTTTATAATAAATGATTGCCCATGAGCGCAACGGAGGGGGTATTCCTAACAGCCACAAAGGCAGACTGTCCGATTAGAGATAACGGGCAACCGTACGGTGAGACTTGGAGTGGCAACGAACCACGTAAGGTTCCCATGGATGGGCTATAGTAACGAGTCTCATGACAACGGGTTACTGCCTATCACTAAAATCCAGACAACGACACCGCTTAAGTTACTTACTCTTTTCTTCGACCTTGGCCTATCCCAGCATACCCTGGTGACCGTTGAAGCTGTTCTGCCGCTCTTGCTCCGATTGATACGTCTGCTTTAGAGTTGACCTTTGGCCTTGATCCCTCACCTTGTACCAAGTTTCGTCTTCTTTTATTCGTCTAACACACATTTCTTGTTTTAACTGAACGCTGACTACCAAGCACCGTTGCCATTTGAGTGTTGGCTTTGCACAATTCTCGTGTAAGCTCTCAAATACACACCAAACACTAGGTCTCCCGATCGCCTTCTATATAGTTCTCACGCGTTGTGGGGTATCTTGTTCTGAAAGACATGTTAACACCGTGCAATGCATTATAATAACGTGCGAGTGCTTCACACGTAGTACAAGGGACCGAAGAACGCGTTTACTATTAAAACTGTGTGATAAGGTTTGTCGACCTTACAAGTGGTGAGCCTGCCGTGATTCTTCAAGTCACGTGAGTTTCCTTGTTTTCCAACGTTCTACGTACTGTTTTCGGTGTTTTGTTATTATTATTTTGTCCGGTTCAAATAGAAGCTCAATTTCGAATGGCTTTGCATAACCAGCCTTTCTATCAAGTTCACACATCTGGTGGGGCATTTGCCACCGGCTGTGGCTCCAGTAGTCTGGAGTATCGTACGCAACCCACCAGAAGAAAGCCGGTACCATAGACTGCGGGACTCCATACTGGGGAGGCTTGGTATGTCCGCGGAACATCAGCTAAAACAACGGGTGTCCAGCATCAAACTCGGTGACGATGACACCCACATACCAAATCAACTTACCCGTTTTACGCTACAGCAGGTTTCCACTCTCAAAGTGGATGATACTATGTTACCAATACTTTGCAGGCCAGCACTTCCATATAACTTTCAATCTATCTTAGCCTTTTTATGAAATAGATCGATGTTAGACGATTTAGTGGAAGCGGCTGATCGAGTACAAGCACACGCCTTACCCTCTGTCCAGCATACAGCAAAAGACCATGAAGTAGCCCACGTTTACAACGTGGAACGTTTAGCTAGGAGAACAAAGTTACTGTCCTCTCAGGTTAACGCGCTGAACGCACCGCGATCAAATTCCGTATCTCACAGAGCACGCAGCCCCAACCGTTCACGGCAGCGTAGCTCTACAAACCCCGGCGTATGCTGGTGATAAAGCAGAACAATGCACGAAGCCTCGCACGCCTCCATCTGAGTGCCAGGGAAACGCGTAATCCGATCTGTGAAGACGACAACCGTGCCACACCTTTCCTCTCATAGTCGCCTATTTTTTGTAGCCCATGGAACATCCGAAACGTCCTCCGTAGTAGACACCGACGCTCTGGCAAGCACTATTCAGAATAACTCCATAGACTACCTCAGTCAGTCAAACATCGAGTTGCTCGCTGCTAACAAAACACCTATCAAGACTTACGGTAAGTGTTCACTCACACTAAACTTCGGTTTACGCCCTACTCTACAATGGGTATTTATTGTTGCTGACCTTCCTCGCTCGATCACTGGCATCCACTTTCTTCGACATTTTAATCTCATGGTTAGTTCGTCTGGCTTTCCTCTCGTGGATAATACTGCCAACATCTCAACTAGCGGCACACCGTCAGAGGAGACGTTGCGCCGTCCAGCCTCGTCACTCCTGTCGCTATGGACTGCTACCAGGACTTCACGCACGAGTTTCCTGGACTATTGCAACCTGCCACCGTGCTGCCACATGTCGACCGACGAACTGCACCATTAGTCACAGCTGGTCCACCTGCTCATTATGGCTCCAGGCCCTTGGCATCAGACAATCTCAAAATAGCTAAGGCCGAGTTTCAGCACATGTTGGATCTTGGTATTATCAGGCCATCTTCAGGTTCATGGGCTTCTGTATCACGTATGGTACCAAAAATGTCTGTTGACGATTGGCTGCCTTGTGGAGATTATCGGGCACTAATCAATAACACCCCGCCCGATCGCTATCCAGTCCCACGTATCCAGGACTTCACAAAAAGTCTAAGCAGTGGCACGATTTTCGGTCGCATAGATTTGGTTTTCACTTGCAGCCACATTTGCGTTAATCCTAGTGACATCCCAAAGACAGCCATAATCACACCCTTTGACATATTTCAGTTTCCCGGAAAGACCTTCGATCTTTGTAATGCGGCACAAACTTTCCATCAATTTAGAGACCAGGTCTGCCAAGGTTTAGCGAAAGTTTACTCATACTTAGATCATATGTTATTCGCTAGCGCAACCTCTGACGACCTCACTAGGCTCTTACGAACACTTTTTAAACGTGTCTTACCACGAGGCCACTATCAATGAAAGAGAAAGTTCATTTGGTCAAGAGGGCATTACTTTCCGTAATCACGCGATATCAGCCCCAGGCGTTTCATTCATGAGAGATAAAATGCAAGCAACTCTTGAATATCTTGAAGCTTCATCTTTTAAACAGTTCCGAGGATTCAACGGTTTAGTCAACTTTTACCGTCTTTTTATTCCCAAGTGTTTCCAGTTGATGCACCATCCCACAGACTTACTACACGTTAAGACCGAAGCATTCGAATTTTCTGAGAATGCCCGTTCCGCTTTTGTTGAACTGAAACAGGCAGTTCCCAACTAGGCCGCCGTTGAACATCACCTACCAAAAGCCCCCCTGGCACTATCAATCGACACTTCAGACCTAGCTGGTGGGGCTGTTCTACAACAACAAGTACAGGGCACATGGTAACCTATATCGTTCTTCTCCAAAAGTTTGCAGCTGCCTGAATCCAGGTATAGTACATTCGTCAGAGAACTTCAAGCAATTTACTTATCCACCCTCCATTTCCGGTACGTGCTGGAGGGCAGAAAATTCACCGTCTTCACGGATCACAAGCCGATCATCTTCGCCGCTCGGTCAACCGCAGACCGATGCTCGTCAAGAGAATCCCGTTACGTAAATTATATCACTTAGTTCAGGCAGGATATACGACACATCTCAAGGGAACTTAACCGTGTGCCAAATACTCTTTTTCGGATCCATCTCACTGCACCAACCAGTGACGCTGACTTGGCAGCCATTGCCTCCGCGCATACACATGGCCCGGAAGCAGCTCTCTCCAACTCAAACCAGTGCCACTCACTTCATCGGAGGGCGCGATCATGGGCTACTTGCAGGAAAGTACTCCCCGCCCACTGGTACCATTTTCGTACAAGAAGAGGGTCTTTAGAACACTGCACGGATATTCACACCCCGGCATAATAGCCTAGGTTGAACTCGTGACTGAGCGTTTTGCGTGGCAAAAAATAAATTAGGATATAAGTAAACGGGCACGTAGTTGTCCAGAACGTGAGCAATCTAAGGTACACAAACACACAGAAAGTTCTTTGGGCAGGTCTGCTACTCCATACGCACATTTCCTCTATGTGTACATCGATTTAGTATGTCCTCTGCCTCCATCTAAGGGATTCACTTATTTGATAACATGTACTGACCGTTTTTCAAGGTAGGCTGAGAAGATACTTTTAAGCGATTGCTTATCCGAAACGATAGCACGTGCTTTTCTAAAATGAAGGATGGCCTCTTTTGGATGCCCTGCTACTGTGACTACCGATCGAGGAACCTATTTTCAAGGTTCGTTTGCTTCCTTGATGAATCTATTGGGACGCAAATAAGTGAAAGCTACGGCGTACCATCCAGCCGCCAACGGTATGATCGAGCATTTTAATAAACAACTCAATGCAGCTTCAAGTGCTCATGCAAACCCGACATGGCACGTGACTCTTCCTTTTGTCTTGTTAGGGGCATTTGCAGTCCGATGAAAGCGGACCTATATTCAACGCAGAACAAGTTAGTGTTTGGGAGCTCCTTTCGTTTGCCGGAGGAAATGGTTGCACCACAAGCTTCACAGCTTTTTAGCTTTTCCGACTACACCCAAAGCCTAACTCTACACATGCGCGACCTGCACGGAGCATCGACTAGAATACAAAGCATACCAGTGTACAGCTATCCAAGTGCACACATGTCTTCTTGCTCACGGAGGGTACACGGCACTCGCTTCAGGCTCCTTATTCAGGCCAGCATCGAGTTCTAGAATGGAAACATAAGTTCTGCATCATAGAACTTAAGAGAAAATGAGAAAACATTTCAGTAGATAGACTGAAACCGGCTTCCGTGGAAGCACGGATGCCATTTGATTCAACCCAGTCGTGTCCAGCACCTACTATCATACCCTCATCCGGGTCTACAGCAACAACAAGCACGGATTCAACAAGCCCTAAACCCCTAGTGTAAAGCGATCGTCAAGATTCAGTCGTGGAAAGACCCGTACGAGTAGCAGACACCATTTCTTTTATCACTGTTATTTTTTTCTCAAAATGAGAACAACTTCATTTTACAGTTTTCTAAATCTTCCTTGCGCATTCGACCGCTTAGGACAATCACTCCTGCACCCGTATTCGTTTTTTTCTCCTCGAGGTCCCTTTTCAGATAAGGATTCTTCTGTCGACAATCCATTTATCCGCGACAAGGAATGGTGTGTGGAGAAGAGCGGCCACTCTTATCCCACCGTCTCTACGCATGCGAAGGTTTTGTCACGCCTAGCCCTTTTTCTGGCAGCCACGACCAGTTTTTACAGGCAGGTCCCCTGCTACGACGGCTCTGCTCACCCGACTCAATGAGGGACAAATTTACTCACCATAATCGACGAAAACCTACCCTGATTAGAAGGTCAAAGAAGGGTATACCAACTCGACATTGGTGCTCAAATCGCATCCCAGAAAACTCTGTTAAAACATTGAAAATCCGTTTTTCTTCAAAACCCTCAGTGGTTCACTATAGGGCACGTAAAAGCTAAGGTTCTTTTAAGTCCTCGAATTCAACAGATATTTCCTGTTCACCTAATAACTGGCTCCAACCTTCTAACGGTTTCAGTATGCGATCATTGATTTGAGAGTTAGGGAGAATTTAGATTTACGGGACCGAACAGTTTTCGGAAAACATACTAATCAGATATGCAACAGAACTACCATTGGGGAGCAACCAGAACAGGTGGAAGGAAACCTACAAGTTGGCGAGCCTGTTGTACTGCGTAGATTGCCTCGTCTTAACCCTCCGTCGACGGAGATGTCACGACCCCGTGATAAAAACGAGAAGGATGTGGTGATTCTGTTCTGTTCATTTTCAAATCAAGAAAACCCATTTTGACCTGTCAGTATCCATTTGTCCATTGTACACTCCAGTCAGCACGCACGCATTTCCACACACAAACAAGTGCAATATCCGCACGTGACTCGTCTTAGTGCAATCATGGATGTTGATTATTGCAGTATACATGTTCCGCGAGCATGATCTGCTCCCGCATCACATGACATTGCTTGGAAAGTTTGGGCAGGCCAATCGAATCGGTCACAGATGGGTAATTGTGTGTATACGAGTTCCGTTACATATTTTACGCCTATATAAATGCCGTATTTCAATATAACAAATAACACGATAACAAATACATTTTAGGCCCACTTGGTGTATCTTCTGATTCCATTTTAGGCGATTCAGTCTTCACACCGCCTCATATCTGCCGTCGCAGAAAGCGAGCCACCCGGCTAACTTACAGCCGCGGAAGCCGTGGTGTCACATGCACCGAAAGATCCACCGCTGGTACCGAGCCCAATTACTTTTAGCTAAACCCTGGGCATTATTTTACCAGGAACTTCGACCGTACCCGCAACTCAGAGGAGCCGTTGTGGCCGCCAGCTACGAAATCTGGTTCTTTTTGCAGATTTCTCAACAAAATGAAAAACTGAATACAGTACGTAGAACGTTGGAAAACAAGGAAACTCACGTGACCTGAAGAATCACGTCAGGCTCACCACTTGTAAGGTCGACAAACCTTATCACACAGTTTTATCAGTAAACGTGTTCTTCGGTCCCTTGTACTACATGTGAAGCACTCAAACGTTATTATAATACATGGCACGGTGTTAACGTGTCTCCCAGAACAAAATACCCCACAACGCGTGAGAACTATATAGAAGGCGATCGGGAGACCTAGTGTTTGGTGTGTATTTGAGAGCGTGCACGAGAATTGTGCAAAGTCAACACTCAAATGGCGACGGCGTTTGGCAGTCAGCGTTCAGTTGAACAATGACAGATGGTAAACGGATAAAAGAGGACGAATCTTCCCACTCCGTTCCTGTGCCCAGCCAACACAGCTTGGTGTTGAGTTGTCTTTTGCAGATGGCTCGAATATCTTGATGTAGAATCATTTCGTGGGACATTCCTATCGATTCACGAAGAAGATTGTAAAACGAACAAATTCCTTTCTGAAATATCGCCTCAAGTATTCACATTTACTGTACCGGTCAAATGAGAGTATATATGCAGCTATAGATAGTAGTGGCTGAGTCAGTATGGGACAGTAATCTTGTAACTTGGAAATATGCTGGAAAGTAATTATACTTATCCGTAGTCTGAACGACAATGAATGTGAAGTGTGAGACCATATGGTGTGAAAACACGGGTGAGAGAAAACAAAGGGAGTGGGAACAGTTAGTACCCGGAATCTGTAGAAGGATCAATAGTCTTGGTCACGGCAACAACACCTGTTGCACGAAGTTACATAGACTGCGCCGAGACTTTCTTTCCCGCTGCATAAGTTCGAACGATATTAGATACGAAACTTTTCGTTGTAGAAAATCCAAAGGAAGATTGCATGATCAGTCTAAATCCTTCATTCTATGTCAGTTTACACGCTCTTATGGGGTGTAGTGCATTGGACGTACTACGAGAGGCTTGTCTAAGGGAATACCTGAACAAGCCCCACCCACTCTTAAGCAAAAAGTAGCATGGGCTATCAATAGTATCATCCCACCACTTACGGTTGATAATGGACATCAAATCTACCCAGTGACAGCCTTCAAACCGGTCCTGGCAACTTCCAAAATTCACTCCAAAGGCAGTTGTTAATGTCATCAGGAGCCTTAGCAACACTGGAACTATGCAAGCAACGTAACCTCGTGCAACAGCTGTTTCCTTGACCATGACAAGTGATCCTCCTATAGATCCCGGGTACTAACTGTTCCCACTCCCTTTGTTTTCTCTCACCCGTGTTTTCACACCATATGGTCTCACACTTCACACTCATTGTCATTCAGACTACGGATAAGTATCAATACTTTCCAGCATATTGCCAAGTTACAAGATTTCTGTTCCATACTGACTCAGGTACTACTATCTATAGCTGCATATATACTCTCATTTGACCGGTACAGTAAATGTGAATGCATGAGGTGATATATCGAAAGTAAATTACCGTGTGCTATGTATATTATTACTATTATTATTACTGGTAATTACTTCCTTTTCATTGTATGATTAAGCTTCAATATTTTAGGAAGGGAATCTGGGCCCATTAGAGTTTCGCAATTGGAGAAATTGACCGGTGACGGCAGGATGTATCAAGTTTTCATCACATTTCTCCCTTAGGCTGGGGTTACCGTCGTCTCACTTCTACCGCGTTTGCCCAACAGTTTTCACGTCAGCTCTATTAATATCCTTGGTTATGTGTTTTATTCGTATTCGAGCTCCACGCAAATCTCAACCTATTCACTGGTTGAATTCTCGTCGTGATTCTGTTTGTCCATCCTTCGTCTGTTGTCCGTTTCTTTAGGAATACACTGACCTCGTCGGAGTTTATCTTTTGATCCACCCATCATACTGTGCCACTTTGCCCGAGTTTAGACACGAACAACAGTAGGTTGCGCTTTTCGATAGAATTACTTGTTTCTTCGTTTGTCTCGGTACTTCTTCCTCGACCCGTCTGCATGCTTTAGCTACCGCTGTCAGACATGTGTCATGGTTAAGGATAACCCACAAAATGGAGGATGTTGTCTTTCATTCCCAAACATTGCACGTAGACTATAAACATTGCGCTCTGGAACTCAAGATTCGAGATTCGTAATTCACATGTCCCTCTACCAGTGGAAGATGGCCTGATACAATACCAGTCTGAACAATTCGGGTTGAAGAAAGCATGCCAGCTATTGACTACCGAATACAGCCGGTAACTCAGAGAACCATAGAAAAAGAAGAACTCGGATTAGCATTAAACTGGCTAAACAAACGGTACCCATGGCCAGCAGGCTTGAAGATCAACACAAAAGACCAGAAATCTAGTAGGATAGATGTAGTTCAACCTGACGATACAAATTTACCCACGTAAAACCCGGAAATATGAAAGTCGATCGGATATGAGGCCCATTGAATGACCAGGTAAAACCGTCAGTCTACTATTTCCATGACCAGTAGATACGCTAATCGCATTTTTTACCGCTCTACAGAAATCTGTCAGTCAATCAAATCATGGTGTTGCTTATCACGTTGTCCTGATGTTGATAAGCTGTATCTGCTTCCCTATCTCCTCTCTCCTTTGATTTCTCTCTCTCTCTCTCCCTCTCTCTCTCTCTCGTGCTCTCTAGGTAATGGAGATCTGTGCTGTTTATCAACTAGAAAATCTGAAATATATTTCATCTGATGCATAATACACTGAGAGCCTAGACAACCGATCTGATCGATCGAGGTGTATCGATTAGTTCCCCCTATTGTCGCTTATCCATTGATTGGGTGATTTGAATCTGAAATGACCATGGAGTGCAAACAAACAGTATTGGTTTCTTCCACAGATATCGTGTATCACCGTGGCCCAGGATGAGCGAGTAGTTATGTTAGAGATCAGAAGTGGATTGTTCAGTAAAGTCAGTAGGCCTGCAATCACCAAAATCACCTCATCAAAATCTCGTACGAAACTTAAAACTTGCTACTTTAAGTAGCCTCTTGCATTAGTCTGACTGAACGGGCCCTGATGAGTCAAACCGAAGCCTTTCTTCGATTAATGACATTTCATACTGGAAGCGACCAAATAACTGTGAACAAGAATGTTAAGATTGAAAATGATATAGAAACCGAAGTATTCTCTAAGTAATATCCCTCCTGTTATCCACTCGAAATTCAGTATTATATCAGGCAACACTGCTGTATAAACATTCTTGAGTGGACATCGGAACTCCTCGCAATAATATTACTTTCTTCGATCTATATATATATTCAATGAAATATAAGCGAAATTGGTTTTCGAATTACAGCTATACTACGATCAAAAATGTGCAAGGATTTTATGAAGTATACATTTTTTTGTTATCCTTTGCTCTCTCTCTCTCTCTCCCTCTCTCTCTCTCTCTCTCTCTCTCTCTCTCTCTCTCTCTCTCTCTTGCTCTCTAGGTAATGGAGATCTGTGCTGTTTATCAACTAGAAAATCTGAAATATATTTCATCTGATGCATAATACACTGAGAGCCTAGACAACCGATCTGATCGATCGAGGTGTATCGATTAGTTTCCACTATTGTAGCTTATCCATTGATTGGATGATTTGAATCTGAACTGAACAAGGAGTGCAAACAAACAGTATTGGTTTCTTCTACAGATATTGTGTATCAGCGTGGCCCAGGATGAGCGAGTAGTTATGTTTGAGATCAGAAGTGGATTTTTCAGTAAAGTCAGTAGACCTGCAATCACCAAAATCACCTCATCAAAATCTCGTACGAAGCTGAAAATATGTTGGTGGGGCATTAAGTAAGGTATGGAACTATGGCGGGTTTACAGGTTGAGATGGGAGTAAACAGGTGTGTACTCTGATCATGTGTCAGACTTTGATATGCAAGTACTCACACCGGGATGAAGGGACTTGTCCACAGCCAAAATCTTACGCGAGAATGTTGAACATGCATTGTGGTTTTGCGGACGTACAACTAGTAAGTGATTCCACCATGCCAAGATAAATGTCTGCTGTATTTGACGATAATTTTGAAGTGTTTGACGAACAGTTCGGAGAATATGAGAGGAGAGCGTAGAACCGGTGTGGAACGACACAAAAAATACGAAGAGTCCAATGGAGTTGTTTTGATTCAACTGTTAGGAGACACAGAACAACCGATCACTGAGTAGGTCTTTTGATGAATGAATATAAACGTGACATACAGGCACGTCTAACAAAATAGACCGATTAAAATAAATCGATACAAAAATGAGTAATTGCGGCTTGGCGAATAACCGTACAGTACAAATGCGGTTTTGTGTGGTCGTACGTGTACTCGTGATCGTGTGTGGCTGTGTAGGTGTGTATGCATGTGCATAGCGTCAGCTGACTGTCCGTCCACCTCCCCCCGCAAATAGAGCTCGACTCGTACAACTTATAATAGGGATCAATGGGAAGTCTTTTTATAGAAGTGAAACGGGGTAGAAAATAACTGCGGTCTTTTCAAATTACGAGTAAATCGTCAAACATTCATAAAGACCGCGGTGATATGATCTGTCCAGGTAAGGTCGCGACAGGTGGTTACGCCAAGGTACTTTACAGAGGGTACGTTTTGTACTGGCTCTCCACTGATTGCTGAGTCTGGATTGGATACTATTCAGTTTTTTATGGGGACAAAATAGAATATCACAGCAATTTGAGGGATTCATCTTTTGACTTGAACACCAGTTGATGATCTCTGTCACATGTTGTTGTAAAAAGGTAAATGTGCATCTATTACAGTTGGGTATTCGAAAAGTCACATCATGTGTTTATTTTATAAGGATGTGATCATCATAAACGTGCTTGGATGATATATGACGGGAAAAAATAACGGTGAGTCAAGGGCACCCAGAGAGCACCTTGTGTAAAGGTAAGCATGGAAGAAATTCGGTCCCAATATCGTGTGCATTGTTGTCGATGCGAAAACAGCTAAACAAAAGAATGATGCCAAAGTTAATGACGCCAGAGTCATCAAGTAGGTGCAGGAAATCTGATCTATCGACGCTGTTAAACGTGTCACTATAAGCAAATAGCAAACCCTAACTACTTGGTCTTTGCGATCAGTTAGTGATCAGACAGAGTGGGTAAGAGATTCCAGGACGTCGAGGGTTGTTTGCGCTCGGTGATATGCAAACTAATGTGATTCACTATGCAATATGAAGGCTCAACTCACCATTGAAAATCATGGAAGCTCTTTCATCTCTGTCAGGAGTTATTGGAGGCGAGCTTCCACCAAGCCCATACGGGGACTCGAACCAGAGGCAGACAATAGTGAATCGAACACCTTAACCACCAGGCTATCCCTGCTGGTTGTCAATGATTTATGGAACTCATACACCACCTAATAAAGCTCCCTATGACACTAGTTTTGAGTATTCGGGGAGCAGTTCCCGCACAGCGAGCGACTCTTAAGATGGGCGGCTTCTTTGCCGAGACCTAAGAACAACGAACGCATTCCGTTAAGTATAACCTACAGAGTTGGGCTTTTACATTGTATGATGAATCATATTGTGCCAAACAGTGGGTTTTTCTTACTGAAGCTGACACAATAATTGCTTAGAGTCCAATGCATTCATTTGGGCAGACCGTATTTTTCGTACAATCGTTTCAAACACTTTTTAGAGCCACTGACGTACAAGCCGTTAAACCCATTTAGGCACTGGAGTGGTTGGATTCACTTTCCAACAATCGGGAGGAACGTTAGGAATTAACCTTGGGCCAGAGAGGTAAGGAGTTTGGGGGCTTATGTACTCGCACACTCCTCTAACAGGATCGGTTATGGTCAGTCTGGACTGCTTGCTATTTTTGCAAGGAAGAGACCAAGCTCTTTCTAATCGTCTGAAGAAGTAAAATCTCTATGTCAAGGTTCGGATGGAAGTCAGCTTCAAAATTTGAGATTTCTCATACGCATAATTCAGTGGCAAAGAGTCGAGTGAGGTCGGCAACTTACGCTAAGTGTGAGTATTTATGAGAATTAGAGTTGCTTTTGTGTGTGCGTGATCGTCTATCGTTCTTAGTTTTGTTCAAGTCTGATGGAGCTCCCACTGTACTGTGGTCTCTAGCCTTGAGTGCACGAACCTCCGAGCGGAGTAATCACGCTGGTCGAGGGAAAGATTGATGGTCCGGCCGGATGTACAAAGTTCCCGTGGAACAATAGACACGGTAGTGGACGTTAAGAAACTCTGTTGGATGTCCAATAAACACCGAGGGTTGGGAGTGAGAAAATAAGCGAGGATTACTGGGTGGCATTGCTGCCTTTATATTTTACAGTGACTACTGTGACCGAAAAACGTGTGTCCACTATTAGAATTAATCCCTGGGGGAACGTTTACAATCGCACAATCAGAACAGTCGAGTGGTGGAAGTTGTGCAATACCGGACAAGTCTGGATTACTGGAGTAATCAACAAAAAACGAGTAATATCAGAAGTCCTGAAATGGAACCCACTGGAAGGCTTCATTCAACTAGAAACAAGGCCATATCTGAAGTATAAATAGGCGAGAATTATAAGGCATTAACATGGGGGAATGTGAACGATGACCAAATCATTTAATTAAGGAAGATTCAGTCACCACATTCAACCTGCCTAGAGAAATTTTCGACGTAACAGAAGTTCTCTGAGCAGATGCAGAGGAATGCCTGATTGCGCGTGTACGTGACATGGCATTGTGTTCATACTGTAGTGTACAGATCATACTTTTCCGTTTCTCAAACAATAAGGACGAACTACTTGTTGCAACCCATACACTTCCTAAATTGAAGACTGTTAAGTGGTGTCTCCGTCCCTTCCGTTCACTTGTGAATCACCGACCGGATCTGACTCTGATATAGAGGAGGAAAGTTGGCTAGCGAGACTACGTACCATTTGATTTTCTTTGTCGTAGATCGTTCAGGAGCCGATGCAAGGTTTCTAAGTTATACGTTGTCTTCTGAGCCATCCGTAAAACGGGTGCGGGTATAGTTAGGACTGCATTCTAGCAATTCATCTTCCTGGACTAGTGAATCAAATTAGGATGATCGAGAGTTTTCGCGAAGAGGTACCTTATCCGAAGTCATTAACCAGTTTGGCAAGGATACGCCCCTTGTGGCTTTTCGGTTGCTAAAACATCCCCTCATAAGGAGTACCGTTTGTAGCCACGCGGCATAGGGAGCAAAGCGAATGAAGGGCATTAGGAAGAACAACTCCCCACTGATGAATCGTCAGATCTCAAGATCGCAAAGCTAAGGTAATGGCCTTCCAAAGACAACCGTTCAGAGGTCCGACCTGTCCGTTACTTTGGGGGTTATAAGCCATGGTGGTGCTACTCGTGGTAATGCTTTTGCTGCGGAGAAAATGTTTCAACCAATCTGACGTAAACAACGAATCACTGACAGAGTGCGTGTATGTCAGAGGGCATGCGAAGATAGAAAACAGAATAATTAGACACATGACTACAGTAACAGTAAATGTATCCGGACAGGTATAAGTGAATGAAAAACGGGAAAACCCATTGATAATTGCAAGAAGAAATTGGTTTCTGGAGCTAGATGAAAGGGATCCTTTGAAACCCGTGCTCACACGTTCAACTGGCTGCGTAGCTTCGATTAAAAGGATGTGCAGGTAATCACAAAAACGTGTTTAAAATTCGAAACAAATAGAACTTTGGGAAGTGACGGATTTTACTTCTGTTGTCAAGATTGTTCGTTTACTACTTCTGACAATACGTGACTTTCTGGTCATGCCAGGATGGCACAGGGATTTATGGGGCTCTTTTCGATCTGGATGGGAGATGGATCTATTGAAGCCACGTGACAAAGTGTCAGCGACGCAATTTTCACATTTAGGGAAATACGCGACTTCGTGATGGGAGTCGGATGATTCAGTTCGCCAGCGTTAGACCTTTTTATTAAACAAAATTACTTTTAGGTTTTTTGTCAAACATGAATGATGCTAATCTCTGGCCAGTCACTAATTTAAAGTGTGTTCCAATTAGCAAGTGTTTCCACTTCGTCAAGGCTTCAACGATCACCTATGTCACTTTTTCGATCGACGAAAAATGCCTTCCTGTCGGGGACAATGTCCTGGAGTAAAGGGCCACTGGTCTGGCATTCTGATTTCGGGAGGTCAAAGTGGCGATGTCTGAATTATCCTTTTCAATTAACAAACTAGTTCCAGGTTTAACGGAGACCGAGAAGGTGTCTTCGAATTCAAGTTCCAGGTTTTAAAATGATGCCAAGAAGTTACTCGGTAGAGGAAATGTCTGGTTTTGTACAAGTGAGCTGATTTTATCCGAGATGTGTGATATCCACTGAGAATAATAAGCAAACATGCCTGTGGCACGTTTCTGGGTTCTCACTTTATGCAGTGGTGGTAGTTCTTCCAGTGGTTTTAACTGCTCTGGGTCTGATCTAATGACATTATTCGACACTTCGAACCCAAGAAGACTGATTAGCCGCGAGCGAACAATGCTTTTTGACTCGTTGAGTGTAATACCGTTTTTCTTAGCGACTTTAGAGAACTCGTCCACATTTTGATCGTGGTCCTGGGCTGTGAATTCACCGATAGTCAGGTTATATTTGTAGACAAACGTTCCAATCCGTCTTTCCTTGGCCAATGTACCAGCAATTTCAGGATGAAAACACACCACTCTTTTTGTCACACGGAATGGGATACGACAAAACTGGTAGAATTTGCCGCATGTTTGGAATGCGGTGTAGCGCTTTTCATTGTCTCTAGTTTTTGATGGTAAGGGCTCTGCAAGTCTAGTGTGCTTTAAACTTCATATCGCAAAATTTTCTCCATTAATTCGTCTATAAGTGGAAGCGGATAAGCATCTAAATGTGTGAAGTGACTCATTGTTTGGCTATAACCAATTACCAGTCTTGTGCTGAGAATTTCATTCTTAACAACAAGAACTTGGGCTCTCCAGTGGGATTTCGACTTCTCAGTAATGCTGGAGGAGAGTAATGTTTCGATTTCAGACTTAATAAACATGATATCTTGCAAGGAATGTCGTCTTGACTTGGTAGGTGAAGATAGGTACTCGAAAAGAGATTGTGGTTCGATTTTGGCCGCCAGTAAACTGCAGAGAGAAAAAAGTGGTTTGGAGCCAGAAAAAGGAATTCCAGCTCCTCACGTAATATGAGAAATTCTTATCCAGCTAAACCATCTTTGTATAGATCAGACAAGACAGTAAGCTTGATACGTGTTTTAGAAACGCATCTGAATTGAACAGATACAACTAAATGTCTCTGAGTGGGATTCTATGGGCTGGTGGATGCCAGGGAGATTCGATGTTATGATGCAACAGTATACCAGTCGTACCTTCCAGCCACACTCTTGGAAATGTAGCTCTCCGAACTCTTTGTGTCAATAAAAGTGTGAAGTGTGATCCCGTCGACAGTGATAAGAGTGATTGCACTGGTGAAGAATGGGGAGCCGCTGCAACAGTGACGGAAGGAATGACGGAGTTCACGGACGATCCGACTTTCCGGGGAAGGGTGCAGGGTTCCTGATATAGGAACTTCGACAACCTAGTTGAAAATGTCCTTTTTTCCGAAACCTTTGCAAGAAACCTCCCTAGCAGGGCACTTAATCATTGGGTGTCGGCTCATACCGCAGAACCAACAAGGGAAGCTGTCAACTGCAGATACGGAATTCTATTTATCGTAAGAATCACCTGAATATCTGAAACAAGCGGACTACTCGAAGACACAGAGCAAGACGTGGGTGGAGCAATATAGTACGACAAGGATTATTTCTGGGCTAGATCGAGTTGTCTAGCTAGATCAGAGACTGTCAAGAGATCAGGTGTTTTTCTCTCTCAAGAATCGTTGCTGGGTCTGATTAGACTTCAAGCCACGAATGAATGAGTCACAAATAAATTAATCGTGGTTTTCGTCAGTGGTCACTGCTTTGAAATCCCAATTGACAGAGAAAGGTTACAGTTGTCGGAGAAATTGGTCGGTTCTCTGTTCCTGTTCTTGTCCGTCGGAAGACAGGAAGTGGCGTGCAAAAATTATATTTCTCGGTTCAAGTTTCTGAAGAGTTGTGACAGCCGAGTTGAAATCCGTGTACTGGGCGGTGTTTTTGAAGATTGAAGGCGCGACACAGTTCGTTAAAGTGGCACGTTTGCCTGCATTCTAGGGCTTCATCGAATCCAAGAAGTAATCGAGTGTTCTCCTCCAATGGATCCAATGGTCGGTAGCGTTCGATGAGTGGCGATTTGTATCTAAACGATATGGCCGTAGGATCCAATCCAGATCTCACAAGTTGATCAAATTGCTAAGATCAATGTCAAACGAGTGATGACAGAAGTCTTGAAATGGAACCCGATGTGAGGCTTCAGTCAACTTGAAAAAGGCCATAGCTTAAATATAAATAGGCAAGAATTATAAGGCATTAACATAAAGGAGTACAAGCAATGACAAAACCATTGAAATAAGGAAGATTCAGTTACTGCTGTATTTAACTAGAGTGGGGTAGGGCTTGGCGTGAAGTCCTGTGGGGAAGGTGACAATATTGGTCAGGTCAAAGAGTGCAAGGACTCTCACATCAGAACTAATAAAGTTATCATAAACAACACAGTGGGAAAGAGTCGAAATAGATCGTTAAATTCGTGGATTCAAGACAGTGGCTTTCATCAGGATCAGAGGGGAAACCACTCGGAGAAACGTAAACGGTAATAGGAAAGATAGACTTAGATGTGAATGTTTCCACTCAAGAACAGAAGCGCTGACGTTAGCTGTACAATACGTAAAGTATTTCCGGAATCTTCACTATCGTAATTTCATAAAAGTGATACCACCAGCATGTCTATGGTACGGAGCAGGATGGTTGACGTGTAAGGCAGCGAAACCATCCGGCATCATAATCTCGTAATAATTATCTGTGCAGAGTCAGGTTTCTTGAAGAAGAATGTCACCTAGGTGATATATCCCAACTGCGAATGAAATTAGTCCATTTCGTCTTTCTTCGAAGCAGTAATCAAACATTGGAGCCTATGATAATTGGCTGGCTGATTTTTGACACAGCTTGCCTCCGTAATCCAACCTACGAACCAACGCTATTCTGACAGCGATGATCATTGGACCTTCCAATGATTATCGTCATCCTATCCCTCAAAAACGATTTGCGTAAATAACTTCTAGTACCTCATATATCTGATGAATACACACGGATGAGGCGTATCCTTAATAGTCCTCTTTCTATAACAACCAGCAGGAGGGAATGGAAATTTAGTGAAGATGGAGTTTTATGTATTAAAATGAGTCCAAAAGTGGAAAGGATAGCATGGTCAAGTACGAAGACACACTAACTTTGACTTACTGAAGGGTACCTATAGCCCTTAGACTGAGAGGTCAACTCATCGGAAGTCTAAATGCATCAAAAACCCAATAAATTAGATGTATTGTTGACTAATGATTACATTATTCCCTTTTGGGACCCCGAAAATTTCAGGGTTGGTCACATACGAGGCCCATTGGTTGACCACGCAAAACCGTCAGTCTAATATTTCCCTGACCAATAGATACGCTAATCGCATTTTTTACCGCTCTACAGAAATCTGTCAGTCAATCAAATCATGGTGTTGCTTATCACGTTGTCCTGATATTGATAAGCTGTTTCTGCTCCCCTATCTCCTCTCTCCTTTGATCTCTCTCTCTCTCTCTCTCTCTCTCTCTCTCTCTCTCTCTCTCTCTCTCTCTCGTGCTCTCTAGGTAATGGAGATCTGTGCTGTTTATCAACTAGAAAATCTGAAATACATTTCATCTGATGCATAATACACTGAGAGCCTAGACAACCGATCTGATCGATCGAGGTGTATCGATTAGTTCCCCCCTATTGTCGCTTATCCATTGATTGGATGATTTGAATCTGAAATGACCATGGAGTGCAAACAAACAGTATTGGTTTCTTCCACAGATATCGTGTATCAGCGTGGCCCAGGATGAGCGAGTAGTTATGTTAGAGATCAGAAGTGTATTGTTCAGCAAAGTCAGTAGGCCTGCAATCACCAAAATCACCTCATCAAAATCTCGTACGAAACTTAAAACTTGCTACTTTAAGTAGCTTCTTGCATTAGTCTGACTGAACGGGCCCTGATGAGTCAAACCGAAGCCTTTCTTCGATTAATGACATTTCATACTGGAAGCGACCAAATAACTGTGAACAAGAATGTTAAGATTGAAAATGATATAGAAACCGAAGTATTCTCTAAGTAATATCCCTCCTGTTATCCACTCGAAATTCAGTATTATATCAGGCAACACTGCTGTATAAACATTCTTGAGTGGACATCGGAACTCCTCGCAATAATATTACTTTCTTCGATCTATATATATATTCAATGAAATATAAGCGAAATTGGTTTTCGAATTACAGCTATACTACGATCAAAAATGTGCAAGGATTTTATGAAGTATACATTTTTTTGTTATCCCTAGACCTATGATTTTTTCGCCTGTGTGAATTTTGACAGATTAACATATGGTTCTGTGGAGAGGGCTTGACTCGACGTTATTTGGAAAGTGATTGCTTAGTTAATCGATCAATGAGAGTTAAACCTTGTTCATTAAATAAATACCTAGATTACGTCGCTTTCATATCGATCACTTTGTTCGGTGTAGATCGATTGGAAGGGCGTTCGTAGGTGCTCTAAATTCAAGAAGAAAAATCTTTGGTGGGAGTTTTATTTGTTACACCTAACGGTTCTTTTACTCGTCATGTCCTAACGCGTCTGACTGATGGTTGTTTATTGTTATAGAACTCTCTCTCTCTCTCGCTATTCGTGTGCGCGTGTGATTCTCACGGATTCACTGGTCTGGGTAATCTGAGACTGGGTACGAGGTGTTCTTTGAGTATTCTGAATAACATCAGGAGAAATTTACCAGCGCACGTTATTGATCTGTCTGGTACAATCACGTGCTTTTCGTGCTAGCTAATATTTTACTTTTCGACCAATTTCCTTTACATTCACTTGACATAAATTTGAAGGTCATCACGTGGTTGAGAGTAAAATCAGGTGGCATCTGAATTACGTGTACCCTA
The DNA here is from genome assembly GCA_948099385.1 of Fasciola hepatica. NCBI lineage: Eukaryota > Metazoa > Platyhelminthes > Trematoda > Plagiorchiida > Fasciolidae > Fasciola > Fasciola hepatica. The sequence goes on from CANUEZ040000168.1 coordinate 8,375,513, forward strand.
CTGTGCTACTTCATGTTTGATATTGTGGTTTGTTATTAGGTCACTTTTACGCAGAATCAACGTTCCACTCTACGCTGAACAATCATAAAAACACTGTAAAACGGTTTCATAAAGTTTGCTAGGAATTTCCTTGTGACTTTAGGAATAAGCTACTGTGGGTACTGAACAAAAAGTCAGGCTCTGCAATCAGTTTGTGATGCCTTTGTCGTTCCGTTCGGAAAGTTGATCGGTACGTGGATGAACAGCTGTCAATTTCTGAAAAAAAAACGACAAATGAGCTTGGTACTGAGGTGTTGACGTCAAGCGGGACGTAGATAGAATTGGTTCAAATAAACAAAGGAATGACGTGGGTGAGTCGCTCATGCACTCAAGTGAGGTTCGAGTAGGACATGGGATTTGATATGTAATGCGTTAAACTTGGTCCCTAACAAACTGGAAGAAGTAAGTTCGGACTGCTTCCATGAATTATACACGCTATTTCCTTTTTCGGGGTGGGGGGGAGGGGTTGTACCGCATTGGTCGGGTTAAACTTAGTGAAACGGCTTTTCGACATCACTTTTCCCACAAAGATTGACGAAAATTGAATTGAGATACAGCATTTAAAACCTCTGGTTCAAATCAGGAGACATCAACAGGAGCCCCGGGTTAGACGCAAGCTTTGGGCAAAAGAAAATCACATTGGTATTGGAAGTTACCAAGATTTAGGGGACGCTATTTTTATTAGATTTCCATCGTCGAATCAATAAACAGCCCACTAAGTAGACAGTGTCGTAATTCCTGATTACAACACGGCAGACGGGAGTCGGATGTAGGTTTTGGGCATACGCAGCCTTAGTCATTATTGATGACACGCTTTATGCTACTCGTGAGTAACAAATATATGTAATCGCAAAGGATAGGTATTGAAACAATCTGTAGAAAGCATTTGAAGTTCAGTATTGAACCATATTGCCACTCAAAAAGATAACTGGAAGCGTGTAAAAATTGTTACTGTGTTACCGGGAAATGTACTGGATAAAAAAAACGTAACAATATACAACTAGTACCCTTTCTTTGTACAACAGAGTCATGTACTGCCCTCACCACAGCGCGGAATCACTCTAAGTGGTCCTTTTCCAGCTTCTGTGCTACTTTTACGTGCACACGATAAAGATACAAAACTCTAATAATGGTATTCATTACGGTGAACATAACTCTAAGCTGATGTTGAACAAAGATCAGTAACCTAAGTGGAGAAACTCGCTCTCTGAGCAGGGTATTCTGGAGAGACCAGAAATCACCACTGCTCCAACAAGGTCGATGGTGGTAACTAGCGGAATGGACTAAATCTAAACATCGTAGAAACAGATGCAGCCAATATAGTAGGCAATAGTCATTTTGCAGTGACCCTATACAAAAACTCATGGCGATAAACAAAACCATTACCGGATATCAATGAGATGAACTGCCTCTAAGGAGCATTGAAGATCTGCAATAATAAACTCCTAAGGTCAGGATGCATGGCATAAAAAAGAATGAAAACCAGTAATTACTCATTATTCATCCACGAAAGTAAATGCGCACTTCAGGAAAAATAACTTTCATGATGCTGGGAGCTATTTCCCTGAAAATCAATACCATATAGTGTACGACACTTCATGCCTTCGATCCTTTTTATTTCTTCTTAAGGAGCAAGGGAGTGCCTTCATTCTGGCTTTTATTCTACTCGAATGGATTTCAGTTGTATTTCCGCGACTGTCCCATGAGGTTAGGAGAGACTGTCAATGAGTCACTCTACAAAGAACATACTACAATGGGAAAGCATAGAGTGATATTCACCGCACTACAGGAACCGTTTACCAAGCTGCGAAATAAAGAAGAACAGTGCGAATAACAGCAAAAAAGTTTGCATTGAAGTGTAACATGATTCAACGTGCAACAACAACGTCTGAATCACTATTGAAAATCATCACGAAAGACTTCGTTTTATATTTGACTGGTTAATTCCAAAAAAGCTTAAAAGGCCAACTCACTGAGGTTGTTTTGAGAAATGCCGTCAACCTCTCCAATAAATCATTGTGTCCAGCACTCTTCAGTCAGAAATCACAATAGCTAAATTTTGGCACAGGTGAAACTGACTCATTCTGAATCAGTTTATCAGAAATAATTAGTTCGTGTTTACACTGAAGAAATGTGAAGATCAGTGGAAATTTCCGCAGTGCTTCCATATGGGACCTCTGGCAGGAAGATTACATCAGAATTACTCAAGAGAGATATGAACAATTTACAAATCAGAATGGGATAAACTTGAATAAGTCAAAAAGATGTTCGTCCTGTGCAATGTAACTAGTGTTCTTTCACAGATCTGAAGAAGGTACTGCGCTCGAGGCTTTGCAGATGAGATTCATTTGGGTAACGATTATCGGCTGGTCTAGACCGCCGTATAAAAGGACTCTGCTATGTGACTTCAGACGACTTTCTCTAGCGCATTCATTAGGTCTTTTATCTTAAACTTTTGTTGGCCTCGGTGAGCTGAATAAACTGATTGATGGATCTTATCAGTCAGATTTATCATATTTGGATGTCACAAATGTCGATAGAATGCCCCGGTAGGAAGTCCCAGGTTGGTCTGAATTGGAGTTGGCAAGTGGATGTGCCCGAACATTCCTCGAGAAAATTCAAGGCTTCAAGCCTACCCGACACTCCTGTTGGGCTGCGTCTATCACGTAACATTGTTGTGAGTTTATCCTTTCGATTGGCTTTTACGTGCGCTTTCCGTGGCCAATGTCCTCAATATGAGTGAGCGGAAAGTACCCTAGAGAATGAGTGTATGACCTCCAATGTAGATATATGATGACAACTAACTGGCTTTGAGATCCATCTGTACATTTCTGGTGGAGATCTAGCCCACGAACTACCCCTTCACCAAAGTTCGTGGTACGGGCATCCGCCCGGAGTACGTATTGCAAAAATAGATCGGCAGCATTATGCGGATGTTGTCGAAACTCACCGGATTGACTTTTTTCTTCGTAGATAATTTGTCTTTCTTGAGCTTGTCACTGCATATCATAAAGCAAAAACGTAATATATTCTATCAGTTCTACTGCGGTTCGTTGGTGATCGAAAATGCATAACACTGGTCACGGTGATAAATTAACCTGAAGTTCAGAAGTCCAAAATCACTTCAAATTTGCATGTGGCTTATTGTTAGACGGATGAAGACAAAGCTTACCAAAGTCGGTTTTCATCATTGATTAATAAGTGCTGATGCTACCAGAAACATTCTCCGTAAGTTGCTTACCATGAGTCGCCCAAACGAAAGTGTAAACAAAAAGAACGCATTTGGAGAATACTCACGGTGAATGGCAGCCTCACCGGAGGAAAACATTTGGTTTATTTTGTTAGGCTTGCAATGCAGCCTTTGAATCACGTGACACTAGCCGCATTGAAAATTGTCACTACCTTATGTTCAACGGGGAGTGAGAGTGCCTGGGAATATTCGCACGCTGGATTAAGGACAAGGATTCCCGACACTGTTTTTTGAGCCTAATGCACATAGCATCGCCCTATTCATTCAGTTAGCTTTATCTTCCACCACTGGAATGTGTATTTGCGGTAGTTTTTCTGTGACTTACCCGATAAGTGGCATTCCTATTGGCATTAATATACAAAGCAAGATATGCCATAGAAGATTCAAACTAATAGTCTCTTTCAATTCTTCTTAGGTCACCCGCATAAAGATTCCGAGAAAATTTAGTTTTAGTGGATCTTTTTATCCTTATGGTGATAGCAATATAAGCGAGCACCCAGGCGTTCTCAGATGATCATAATGCCAACGCTCACATTGAAGCAAGCCGGAATTCCCATATTTTTGAATGTTTGATAGCCATCGTTAAGGAGCAGATTTAAAGCACATAACGAGAAATTTCCAAATTATGAAAGATTTTCTCTTGATCTTCTCATATAGGCACAACCATGAAAACTATGTTGGTCGAAGAAACGGCTTCATTCGAAATACTTAGTTAGCCACCCAATCAAAATAAAACCCAGAATAACCATTGTGATCCTGTTGATCAGTTTAATCATATTTCCATGCTCTTTCGCATCTTATTTACTCTGGCAACCAAGGTCATACTCATTCAAATACTCAAATAAGAGGAAAATTTGAATAAACTTGTATCTCCACTCAGTGGCCTGATTCACCTCAATGAAGTCACGAAGCTCAAACTATATACTGAGTAAATTTTTGTGTGTCTCACAATCGACACTACCTGTATATTGCGAACATGAAATCTGAATAACAACAATTTAGCAGCGTATACTCCATTTCTGCGAACCAGTCTTTGTCTCTTCTCTCATCAGTCTTCATTTAATTATATTACAATCGTGTGCTTCCTCCTCCGAATTACTGTCGGAGTCGTAGAACTGAAGTGTCGGAAAATTGTCTCAATCATGTTATCTATGTTTACCTTTGACCAAAATCTTTTTTAGGACTCTTTGCGACAATCTGAAGTTCCATACGTATTATGCGCACCTGATTGCATGCATCGACACCAGGAACAGTTGGCAACGGTAGGTGCTGCCTACCGATAACGCTGACTCGGTCAATACTGTTTACGGCACAGATGATGTCACAGCAATAAAATCAATTCCACATTGCAAGCAGATGCACAAAAACATAAGCCCCGAGACGGTATAAACACTTCGGCACACGTTTCTATTCTTTCAGGAGAAGTCCAGTCAGCGAAAAAGTAGTACAAAAAGGTTATGCTGATCATCTGATCGTGGTAAGACTCCATTGGCTTTTCCCCCTCATAAGCTGCGACGATCTGATTTTGTTAACTACTGACAATTGTTTCAGTAGCAAAAACCGGAATTCGAGCGACATGGATCGTCACCGGACCTGTTGGAGAAACTGACCTGTGTCCCATGTAAAGCGTTCTAAAGCTGCACGTCACTGACACGTCACAAGCATGCTAGGTGAGGAGCATAGGAACGTGGGCGACGGAAACAAACCACGAACTACAGGAACGGCTCCGTTCGGCATCGAAATTCAGTTCACCTATCATCTAAAGGCTCGGCTATCACAAGGCCCACCGAGCAGACAGGCCTTGATTGGACTACGGCCAACTGCGAAACTCAGTACGGTTGATCATCGATGTGAATCGGCATATTAGGTAGAGGCATGTGTGTGAAGTAAAATTGCTGATTATCGATCTGAGCGATTATCAGAATTGGTTTGTTTCGTTTCGGAGAATTGGTATTACGCGGCGACAGCAGCGAAGATTCTCAATGGGAAATATCTGCAGAGAAAAGTTAACATTTTGTTCACTCTTCTCAATCGCCTAGATGGCCAAAATGTGTTCGCAAATTATGATGAATGGACATAGAGTATTAGCTTTTTACAAAATAATCTTGAGGTAAAATGAGCCAAGTTCACTGGTAGCTGCTAGTGTACTGAAGAAAGCTGTATTCCTTTGCATGGCTTTTGTAAGCTGATGTGCTTAGATAGTGGTCAAAAGATTCTCTGAAAAAATCTGCCACATTCGAATTTCACAGGATATAAAATATGAAATAAAAACTTGAAATTCAGGCACAGGGATTAGTACAAAACTGCTGAAATTCTCTCCTTGTTTACCAATATACAAGTGTAGTACGGAACAGGAGAATCCTTAGATAGCGAGAACACTGATAGACTTAAGCAGACATAACTGATTGTAGAACCTGGGTTTACGTGAGCCTTCTAATGTGGACAGACAAATGCCGCAGCTTCCCAACACAACTGAATGTGAAAAGATTATGCTATGCCGAATGGATCGAATAGTCTAAACCCTGTGCGGAATTACTGAGAATTAAGAACTCCACTCGCCCATTCTTTCGTATGCGCGGAATCACGTAATGTGCAAACACACAGAGAACAAAACGATGTAATTCCAAAAGAATCACTCTCGACTATCACAGGAGCTCAAATGACTTCGCTTTGCCATTCAGAAAAAAATACCCAAAAGATGCATGAGGGAGGTTGCATAGTCTCAAGTGCATCTATGTGGTTTAAATACAAACTGGAAAGCATCATGGGGGACCTTTGTATGCGAATACAGACTCGCGATTTTATACTTCTCATTCAGTTAATACCCTAGATGTTAAGGCTATTCGAGGAAATCGCCTCGTGACGGCTGTTGCTGTTGAGATTCGCTTGGACAACCCTGAACCTAGTCAACCGTAGAGTTTTGCTTCACTTATGATTTATCAGTTCGCCTTCCACTTCGGGGGCACTAAAATCGACGGAAAAAACCAACGACCTTCATGGAGGAATTCAGAACAAATCCCTAAGTGGCTAATAAAATCAATCACATAAAGCACCTCCAGAGGTTATCCTGACCGAAGTTCAGGGTCTTCTATAAGTAAACGTCAGAAGAAAACTAAAATATGTAGACCTAATTTCGTCTTTTGATCTTTTGCTATTTATTCACATTTCATATCTGTTATCATTCAGAGGAGCTAACTGAATCAGAATGCATGGTTCCGCTCTTTGGTTACCATGGAGATAACTGTAATTCTTTATGGTATGAAATTAAAGCTCAATTTCCGTTCGTCGTACTTGGAAAGAGCGTTTGCATAAATTTCACATTGTTTACCTAGGTGAGTGAGAAGAGTAAATGAAATATTCACATCTCACAATATTCCTCTTCTTTTGTACTGACTCATTGGATAGAGGGTACTCAGTACCACAAATATCCGTACAGAAATTTCGTAACTCCATCAATTGTGTGCAGGCTAACAATTAACCAGACGGTAGATGAGTTCTCCGTTACTGAAATGATTAGGCGAGTTCGATCGACCGAACTTCTTTCTATCCTTAGCCGATCCAGTTTCTTCGATTTCTCATACTATTCTGAGTACGTTTGATGTAGCTATCGGCTTTCTCTGCAGATATTTCCCTTTAAAAATCTTTGCAGCTTCCTATGCATTACGCTTATTCTCCATAGACAAGCCAATGCTCAACATCTCTGCAATCGAGACTCACTGATTTCCTCCCTCCCACGAACATGCCTGTAACCAATATCCTTATTGGGATCAATAACCAGCCGCACGGAATTTCTCTGTTCGCCACAGTTTGTGCACTTCTAAGGACGAACACAGAATGCCTCATAAGCTATTTCGTTTCTCTCTCTCTCTCTCTCTCTCTCTCTCTCTCTCTCTCTCCAAAAACCGTCACACAATTACGTCGTTTTCTGGGAATTTTGAACTACTATCGTCGTTTCATTCGATTCTCTCACCTCTGACCGATCTCCTCAAATCCACCTCGAAGGTAGTTGAGTTTACTCCCGAAGCTGAAGCAGCGTCCAATACCGCCAAAAGGGGTCTCTCGGATTCTTCTATGCTATGCCATCTCAGTTCAGACCCAAAAGTCGAGTTGATTCTCACCACAGATGCTTTCACCACGGCTGTCGGTGCAGTTCTGCACCAGAAGATACATGATGAACTTCAACCGTTACCCATTTTCTCCCAGGAATTCCAGCCAACTCAAACACGTTATAGCACCTTCTCTCGAGAACTCCTCGCAATTTACTTGGCCATCCGATGCTTCCGTCACCTCTTGGAAGGACGACAATTTTGTGTGCATTTGGATCACAAACCTTTGACCCACGCGTTCGGTGCCAAGCCCGGTCGATATTCGTCCAGAGAAGTACGATGTTTGGATTTCATTTCCCAATTCACCACGGACATCCGCTACACTGAGGGGTCTTCAAGTGTGGTAGCCGATGCTCTTCCCCAGTGAAGTCCCTCACACATGTCCAATTTCTCCGTGTTTACCTGGTCAGAGATAGCGCAAACTAAAAAAAATGATCAGGAAATAAATCACTGTCGCTCTTCATCCTCCCTAACAATACAGGAATTTCCTCTTTCAAATGAGAATGGATCTACTGTGTGGTCTTTCCATCCGCGAACCCCAACCTTTTTGTTCTTGCCAAATTCCTCCGTGTGATGTTTCACCAACTTCATCCGAAATCTCACCCCGGTTTACGCGCTACCCTGAAGCTCATTGCTGATCGCTACTTGTGGCCCCATATGAACAAGGACATTCGCTTTCGGTCTCAAACCGCCTTTCCCTGCCAACATTCTTAAGTTCATCGTCACGTACTTTCTTGTCCATCCCAATTCCCATGTGTTGATACACGTGCTTCTCACGGACACTTTGACATAGTTAGTCCTTTACCATATACGGATGGATTCCGTTACCTACTCACTTGTGTTGACCCCTTTACTCGTTGATTAATGGCCATCCCTATTGTTGATACATCTAGTGAAACTGTTTCCAAGACATTTTTGTGTCACTGGATTTCTACTTTTGGCGTTCCCAACACAATCACCACTGATAGCGGTGCTGACTTCGAATCCAAGCATTTCCGTGATTTCGCCTCTCTCCTTGGATGTACACACATTCGCAAGACTGCTCATCATCCAGCATCAAATGGACTGGTTGAAACATTGCTTCGCCAGCTAAAAACCTTCTGCTTCAAATCAGATGGTTGCGAACAGTACTGGACACGACAGCCATCTCATTTGTCACATCGTAACTTAATATTTCATCCGGAAATAATTGATTTTCTTTTTCGCCGATCCATGTACCAAAATCTGCCATCGTCGTTTTCGTCCACCGACCCGCAAAATTACTGGGTATTTCCTCTTCAATTCCATGGTTCCAACCTACGGCATGTGCGATTTCCCAATCTTATTGATAATATTGTGCTAATCGGCTATGGGGATGGTGAGTAATAAATTTCGTCGTTTCGTTTTGCGTCGCACAATTTAAGTGAGAAAGAACTGAGCCACACATCACTAAAAATAAAACACTCTCGTTCTGCGTGAATCAATTTTCCGATCGACATCATTATTTCTACAGTTTTGGAAGTTAAAAAATTATTCGAAGGTATAATTTATGAGTTCTTATGGAATATTTCTTTCGCTGATTGCCGTACAGGACACAGATATTGGCATCCACGTCTTCTAAAACTTATTTTCATTTCGTATTTCCTCTACAATTTTATGATTCTACTCCATGAGATATGTGAATTTATATCACTTAGACACCATTACGAGCATCAGCAATCTGGAATGAGAGTGTAGTGATATAGATCGTTCTGAGTAAATGACCGACTTTTGGACATCATTTTGGGTCTGTTTTCTCTACGATCTTCTTTGACGTTTGCCATCGACCTCGCTGTTTTGTTCGGTTGCGTACATTTTACTGGAATGACTTTTCCGAGGTTTCCGTCGACCTCGATTTGAATCACTTTCACTTTCGGTCTTTCGCCGGTCGTACGCGCTCGCAGTTCGCTTTCTCCACTGCCGTTGCGTTCATATCTGCTCGGTGTATCGCTCGTATCGGTACTGTTTCGGTGCAGCGATAAAAAAATACACCTTAGCATCTGTCACCTGACTTACATCTTCTCTATTCGCCCGATAGGGGGAATAACGTTGGAATTACGCAGTGAGACCGAGTAGAAGACACGTTCACTAGCCACGACCGAAAGTATTCTATAAGAGTAATAAATCCGTCATTTCACATTGCAATGCACCGAGAACACGAACCAGAATTGTAGCATTTTACAGTAACTATTATTTTTCCGTTCAATGTGAACTCCTTCTTCCAACCAAACTAATTATCTCTGCCATAGATTTCGACGATAAACCTTGACACCGGGCTATCTTTCACAAGAGCTGACCGAGTTAATTGAACATGGACGTGCCGGAGTATCGATGTCTCCCTTTGGATGAAATACCGCGCCAATGAAACATCACAAAAATAGAATGATGTGATCTATCCTATCCAACTCATTGTAACCATAATGTGCTAAATAACTTCGTTGAATTTGTTAGGTGCATACCTAATGACTATTCTTCAACCTTTTACTTCATTTCAAGACCACTGATGCTACACAAGCCTCATTCCTTCCATCGCTCACTTAGCTTATTGGCATGACATACGAACAATTTTTCTGGACGTATACCAAATACTAGATGTGCCGGTTAGTCGTCCAGACTCCCGAATGAAAACTCTCACCTTCTTCAACCTGCTGTGCTTTCGCCCCTCCCCCCCCCCTTCCACGTACAAGCTATCAACCTCTCGTTTGGATCCTCCGGAACCGCAATCAAATAAGCTGATATCGTAAATATTTGGCTTACTGAATCGACCGAAGAGAAATTCAATAACCTATATGCAAATCCTTAAAACATTGTAAGTTATTCTGATCAGAATGATCTTTTTTCAACCCTTCCAAGTAATCTGAATGTATCTTCATCCCGTCTCACTCAACTTCCCCGAATGATGAGTATACTCCGCGCACCATTCAACTACACAGTGTTCAACCTCCCAAGTGATGCTCTATGCCACTAGAACAGTACCCTTGACCAAGTCGGAAGCGGTAGCCTGTTCAGGTAGGGATCCAATGTCTCCTGGATCACTTGCAGATAGTGACTAGAATTCATCTCGTCAGGCAGGAACACTGGGCCAATTATTTGGGAGTGATGGAGTGCACACCAAAAGTTACATTTATCCTGGCATGATGCCGTGTTTCCATTCCTCTACCCTAAGACGGGTAGTAAGCTGTTCTCAAACCGCCACTACATTAGAAATATTATATAACCCAAGTCGTTTTCACATCCCAGTTTTTGCATCGTCCCTGTCTCCACCGTGCCCTGTTCAACCGCTAACTCTCCTCGCATTAGCGATGCAGTGGAGATAATCCATACTGAACAGACAACAACTTAAGGTTGATTTCACAAGCTGTTGTATAGCTTTGTAGAACTATCCCGTAGAGTTAGAAAACTGTCAGTTGAGAGCCGAAAGAAACGGTAGTTATCACTGTTACTCTACTTTGCTGACACTGACAGGCATGGACCACCTGTTTCCCTCCGTTCAGCATCGACATCCAATCCATCTCTTATGAGGTACCTGTTGGTTCATCTTTATTTGTGTGTCAAGTCACGTTAGTCGCCAGCTTCTGTGCTATTCCGAGCCCAAGGCTTGAGACAACCGAAACACGAGCAACAGGACGGACGATCGATGGCGTGGAGCCATGGCGTGAGGGATGCATCCTGTCTGCGGTCAATCACACCAGTTGAACCTATGCGTTCTGTGCAAATCTGGGTCACATGGCCCAACAACCTGTATACTGTGTGTGTTTTACCAATAAACAGATGATTCGAAGAGAAAAAGATCTTTTCGGCGTCGAGTTAGTGGGGTTGATCGGATCAAGAGTTGTCAAAGTCAGGCGATCAAAAGACCATGGGGCAGACAGGCCTTCAGGGAAAACTGGATGGCCGGGTGAGCGCACCTCCGTGCCCGTACAAGTGGACACAGGCAAGGAACAGAACTGAAATACAGCGTGGCTGGTTACGGATCGTAACTGACGCTCACGTCAACCACGCCGTAGTGTACCCAGGTTGAGCTGCATTCACATTGATGAACGCACCATTGCCAAACCACATATGAGCGACATGCACGTTTAGACATGAAATATTTGTTCTACGTTCAGAATCGGAGGCCTTAACCAGTGAGAATCATGCACAAAATCAGCCGCCCTGAATTCCGCTATTGTTCCTAGAATGTGCACATGCGTGCGCTCACACAGATGCGTTTACTCAGTCACCCAGCTTGCAACGAAGGCCTGTCTGCTCCGTGGTCATTACGATTGCCAGAATCCCAACAACACCGGGATTGCATTTCGATACCGGACTGAGCGGAGCCCGTTTTCCGCGGTTTGTCTCAGTCAACCACTGTCCCGTACGTCGCACATGACATGTTTGTAACGTGTATGCGTGTGGTGTGCAACTTTCGGTCACACAGCGCTATTTTTCTGTTGCAATAACCTGGTTTCGGAGCTAGCGGTGCTTAGGGTTTCCACAGCCTGAGAAAAGCATGCGAGGCGTTTCACCTGCGCCATTCGGATCGACTGAAGCCGTCCCACCAATTGGGGGACGATGTTGTACGCAGACTAGTGCAAACTCGAAGAGTAATGCCTGCGAAACGACCTGGTTGTCCACGATCAGTCCCCCCTAGCGAGTAGTCCGACAGACTAGCAAATTTATTCCGAGAAACCCTGCACATCTGTCGGTGAGACCTCGATAAAACAGGGAGCTTTTCACACTTCTGTCACTAATATCCTAGCACGAGAAGAGTTACGAAAGCAACTCATCACATCCGGTCTACCCGTTTTAGGGTAGAGGAATGGAAACACGGCATCATGCCAGGATAAATGTAACTTTTGGTGTGCACTCCATCACTCCCAAATAATTGGCCCAGTGTTCCTGCCTGACGAGATGAATTCTAGTCACTATCTGCAAGTGATCCAGGAGACATTGGATCCCTACCTGAACAGGCTACCGCTTCCGACTTGGTCAAGGGTACTGTTCTAGTGGCATAGAGCATCACTTGGGAGGTTGAACACTGTGTAGTTGAATGGTGCGCGGAGTATACTCATCATTCGGGGAAGTTGAGTGAGACGGGATGAAGATACATTCAGATTACTTGGAAGGGTTGAAAAAAGATCATTCTGATCAGAATAACTTACAATGTTTTAAGGATTTGCATATAGGTTATTGAATTTCTCTTCGGTCGATTCAGTAAGCCAAATATTTACGATATCAGCTTATTTGATTGCGGTTCCGGAGGATCCAAACGAGAGGTTGATAGCTTGTACGTGGAAGGGGGGGGGGGAGGGGCGAAAGCACAGCAGGTTGAAGAAGGTGAGAGTTTTCATTCGGGAGTCTGGACGACTAACCGGCACATCTAGTATTTGGTATACGTCCAGAAAAATTGTTCGTATGTCATGCCAATAAGCTAAGTGAGCGATGGAAGGAATGAGGCTTGTGTAGCATCAGTGGTCTTGAAATGAAGTAAAAGGTTGAAGAATAGTCATTAGGTATGCACCTAACAAATTCAACGAAGTTATTTAGCACATTATGGTTACAATGAGTTGGATAGGATAGATCACATCATTCTATTTTTGTGATGTTTCATTGGCGCGGTATTTCATCCAAAGGGAGACATCGATACTCCGGCACGTCCATGTTCAATTAACTCGGTCAGCTCTTGTGAAAGATAGCCCGGTGTCAAGGTTTATCGTCGAAATCTATGGCAGAGATAATTAGTTTGGTTGGAAGAAGGAGTTCACATTGAACGGAAAAATAATAGTTACTGTAAAATGCTACAATTCTGGTTCGTGTTCTCGGTGCATTGCAATGTGAAATGATGGATTTATCACTCTCATTCGACATTGCTGATGGTCGTTATGTTATCTGTATTATGTAAATTCACATATCTCATGGAGTAGAATGCTGGAATTGTAGAGGAAATACGCAAAGAAAATAAGCCTAAAAGACGTGGACGGCAATATTTGTGTCCCTCTCAGAAATGAGAGAATGTAGAGCTGAACTGATTGTGTGTGAGTTTTTAAGGTGCTGTTTGACGCTTCAGTTGTTGCCGCCGTTCAATATTTATGCATCACTTGAATTCACGTTTTTTCGTGCTCTTTTCAATTTCTACACTGGTTCCTTGTTGCTGCACCGAATTTCGAATATTGAAGGTCAGCACCAATTTTTTCCAGACACACGTATGTGATCGCGATATACAACAATGCAAGTCCAAGTATAAAAACTATGTCTCCGAAGCAACTTTGTTTGGAATCTTTTTGGAACTTGTTTAACCGGAAATCTGAATATCATCAGTGGGATGTTTTAGGTTCTTTTCGTGCTCTCTGACTCCATTCTATTTATGCTGAGCGTATTTTTGTCATTTATTCATCCACATTCCGCCCACTTCAGTTTGCTAGTGTCATCTCAAATAGTTTTGGCATTGACTTAGTATACAAAGTAGACAGATTAGTACACTGTAAACTATTGAGGAAATACGATAGGCCAATAAAATTGAGAATAATTGGATAGCAGTAGTATTGTCCTGAACAGCAGTCAGCGAAAGTAAAGCCCAGTTAGTTGTGTGTGATTTATTAGGATGCCATTTGACGCATCAGTTGCGGCCTGCGTCCATAGCAGTTCTTAACCAACTAAATAAAATTAGCAAGTAAATTATCAAATGTCGTGTGTCCCGTGGCCGTATGGACATTTCGGCATATTTGTTCATCTAGGAAGACGTTTGTGGCAGAAAAAAAAGTAGTATGCGATAGTATCATTGACTAGGCGATCGCGAGTACACCCTCGCCCCGGGTTTGCTTCCCTATCCACGGAGGTTATCTGATTTCGGGCTACTGACAATTCGTCCAGTAGAAAAATTGGAATTCAATCGATATGGACTGTCATCGTTCCTATTTGACACATTGTACAGTGGCAAAAGGAGTTTGAGAAGGAAGATTTTGGCGATCAGAGTTTAAAATGACACCTTTCAATATCCTCAGAAAAGAGAGAAGACATAAGTCGCGAGATGCAAGCATTTCGATTACTCTTGTCAACTGCGGACGTAAAACGTGTCAGTATATATACACGGTACAGTAGGGGGGTAAGTGCAACAGTAAAGTAGGCACGATCGAAAGCTCTTACAGTACGTACGTTGGGAAGAGTGAAGTGAAGTGAAGTCTTGTCGTTGGGGCTAAACTTCAAAGTGCAGCCCAAGCAAGTAAGCCAGCTACACACACGCGTTCAGTTCGAGAACCTTTATGATCAAGTTAAAGATCTAGCGCCCACGTCATCCGACAAAGCCGGCTGGTTCAAGGCCAAGCTGGTTGATATTTCTGAACAATATCTCTCTGCTCCCATACGTCAGTGGTGTTGTTTATCACAAGAACACCGGGTGGCGGTTAAACAACTAAAACAAATGAATGATTTGTTGTTTCTACGACCGGACAAAGGATCAGGAGTTGTAATTACGGAAAGGAAAGAATACATGGAAAAGATGGAACAGATACTTTCCGATGCGCAGCGCTTCAAACTGGACACTACTCCAGAGAACAATATGCTGACAGAGAAACAAATATCGGGACAACTCCAAATTTTACTCCTACATGGTTTCACATCTGAAACTACACACAAGAAGCTAAAACCACTTGGAACACACGCCCTACTTGAGAGGATCACCCAAAGTACACAAGCCTGGAGTCCCTTTGAGGCCGATATTATGCATGCAAAACTCGACTTATCACAAACTTGCCCGGTGGCTCGTCGAGATTCTTACCCCCGTTCGGAAACACATAACTCCATTTTGTCAACAAGACTCATTTGAACTCGCGAATTTGCTAAACAGTATTGCAGTGAGTTCGGATAAAATGTATTCCGTCGATATTGAGTCACCTTTTACAAAGGTTCCTCTTCGTGAAACAACAGATTATCTATGTGATTTTATTTCTTCGCACAACTTTCACTTGCCTATTCCTGTTGAATACCCTAAAGAACTCATTCTTTTATGCACAGAAAACATTCGATTCAATTTTGAAGGTAAAGCTTACAAACAAACGGATGGTGTGGCCATGAGAAGCCCTCTGGGCCCAACCTTGGCAGATGTATTTTTGGGTATGATTGAAAAACAGCCCTATGATAATATTTCCCAATTTCTATTTTACAGACGATACGTGGATGATATTTTAATTTTTACGACTGAAGAACGTTTTATCCCTTTTGTTAACGTTCTTAACTCTATTCACCCGAACCTCAGTGTATCTCACGAAGAAGAACGTGATAACAGTTTGTCCTTTCTAGATATTCTATTAACCAGGCGTCAGGATGGGACTCTACAGCGCAGAATCCACCGAAAAGCAACGTGGGGTGGACGTTATTTACAATTCTCCAGCTTCACCCCAGTGGCTTACAAACGTGGGTTGGTCAGAACTCTCTTCAACAGAGCCCAGAAAATCTGTACAGAAGATCAAATAAAAAACGAAGAGGAGTTCATAAAAAGAACGCTGCTGGCTAACGGTTATCCAGAGAACTCTATCAGACAAAATCAGAGGCCGAGACTTGTGCGCGCGGAAACAATGGACTTGGAAAAGAAGCAAGTTTTTATCACTGCCTTTTAAAGGAGATCACTTATTCAATCAAACAAATTGTAATCTCAAGTCAGCTCGAAGGCACACATACACAGCGGCGCAGTTGCGTTTGCTGCAGACGACCAAAAGGTTATGTTTTCAAAATCACTCAAACAATCTTGTTGATCCCAATGTCTCACATGTTGTCTATCAGTTCACTTGCAGTTGCGGTGACGTATACATTGGCAGGACGGATCGTTGCTTGACTCAACGAGTGTCAGAACACATACCCAAATGGCGGTCAAACTTGATGACGCAACCTGCTGGGGCAATAAACAACGACGTGAAACCGCCAGCTTCTTCGATTGGAAGACACTTGATTGCATCAGGTCACAAAGTTGACCTGACCCAGTGTTTCAAAGCCTTGTTGCGCAATCCAACACCGAAACTATTAGCGTTCAGTGAAGCTATTCTAATTATGATGCATCAGCCAGCACTCTGTGCACAAAAACGATTGACCTAAAATGTTTGTTTACCCTGGCGTTAACACGACAGACTTCACTCTCCCCAACGTACGTACTGTAAGAGCTTTCGATCGTGCCTACTTTACTGTTGCACTTACCCCCCTACTGTACCATGTATATATACTGACACGTTTTACGTCCGCGGTTGACAAGAATAAACAAAATGCTTGCATCTCGCGACTTATGTCTTCTCTCTGTTCTCATGAATTGGATAAAGGGGACCCAATGTTTCATCTTTCAATATACCCACTAACGCAGTACCTCAACCTAATTCCAAACATTCGGAAGCGCCTTGAATTACATGAAGGCTGAATGTTGTAACTATCACACATGTTGATTTTTTGGAAACTTGGTCACTGAAGTTGTTGTGATCCGTCATTTACAAAAGATTACGATATTTCATATTTTCCGATTGATTTGAAGGGAATCGTCGCTGTGTCCAAATTGTTCTCCGAATGTGAACCACCAGTACCACAAATCGCAAACTCCAGCGATTGGTCAAAAGGATGCTCGGAACATGGGTCAGTCACAGCGATGACCTCGTGGAAGTCAGGGTAGGAGTATGTACATTCTGTAATGTACGTGATAGCATTTGAATATGAACAAGGCGTACACGGTCCAAAAGGTCGATGTCGTGTGTGTTGGTACCAGTTCGTCAGTGAGCCCAAGGGCCTGTCAGTCAGCAGTCAGAGGCACGGTTGGTGGGGTTGAGGAGACACGTGAGCGGTGGTACATCAAACTGGGTGTGTACAAACATGTGGGTAATTTGGGTCTGGACACCTGTCTCAGTGCCTTGGGGCTTGTGGGAAAGGTGATTCACAAAATACATGTCTGCTGTCATCTGACCACATTGACAATCATTCCGGTACAGAATCATAGCTATGAGGACAAATCAGATCATAGAGTTGATTGAGTATTCTACTCAACGGAATGAGAGAGTCTTTATCTGCGAAACTTCACTCTAGCCCTGAGGTCACATGATCAGTTAAGAGTAGGCACATCTCCATCAACATAATGCTGTATCATCTTTCGGTCCAGTCGGAAATACATTCATACTGAATAACGGAGTGACACGGCTATCGGTTTGAAAATTCTTGCGGGGATGATATACGTAATCATTGTGTATTCCTCCTTGGTACTTGTGTTATGACTTTGGTCTGCTTAGTGAGATGGAATTACATTTACCCAATTCATGATGGTGTGAACGTGTGAATTCAAATGATATTACGTTTACGTGAATAATGTTTAAGGTAATATAATTTGTCATCATAAGATTGGACAGCGCACCGGAATATGCTGTCCTATACGTTTGACACTGTCATTTTTCACATTTTCTGCTCTAACTAGCACATGGTGCATAGATTCAATCTGAAATTCGTTATAACGTATATTATAGTGCTTCCGGTTGCTCTGACCAGATACCGTTTCGTTAGAGAATAGAGAAGCGTAAATGTACCTAAAAATGACGAGATCCTATACTTTTTTCGCACAGTATAATATGATTCATCATAACAGCTTCCGCGCTCAATGCGTCATTGAAAATCGTGGAAGCACTCAGTGTACAGCACCTGTTTTACAACAGCGGGCTAAGAAGCATCATCGACGGACATCCCTTGGAGCCACCGCTGGGATTCAAACTCCGGGATGAATGGTTGTGCGACCGAGTAACGTACCACAATCAAGCTATCCGGGCAGACTTGCAACAGTTGATTAAACATCAACACCATATGACAGCAACGACCTTCGGTCACTGACTTTTGCTGACTTTGCTCATGTGCCAGCCGAACCAATCGGTATAGCGTACGTAAGCAGAGACAGACCATTTAAATAACGGATCATGTCTTGCCAACTCGCATTATCTGCTTTTAAAATGGGTACGGCATAGGCGGCTGTTTGTCAAACCTATAAGTCGTTACGATGCCGTTACAATTTATGCGCGAAAACCAAGGGAATAAGCAATAGCCAACAATAATTTTAATCGCTATGTATGTACGTATGTATATGTGTATGTACGTAGGTACGTATGCCTGTTTGTATGTAGTACGTGTGCGTGCGTGCGTGTGTTTGTGATACGGGATGAAAAGAACTCAGTCCTGATGACGTCCCACTGAGAAATGTGGTAGCTATTATGACACAACGGTCAGTGGGTCCGCATTGAAAAGACGAATGTTTGAATGTGGTGTATGTTGGCTTGTGTGCGTGTGTGTGTGTGTGTGTGTGTGTGTGTGTGTGTGTGTGTGTGTGTGTGTGTGTGTTGTCTCGATGGTAGGCTGAGAGATAAAGTGCGTGCACTGAAAGTTTTTGTGCTGAAAGATCAGGTGTTGATCGTTTCGTTCCGATGGACTCGGTGATAACTGGCGTGTGTATTCGGACTTGTTTCGATCGGTTTCGGGGGAGCTAGGAAAGTATCTTAAACGCTTATTTAAATCAACTCGATAACTAGCTTCGACCAAAGGACCGAGAATCGCGCCGGAAATCGTTCCGTATCCATCTTGACTTGGCCGACTCGTATGGTGCCCATTCAAGCGGCGAGAGAACCTCCGTGCCGTGCTACCGACGTATAGCATTTCACAAATTGTGATGATTCAGCAGCTGTCACACGTGGTACGGCCAGGTGCAGCTTCGCAACCACGTACACGGATGAGCCTCAACCAATCTGGATCGCCGCGAACAATTCCGACAAAAGTTTCGTGTGATTGGCCATCTTTGAGTCTACCAATTACATTCTCTAATTAGACTGAATAATACAAACCCACTCTGCAATACAACTAACGTGCTATTTCACGGCCTTGGTCTTCTTGCTACATCCTTTCGCGTAGCTGTGGCCTGGGGGCAATTTCAGTACGAACCAACGATTCAGTTCATTACAATTATTACACAAACCCATCACAGAAAAACACACTCACTCATTCAGTTACTCACCGATTTTCGTCATTACAATTGGAAAGGCATAGTTAAGTATACTCGAAAACAGTCATTCACCCTAACTTATGTTATTCAAACCACTGGGGGCATTTTCCACCAATGAAAGCTTCAGCTATCTGCATACAATAAAAATGAACAGGATACAGAAAGCTGAAGGCTGTACGACAAACTTATTGAAACCAGGAAAAGTTTACAGAAGCAGGAAAAGAGAGCGTCTGATTGGATAAACAAGGAGACTGAGTCAAAATTTTGAACAAGCGCCCTGTATGGCAGGCAATAATCAAGAGGTAAAGGCTCTTAGCTGAGAAAATAAATTGTCGATAGCTTTAGGCCAGAAACAGCTAGGGTACCGAACATTTTTGATCTCTCGATACGGCCGTACGCAACAGCAAAGATTACTGTGATCTGTCTACAAACAAAATCGGATTACACTGAGGAACATAATAAAAGGACTCCAACAGAAATGAGCGGAGAAGATGCCGGTTGGATTGGTTGAAAATCAGTATACTGAAGAGGGAAATCTTCTCAAACGCTAGTAGCTAGTATGTGCATTTCACAGGGGGATCTTGACGTGTATGTACGATGGGATTTCCGGTAGAGAGCAAGTTATTTTCTCCAGAAGATACAAACAGAGCTGGAATCAGATAACGGTTTGCTTGGTTCTTTCTGGTGCCTGATGTCCACCGTACCTGCATAATATTTATCTTATCTGAAACCAATGCTCTTCATGAACGTCTACGGTTCAAATCCACTTTGTTGGTGATTTTCGTTTGTTTAATATGGTTCATCAGAGAGTTCCAACGCTCAACTCACTGCTGAAAACCACGGAAGCACTGTGCAGTTGGTTCATACTTGTTAGAACTCATCAGCAGTACACATACATCGAGTCCTAAGGGGGACTCCAACCCAAAATGAACATTTCTGAGCCGAACACCTAACCGCCAAGCTATCCTACCTGGCTCTTAACAATTTGTTGAATTTATACACTACAAGACAGAGCACCCTACCTTCAGTGGGAGTGAACGGAAACAATCCGTTTCCCACACAGCGATCGACTACTGTGATGGATGACTTCTCTGTAGGGGTCTAAGTACAATGGAGCCATTCCGTGTACCTGAAAGACAACATACCATATCGTACATGGCTTTAGATACGACTTGAACTTAGCAATCTCGTGCAGATCTGAAAGCAAAGATAATTTCGGTTGCGCTGTTAAGCAGCTAACTTAGGTACACAGGCACTCGGTAGTAGGAACTGGTGAAAGAGACTATAAGAATAGCAATCAAACGTGCGTCAGAAATAAAGAAATGAGGACTGGCCATTTTCCGGGGCATTATATAATCAAATAAACTGTGGCTGAACGGTTGTTCTGAATCCTTTCATGTGATATACTGACTTATTATCCAACAGCAATAAGTTGCATGAAATTTAATTATCAGGGATCGCGGTAGTTTGAATCACAACCGTTCTAGTATTTGCTCACGCTGCGTAAACTATACTATCACCAGTATGAATTCGGGTACCGATTTCGTTCCTCATTTTTGTGGTGAACACTTTACACCAGATATTCGACTTGTATTTCAGTCCCAAAACTATTCGAGTGTGGACGACATTCACCTAAGCGTTATTTTCTTAGATTCGGGACACAATTTCACTTGTGGGTTTGGCAGCCCGCCTCATGACAGTATTAGTGTTTCGCAGGCGTGAACCTGAGAAGCGTCACGATTGGCGCTCTAGCCATGCAGGTCTGACATTGGTTCAAACTGAATGGGGTAGGTAGGTGGTGATGGCACGTAATATGGAATAAGTGTGTCATGCCAGACACGTAGATGGCCTTGAGAATTTGAACACGATAGAGTAACGGAATAAGAGTAGGCTTTGCTTTGCGCTGTCTCTGATTGGTCCGAAAGCGCTGTAGGTGTCAACCCACACTAATCTGTGATTGGTGCATTTTTATCCCAGTTAGTCGCGTGCGAACTGTCCTACTGTGATACAAAAGCGAGAACATCACAAGCCCCACCATTTTGTGAACGACTGGCTGATCGCCGTACTGTTTTCACCTGTGTCTTCTACTTAACAATCAACAAATACATTGCTGTGATTTTACCGTCAGCAGAATCCTGTTGGAATAATGGGTGCTAAGCTGTCTCGTATGTTCAGCCGTCAACAAAGTGACGAGGTGCAAGTGAAGCCAACTTCGGAACCGAAATTCAGTTGGTTCTCAAGTCTGCGAAGACGGCGGACAATGGAGTCCATGCCAGCACTCCGTAGTGGATCGTTAAAAAGGTCTACTTTACCATTCAAGCGAAAAACAACCGAAGAAACCCAAGGAACTAACGGCCGTGTGGAAAAATATGCTACATTGAAAGCAGTCACACAATCAGTTGAAGCACCTCAAGTAGCTACCACGAACCTCGGCATGACAAGCTCAGCTCCGAGTCAACAGTTGCCTGCTGCGGCAGCAGCCTCTGTTCCAGTTTTTGATGAAAAGCCTAAGCATGACTCAAGTCCGTTTGAGATGGAAAATAATCTACAAGACTCTTTTGTGATCATCCCACAAAAAATTCAAAAGGGTCTGGAACACGTACCGCCAGAGAACTTGCTAATGAGAAATATAGAAGAAGAACAAGCCAGAAACCTACCAAATTCAATCGATCTCACAAACAAAGAAAACATGCATCAACCAGACAAAAGATCTGTTGCGCAATCCGAGTCGGAATCCGTCTGTCTAGGGCCTGTCGAGGTAGAACAAACTGAAAAAACGGAAACAGAGGGTAAGCAACGAAGTAATCAAATAATTATTCAAATGAGGGAGCGAGATCGATCAGAATCTGTCCACAATGTAGCACGAGACTCATTGCAGTTGAGGAATGAAGACAAAGACAAAGAAAAAGAATATCCGTCGTCAGCAACACCCTGGATGAACGAAACAAACAACGATGACATTCCAGCAATGTACAAAAATATATCAAACTTTCAACATCAATCAGAACCCGAACCGACCAGCCCAAAAGGAACTGACCGAATGGGAGAGAATAAAGCCAAAAACTACGAGGAAATATTAGAAAGAAGCAATGACCTACTTGAATCAAACATATCCACTTCAAAAGCGGAACCGATGCAACGAAACTACACGTGGGAATCTAATACGCAAACAGATGTTCACCCAGAGATGATCGGAAACCACACCGAAAAAATCAATCAAGCATACAGAGGAGAAACATATATGAATCAACTGAAAGAAGAAGGCAACAAAGAAAACCCAGACACAAGTGTTCTCGACAAAGCTGTGCGCGAGAGTGACCAGTTGCAATCACATATACCGGAAGATGATGATGCTTTTCGTGCGACAGCTTCTGGTGAGGTGGAGCACGTGTTGAGTGCTGCGATGTCTAGTGAGGGCGATTTCGATTGGCGTGGTGATCAAATCGGTAGGAGAGACGAAACAGAAGAGTCGGAAGCGAAACGAGAACACGAGGGAGTTGAGGAGCAGTTCACCGGTGTGAGTGCTGTTCGTGAAGGTGGATACGTCGAAGGTCGTGGATTTGATGCCAGTGGTTATGAGGACAGAGATGATTTGGAGAATATTGTTCGCGAGAGTGACCGGTTGCAATCACATATACCGGAAGATGATGATGCTTTTCGTGCGACAGCTTCTGGTGAGGTGGAGCACGTGTTGAGTGCTGCGATGTCTAGTGAGGGCGATTTCGATTGGCGTGGTGATCAAATCGGTAGGAGAGACGAAACAGAAGAGTCGGAAGCGAAACGAGAACACGAGGGAGTTGAGGAGCAGTTCACCGGTGTGAGTGCTGTTCGTGAAGGTAGATACGTCGAAGGTCGTGGATTTGATGCCAGTGGTTATGAAGACAGAGATGATTTGGAGAATATTGTGCGCGAGAGTGACCAGTTGCAATCACATATACCGGAAGATGATGATGCTTTTCGTGCGACAGCTTCTGGTGAGGTGGAGCACGTGTTGAGTGCTGCGATGTCTAATGAGGGCGATTTCGCTTGGCGTGGTGATCAAATCGGTAGGAGAGACGAAACAGAAGAGTCGGAAGCGAAACGAGAACACGAGGGAGTTGAGGAGCAGTTCACCGGTGTGAGTGCTGTTCGTGAAGGTGGATACGTCGAAGGTCGTGGATTTGATGCCAGTGGTTATGAGAACAGAGATGATTTGGAGAATATTGTGCGGGAGAGTGACCAGTTGCAATCACATATACCGGAAGATGATGATGCTTTTCGTGCGACAGCTTCTGGTGAGGTGGAGCACGTGTTGAGTGCTGCGATGTCTAGTGAGGGCGATTTCGATTGGCGTGGTGATCAAATCGGTAGGAGAGACGAAACAGAAGAGTCGGAAGCGAAACGAGAACACGAGGGAGTTGAGGAGCAGTTCACCGGTGTGAGTGCTGTTCGTGAAGGCAGATACGTCGAAGGTCGTGGATTTGATGCCAGTGGTTATGAGGACAGAGATAATTTGGAGAATATTGTGCGCGAGAGTGACCAGTTGCAATCACATATACCGGAAGATGATGATGCTTTTCGTGCGACAGCTTCTGGTGAGGTGGAGCACGTGTTGAGTGCTGCGATGTCTAGTGAGGGCGATTTCGATTGGCATGGTGATCAAATCGGTAGGAGAGACGAAACAGAAGAGTCGGAAGCGAAACGAGAACACGAGGGAGTTGAGGAGCAGTTCACCGGTGTGAGTGCTGTTCGTGAAGGTGGATACGTCGAAGGTCGTGGATTTGATGCCAGTGGTTATGGGGCCAGAGATGATTTGGAGAACATAGTGCGCGAGAAAGACCAGTTGCAATCACATATACCGGAAGATGATGATGCTTTTCGTGCGACAGCTTCTGGTGAGGTGGAGCACGTGTTGAGTGCTGCGATGTCTAGTGAGGGCGATTTCGATTGGCGTGGTGATCAAATCGGTAGGAGAGACGAAACAGAAGAGTCGGAAAAGAAACGAGAACACGAGGGAGTTGAGGAGCAGTTCACCGGTGTGAGTGCTGTTCGTGAAGGTGGACACGTCGAAGGTCGTGGATTTGATGCCAGTGGTTATGAGGACAGAGATGATTTGGAGAATATTGTTCGCGAGAGTGACCGGTTGCAATCACATATACCGGAAGATGATGATGCTTTTCGTGCGACAGCTTCTGGTGAGGTGGAGCACGTGTTGAGTGCTGCGATGTCTAGTGAGGGCGATTTCGATTGGCGTGGTGATCAAATCGGTAGGAGAGACGAAACAGAAGAGTCGGAAGCGAAACGAGAACACGAGGGAGTTGAGGAGCAGTTCACCGGTGTGAGTGCTGTTCGTGAAGGTAGATACGTCGAAGGTCGTGGATTTGATGCCAGTGGTTATGAGGACAGAGATGATTTGGAGAATATTGTGCGCGAGAGTGACCAGTTGCAATCACATATACCGGAAGATGATGATGCTTTTCGTGCGACAGCTTCTGGTGAGGTGGAGCACGTGTTGAGTGCTGCGATGTCTAGTGAGGGCGATTTCGATTGGCATGGTGATCAAATCGGTAGGAGAGACGAAACAGAAGAGTCGGAAGCGAAACGAGAACACGAGGGAGTTGAGGAGCAGTTCACCGGTGTGAGTGCTGTTCGTGAAGGTGGATACGTCGAAGGTCGTGGATTTGATGCCAGTGGTTATGGGGCCAGAGACGATTTGGAGAACATTGTGCGCGAGAGTGACCAGTTGCAATCACATATACCGGAAGATGATGATGCTTTTCGTGCGACAGCTTCTGGTGAGGTGGAGCACGTGTTGAGTGCTGCGATGTCTAGTGAGGGCGATTTCGATTGGCGTGGTGATCAAATCGGTAGGAGAGACGAAACAGAAGAGTCGGAAGCGAAACGAGAACACGAGGGAGTTGAGGAGCAGTTCACCGGTGTGAGTGCTGTTCGTGAAGGTGGACACGTCGAAGGTCGTGGATTTGATGCCAGTGGTTATGAGGACAGAGATGATTTGGAGAATATTGTTCGCGAGAGTGACCGGTTGCAATCACATATACCGGAAGATGATGATGCTTTTCGTGCGACAGCTTCTGGTGAGGTGGAGCACGTGTTGAGTGCTGCGATGTCTAGTGAGGGCGATTTCGATTGGCGTGGTGATCAAATCGGTAGGAGAGACGAAACAGAAGAGTCGGAAGCGAAACGAGAACACGAGGGAGTTGAGGAGCAGTTCACCGGTGTGAGTGCTGTTCGTGAAGGTGGACACGTCGAAGGTCGTGGATTTGATGCCAGTGGTTATGAGGACAGAGATGATTTGGAGAATATTGTTCGCGAGAGTGACCGGTTGCAATCACATATACCGGAAGATGATGATGCTTTTCGTGCGACAGCTTCTGGTGAGGTGGAGCACGTGTTGAGTGCTGCGATGTCTAGTGAGGGCGATTTCGATTGGCGTGGTGATCAAATCGGTAGGAGAGACGAAACAGAAGAGTCGGAAGCGAAACGAGAACACGAGGGAGTTGAGGAGCAGTTCACCGGTGTGAGTGCTGTTCGTGAAGGTGGATACGTCGAAGGTCGTGGATTTGATGCCAGTGGTTATGAGGACAGAGATGATTTGGAGAATATTGTTCGCGAGAGTGACCGGTTGCAATCACATATACCGGAAGATGATGATGCTTTTCGTGCGACAGCTTCTGGTGAGGTGGAGCACGTGTTGAGTGCTGCGATGTCTAGTGAGGGCGATTTCGATTGGCGTGGTGATCAAATCGGTAGGAGAGACGAAACAGAAGAGTCGGAAGCGAAACAAGAACACGAGGGAGTTGAGGAGCAGTTCACCGGTGTGAGTGCTGTTCGTGAAGGTGGATACGTCGAAGGTCGTGGATTTGATGCCAGTGGTTATGGGGCCAGAGATGATTTGGAGAACATTGTGCGCGAGAGTGACCAGTTGCAATCACATATACCGGAAGATGATGATGCTTTTCATGCGACAGCTTCTGGTGAGGTGGAGCACGTGTTGAGTGCTGCGATGTCTAGTGAGGGCGATTTCGATTGGCGTGGTGATCAAATCGGTAGGAGAGACGAAACAGAAGAGTCGGAAGCGAAACGAGAACACGAGGGAGTTGACGAGCAGTTCACCGGTGTGAGTGCTGTTCGTGAAGGTGGATACGTTGAAGGTCGTGGATCTGATGCCAGTGGTTATGAGGAGAGAGATGATTTGGAGCATATTGTTCGCGAGGGTGACCAGTTGCAATCACATATACCGGAAGATGATGATGCTTTTCGTGCGACAGCTTCTGGTGAGGTGGAGCACGTGTTGAGTGCTGCGATGTCTAGTGAGGGCGATTTCGATTGGCGTGGTGATCAAATCGGTAGGAGAGACGAAACAGAAGAGTCGGAAGCGAAACGAGAACACGAGGGAGTTGAGGAGCAGTTCACCGGTGTGAGTGCTGTTCGTGAAGGTGGACACGTCGAAGGTCGTGGATTTGATGCCAGTGGTTATGAGGACAGAGATGATTTGGAGAATATTGTTCGCGAGAGTGACCGGTTGCAATCACATATACCGGAAGATGATGATGCTTTTCGTGCGACAGCTTCTGGTGAGGTGGAGCACGTGTTGAGTGCTGCGATGTCTAGTGAGGGCGATTTCGATTGGCGTGGTGATCAAATCGGTAGGAGAGACGAAACAGAAGAGTCGGAAGCGAAACGAGAACACGAGGGAGTTGAGGAGCAGTTCACCGGTGTGAGTGCTGTTCGTGAAGGTGGACACGTCGAAGGTCGTGGATTTGATGCCAGTGGTTATGAGGACAGAGATGATTTGGAGAATATTGTTCGCGAGAGTGACCGGTTGCAATCACATATACCGGAAGATGATGATGCTTTTCGTGCGACAGCTTCTGGTGAGGTGGAGCACGTGTTGAGTGCTGCGATGTCTAGTGAGGGCGATTTCGATTGGCGTGGTGATCAAATCGGTAGGAGAGACGAAACAGAAGAGTCGGAAGCGAAACGAGAACACGAGGGAGTTGAGGAGCAGTTCACCGGTGTGAGTGCTGTTCGTGAAGGTGGATACGTCGAAGGTCGTGGATTTGATGCCAGTGGTTATGAGGACAGAGATGATTTGGAGAATATTGTTCGCGAGAGTGACCGGTTGCAATCACATATACCGGAAGATGATGATGCTTTTCGTGCGACAGCTTCTGGTGAGGTGGAGCACGTGTTGAGTGCTGCGATGTCTAGTGAGGGCGATTTCGATTGGCGTGGTGATCAAATCGGTAGGAGAGACGAAACAGAAGAGTCGGAAGCGAAACAAGAACACGAGGGAGTTGAGGAGCAGTTCACCGGTGTGAGTGCTGTTCGTGAAGGTGGATACGTCGAAGGTCGTGGATTTGATGCCAGTGGTTATGGGGCCAGAGATGATTTGGAGAACATTGTGCGCGAGAGTGACCAGTTGCAATCACATATACCGGAAGATGATGATGCTTTTCATGCGACAGCTTCTGGTGAGGTGGAGCACGTGTTGAGTGCTGCGATGTCTAGTGAGGGCGATTTCGATTGGCGTGGTGATCAAATCGGTAGGAGAGACGAAACAGAAGAGTCGGAAGCGAAACGAGAACACGAGGGAGTTGACGAGCAGTTCACCGGTGTGAGTGCTGTTCGTGAAGGTGGATACGTTGAAGGTCGTGGATCTGATGCCAGTGGTTATGAGGAGAGAGATGATTTGGAGCATATTGTTCGCGAGGGTGACCAGTTGCAATCACATATACCGGAAGATGATGATGCTTTTCGTGCGACAGCTTCTGGTGAGGTGGAGCACGTGTTGAGTGCTGCGATGTCTAGTGAGGGCGATTTCGATTGGCGTGGTGATCAAATCGGTAGGAGAGACGAAACAGAAGAGTCGGAAGCGAAACGAGAACACGAGGGAGTTGAGGAGCAGTTCACCGGTGTGAGTGCTGTTCGTGAAGGTGGATACGTCGAAGGTCGTGGATTTGATGCCAGTGGTTATGAGGACAGAGATGATTTGGAGAATATTGTTCGCGAGAGTGACCAGTTGCAATCACATATACCGGAAGATGATGATGCTTTTCGTGCGACAGCTTCTGGTGAGGTGGAGCACGTGTTGAGTGCTGCGATGTCTAGTGAGGGCGATTTCGATTGGCGTGGTGATCAAATCGGTAGGAGAGACGAAACAGAAGAGTCGGAAGCGAAACGAGAACACGAGGGAGTTGAGGAGCAGTTCACCGGTGTGAGTGCTGTTCGTGAAGGTGGATACGTCGAAGGTCGTGGATTTGATGCCAGTGGTTATGAGGACAGAGATGATTTGGAGAACATTGTGCGCGAGAGTGACCAGTTGCAATCACATATACCGGAAGATGATGATGCTTTTCGTGCGACAGCTTCTGGTGAGGTGGAGCACGTGTTGAGTGCTGCGATGTCTAGTGAGGGCGATTTCGATTGGCGTGGTGATCAAATCGGTAGGAGAGACGAAACAGAAGAGTCGGAAGCGAAACGAGAACACGAGGGAGTTGAGGAGCAGTTCACCGGTGTGAGTGCTGTTCGTGAAGGTGGATACGTCGAAGGTCGTGGATTTGATGCTAGTGGTTATGAGGACAGAGATAATTTGGAGAATATTGTTCGCGAGAGTGACCAGTTGCAATCACATATACCGGAAGATGATGATGCTTTTCGTGCGACAGCTTCTGGTGAGGTGGAGCACGTGTTGAGTGCTGCGATGTCTAGTGAGGGCGATTTCGATTGGCGTGGTGATCAAATCGGTAGGAGAAACGAAACAGAAGAGTCGGAAGCGAAAAGAGAACACGAGGGAGTTGAGGAGCAGTTCACCGGTGTGAGTGCTGTTCGTGAAGGTGGATACGTCGAAGGTCGTGGATTTGATGCCAGTGGTTATGAGGACAGAGATAATTTGGAGAATATTGTTCGCGAGAGTGACCAGTTGCAATCACATATACCGGAAGATGATGATGCTTTTCGTGCGACAGCTTCTGGTGAGGTGGAGCACGTGTTGAGTGCTGCGATGTCTAGTGAGGGCGATTTCGATTGGCGTGGTGATCAAATCGGTAGGAGAGACGAAACAGAAGAGTCGGAAGCGAAACGAGAACACGAGGGAGTTGAGGAGCAGTTCACCGGTGTGAGTGCTGTTCGTGAAGGTGGATACGTCGAAGGTCGTGGATTTGATGCCAGTGGTTATGAGGACAGAGATAATTTGGAGAATATTGTTCGCGAGAGTGACCGGTTGCAATCACATATACCGGAAGATGATGATGCTTTTCGTGCGACAGCTTCTGGTGAGGTGGAGCACGTGTTGAGTGCTGCGATGTCTAGTGAGGGCGATTTCGATTGGCGTGGTGATCAAATCGGTAGGAGAGACGAAACAGAAGAGTCGGAAGCGAAACGAGAACACGAGGGAGTTGAGGAGCAGTTCACCGGTGTGAGTGCTGTTCGTGAAGGTGGATACGTCGAAGGTCGTGGATTTGATGCCAGTGGTTATGGGGCCAGAGACGATTTGGAGAACATTGTGCGCGAGAGTGACCAGTTGCAATCACATATACCGGAAGATGATGATGCTTTTCGTGCGACAGCTTCTGGTGAGGTGGAGCACGTGTTGAGTGCTGCGATGTCTAGTGAGGGCGATTTCGATTGGCGTGGTGATCAAATCGGTAGGAGAGACGAAACAGAAGAGTCGGAAGCGAAACGAGAACACGAGGGAGTTGAGGAGCAGTTCATCGGTGTGAGTGCTGTTCGTGAAGGTGGATACGTCGAAGGTCGTGGATTTGATGCCAGTGGTTATGGGGCCAGAGATGATTTGGACAACATTGTGCGCGAGAGTGACCAGTTGCAATCACATATACCGGAAGATGATGATGCTTTTCATGCGACAGCTTCTGGTGAGGTGGAGCACGTGTTGAGTGCTGCGATGTCTAGTGAGGGCGATTTCGATTGGCGTGGTGATCAAATCGGTAGGAGAGACGAAACAGAAGAGTCGGAAGCGAAACGAGAACACGAGGGAGTTGAGGAGCAGTTCACCGGTGTGAGTGCTGTTCGTGAAGGTGGATACGTCGAAGGTCGTGGATCTGATGCCAGTGGTTATGAGGACAGAGATGATTTGGAGCATATTGTTCGCGAGAAAGACCAGTTGCAATCACATATACCGGAAGATGATGATGCTTTTCGTGCGACAGCTTCTGGTGAGGTGGAGCACGTGTTGAGTGCTGCGATGTCTAGTGAGGGCGATTTCGATTGGCGTGGTGATCAAATCGGTAGGAGAGACGAAACAGAAGAGTCGGAAGCGAAACGAGAACACGAGGGAGTTGAGGAGCAGTTCACCGGTGTGAGTGCTGTTCGTGAAGGTGGATACGTCGAAGGTCGTGGATTTGATGCCAGTGGTTATGGGGCCAGAGACGATTTGGAGAACATTGTGCGCGAGAGTGACCAGTTGCAATCACATATACCGGAAGATGATGATGCTTTTCGTGCGACAGCTTCTGGTGAGGTGGAGCACGTGTTGAGTGCTGCGATGTCTAGTGAGGGCGATTTCGATTGGCGTGGTGATCAAATCGGTAGGAGAGACGAAACAGAAGAGTCGGAAGCGAAACGAGAACACGAGGGAGTTGAGGAGCAGTTCACCGGTGTGAGTGCTGTTCGTGAATGTGGATGCGTCGAAGGTCGTGGATCTGATGCCAGTGGTTATGAGGAGAGAGATGATTTGGAGCATATTGTTCGCGAGAGTGACCGGTTGCAATCACATATACCGGAAGATGATGATGCTTTTCGTGCGACAGCTTCTGGTGAGGTGGAGCACGTGTTGAGTGCTGCGATGTCTAGTGAGGGCGATTTCGATTGGCGTGGTGATCAAATCGGTAGGAGAGACGAAACAGAAGAGTCGGAAGCGAAACGAGAACACGAGGGAGTTGAGGAGCAGTTCACCGGTGTGAGTGCTGTTCGTGAAGGTGGATACGTCGAAGGTCGTGGATTTGATGCCAGTGGTTATGAGGACAGAGATAATTTGGAGAATATTGTTCGCGAGAGTGACCAGTTGCAATCACATATACCGGAAGATGATGATGCTTTTCGTGCGACAGCTTCTGGTGAGGTGGAGCACGTGTTGAGTGCTGCGATGTCTAGTGAGGGCGATTTCGATTGGCGTGGTGATCAAATCGGTAGGAGAGACGAAACAGAAGAGTCGGAAGCGAAACGAGAACACGAGGGAGTTGAGGAGCAGTTCACCGGTGTGAGTGCTGTTCGTGAAGGTGGATACGTCGAAGGTCGTGGATTTGATGCCAGTGGTTATGAGGACAGAGATGATTTGGAGAATATTGTTCGCGAGAGTGACCGGTTGCAATCACATATACCGGAAGATGATGATGCTTTTCGTGCGACAGCTTCTGGTGAGGTGGAGCACGTGTTGAGTGCTGCGATGTCTAGTGAGGGCGATTTCGATTGGCGTGGTGATCAAATCGGTAGGAGAGACGAAACAGAAGAGTCGGAAGCGAAACGAGAACACGAGGGAGTTGAGGAGCAGTTCATCGGTGTGAGTGCTGTTCGTGAAGGTGGATACGTCGAAGGTCGTGGATTTGATGCCAGTGGTTATGGGGCCAGAGATGATTTGGACAACATTGTGCGCGAGAGTGACCAGTTGCAATCACATATACCGGAAGATGATGATGCTTTTCGTGCGACAGCTTCTGGTGAGGTGGAGCACGTGTTGAGTGCTGCGATGTCTAGTGAGGGCGATTTCGATTGGCGTGGTGATCAAATCGGTAGGAGAGACGAAACAGAAGAGTCGGAAGCGAAACGAGAACACGAGGGAGTTGAGGAGCAGTTCACCGGTGTGAGTGCTGTTCGTGAAGGTGGATACGTCGAAGGTCGTGGATTTGATGCCAGCGGTTATGAGGACAGAGATGATTTGGAGCATATTGTTCGCGAGGGTGACCGGTTGCAATCACATATACCGGAAGATGATGATGCTTTTCGTGCGACAGCTTCTGGTGAGGTGGAGCACGTGTTGAGTGCTGCGATGTCTAGTGAGGGCGATTTCGATTGGCGTGGTGATCAAATCGGTAGGAGAGACGAAACAGAAGAGTCGGAAGCGAAACGAGAACACGAGGGAGTTGAGGAGCAGTTCACCGGTGTGAGTGCTGTTCGTGAAGGTGGATACGTCGAAGGTCGTAGATTTGATGCCAGTGGTTATGAGGACAGAGATGATTTGGAGAATATTGTTCGCGAGAGTGACCAGTTGCAATCACATATACCGGAAGATGATGATGCTTTTCGTGCGACAGCTTCTGGTGAGGTGGAGCACGTGTTGAGTGCTGCGATGTCTAGTGAGGGCGATTTCGATTGGCGTGGTGATCAAATCGGTAGGAGAGACGAAACAGAAGAGTCGGAAGCGAAACGAGAACACGAGGGAGTTGAGGAGCAGTTCACCGGTGTGAGTGCTGTTCGTGAAGGTGGATACGTCGAAGGTCGTGGATTTGATGCCAGTGGTTATGAGGACAGAGATAATTTGGAGAATATTGTTCGCGAGAGTGACCAGTTGCAATCACATATACCGGAAGATGATGATGCTTTTCGTGCGACAGCTTCTGGTGAGGTGGAGCACGTGTTGAGTGCTGCGATGTCTAGTGAGGGCGATTTCGATTGGCGTGGTGATCAAATCGGTAGGAGAGACGAAACAGAAGAGTCGGAAGCGAAACGAGAACACGAGGGAGTTGAGGAGCAGTTAATCGGTGTGAGTGCTGTTCGTGAAGGTGGATACGTCGAAGGTCGTGGATTTGATGCCAGTGGTTATGAGGACAGAGATGATTTGGAGAACATTGTTCGCGAGAGTGACCAGTTGCAATCACATATACCGGAAGATGATGATGCTTTTCGTGCGACAGCTTCTGGTGAGGTGGAGCACGTGTTGAGTGCTGCGATGTCTAGTGAGGGCGATTTCGATTGGCGTGGTGATCAAATCGGTAGGAGAGACGAAACAGAAGAGTCGGAAGCGAAACGAGAACACGAGGGAGTTGAGGAGCAGTTCACCGGTGTGAGTGCTGTTCGTGAAGGTGGATACGTCGAAGGTCGTGGATTTGATGCCAGTGGTTATGAGGACAGAGATGATTTGGAGAATATTGTTCGCGAGAGTGACCAGTTGCAATCACATATACCGGAAGATGATGATGCTTTTCGTGCGACAGCTTCTGGTGAGGTGGAGCACGTGTTGAGTGCTGCGATGTCTAGTGAGGGCGATTTCGATTGGCGTGGTGATCAAATCGGTAGGAGAGACGAAACAGAAGAGTCGGAAGCGAAACGAGAACACGAGGGAGTTGAGGAGCAGTTAATCGGTGTGAGTGCTGTTTGTGATCGTGGTTCCGGCGATATTTTTGAACCGGATTTTCGTTCCTCTGTGCGGGATGATTTTTCTCATGTTCAGTTGCGTGATCGCGATGGTTCGAGCTCCCTGCTGCATGGTCGTTTCTCGTCGGAGAATGCTGCCGTAGATCGTGGTTCTACCGTCAGCTCGACATTCTCTTTTGATATTTTTCGTAATTCACATTTGTCTTCATCTGGAGCTGAATCTCATCCCTTTGCGCTCGGTTCTGCTTATTTGGTTCCACCTGACTCTGATTCAGCATCGGCCATTTCTCCGGATCTTGTTGGTTTGTTGCCTCCCTCCGACGCTTCCGGTGGTGAGGTTGCTCCTGCTGTAAATGGAACGCACAATACCGGAAATCCACTTGATGTTGAATCATCTCATTTATCTACGGTTGTGTCTGCGGACGGTTCCGACGATAACTACCAGAAACTTTCACTCTTTGGACTTGAATCCTCCCCAGGCGTAGTTTTCACCCGCGATAATATCCGTTCATCTGTCACTGGGGAATCGCATGACGTCACATCAAAATCTGACATTTCTGGCAGCTCAAAACCTTTGGGATTCGAAGAAGACGTGATCTGATTGCTTTCTTCTCATCCCTTGCGCTTGATCAGCGTGTTATTTCGTTCGTCGCTACCCCGGGTTTTCTACCAAATCCTCACAACGTCGCGGCTTGTTGTTACAATCCTAACCCCTTTTTGTGTCTCAATCTGCCTAAATTCATCATACGCATCATCTCGCCTCATTCTTCTTGCATGGACTTGCAACGTGACAAGAAACGGCAACAACTACTTTTGGAGGAATCAATACTATTCCGAAAATTACTCTCCGTTCCTCTTCTGACTGTACAACTTCCATGGATGTAAGAAACAGGAACTATACACAACCAGAAACAACAAACCCCGGTTCATACATCTAAACTGAAATTGCTTCACACAAACTCTCGTAGTGTGAATCGCTTCGGGCTCCTCGACTGACTTCCATTTGCACCCCATTTTTTGTGTGTGTGTGCGTGACGCCCATGCTCATCCACGAATGCCATCTTTTCCAGTCGTCCAAAATATGTTCATTGAATTTCATTCTTTGCTAAACCTCTTTTTGGGGTCAG
The DNA here is from genome assembly GCA_948099385.1 of Fasciola hepatica. Taxonomy (NCBI): domain Eukaryota; kingdom Metazoa; phylum Platyhelminthes; class Trematoda; order Plagiorchiida; family Fasciolidae; genus Fasciola; species Fasciola hepatica. The sequence continues at coordinate 8,410,358 of CANUEZ040000168.1, forward strand.
ACAAACGTCGTGGAAGCGTATCAAACTTCTCGTTCCTTTTCCATGTCATTATCACACTGAATCTGACCTCAGGTAGATTTTTAAGCTGTTTGTCATCTTCATTTAGTAATCCTTGCAAAAAAAGCACTACGTCCACTTGCCAGATCGCTCACCCGCGCCGTCACCCGATTGTTCACCGTGTCATGATCTGAACTAATATTGCCCACTATCGCTCTGCTCATCCCCACAGTTGTCCTTGGCCGTTTTTCATTTATTCCCCATTTATTACTCCTAAAACTATTATATGCTATTACCATTATTTCCGTAATTACTGTCACTGGAAAAATATACTCACACAGAATTATATATTTCTTGATTATCTGTGTTAGTGTTTTACATGCAGTTTTGACTAAAGTGTCAATCCAAAAAGAAACACTGTTCAACACTGAATGACGTTTATATTAATGATTAGTGCGTCGTGAACAGAATAGTCGGGAAATCATTATTCAGCTTGGGATGACGGTAAGTATGGAAAATTAGTTGAACGATGTCGGTGTTATTGAAATAATACTATTATGTCCAGTCGTAAATAGTAACGAAAGGTAAACGGTTTGAGTAGTCACATTCACAGGCCGAGTGAAATGTGGCTGTGGAAAATAACTTGTACCGGACAGTGACAAGCGTAAGCAAGTAAGATCCAGAGCACAACAGGACGGACATGATCTGATCTGATCGGATCGATAAGCAAAGTAAGCACGCAGGCGCATTAGAATAAAGCTATTCTGAACCATAGTAACAAGTAGGTACATATGCAAAAAAGGGGTCTCTTGGACGGAAGAAAGTCTAATTGAAAACGAGGAGACAAGAAGTCCCGAGCGAATACAAGTTCGATCACGCTCAAAAATCAGTCCGCAGCCCGTCTGTCAGACGTGCGCTCGTTATAAGTTAGGTTCATGAGGACGTCAAGCATTTAGCGTGATACTGAATTAATTTATGGAGTATAATCTCGCCTAGAGTATCACAGAATCAGAACGAGAATATGAGGCGTTGCGTACTTAGGTTGTCTAAATAGTAGGCACAAGTTTGGGAAATATTATGGTTGCTTAATAGAGTTATTTTATTGACGGACCAATGACGCAAATCACGGTTAATGCTCTCGCCAAAATCTAACGAGAGAAGCAGCACATGCTCGAATTTATCCAAAGATTAATAAGCAATTCGGTAAACCCGCGGCCTAACTGTCACAAGAAGAGTGCTAACATTGAGCTGATTTAAAGGTAGGCTTGCTTGACATGAAGTGGGCGAGAATTCGAATATCCTAGAATTGCTGTACAAATGTGATAACCTGAGCTGCAAACGGAGTAATCCATTAACCTCGACCGTTTTTCAAGCGTACTTCACCACTGCATCTGTACATTTATTAACCAGATAGTTCTGATGAAAACGTCTCTTACAGCACCCCAAATCAAATGAATTCAATGAATTATGGTGTTGACGTGGAATTATTTACCTCGGAAGAATGAAAAGACAATTACGTCGCCGTGCCTCCGAGCATATTCCAAATTGGGCTGAAAATACGATCAATCTGGGAGATTGTGTAAACCACAAGCCGCACTGCATCATTGAAAATAGCACAATAAATAACGGACCACGAGTGTGGTCTCGCAAAGTCAATTCATGAGCTCTAAACGAGCATGAGTCATTGATTGTTGTTTTTCGTATAGATGACAGCAATCAGTAGATGGAAGACCACCGTAAACCATAGAAAAGATTATAGAAGACGTTCGACTGGCGGCTTCGGAACGAGTTTTTCATCGGGTCTCGAATGGAATTACGAACAAAATCCTCTCAGTCGAAAGAATAGAGATAAATGGTGTCCATCGACGGATGCGCTTGTGTATTTTATATATTGGGACACGGAAACTGTACCGATACGAGAAATATACGGGAAGCAAATAGTGGAAAAGTCGAAGTAAAAGCGGATCGCAGGAGTAGAGTCTGTGAAAACCGAAACCGTGTCAAAGGTGAGGTCGACGGAAACGTCGCGAAGGTCAGTTCATTAAGACGTATTCAACGAAAAATAAACGGTGCAATCAAAACCAAGTATCAGAGCAAATCGTAGGGAGAATGAATGCAAGAAGATGTCCCGAAAAGTTTCATTTTCACAGAACAATTTGGGTTACTACCAGATCTTCAGTTCAACTTTACTCCGCCTAAGTGATTGAACTTGAACTGGGTATCGTTAGCTGTTTACTTCTTACTAACTACGGTATTTTCTGCAGTTTAAGTCAAAGGCCGCGGTTCAGGAGCCTTGCACCGAGGTTTAAGAGCCATCCAACATATGTGAGGGGATTCTAAGTACAGTTCAAATAAAACTATTTATCTTTACAAAAGGAGCATAACTTTGAACCTGAAAGGTCTTTAGATGTTTGTATGAACATGAAATTGTCTATCGTAGGAAGCACGTGGAGTTGTTGTGATACCGCGAATGTGTTTATGGCGAATTTCTTGTAATGAAAGAAAACCTTTGCATTCTGGAAGACTGCGCCTCTGACACTCTCCTAAGCTTTTCTTAGCTCTATTCCAATAAAACAGTCAAACGCCTCCTCATTGGGGTTGACAAATGAACTATACAGAGGAAGAGAGCCTAGTGGCCAAACGCGCTTCGGATACCTGCCGATGTGTGGGCGCATTGTTGAAAACAAAAACTTCTTCAGTACTGGGCTGTTCGGTGTTCACCGTAGAGGAGCATGTCTCCAAGACTCTATTGAAAATCTGTTTTTCTATTTTTGTGTGACACTCATAATACGGCATCCTAAGAGTCAAAATGCAAGCAATCATATTCGACGGCAATGTTTTATGCGCGGTTTTTCGTTAACAGACCGTTCGCTTGAACACGAGCACCAGATTTTGTAATTGACTTCGTCAACGTAAAGTCGTAGCACAGAACTTCCCTGCGCCTGTAATGATTCTGCACATTAAGGGGGTTTTGTCTTAAAATCAGCGCTATTGCGCTCAGTGGGTAGGATTGTAGGTTTTTACAGGCTGTAACCACGGTTATCAAGGAGTTGACCAATATAGGTCACTCTGATGGTCAACCCGGAACTTTCAGACTTAATTATTGTTTCAGTCCGAATGAAGGATTCTCTTCCAAAATATTGCTTAGCCTAACGATAATACCATCCGAAAATTTCCTTCTCTTGAGGCCTCTTTATAGTCCTGTTTCTTGACCTCTTTCTGCAATGACTCTGCATGTTTTTGTGTTTATTCCGAAATGTTGAGGCATCAGCTTCAAATCGTCGACTTTTCTGGCTCATTGTACAAACCGCCTGCGATCTCTATTGTGGTCAGTCTTCCTTCTGCGTATAAGATTTTCTATCGCTGGGTTCAAATCGATTACCTCTATTTCCCCAGTCATCTCCTCAGCGGATATCTTCGTTCTACATTGTGCGTATTGCAGTTGCGTATACCCATACTACTAAGTTAGGTTGAAACTGACCGGACTACCTAGAACCGCTCAAAACCAACGGGTGGTTGTCATACTCTCGTGCACCATTCGTTGTGGAGCTTATATCGCATTACCGAAGTAAGCCTTCTGTGCACATCAAGCCCAAGTGATCACATCGTATGTCGATTAGTTACAAACACCCGTTCAGGTTTTCCCCGCATCGAAAAGCGACAATCACTTGCCAAGGCCACTCAATGTTTCCACACACGCGAGCGGGATCTTTGACTTTACAGTCTTATCAGGCCCAATAATCTTGTTCGTACCACTTTCTGAAAATTCAGGTCCCCGATAAAACACTCGATTAGTTGAGTCAAAATACCCGATATTCCACTACTTACATAAAGTGTGGGATAATCAGTCCAAGAGAGGTTGACGCATGGCTTTTAAACTATGACAAAAATCTCTCAAACCGTGGAAAATACCATGGAGAAGAGCTCGTCATTTGTCAGAATACACCGGTTGAAATACCGCGAAACCGTATCGGAAACAAATAGCGCTATTTCAAAACTCTTCATTTTCTTCCCAGAGTTATATCTGAAAAAGGTTCCGAAATTCATTTTCGTCCACTCGTGATAGTTTTGTCAGAATTTCAAACGATATCTGGCAGCTCCAAAACTTGTGCTGACAAGTCTTATAACATTCAGTGAGGCCTAGCTGAAAAGCATTTTACTCGAGAATGGCTATTTACATAATATTTTAATTCCTTTTGTTTAATATGCAGAAAAAGCTGGACGGAGATTGCGGCCGATTTGTTGCAAGATTGATTCGTTCAACACACATTCTTGATTAATTGGACGCTGAATGCCAGTCGCGGTTGCCATTTGACTGTGGCTCTTACATGCTGCTCTCGCCTATACCTATGAACCATTTTTGCTCCAGATCACCTTCTCTTTCGCACGGTTCCTAGGAAACACCTTTCTGTTTATCGTGTATAGTGCCGAGCAATAGATTACCGAACAGGCGGTCCACATGCAGCAGAACCGACCGATGAAAGCGTTTACCAAGGGAATGTCGTGGTAATTAAACCGACCTTACAAATTTATGGCTGCGGATTGGAACAGGTGACCGATGGCAGCGAAATGCAAACCTGGGACCGCAAAGTTAAACTTTATTAAAATGAAAATTTAACCACCTCCGATATATTAGTTGAACTGTTGAGTAGTTATATCATGGATATCCACATGCAAATCTTCCCTACTTTGTCCAAAATGTCTGCAATCTTTTTGATACGACAATGCATCAAATTCTGTTCGGCAGGTTTTACCAAACGGTGAAACTCGTCGACTCCTATACCAAGCCTAATTTCATACACGGGTCATGCTCTCGTACTTAGTCAGTTTTTGTTGTTCGGTTCGTGCACAAGGTGATTTTGCGGAAGATCCTCAGAGCCACTGCTATTTAGGTGTGTAGGCAAGACTATCAAATTCCAAAGCCTCAGGTGTGGGCTCGTGGTCAATGCGATTAAAGTACAAGGTACTGAGGCTCGCATGGTTTCTCGGTTTGAGCCGTTATACTGCCGAGGCTGCTGACGATGTCAGCTGCACGTTCCTTTCTGAACGCAACTTGTTAGTGTTTTTGTACGATCTTTCTTGCTTCGACTGACTGTTCCCGTAACTAACCTGCCCTGTCTTGTCTCCGTTCACTTCGTACTTGTTGTGTCTGTCCATTACCGACCTTGACAATTCTTTGTCTACTATTGTGCACTCTATCGGTCGCGCCTATGAAAATGTCTAACATTCACGCCATGAAATGCCGTTTACCCAATAGACAAAATATTCGATTCAATCGGTATTTCGCCCGAGACTCAAAAAACCTGTAAGAGGACAGAATAAACACATGCTGTTCATCATTCATGGGATAATTCTGCTGCTTAGCCGTTTCCTGAAATGGAGAATTCATGGAACTGCAATTTTGGGGAAAACCTGATGGTATTCACTACGTTTGCGGTGAAAATCACTGACGACACCAGAATCATATTACTGAAGGTATACATAGCCATTGAACGCAGGCTCTTATTGGACTCACTGAACGTACAAGACAGGTTTCTGAGTGACCCCAGTGATATTTCAGAAAAATGCATACTTCTATGAAAACATTCATACGAGGCTCACTACAAACTTCCGAACTGCACCCGACAACTGCAGGTCAATGGACGGTTTAGTATCTAGCACTGTGCTGCGATGTGCTTTCTCCTAACTTTACCGTTTATTTCGAGTAAAACGAATGAAGAATTTCTGCAAATTCAACAACTGATCACTGGTAAAACCAAATCCTATTCGATAGACTTATCTGGTCAAAGGCGTTTACAAAACTCACTTCGAACGGTACGTGTGACACCACCCAAGTGAAAAATCACGGTATCCGGTAACAAATAGTTATCACATACAAAAAAAGCCAAATGGAGAGATGACATTTCACAATCCGTCGGTGGGGTGACAGAACTTGCGTGAGTACACATCGAGTCAACATTATTTCTGTCCCAAACAACGATCGACTTCACGAAGTTGTCAAGAACTTACATCTGCACGCCGAGTCTGCAGTAATATCGGTCAATTTAGCTGATATTTACAAATTCTTATTACAGTTGAAAGAAAGTAGTTGCATTGGTTGACAAACAATGAGAAGTATTGGCTAAGGGTATATGACTATGAGAAGAATTTCTTCGACAAAGTGAACAAATAATGTTGTGGTTCCTAGTTAAAACGAAAGATTTCATTCGTTTGTAATCAGTTTACTACATTCTGAACCGTCAGTTGTTATGTTGAGATAGAGATTTTGAGTAGAACTAACACACGTACTGAGGCGCAGAATGTCTTCCCCCAAACAACGGAATCGACTCAGATGAAAATACCTACATTGTACGTTTTAGACCTTCAATGTCAGTTGCATCATTGACTGCTGCGAAGTTCTATCCTTTTTCTACGACACACATCAGTTTACACCTGCGACTAGTGAGTGTGTTAACTATGATACTTTACCTCAAGGTGAAAGATATACGGAGAACATTTTTGAAAACCAGTTCTCACGAACGAATGTGCCAAGAAGGGAATCTTGTATTCGAGAATGGTGAACCGACTGAATCGTCCCAACTGACAGAGAAACCTGGAATTTCACATGAAAGTAGTTTTTGTCAACAAGGATAAATCGTGGTGGTTCATGAATTATTGCACTGAAAATTCTCACGCTTCACTTGATAGCTTAATGGATTGTTTTTCTTCAAAATGACAGGGTATTTGCCCCATCAAAGCAGCCAAACGCAGATGATTTATCACTGATGAAACACAGAAAGGTTCAGATAAAATTCCCCAAAGTTTTGAGTCGTAAACTAGGGTACATCTCCTTTTTTGAAGCAAGTCCATCTTATTGTATGGATACAGAAAAGAAATATCTAGTAATCTGAAGTTTTCCTTTTTGAAACGAATCAGGAGATCAGTGGGGCATCCATTTTAGTCCTGAAACAACTGTGCGTTTAGTTGCGTGATTAATCAGGTGACCAGAACTGAAAGACTGTTGTACAGTTTAAAGTGCCACATTATATCAACCTAAAGAATATCCTAAGGCCTTTTAACTTCGAGAAAATTACTCCTCCTGTGCGTTATTTAACACAAAAGCTAGTGGATTGTAAAATACTTCTACTAACCAATCTATTCTTGTGAACTCTGCGCTATTTATTTTCAAGTTTATATCAGGCGAAGGTTATCCCAAACTTAGGCTAAGTGTAATGACCTGATGGGCGATACCGGCTTGCTCTTTATTAAATGCTAAAGGTGGCCGTGGCAACGGTCCAACAGAAAGTGGATGTTCATTCTGACCCACATGTGGATATCCATTCCAGGAAAACGACAGAAATATCAAGTAGGCTGTCGTTGGGTAAATACTGGATTTTGAATAATGAGATTCATCAAGCCGTGTGAACGTTCAAATCATCAAAAACCATGGATGCAATGTACAGCTGCTTCTTCCTTGTCAGGAACCGTCAGTAGTGCACATCCAAAGAGCTCCCACGGGGACTCGAACTCGGGGTGAACGATTGTGAGTCGAACATCTGAACCACAAGGTTTCACCGTTCACACAGCATGAAGAACCTCATATTATGCAAAGTCCCACCTCCTACGAGACCTATTCTCATTAAGCTTTAGCCAAAACCCGCAATTCTCTATCCACGACCCACAATCCTGTAACCACGACCCACCACTCTTCAGCCACGACCCATCATTCTTTGGCCTTGATGCACAACCTTTAGTCATGCTACTGCAAGCCAGTCAGGCCAAAAGTATCGGAATATAATGACATCAATAGATATTGGAACAATTTATTCTCTTTTTTTCTACAAAGATTGGTGTTGCAATGCTAACGGAACAAATGAGAAAGTGTGGTGATCATATGCTATGCAGTTGACCGTGGTAATGGTATCAAACGTGGCACTGCAAATTGATTGGAGAAGGTTTAAACGATGTGCCCGTATCGTCAAACCATGTGGCACAGCCCTCATTACTGTTACATTTTAAGTGAACCAGTTCAAATGTATTAAATAATATAAACAAGTTAAAGTTGCAGATATTTTACCTGTTTGAATTCACTGAATGCCTTTCCAGCGGATTGAAAAATGGACCATACCGTGGGAGAAACCGTATTTGGTGAGCAGCATGAGAGAAACGTATTGAAAATATGTCATATTATCTTTGTCTGACATTCATATTTCAAGATACCGGCGACAGACGAACAAGCTAATATGTTCAAGTAAGGTCTTTTACTTGACGGTAGAATTCGGATTGCTTTACTGCCTACTTTTCAGCGTCCATAGCTACGACAACGTCATATGTGGTAGTTGGTCTCATCAATATACAACCTCAAAGTTGTAGTACCTGATCATTGTGTACCAAGGACGACAACGCTGGGCAGGGTACTTGTATTCCAACAGTTAACAAGTCAAGTCAAGAAACACACAATCAATAATATATTCGCCGCCTGTTCTTTTGTCTGTGGCCCTTGCTTGGTTCGTCCGTTCGCCTCACGTCGTTCCCTTGCCCCAACATTCCCCGTTACATCTGCAGCCAATCGGCATATTCTGCTCCTTTAGATTTGACCGCATCTGAGTTTCGTTACACTGGTTGAATAGTCAGGTTCTTAATTGAATAGTGATGCCCATCCAGCAATCGATCACTGGATGACTTGCTGACTGATGTGCTTAGTAAATCCTTCTCCATCCTTTCCTTCAACTGCCTCAACGTGTTTGTGGGATTTTCGTCCACTACTTCACACAAATGCCTGACAAACTCGTCATTGAACTCCGTCTTGTAGGACCGAGGTGTGAATGCCGTTCCCCGATCTGTAGCTGCAACAGCACGGTATGTTTTGATCTTGATGGCAGTGCCCCTTAAATCATCCCCTTTCGTGCGCATTCGATTAGCCTGCGTCGATCTTCAGCTCTGGTGAAACGGTACGATCGGTTCTTCTCATCCATAATAACGCTCTCCATATTGTCAAGAGGTGATGCATACGGTGCCAGGTAAAGTATGGCGAATACTATAACAAACGGCCGCGGTGTGATTATATCGCCTGACTGCCTCCGAACGAGATATCAACCAATCTAAAACGAGTCTTCCCATACAAGGGTAAAAGTCACAAACAAGCCGTCCTGTAAGTAAAATCTGTAATGTAACAAACGGTACTCTCTTTTGCAATTCAAGTCATAGACAAACATCAAAACTGGATATGACTAAGCAAAATAAACGTTTGGTTCGTTAAGCCTTTAGATAAGTGGATACAATAAAATTCCGAGAGCAATATACAGTTATCGTAAGTGCACCCCCATTAATGTCATCAATCTATTTATGCTGCAACGTTTGACACCATTACTATCACTGAAATTGCAAAGGCAATAAGGGTTGTGCCACATGGTTTGACGATACGGGCACATCGTTTAAACCTTCTCCAATCAATTTGCAGTGCCACGTTTGATACCATTACCACGGTCAACTGCATAGCATATGATCACCACACTTTCTCATTTGTTCCGTTAGCATTGCAACACCAATCTTTGTAGAAAAAAAGAGAATAAATTGTTCCAATATCTATTGATGTCATTATATTCCGATACTTTTGGCCTGACTGGCTTGCAGTAGCATGACTAAAGGTTGTGCATCAAGGCCAAAGAATGATGGGTCGTGGCTGAAGAGTGGTGGGTCGTGGTTACAGGATTGTGGGTCGTGGATAGAGAATTGCGGGTTTTGGCTAAAGCTTGATGAGAAAAGGTGTAGTCATGTAGTAGCTAAGCTCTGTAGGCTGTTTAACGGAAGGCGTTCGTTGTACTTAGGCCCTACAGGAAAGCCGTCCAGCATAGGAGTAGCTCGTTGTTCGGGAAATGCTCTGCTGACATTCAAAGCCAGTGTTGCGGATTAGTTCAATAGGCCTTTAGGAGCCATTCCGGATAGTCTTGCGCTTGACTCACAATAATCCACCTTGGGTTCGACTCCTCCGTCGGACTCGATGAATGTGCACTGCTGGCGATACCTAAGAAACATGACGAAACAGCTGTACAGTGCTTTCACAGTTTTGAATGGTGAGTTGAACGTTCACTCTGCATGATTAGTCTCATACTGAGTATGGTAAGGATGAAGCTTCTTCAAGACAATCCATCGTTCTCAGTAAAATCCCAACACGTCCTCTAGTTGTGTTTAAGTTCAGCATGCATATGTGTTGGTCATCTTACTCGTTCTATTCATTGTAAGTGAACTGTACCAGATTACAGCCCAGTAATTTTGCGATTCGTGGAAAAAGAACCGCGGATTCGTCAATCACAGGACTCCAAGTCGATAATCCAGATGCACAGCAGCAAAACAAACAAGCATAGATGATGACATACCTGAAACTGCAAGCTATTCGGCCAGAACACTCAGTCCACCGATTGGCAGCTGTGGCCTCCTTTGAATCGTGAGGAGCGCGCATGGACAACCGCGAAACGGGTCGTGTGCTTCCGAGAAATTTTCTTCTGTCATCCAGACACAATACCATACTACTTTTATAGTAAGTAATAGACTATTGTTAAGACTATCACAGAAACAATGTTGGTGGAATACTCTGCTGTCCGCATACAATGGCTGTAAAAGATAAATGCATTTATTTGACATACTCTTCAACTTCTCTGCAGTTCTCACAGAAAGTCCTGTCACCTTTCTGGTAAAACGGTGCAGTCGCCAATCCATACAATTACCTGGGAGTCTGCTCTCTATCCCAGATAACCCGGAGAGGTTTTGATAGATCCGCTACCATCCTCGAAAGGGAGTGGAGACAACCTTTACCTTTCTGATGCTTTGGATCTTTTCAGGTAACTTACCTCCTTGATTATCTCCATTTCCAATGGACTGATGATAGATACCTGCATCCTTACTCTCGCGGCCATTACCGTCGACTCCACTTTGGTAGTGGACCAACTGACTTCCTCCATAAAGTGCCTCGCCCATCGGCCCCGACTACGTCCGTGAGATTGTATTGGTGGACCGTCGGATTACTTGATCATATCCCAGATCACAACGGATTCGCAAGGTAGACAAGATTGAAAACCAATTACAACAGCCGACCCAGACTGAATGGAAGCTCTCATCCCCAAGTCTTTCATGAAGTACATAACAAACCTGACGCCATCAGAAAGACAACTGCGTCGGCAGCGAAAGTGTTAGGCACATTTTGTCTTCCCCGTAAAGTTAACGATACTAACTGTTTGCCCAAGTGATGACTTGGATCAGCAGCTGCTCGAACATGTCATGCAGCCTATTTCAAGATTTTTCATTAAGTATACTCCTCACACACTGGGTCAAACAACTTCTTCCTCTGTACACCAAATCTAATCTGCTTTACGAATTTCCGTGTAGGTTTGGTACTACCAACTTGGGTCGAACAAAGCGCCAATTAAGTAACCTAGTAATTGGAAATTTCCCATCTTGTTTCTGACTTTTCATAATTGCAATCAGGGTCAGCTCAAGCGCATGATGACCGTCGCTCGGAGTTCCCAGATGACGCAACAATCAGGTGACCGCAAAACTGCGTGTCGGGCCAGGTACGCGGACAAAAATGTCAGACCACCTAGATTTTCCGTGACCATTGTCATCGACGAATAAGTTTATTATTTCGGCAGAAAGAACCAACTGTCAACTTGTCTTCATCGTGGTGATGTAATTCAACCATGTACTCGTTCCTTATAATTTTCAGACATTATTGTTCTACAGTATGCTCCACGTTCAGATGCAAAGAAATGATCCCGGATACAAAAAGTAACCTTTTGCAAATCTGACTTTTCTCAAAACTAATCGTGCTCGTTATCCTCGGAAATGTTTTCTGTCGTAAATGACGGCGTATAAACGTATGGTCAAAACAACGTACAACAAAATTATTCAATAATCTATTACAAACGATGAGGGGAATATTCGAAAGTATATTTATCATTTTCCCACCGCACAATCTGGGACTGATTTATTAACATTTAAATCATAGTTTCAAGTGAATAAGAGAGCTTACACGTCCATAGTGCGTTGTCATTCACAGAATAACGAAGTGCAACTTATTATTGTAGGCTTTCGTCAAGCTTGTAAACGTTTATCATATCATTCATCATCGAAATACTGTGAAGTTTTTAAAGTTTATTCACGAGGGTGAAACGTTATTCTTGGAACCACTAGAAATAGGAAACATTCATGACCTGCTCGCTCCGGCCTTGTTCGGATTGATTTGAAACCAAAACAAGGAAAACATTTGTAAACGGGGGCGAAAAATGTGTAAGTTTCCTGGATTATTTTAGTCTCAAATGAGTACAAACATATTGTTGAACAAGAGAGCATAAGAAAGCATGAACAACGTTTATAATGCACACTTATTTAGGGAGGAATTTCGCCTGCTGACGACCGTGGTATTAACGGTACATGCATCGGGATATGCAAATGTTTAACTGTTACAAAAATGGGTAAGTCACTTGTGATCTTGTGCCAGACGAAACCGGGTCACACTGTTATTTTGGCTCTCATATGCATGCTGAGTGCAGCTATTAAGTCAAGTAAGCGTCCAAAGTCCATACTTTTGGTCGATAACGGGGTAGACCGAATGAATCATTCACAGTTAAAAAGTGATAAGCTCTAATTGGATTGAAAATGTGTTCCTATTAAAATACAGGTTAACAATCACTTGAAAAAGAGCGGGCAGATATTAAAAAATTATGCTGTTACAGTTTTGTTATTAAAAGCTACACGGTCTTTCACCTACCATCCCACAGATTTTGATGGACATCGTTTGATCGAGAGAGTTTGACTTGATTTCTTTATGAATGTACCAGTTTCATTTCACGTGGTCAACAAGGGTCGGCAGTTCACAGGATTTCTTTACAAATAACGCGCTCTAACTCATTCCCAATGAATGTTTATTTGGTGACAAATTAATTGTCTTTTCACTTGGTAAATACGTGGAGAAATCCTAGAATTCTAGAACTCCGAAACTGAAAAAGGACACGGGACGCTTTGACCTGGTCAACTCTGCTAACCGTGTGAAGCAGGCTTCGTCTGGCAGAACTCCTGGGCAGTCTGCCACCCCGGGCAGCATTGTTTTCGCCTACACAGTTAGATCAAAATGTTCAAGTTAAGACAGCTTATGAGTATCACTCAAATCCTCGCCGATATCTGCTCACACAACGGTGTTGCAATCCGAAGCTGAAAGCTGCAGGATATTAACCGTATATCATCTTGTACAGTCCTTCTTCATCAAGAGGCTTTTTATTAGCTCTGACAGATTATTCTATAAAAGCTGGAAGTGGTTTTTGCTTCTAATTATGTAACACCGGGAATGTGTTTGTTGCACTGTCAAGTATGTAGAACAGACAACACTACCATCTTTTATTCGCTTGCGTGAAAACCTACCGAAGAACTTCGTCCTGTAGTGGTCAGTGTTGCACGAGTTGCACCACGCATCACTTGTTTCACTCGTTAATCCCTGACCTGCCCCGGTCAAAGCGTTTCTCGTTGTCATACTATTTCAGGATCTAAAATGGTAGCCACCATTGTCTATTTCTGAGACATTATTTCCGGTCACTTCTAGGTCAACATGAAACAGCGTTGAGTCTTAAAAATATATTTCGTTTGGTTGACTGTCCTTTTAGACTCCACGTTTCACGCGTAAACCTCAGGTCAGCCGACCAATCTGCATCCTTAGTGCCGAATAAACTCACGACATTTCAACACTCGTTTATCATCATCTTTCTTCCCTTTTGACACTTGTTTGTGAGCATGACAAACAGATACGACTAAAACTGTCCACATTGTGCATCACGCGACTGTCTGGCGACCTTTGAATTCGAACAATCACTCTACTCTGATTTTCTCCTGATTTTGTTCTTTAGCGCCCAGTTGACTATGTATACTCCAACCGACTGTTTACCTTAGTTACCGAGTGGACAGACTCCTCTACCCGCGGTGTTCGCGTTGTTGCTTCCGCACCTTGTTCAAACCAGGGTCCACCAGTTTCTTTGGTTCAGTTGGATTTATACCGTTTGTCGTTGTTGTTCTACTTTCTTGTTCGATTTGTGACTTTGAACTATACGTGAACTCCATCGAGCGATTGTTTTTAATAACTCATCAATCATCCACATAATAGCATAGCAATCAAAACTTCGATTTGATACAAATAAAGATATACGTGACTATACATTGTTATTTTATCTGGTCATTTAAATGACAAGCACGCCAACAGTACTCACAGTACTGACGACGCTTCTGTTATGCAATACACACTGCCAAAATTTCACAGAGTTGCACTCCATGGTCAGCACCACAAAGGCACAATAAATTAATTGTCCCAACCATCACTTCTGCAATAAATCCCTGGAAACTGAACCTCGCCTTGTCTAGCTTAATGAACAATGTGCTGCGCTCTCTTTCCCAGTCCATCCGCCAATATGAAAGCCAATAATCTGTCAAGAGAATCACTCTATTGAAAGGATCCACGTTTTGGATCAAAACACGTACTGTAGGTGAACATATGTTTTCGAGCCACTGTAATCACGTTTGTATAAACAGCCTTCGTTGACCTCCTCAACAATTATCTATCTGTTCAAATGCATCGGTGGTGCCACTTATCCTGGTCCAACGACTGGACATTTATCGAAACTCGTCAAACGGCGCCAGCCGCACTGGCTTCCCCATTGGGTGAACGGTACGGTTTCCAGCTCGATTACCCGTCGTTTACTGCAGAAACTTGGCATTCGATTGGAGCAGAAAACGTAGTCCGTGTTGTGTACAGAGTACCAGTTAATGAATCTAAACCGATCAGATGCAGAACACCTGCGATGAGCGAAGTGATTAGTGCGCGGGTCCTTAAGCCTGAACTATGCTCGCAAACGAAGCCAGTGTATGTCCTTGAATATCTCAGATCAAAGACCGATGACGTCACCTAAGATGGCATTGCCCATCCAGGTCACTAACTGTTCACACAATGACACTCACCACTTTTCCCTTTTATTGACTAATCGATTGACCGACTAACTGATAGAATGATGTACCGACCAATGGACCTACTCTGATTGTTTATTTACTCTCCTCCTTTTCTCATGACAAATAAATGTGATTGCAGTGGCTCGAAACCGGATAATCGAAAATACGTGTTCGGCTACACGGCGTGTTTTGATCAAAATCAACCCTGATGACAAAGTCGTTCACCTTCACCGACTGGCGATGGCCAAACGGTTATCACAGTGGGCTTTCAGCTCTTCTGATCCTTGTCCAAATCCCGCTTTAGCCGCCGGTCACTCTCAAAATGATAGCCTCAAGTTGGCCGCAATCCCCTTTCTGAAGTTTTGTACTGCTCTTATTATGTAATGAAAGGAAGTAAATACAAAGACAAGGTAATGTCATATAAGAGATGTACACCTGCTATGTCACCAATGTTTCTTTTGTATGGGATTTCTAGGGAGGTCAGATTTCGTGGAGAAACCACGAGAATGGGTTTCCAGACGCCGCTGATTTACAGTGCGATGCAAGAAACTGGAATATGGTTGAATTTCGATTCGATGATTGCGCTGCCGTTGCATATTATTTCGTATTTTTTAAAACTAATATTGACTTTGTGTTTTTCCTTTAACCAATAAGCACACTCATTATTCTAAAAAAAATACGGATCTCAGAGCTCTGACGCAGAAAAATGCGGTGATCTCAGCACAGATCATGTGGTTTTTTCAGGTCAGGAAAAGTCGTTCACATTCTCCATTGATTCAAGTCACACGTCAGGCGTAGCTTTAACACACGTCACGTGTTGAACTTGTTCATCAAATGTATTGCTTGTTGTTGTTGTTGCGGGCAATTCTGGGTAAGTAAAAAGGGTTTCCGATAAACTATAATCAAGGATCTCTATGACAAAGCTCATTGTATATGTCTCTCTATTGTCTGTTTTGGGGTGCGCTTCCTGCGCGTCCTGAAAATTTCCGCAAAAGTGACACATCGATCAGAAAAAAATCTGGTGCCCAAATGTGTAGAGGCTAAAGTTAGGAGCTTCCGACCTTTGTACATTCCGAAGTCCGCTCAGGGTCCCACGGACGGTTACTTCAAATGGTTAGGTTCATCTAGGAAGATAAATCTCAACCGAATCCACGGACCAATGGTTTCGTGCTCAGTAAAACAGAGCGGTATTTAATTATTGATACATCCAATCAACGGGGAACGGAGGAAGTGCGTCGTGCTCCACGTTTCTTGTTGTCTTATAACTTATACCCACTTGGCATGCCTATCCCGAGAGACTGGACTACATCTTGCCCGGTATTGCGTGCACTAGTTTATCGGTCAACTCATTCTCTTTGACTCCTCTGTATATTGGCCGAGTCACTCTCAGTTAAAGGTTCTCCTGTGGGTTGAGATTGGGGCTGCAAGCTCAACATGCCATGGCCGTGATCCCACCGAAGATTACAAAACTCCAGAAAAAGTGCTGGACTCTCTAACTTACTCTCACACCGAGACAATCGCAGATTACTTCATCTAGTTTTCAACACCATTTGTCTTACATCATTACTGATAGATGTATTTGGGGTAAACCTTACGACTGGAACCGTACAAAGTAGTCCCACATACGTACAGTGCATTGAATACAATAAAATGAAAAGCAAGTCACTTTTTACTCCAAAGCATATAAAAAACAGTTCACCTTGAACAGGAGCCCAGGTGACGTGGACAAATCTATGAAGTCGTGTTCAGCTGATATCTAATACGAAACTTCGATGCGCACGTACATCTATGCACCGAACCGTTATTGTTCTCGACATGATGATTGAAATCCATCATCAGGATGCCAGATTTCCACACAGTAAAGCAACAATTCACAACAATCAATGAACCAAAAGTTAGCAAATGCTCCATGCTATCATGGCCTTGGCATGATCAGCCTACGGCCCGGTCTTAATCCACTAAGAAATATTTGACTAATCTTTTCTCGGCAAATATGCACAGCAGTCAAAGTGTTTGTGTCGGCAGCTGAACCCGCGATAGCATTGAAACGGTCAAGGTGTGGTCCAGTGGCTCGTGAAAAAGATGCCAATTTTTGGAAACAGAATAACCATGACACAATTTACTTTGACTGGGTGTCAACAATTTTTATCACTGTAAGTTCTCGTATTTTTCCTGATATTTTTGCTAAAATACAAAATGTTTGAGTGGAACTGGGTGTTCTGGTTTGGAGTGGAGGAAATCGAGTAGGAGGAGTTTGGGAATGTTTGCCACCGGATTATACGGGATAAATTGGATTTGTGAGACCAAACTCATGGTGGTTAGTGAAATAATGCACGTGATTCAGACAATTCTGGTATGTAGATGCTTTGAATGCAAAGCGGTAAACACTCTGTCCCAATCGTACTCACTTTCAGTGACGGTAGACATTGGAAAGAGGGTATAATGTTTTCTAATATTGAATATTGAGTGCATGAATTAGGCCTCCATATATCGACCGAAGTTGTCAGTTCTCTGTTCCATCACAGACCGTAGATCATTTGAAAAATAAATCACATTTTTAGGAGACTTCGAACTAATAAACGAAGGTATTCGGACGAGATTAATCAGTACAGTCTGATTTCAAACGACCAACTTGGATGAGGAAGCCATTTGTTACAGACAAGCAGAAATGAAATAACCCGGAGAAATTTATGCGTTTGTTTCGAGGTTGTCTGAGTTATCAATGTGGTAATTCGATACATGTAGAACAGGAATTTCGCTACCTAGTACTGACGATATGGGCTTACGCTAAATCCGATAAAATTTCTTGGTTTAATTGAATTGTCAGAAACGTATGAAAGATTTTGAGGAAATGTTTCGATTTGTAACGAAAATTTGCAGTCGTCGTCGTGATCAGAGTAACTGGTTGACAAATAAGACTATCGGTAGGGTTTAGAAATAAGACTGCCGTAAATAAATGTCAAATTGCTCTAAACGCCTGTTGTGAAGTGAGGTCCGAGAACAAAGTTTTTTTTTCAAACTTGGTGAGTAATCCACATGTTACCAGTAGTCTACCAAGCAAATGTTTCATATCATCATTATAGAAAAAATGGGGGTCCTTTGGCCTCAAAAGGCTACTCTGCGGGTCAAGACAGCGAATAAGCAACATAATGTATTCGCTTTTATGCCGACGGAAATGAGAGGTAGAAGAGCTGTGAACCGTGGCCAAGAAGCTCAGTCATCCAAAAACAACTGCGTATTATCTTCGGTTTCCGTCTATTGTTGGATAATGAATTCTTGCAGATCCCCAGCTCATGTCATATTGCTGAGTACCGTTGAGTAGATTTATAGTTTTGGTTTCAGTGTAGAAAATCACTTTGTTCATCGCTTTCTTTTGCCCGTTAGAAACAACAAAGTTAACTATCAGCCCAGAAGCACTTTTTAAGCGTTAATTAAGAATTGAGTGTATTCTACTCTACTCCATCAAAAGTGAAATACTTAACCGGAACAGGAGGTTTTCAACGCAAAAAAGCCGCTGATCCAAAGTGGGAAATGTAATAGCCACGGAACTTGTGAGGACTAAATTTGATGGGGACACGAGACAGACTTCGTAATGGGTCCATGATTGTGCTCATCTATGGGGAAGTTATACGTCCTCTTATGAAACCTTAGACAAATAAGTTCGAATAATATTGCACTCAAACGTCTCCGTGAGATCGTTGCTCAACTGCAATCTGTTATTCGTAAACAGTGCTGACTCAGAAGCGAAACTGATCATCGGCAGGCTTGAGAACAGACAAGTGTGATTTGCAACGTCGTTATACTTAAATAGCGGAACATAAGTTCTGGCACGGGATAGTCCTTCACTCGAGCTCACCACGAGACATTTTTTACAGCACTACCTGGCCAGTTTTATTTTTCGTACAATTTTGATAATCATATGAACGCAAAGGCCACCTTATCATTAATGTGAGAGTGGTGGTATCTAATATCGTGTGCGTGAAAATGTGCTACGCCAAGAGGGGCAAATACACAGTATTAGATGCAAACCGAGCTATATAGTGAGCTTTCGTAACCGAGCAATAAAGTTCCAGGAGCGATGTACAGTTTCAGGACTGTGAAGTAGAACACATTTGGTCTAACATGGCCTTGAGTTGATCGAGTGAACTTCATTTCAGGTGGGTAAGAGCATTTATCTGGGAAGTGGCTTTTCCCTCCGGAGCAGAGCATTGGAAGAAGTTTGTTTCACTTCTCTAACAGGTGGGCCGGGTATTTGTTGATCTTTGTCTACTGATTGTCTACGAAACTGTCGTGCGTTGATCAAAGTTGCAGTATATACTGGAGCAATGATACCAAAATTTTGTGCACAACTTAGAAACCAATTGGTTCTGGTCAGAAGTTTGTTCATTTTTGCACACTTATAAATATTCCATCCGAATACTAAATTTTATTAGGCTACTTGGAATGGAACATGAATTATTCATACCACCGGCAAACCTCTTCCCTAATTCGGGTAGAGACTAAAATAAGAAAGAATGGGTGGAATTCTGGTCACTTTATTACTTTGAATAGACGTATGAGGTGATCGATCATTGGACTTGGCCGTGTGGGGTGTATTAGTCCGCTTAGGTGAGGTCCCATCGGGTCAGTCACACAGTCTAAGTGAGAAGCTTCAGAAGACACGACCTTGTGTCTCGACCAGTGGAGTTCGTTTACTTCCGCTTTTCTCTCACCGATATCATGGTATGATGTGTATTTCGTTTTCGGAAAATCCCGAATAAATTTCTTCTGATATAAACCAACCGAAGTCGTTACATCAAGTTCAATCTAATGGATGTTGCTAGGGCAACAGAAAGTTGATACTATCGAACTTCTCTAAGAGCCATACCACCTGATTTTTTCGCCAATTATCTTGTCAATCATTAAGCGAAATAATGTGATGTTCTGCACAGCCCAGCAGGTACAGAATCACAAAAAGCTCAAAACACGGGGTATTATCATTATTTCGATATAAGAAACCTTTTTTTTACGACTGTGTTGCATTTCAAGCCTAAAGATTAAACAGTCAGTATAATGAGAAAGAATAAGTAACTTGGGTGATGGATTTTTCTTTCCCCAGATTTACGTATCAGGCCTTCACTGAACGAATGACTCACCCAGACTGAGCGATTCTACACCTAACCCTATCCTCCAGCCACCTTACACCTGTCAGACCAGTCTATGGTAGTCATGGTAGCGGGAAATCTTCGGAGGCTTTTGGTTGTCATGACCACACAGAAAACAAGAAAAAGCGACAAGCGGGCAGGAAGAGAAGTTCACAATTTCAACTTTTCACTGAAACACATCTGCCAAACTGACTGGTTTCGGGTGAGAACTGTGGTCTAACGCAGCTATTCTCAAACGGAGTTATGTTCGCCCTATCCTGACAATCGAAGAAAGACGGAAACTTTTCCAACTCTTATTGGGAAAGCGGTGGGGAAGTAAGGATATCCACACTACCCTGTTAGACACTTCCAGTTTCAGCTTGGGCTTACAAGCATTTTGAAACTTTTGAAACTTTCACGAAGGCTCGCGCAATTGCACGTATGCACCTCGAGATCTTGACACCAAACGGTGAAACAATTTATAGACAGATTTTGACGTGTATTAACAGACAGGGATAGAACAATGTAGTCATCGAGTACCACATTTTGGTCCAAGCAGTTCGTGCGTTTGTATCGCACGGTTTCTGGAACATTTCGATGGAGCATTCAGTTGGACAGAATTATCAGCTACGGTCATTTGCTCATGAAAGCAATCCAATCCATATCCCATTGATTTTTCAGGCACAGTATTTGTAACAAAAACCTGAGGTTTTCTGCCTCTTTGCAATCGGTGTGCCTGGTTAGTGGGTCAGGCCGTTTGGTATTTCACTTGAACGTGATTCCCTTGTGAATGGCCAGGTGGCGGTTCCATAAGGATGGAAGACATTTGAAAAACGATCATTGTTTCAAGATGTTCTACAAAAAAACAAATGTTGATTGATGACAATTCAAAACAGTGGTCATTTTGTGGATTTTAGTAGAACGATGACTCAACTAGATAGATATTACAGGTACATGCATGAATGACGAACAAGCAGGTCCAATAGAAGATAATTATAATAGGTGGAATTGCAGAAATATATATATATATATATATATATATATATATATATATATGGGCTAGTAGATCAGTTTCATCACTTGTATTCCAATAGAAATAAAAACGAGACCGCGCGTCAAAGTAACTATCAGTTCTACAACGGATGAGGTTTGCCGCATCTGTAACTAACCCTTCGTCTCACATGTCTTTCCATTCTCCAATAATGAATCCGAATTCACAGTCCTCTTTCGCTTTAAGTTATGAGTACAAATTTGCATACACACGATCAAGATGGTAGAAACCTGCTGCAATAAGGTTCAGTCTGTAGGAGAAAACTTTCTGAAAGAACCTTGCACAACAAAATATCTCTTCCCCTCCCCCCTTCAGTGTTTCTGGTCCAAAGAAGCAATGATAATTGGTGCATGTTCTTCTGCTTCCACTGAATCAGCAACATGGGAAGCAGATGCAATTGTTGCGTTATGATGAACATCTGTTAAGCCAATTTCATGTAATAGAACGAAACCTATTTTTTCATTCTCTCACGAGCTTATCTCTCTCAGTTTAACTGTTATCGAACGTTCAAAACAAATCAGTACTGCTTGCACATGGTAGGCAAATGGATTATAAAATAGGGAATAAAATGGTAAGAAATCCCACTGTCCAAACGACATTCAAATGCCCCTGGGTGTGAGGGGGCTTTATCAAAGACAAAAAAACGTTTTCAATTGTGGGTTGTTCAGCACTTCGAAAAAAGCAGATTGTTTATTTTTGCACCTGAAGGGCTCACATGCAAGAAATGAGGCGGAGGTTTGCACTTGTATTTGATCTTAGTTTTTTGATTTATTGCTTTTCTTTACAGACGGTCCCGTTGATCACGAGCACGAACAGTCATAAACTTTTTGTGAACGCTAAGTTAGAACACAGCATATCAGCACTTGTAACCGTTTTACCTAATGGGCACGGTTTGTCCTGACGTTAATTCTGTTGCGCTCAATGGATTGGATCGTAAGCTTTTGTGGACTATAGCCAAAGAGATCAAGAAGACCTTCGGTAGACGAACCGCAAGTTTTCAACCCGGAATTCACACACTCAAACAGTACTTTATTGAGAGCTATGGAAGAAATCACGTATACCCTATTGCATACTTTAGTAACGATATCTCCCCAGAATATCCTTTCTTCGAAGCCTCTTTGTAACCCAGTTTCTGGATCTCTTTTTGAAATGTCTCAGCTCATTTTACTAATCAGTTCGAGGTTATGATATACAAGATTCACATTGCCACCTTTCCTGGCTTACTGTAAAATGCACGTGTGATGTTTATTGTGGACAGATTTTCTTCGGCTTATAAGACTTGAATCTTATTGGGTTCAAAGCAATTATTTCTAACCCCTATGTCACTACCTCCGCGAACATACGCGTTCAACCTCATTCATCCTATATGCGTGACACAGTTGCCGATCCTCGTACCAATTAGTTAACTGAAAGCTGATCGCACGACAAATAGCCCCGCTAAACCAATAGCCCGGTTGCTGTGCTATTCAGTTTGAAGGAGTCACCACACCACCTGAATTGGTACGGCTCTGTGCATCCAGCCCACGTAATCACCAAGTGGGTAAATACAAATCTCTCGGTCTTCCGTGACCCGGAGAAGCGACAATCACGCGCAAATAGAATGATGATGATGGACGGCTCCTAAACTGAAGAAAATACGGCAGTTTCACGCTGTGTTAAGTCATCATTTATGAACACATTCTCCCTGGTGGGTCTTCGTTAGCCTATTTCTGAGCATCGTTTCTTGCGCTCAGTTATTTCGAGAAAGTGTAAAATTGAAAAGTGTGCTCAATTTGTGGCCAATTGAGGGATACTGTTTGGTTCCAGATAGACACGCGAGACAGAAAAGAAACAGCACGTATTTACAAAGGTCAAATTTCCGAAAGTAGACGATGCTGCGGAAGGCCAAAGGCCAAGTTACTACATTTACGAATTCGCGTGAAGAGGTCAAACGGTCAAGTATCTATAATTAGTAACCTAAGATCAATGTCACTTGAGAGGTTAAGGCCACGTGAGAGGTCAGAGTCATCTGAGTGATCGAAATCGAATGCGGGGCAAGCTTCGTATGTGAACAAATGACTTTGGCGTGCGCACTGCTGAAGTCACCTCTACTGGTGAAGTAACGTTTGCAACCTAGACGCAAAGCTATCATCAGCTATCATCAACCGATACAAACAATTAACCTAAGCTACAAACAATAATATTCTAATCACTGGGAACATCTTTGGGTTTGATAAGCTATCTGGCAATGGGAGGTGTTTGCCCGAAGGATTCGTCTACCCTCGAGCAGCTGTTCTTTCTTCATGAAGCCATCCACGGGCATGGATAATAACAAGACAAAACGGTAGAAGTATGACACTGATGCTAATAATAGACGCTTACAACCGCCTGAATACGTTCAAAAGCCTAGTAGAGGGAGAAAAACATTTATTGGGAAAACAATTGGTGGGGAAAGCATTGTACAAATGGAAAATGCCATAAAACGACTATTGATTAATTGTCTGAAGAAAGAAAGATAATCCTTAATCAAGAAAATACACAAACTCACAAAGGGCACGGAAAAAAAACCGGGAAAGGTACGGGTCAGAAATTTATCTTCTCGAAAATTATCAAGAGAAGAAGATATCTTCAGAAGAAAGGTGAAACTTTGACCTGAGAAACGCTGCCTTAAAGTAACATCCAGTCGAAATGGAACACGCGTTCATGTCCTCCAGGTTGCGGAAAGGGACACAAGTTGAGCTGAGACAAATCGTAGTTCCGGCTGTTCGTCGCGTACAACCTTTCGTCGCTCTCTCTGGCGCGTAAGACAGTGCAATAAAAATGCCAAGGAAGAACAAAGACATCGTTATCCTGCCAGATGATCAAAGAATGACGGGAGTCATGGACAAAACGGATTACATTCATAAGACAAAGTAACTGCTGAACAACACTACTACCTACCGTCTGATCGACACGGATCTAACCATAAAATTGGGAAAAGTCAATACAACCGTGAGGAGACTACAAGAAATGCAAACGATAACTAAAGAGGCACGCTGGAGGATGAAAGCAGAGGCTTTAAAAATCGCTCAATCCTATGAATAGTGAAAGGTGCACAGGGATGGCATCCTACTGATACCAATGGTCTCCGTACTCGGAACCCCGGCATACTGTTTGGCCAAAGAATTATGGAAACGCCTGAAACCATCGGCAAGTGGATCGAACCTATCCATAACTAAAGCCCAACAGTTCTTTGGTATTAAAAAAACAAGACCCGGGAGAGCGAACAATTATTTTCAGTGAATCCTTTATGTGCTCTTACAATTCACATGAATTCACATGAATTCACATGAATTGTAAGAGCACATATAGGATTTATTAGAAACAACTGTTCGATCTCCAGCGTCTTGTTCTTAATGTATCCATGACTGTAGGACTATTCAGACTTCTCAGTTCCTTGATAAAACGAAGAACCTCAAGACGGAAGAGGATGAAGTATTGCATTGGACATCGCGAAATATATATATATATATATATATATATATATATATATATATATATATATATATATATATATGAATTTTTCTTCGAGCAATAGAACTCAACTTTCAGGTGAAATAACGACGAAAGTCAACTAATCTTTCTGCTTTTACAAAAGTGATGTTATTCAAAATAAACCCACCATTCCTTCTATGATCAATGCCTATGTTCAAAACCGGTCAAACGCCATTGGTTCCACTGGTTCATTTTGCACGCATGTATTTGTCAAATAAAAACGGACGGAATAGCTGCGTCGATCATGATGGAAATATCAAATAATAAAGAGGGGAAAGTTTGATGTCATTTCCTAACACCAGTAAACCCAGTTTACTGACTAAAGGAAGCAAACGATAAATCCTCAGCGGACACCAGCTGTGAATCAAGGGTGCCCCACAAAGCAAGAAATTCTTATCCACTCCTATTTTTAGTCATTCAAATCAGTCTCATCTCAGTTTTTCAATGTTTATTTTACTGAAAGTATAAAAAATTCCATTGACTACGGAATGCACGTGTACACGTGCAGCAGAATGGTTCAGGATACTTTGGGCAAATCTGTGTTTCTGGTATCTCCATTTTCGTGCCGGGATTCGCACTCGTACGAAGGATTTACGTTAATGTTTTAGGCTTTTTTCTCAGAGTTGTACACATGGAATTATACTGCTGTTCTCCACAAAACCGATCTGGGTTGTAGAACAACCAACAGTGAAATACATTCACAGGATGCATTGTTGGCACAAGGAGCCTGAACCTTATGTAATGGAAAATCCACTTCTTTTTTCATATCAAAAAGTCGAACTCCACGAGCAGGAATCAAACCAGGACAGTTGCTGTGTGTCATTAGAATAGTGGTTCGCGCATCATCGAACATTCATTTGCGTTATTCACAGCACACTGTCCGGACCGCAATAGCTCAGTTGGTAGAGCATCTGCCCGGTATGCGGAATGTCACCCGTTCGATTCCGGTTCGCAAAGTTCGACTTTTCGATGTGAAAAATGCAAGCGGATTTTCCAGTACATAAAAGTGAAATCATGTAAATCGATACCTTATACCAAAACTGATGACATGTGGGA
Organism: Fasciola hepatica; assembly: GCA_948099385.1. NCBI lineage: Eukaryota > Metazoa > Platyhelminthes > Trematoda > Plagiorchiida > Fasciolidae > Fasciola > Fasciola hepatica. The sequence goes on from CANUEZ040000168.1 coordinate 8,436,056, forward strand.
CACAATGCCTAATTTGACAATAGAAGCAAAATCCAGTCATTAGTGATTTCATTTCCTGGTCTTCAAAGGTCAGCTAAAAATGTTTAGAATTAAATTTGAATAAGAGACCTTTGTGCCTCAGAATATCAACAACAAACAATTTAAGAACAAGATTCGATCTTAGGTGCACACCAGATGTTACACTTGAGTTGTCTTCAATTGTCAGGAACTTGCGCACTATTTTTCCGAAATCGTCACAATCTTCCACTCAGTTTTGCAAAAATTCCTCTGTATATACCTCATTTTGATGCCTGATGGACTTCTGGATAACAACGTTGTTAATGAAAGGGTGGTTTTCAGCTACGACCTCGTCAGAGAGATATCTCTATTCGATTTTTAGGATATTGCCCAATAAGCTGACAAAGTGAACACACTTCAGTAAACTGTGAAATTTCTCAGACATTTCTCGAAGAAACAGGCAATTCAAGACTACCTAGCACCCATTTCCGATCACGCGAAAAAATAGTCCTTTCCACATGTTTTAGTTGCAAACATTTTGCTGACACGTGAATTTCTGCTTTTAGTTTTGCTCAGCAGAAGTGAATGGCTTTCGTGTAACGAAAAAAGATCAGTATTTGATTCCGTCAGATTTGGTAAATGTTCAACTGATCCAAGTTAGATGCGTCGTCGGCCTCTTCGGGCATCAAACACAAACACACACACACGGGAGCCATTCACGCATTAGCTCCACTTGGGCTTTAAAGTTCCCCTGCGATAACATCACTCAGCTAGAAGAAAAAACGCATGTATACGAAGTCCATGTTTGGATTTCAGTCCGCAAGACTTTTAGCATTCTGATCCATCCAAAAGCAGCAGCAGCAGCAACAACAACAACATTACCAACAACAACAACAACAACATTAACAACAACAACAACATTACCAATAACAACATTAACGACAAAAGCAACAACAAGGACAACGACAACGACAACATTAACAACAACAACAACAACAACTACAACAACAACAACAATATTAAAAACATGAACAACAACAACAACAGGTATTGAATCAGAGGATGCCCCGAGAAGTTGGCATTTCCAACAGAGCAAGGGGTTCTAAAATGTTTGTCGTAAGAAAACTTTGGAAGTCCATTTACGTGAATCGAACATTCAAAAGATCTAGTGGAAAAATGTATCCACCGAGGAAGAACGTAGTCGAGTTGAGGGGTAATCTGCTGCGGGAACATTCTGACCGATGAATAACGGAGACAATCACGATATTGATATTATCAGCAACATTATTGTTAGACCTAGTCTTTCTTATTCATTGCTGATATAATCGTGACAAAATTTTACTTAAAGAAATATGACGACTTAGAAGCTCTCTATTGGGGTGGTTCACTGGCGGGCATAAGACTGGAACCGAGAACTCCAGGATGCATAAAGTGACAGTTGATTTCCTAAGTTGGACAATGTACTAGTTGTTCATTTTCTGCTCTACCTTCAAAATGTGAGCTATAGCGAAAATCCTAGTAAACTCCGGTGATAGGTGAGTCGACTGCAAAATTTATCGTATTAGGGCACACATCGTGACGAAGACCAATACAACAGCGCGTGTTACACAAAGGTAATCTTTTTCACTTGCTTTCATGACGGTTTCGTTCGATGGATATTGCTCGAACCTCACTTCTACAACCGCCGGTCAACCAAAAAGAGCACGTGCAATGACTAAGCAACCTTTCGAACCCCGTTACGTAAGGGTTATCTTTCCAGTTCGAAATTCCGGGAATTCTGGTCCCCATTTGTGATTTCGCTCCTCCAGGAATGCCTGTGCCTTATGCGTGATAAACACATAGGGCTGAACAGTGGTTCATATTGTTCATTACCCATTTGTCGATCGATGATGAGAAAGGAAAAATTCTTAGTCATTTTCTTTGCAGAGTTTTATGCTAGGATGATGAGGCTAGCGCAGTTCCAGTATTTGCGTAACTTAACATAGACACACAAACATTCTAGTTGGGAGTTTCTATGACATCTATCAGACGTGACAAATAATGAATGGGAGCAAGGGAGAGAGTGAGAACAGATTAGCCATACAGAACAAAAAATCACTCTTTACTTGTAACTAGTGAATAAATAAAACAAGCGGGTTTAAATGTTTAACCGAAGTCGTCAATTATTTGGGAGAGTAATTGCAATGTGAAAAGCAAAATTCAATGAACGGTGTTATTCAATCCTGGTAACGAACATATGGAAAACGTTCATGTGGTAGTTGTTATTGTTGGTGTAAATAAAGCAACAGTATCGTTCACTTTCATGGGCACAAACGCTCCCACTAAATAGTCATAATTTTCCCCAACATCTTCAAAGCCATCACCATCACCCGTACGTCCTCAGTTAGTTATACCCACCTCTAAAATCTCCATTTTTGAGTCCTTTTAGAATGCTAGTGCAACTATTTGCCTAAAATGTGCCTTCATCAGGTATTAGTGATTGTCTAAATTTGACCAGCTAGTGTTTGCGTATAAGTATAGTTAAACAAATACTCATATTCTGATATCATTTTCTTTATGCTCTACCTACGGTTGCCTGTTTGTTGCATGGTCGAAAGAGCCTAACCATACTTCCATTTTTATTGGTTCCTTGTTATCCGCAGGAGTGTAGTGCTTACTATGTTTTCATAATAAAATATGATGTAGGATGAACCATTCATGTGAATACTGTTCTGTTTGCATCTTAGACCGTTATGGCATACAGTGTTTGATAGTCACAACAAAGTCTTTTTGGTTGCTGGAATCACCATGAGAGAGACGGATCCGTTAAAGTTTTACTAAATCTGCCTGGAATTCATGCTCGAATTAGCGCTGGTTTCGTTTGTATCCGGAAGCTGGAGGAATGATTACGTCTGGAGAATGTGGAGACCACACAAGATGGACCAACATTGTGTGAGTCATTCATGAATGATCGTATGCAACGGGGTTTCGAACTCTTCAGCAACCGCTAGTTTTGGATGATGATGACGATGGCAAGCTTCGGTGTCATTCCCATTTTTGCTGGGCTTGAACGAATCCGGTCTTTTGTAATCATTGCCATTTATTTGACATCTCGATCGTTGTGGGGTCTGTCGGTTCAAATTAAATTGTGATATGACTGGGTCCTGCACATATCTAGAGAGAATAATTCCAACGAGTGGTCACAAACCAAACAACCCAATCAAATAACTATCACTGCAATGAGCTGGGGATACATAGGATATGCAAAACATCAAATTCGGGTGTGTTCTATGGTCTATTTTATCAATCTGGCTGATTCATGTAGGGAAGTCTGTTGCGTTGTGTAATTGGATTAGGTAATTTTGTACTGCCCGATTCAAGACGGCTGCGTACGTGCAAGAGCGGCAGCCAACAGGCATGTAGCCATAGAGTTATCGGAATGTTGGGCTAATTTATGTCTCCAACCTAACCAAATTTGATAGAGCTACGCAACAACTGTTTCGGTAGCTACAGGGACCCATTGCAATATCGGGAGAATAGAAAACCGTGAAATTGTTTGACCCGGAGTTGGGAATCACCCTGAATCCCAATAGGTCAGGTGTGTTAATCATCGACAACTGAGCGGTAGTTGTTACTCAGAGTTTCTGAAACAGAAGTTCACAGAAATCTGCTGTGAAAGACTACTTGTACTCCTTTAAGGATTCATCCTTATAGCTCAATTGTTCAGCTCACTACCGATCGTTCAACCGGTGATCGTGGAATACATTGTTCTTGTGCGGGTTTTTACTTTACGGCGTCATTGAATGCAAAGTTTAAGGGAAAAATATAACAGTATAGTGGACCTGAAAGCACTGTGGACGAAGATGTGGTTCAGCTGCAAGAACATCACTGACCGCGGTATGTAACCCTGGTACCTGATGTCTATAAATGACCAGTAGCAGGATCTGGTGGATCCAAAATAGAACAGATCGTACAAGAAAAAGTCTGCAGCTCAAGGTTTTCATACCTTGTCACCACCTAATAAACTGATCAACTTGACCCATACTCCTGTAGTTACATACGTCGGAGAATAACACCGACCGTCAGGGTCTATCTGTGCTCAAAACGTCGATAAACTACTTCTTGTGTCTTCCACCCGTGAAGGCCACTTTTATGAACAGTAAAAAAGGCCCATCTGAATGCCCCAACGTACTCCCCACTCTAGACGTCACAGTTCCTTTTCTGCATGTGGTGCTGATTGGTCAAAACCAGGCCATCATACTTTACATACGACTTCACTTTATCTAATATCAAACCACCAGGTAAGATTCAACAACGCGTAAAATAAAAATTTGTCTTGGCATTTCACTACAAGAGTAAATTTTGGTATGGGACCAACAAAGAGTTGCTGAGTCATTTTAAAATTTGTAACATATGAGGCTGTCAAAACAATGCAATTTACGCAAAATCACGTAAATTCTTTTTTCTTGCCAAGGAAGTCGAATCGTGAATATTGGATTCATAAGAAAGGACAAATATTGTGAACAAAGATCAATTTTATCGGTCCTGCTAAACAATTACCGATACAGGGAATCATACAGTCGCAAGCCTCTCATGACCATTATGACTATGATCATGTTGATGATCATTATCAACATCATGATCCTGTTCATCATCATCATCAGGATCCAAAACATGATCATCATGATCCGATGAGTCATCTTCATGCGGTCCGAAATAATGCGTTCGATAATTTTTCTTCTCTTTTTCATTTTTGTATTGATTGGCACTTGGTGGATAGACAAATTATTTTGCATAAAATCAAACAGTTTCTTTCCCTAATCGAAAACGGTGTGTGAAAGTGATCCGGCTGATTCGCATCAGTATCTCGGTAGACAATCTAACGGGAATTTCTGCTTCACAGTGACGCAGTTCCCAGGCTATTGATGGTAGAAAACAGTGCCACCCAAAGGGTACAAATGTCTGATGGAATTCCGATAAAGAAACCGTTTTGGTTTCTTTTCGTCAACTATTTCCATTTTCTCCTAGTCATTCACCAAAGTGGAAGGAATATCAAAATCGGCAACACGTACACACACTTGACTTCGCCTTTTTCCGTACGCTTTTACTACGAAATCCAATTTTCCCCACGGAGGAGACAACAGATGAATCTTTGAGGGGGAATTTACGGACAATCAATTTTGATTTGGCGTTCATCCACGTTCATTCGTTCGCCCGAACAAACCGGAACACAAATCATTCGGCTGAACTCATTTACCCAATCAGCGGCATAAAGATTGGGCTTAAAAATGACTTGTGTCAACGAACTGGTAAGATAAATAACGGAGTTCAACTTTTGAATTTTAATGTTTCGTACCCTCTTGCTGGGGATGGGAAAACTGTCGATGTTGGATGCGAAGGATCCAGATGTGAAAGTATTGTGCCCTTTCGTTACGCGATCAATTTTTGTCAGCTTCGTAATACAGTTTTTAAAAAGCCTTTGGCTTTGCTCATGTCTACCCTATCGTTTTCAAAATCTAGTGATTGCATTTGACAACGTATATAAAGATCCTAAAATAACACCAAATGGTTTGCAATAACTTGAGTGGGTTGCACATCAATGTGTAACATTTTCTAACAAACTTTGTTTGTGTTTTTAGTCGTTGACAAAAACCTTAATTCTTGTACCACAGTGTGCTTATAGAAGCAGAGAAAGTAACCGGATTTGTAAGTGGGAGCGGGTAATGTCATGGGTAATGTTCGACATTATTGACCAAAAACTATAACCTAGAAACCCTGGAATATTCTACTCGGGCTTTCAACATCTTGTTGAATGCTTACTAACGATCATCGGTGCCTGCCACTCGGAAGTCCCATTTTGTACTGCGTCGCTAACTCTGGGTCCAGTACGGCCTGAGATTTGACACTTGGCCACTGAAATACTATTTCACATTATCATCTGACTTCTTATTGGCTTTTGAGCTCTAGCTATTGCTTTCCTGCACAGAATGCTAAAACAGAGCCTTGATCGACACATAAACAGTTTCAATTTACGTAAAATGCTCCACTTGGATTTTCGAAATATTAAGTCTACGCAAGAAGCCAAGTGATTTTCATTCTTGGTTTGAGGTGGTTCAGTATTCAAAATGGAAGGATTGTTTACGGGAATACCACACCCTAGAACAGGGAATTAAGAAATGAACGTATAGAGGTACGACTTTGCTGTCAAAGGACAATAGATAGTTTTTGTAATGAAACAATTAGATTTATTGTCCATTCAAAATTATCGCTTCGACTACATCTTGAGTGAAGCTCGGATCATTGGTTACTGCACTTTTATTCATTGCGCAGTCTTTCAGTGAAACGAACGTCTACGTTGACTCCTTGACGAAATACATTTAGAAGCATCGAAATTATAAATCTCATTTTTGGGATAAGGCGTATGAAATACTCTGACCTAGACGTCTACTTTGTGTATTATGGTAAAACCATTTTTGCTTCTGATTCATCGATACCTCCTGAAACGTCTCAACTTATCCTTTCGGTGCTTGACAGTCTCAGCCAATCGTAGAACCAATAGCCTACACAGCGTACCTGTTAGCACCTGAACACCATTGATTCAACATTGGGCACGCATAAACGCACGTCCATATCCATAGTCATCAGTGTCCATTTGTTTCAACTTCGTGATAGGTGACCTTGAAATGTAAATGAAACCTGTCTCGTGACTGTGGTTAAGACATTCTTAGTTCTCCCGGATACTATGTACGTGTACCTGAGCACACTTGTTTGTGTGAAAGTATACCCACTGAATAAAATTATTCCTGTGAAGTTACCTTGAACGCGAGAGTTTCTTGGAGGAACTCAATAACTGAATGATAAAGATGTTCTGTGAAGTCTGAGTTATTAAATAAAATACAGTCATCAAACAATATATATACGAAGCCATTATAAATAAAAGAAAGTGGGTAATTCCGACTAATCAGAACTGCCTGAACATGTCTGTGCGACAGGCAGTCTTATCAGAACCCGTGAGTATTTCCCTTCAGTCCTCATGTTGCCCGTATCCCGAATAGGAATTCCAATATAACTTACATAAAGCATTTCATCGAGGAATTTCATCTCTTCACTTCACATCGTCCAATCACACAATAACCAAACAACAGTCTGTCAAAGAGTCACGAACATCTTACGGGAAAGAATATCCCAGGTCTAGTGGCAACACACCAAGGGCAGTGGTACCTCCCGACAAGCTCCAATTCAAACCAGGGTCAGTCATGCGTGGATGGCCAATAACACAGGGTTGAGTTCAAGCAATTCGGGGAATCTGGAAGCTCTCAGCGTTTAGATATAACCCTTACCAGCGTGAATAGTGTGTATCAAATTGATGAACGTTCCTGCAAATTTCCACTCACATCTTCAATGCCCAGTTTTCTAAGCACCAAAATGCCTTTTCCTATGTTCGATAAGAAGTGCCGCAAAGATGACTACGTCCATGGAGTCGCCGCCGTGAACACAACAATTTGACGAACAGTTCACTATATTAGCTGAAGGTAAATGCTGTTTAAAACTTGATGAATCCCAAGCTTCGGAGAGGCCGATGTGAAGGAATGCGAGAATGCGTGTTTTGTTTTCAACGCAATAACACAGGATAGTGAATGCAGAACATACCCAGGACAATCGGACAGTAAGGTGTGGAACGTCGAAACCAGCATACGAAGAACATCTAGCCGATAGATTCGCGTTTCCATCTGGTTGGAAAGTACCGTGGTCAGACGGATAGATTGATAGATAGATAGGTAGATAGTTAGACAGAATGAATGATCACGGAAAGATAGATAGATAGATAGATAGATAGATAGATAGATAGATAGATAGATAAATAGATAGAGAGAGAGAGATGGATTAAATCAGTGTGAGGTCGGCGGATAGGCAGAAAATAGTAAGATCCTTTCTGAAAGTGATCCCATATTTTTACCACAATCGCATTGGGAGAGTTGTTAGAAAGATAAAATAATGTCAGGGGACAGGTTGTTTCATATTATCAATTTCATGTAAGTGCATTTGGTATTCATTTTCCATTTGCAGTACCAGGCTGATGACCGAGACAAAATGCAACGTGAACCTGTAGTGTTGAGTGCGTAACAGGGAATTAGTTACTTCCTTTCTGCTGGATGTCGGTTTGCTGATTACAATTACTGGTCTAAACTGGAACAGCAAATATCAAGTCACTTTATTGGATGTTTTTTAGTTGTCTGCACATGGCGGTAGTAAAAGCCTAGACATGGTTGGGTAATTTAGCCCCGGAACTTTGAGAGTTTCTGAACTCTTGGGAGCATTTACCTGAAGGTAAACAGTCTGGCTTTGTACTAAATTGGTAGAAGGAATTAGGAATTGCGTAATTCCGCAAAAGTGGTTATGGTATGGGTTTTCAAAAACCTGTAGGGTGAATAAATAGTTGCTATAACGGATGATAAACTTTTGATGTGGAGTTCATGACACAGTTTCGTTGATTCGTGCTAAAGATTGGATCGTTTCCGGTAACCACCGCAGGAACCAGACCTAAAACACCAACTTGCACTCCAGATTTGATCAAATTAGGAAACGGATAAGATAAAGCAGAGGTTTATTCAATAAGATATTCTATTGCGATGTTTTACTGACCAACATATTTGAGCGGTTCTTCCAATCAACGCATCCGAAACGAATTCCACGATACTGTGAAATCTTTGTCAGTCAAAATTTGTCAGCCAATACGTATATGCATAGCAATGGTAATCCCCGTAACCAAATTAGTGCTCTCACTGCTTTGATCCCAATGATATTTATTTATACGACTTTTGGGGTGGTCCAAGGGTTGTTATCGTTTATTTCAGACCCTGACAACCCGGCTTTCCAACCTTGCATCAGCCGATCACTTTCCAGTTTGGCAGCCTTTGGTTGACTGCAAGCTCCTTCCAGAAGTATTGTGCATCTTTTTGTATTAAATGAAAGATAGTAAAATATTATTATTATTGTTATTTTCACTTATAATCGCGATGACGACAGGGAAAATTAGTGACGGGGATTCAGCTTATGTGTCGAATGAGCTCGTTTTCGTTCGGTATATTGATGGCTATGATAATAATTATTTATATGAGCATGACAATAATGACGATTGGAATCGACAGAAACATTGAACTCGAAACTCTTCAACGCGATACGGAGCTGACTTCATCCTCCCGGCCTCCGTTTTTGTTTATCAGTCATGGTTTTTCTCCGCATCTGTTATCTCATTGAACCACAAAGTGGCCCTCGATCAAAAGTTCAACCGTGCAAGAACACTTACGGATGCATTGTTGAACCGTATTCATGACCCCTGGCATTTTACATACAGACATTCTATTTGATTTAACCACCTGAAATGAAAGCGATTTTGAATCTGGTTGCATTTAGATGACTGTGATCCTCGGAGTGATCAGCCTTGGAGTTTGCAAATGTTACGTGTAATATTTATGACTGGTTTGCAGAGATCAGTTCGGAAAACTACCATAGATCGTTCGAATTTTCGGACGGTTCTGCTTGTAGCTCAACAAAGCCCAGGTGGTCGGTGCAGTAACGATGAAATGGATGAATTGGATAACACAGAAATTCGCAGATGTAGGCAATTGGATTAAATTAACGAAGCACCATTTTATTTCATTCTTCAATCACAGGAAACACTTTCGCGGTGTTAGATCGTTTTGTACTGGAAGAATGATTTTCGAGATACTGAGTTTGGTAACGTTCAAATCGTCGTTATAAATCGAAAAAACAGTCTCGACATGCACCGAACCACATCTCCAGTCGTTTCAAGCCGGAATCGATGGAGGCTCGCATCGCATTATCGTGTCTGGCGCCTCCGTAAAACCTTGAAACCACGGAGTTATTGAAAATATGCACATGTTTTGAAATAGACAGATTTCATTCGCGTCCTGGTGTAATTCAGCAAGACGAAAAATCAAACTCTCTTTTGCTTCATACTGTACCCCGGGAGCACGAGGGACAAAACTACGATTATGAATAAGCAACACAAATCTATTAAACTTCCTTTGAATAAATCAGTGACATTTTTGTTTTTTCCGATTGTTGGTATTTCTGTCTCAGAGATTCACTTGAAATTACGCCGTTGGTGGTTCAATGAATTTCACGGGGCTTCAGAACTAAAGATACAGGCCTTCCTGGTAAATGCGAAGTTCGACAACTTATTATTGATATTCTCTCTGATGCAGCTACCCTTCATCACTTAGGTTCTACAATAACAAGGGATAGAACTCAAGGAAAGTGTTTTGCGGTTGAAAGTACCACTTTGGTGCAAGTGGATCGATGCTTCAGCTGGTCTATTTGGGCACGAAGCATCACATGTTTTTAAGTACATCACTCTAAGAATACTTACGTATGTTCACTCCTATTCAAACAGACTTCTTTTGGTGATTATCCTAATAATAGATCCACATCTGTATAGCGAATACCATTGTCATATGTAGTACTATATACGGTAGTATTCCGCCGCCCAAAATTTATAATTGATAAAAGCCACTTAGTGTTATTTTACCCGGTTTCTTGGCAATAATAAGCAGTACAAATTACCCAAGCCTCAACTGTGACAGGGACCCAGCATGCCTTGCTCACTACCATGTGTTAACAGAGAAGCCATTGGACTGGATCCCAAATCAGAACTCGGCAATTTGGAACAAATTTGTCACTGACATTGAACTTGATCAACAAGCTACGCAAATGTAGTCAGTATCTCACTTTGGACATATTACGCGTTGAATGCTTAGCAAACCCGAAGCGGATTATCTGTTAAGTTTACTCAAGATTAGTTCCAATGGGACGGGGCTCAGGTAGTTGACGCGTTACATTTGTTACCTTTTGTTCTACGTTTTTCACAAACTAACTGGTTTTCAAGAACGAAACCATAGCAGGTAGATTTATTTTCGGTATCTTCATCTTCCAACTACAGCGGACGGTGACATACACGCAGTTTACTAAATTCTTCCCATTGAAACTTTGGCGGAATATTGTTTGGTCACTCGCTGTGCACACCAGAAAGTTGTTTAAACGACAAAGTTGTTCAAAACTTATAGCTTATTCAATGTTCAGCCCTATATATCGGAGATTTTAACGGCTCGTTTAGGAGAATTTGTTGAAGCTCGAAGTAACAAATATAAGATTAAAAAAGTTGTTTATAAAACTAACTTTCAGATGGATCCCATACGTGAGTTTTTGATTAGACCCTAAAAAACATTTCTTGCGGCTTCAATGAGTGCGGATCTCACCAGCCAGATCAATGATCTCTTTTACCTTGAAAAATATGATAAATGTCTTGATCTATTTTATGATAGCTCATGTCTGGTGAGCTGCATCGGTCGCACCACACGGTAACTTGCGAAATAAATCAAGTAGCCCAATTCAGTTTGTCTTCACAGTGGGAATAACATTTATTCCAGTGTCTTTGTTGCCCTCCCAGTCGATACGAAGGTTACCGTCGAGGAAGAAGACGCGTTTCAGATGGCTAGCAAGGTCCTTTCGAAAACATTTCAAGAAAGACTAGATGAAAACAGTTGGCAACGGCCATAGCAGAGGTAATTAGGCTTCACAAGCCATCATTTGGTGCCCAGAATTAAACTGTGAGATCGCTTGCGCACAAACAAAGTGTCAATCCTCACGGGACCAGGTGACTTAACTGAAAGTGGTCAAATTTGAATGCGACAGCTGATCTGAATTAAATCCAAAATCGCTGAACTATTTTTTTCTGTTTTCCTCCGAACCGTAACATGAAACCCTCACCGCCTCCCGGCCGATCGTTGTTACCAACCGTCATACATAGCATTTTTTGAACTTGCTTTTTGAACTTGCACGCTGACCTTATTCATGTAAATGCGGGACCAAGACAATGCATTTACCGGAACACACACTTTTTCCATACGGTCTTCTTCCCATCGTCACAATTGGTTGTTCTCCATGAATTGATTTTTGTCACCAGTGATTCACGTGACAAATGGATTTTGGAAGTTAAGCTCTCTGTTTCATAATTTCTATCAGCTGGTGTTCAACAAATAATCAGTTTTTTGTGTTGAAAAAAGAGATTCCCATTAGGAATCCTGTGGGACGGTGTATATTTAAACTGGAAATTATTGGGCTTCTCAACTGTCCTCACGAGTGAGTTTTCCAAGGCGTTTATATTATGTTCTATCTTTTTTGAAAGCTGAAGGCAAACAGCTTTGTGGTAGAAGTATGATGCACTTATCATGAACCGATTCAAAGTACCTGCGTATTGTTAAAATAATGACCCGAGTTCTAGATGCCATTTCAAAAGCGCTACATCAGACAAAGGAATGTGACGACCACCATCTGTTTAGAATTGATCACGTAAAAATACCATGCAGGTGACGGCGGAGAAAGCACATATAAAGAACAGGTTAAAACACTTTCCTAATGTCCAGAGTTGTGATAAATTTACAACGGGATGGTCTCACGATGCCCCTATTTCGCAGATCAAAGTCAACAGCGCATCGTCTAAATTAGTGATTACGCGCAAAATTCAACATTAGTGAAATTTTTGGCGGTCGAATGGGACCCAGAGTGTGCGATCCAAGGTGACGCACACTGAGAAAGATGTACGGCGGAATATACTTTTATCGATTGCAGATCACCCTGAACTTGGTGCATAGGGCTATCAGTACCTCACCCCTACCTCGGGGTGGCACTATCACCTTCTCACGAATGATCTCACTTTGACTGGTGATGGCGTGCATGCGAGCGAAGCGCCCAGCTCAGTGCACTCAGGAGCCTATATCTTCCCTATCTGCCCCCTAAATATAGTGAGCGGACTCTTCTGGCTTTGAAATATCCCGATTCATTATTGCGAAAACATCAGTTTGTGTACGATGTGTGGTGGTCATTTTCAATTCCTAGCCCGCAAAGTTATTGCTCCACCTGGTATTCACAATCAACGTTCCTGAGTGGTTAGTCAGGTCGATTCCATTCAGAAGACAGTTAGTGTTTGATTTGTCCTTCGGTCCGCTTCATTCAATTCAATCTTGTCCCGAATTTAAGACAAACGGAAACGTGCTGGCTGCTCCCCAAACCATCGTGTTGTCTGCCGGACGAACCAGATCGTCTAAGTACCAGCCGATTCCGTCACACTTCAAAAATCATCGTACTATAAACTACATGAAGAACACCCGAGCATTTCAAACTTTTAAGAAAAGAAGATCCAAGCGAATAATAAGAGCCACTGCTGGATTCCGATTCAATAAAGCCTTTAGGGCCCTAGTTTATATCGAAATGTATTTCACGGAAATAAAAAACGATGTCCCGCGAACTATCGCTTTTGATTTCGATGCTTTGTGAATCCAGTGTTTCTCACTTAGCAGAAATGGGAGAATGACTCATCTTAGCAAATTAGGTGAAAAGTACACACATTATTTCCAGTTTGTCAAACGATTGCATCTCTGACTTGATTCTGTTCTGCCAAGTACCCCTGAGATTCAGGAACAATCCCAACAAACCAAGGAAACTACGGACCGCCGTTAAAAGCATGGCCCATAGCACAGTTTTCCTTCGTTGTTCAAACCGCTTCCAACTAATTTCTGATGACTGGAGCTACATAAACTGTTCAGGTTTTACAAGAAGTATTGGAGTGCAACGGCATTGTCACCGTTAATGTTACCGTTGGTGTTTCTTTTTCGACAGTTCTGTCTTCCTGCGCGCATCACGCTGAGGTATGAAGTACATTACGTATTCAGAAGTAAAAGTTTCTAAGTTTATTTTGCTAACAAGACAGCAGTGTTAGACACAGCAAACGGAAAACCGCGATCAAATGAGTTATCATAAGAATGGGACTCCGTGCATTATTTACGCTCAGTCCACGACTGTAAATCGTCAAAACACTGTTCAGACAATCTGTCCGCCTAGATATGTACAAACTGTTAGTATCTACTCAGGAGGAATACATATATCTATGATTATGAGAATCCCGGATTCACCATTTGGGTGATCTCCACTGACTGCCACGAGCACACCTGTTGATCGCAACAGAATTAAAGCAAGAACAAAACGCTTCTGTTACACAGAATGGCTGCAAGGGCTAAGAACCTTTGCGTTGTGATTCTGAGTTCACAAAAACGATTTTAGCTGTTGGTGCTCGTGACCAATGGGACCATCTTTTAAGAAAAGTCATGTATCAAAAGATTACCGTCAAATTTAAGGGGAAACCTTCGCTTCATTTCCTGCTTTCGAACCCGTCCAATGCTACACTGTGAATGACCAGCAAAAGTGAACAACCGGCTTTCCAGTAGATTCTTGGACGTCTTGATCCTCTTGGTTGAGTGGTGAACAACCCAGTACTGGGACGGTAATTGTCTTTCGCAAAGCTTCCGTTCATCAACGAGCATTTGAATGTTGTTTGGCCAGTGGGTATTCCTTCCGCTTTCTTTCCTAAAGACCTTTTTTCAACCCTAGGAGGAAGAATTCACCTCATTTAAAGGTTCGATGAGAACTTTGTGGGAAGGAAGCAGAAAAAAGCTCAAAAGAGCAGGAAAAGGATAGTTTGGGAGAGTGCATAAATTTATTTCATCACAAGAATTTGTCATAAATTCACTCTTGATAGTACAATAACTTCACGTATTTTCTAAGAAGGAGCCCAATTTTACAACTATAGAGGGGTTTTTTGATTTACAATCTAGTTTCTTTTCCCAAACATGGTAGTTAGTATCACGTTGAAATTACTCACTGATTATAGATGCTTCTTGAATTAGAGCTTATGTCCCCCAAAATGTCTCCTAAACTGCGGCGTTTATCACCTAGACTACTGGGAAATAAAACTCGTAGTACCAAGGAAAACGATTCACTAAAGGTTGCTTAGCCATCGTTCCTAGGAATAATCTTGACGAGTGCGTGTCAAATCAGCCTTATTGAAGCTTTTAAGCCGTATGAATTAGAAGGGAGATACGCATCTGAGAAAATACTGATGAAGATCATTTCGGGCAAATGCGTGCGTGAATATCGCACTGGAAGCTGCAGAGGTTCAGTTCAGACGGGCTCACTTACTAGCCTCAGTAAGTGGTGTTTGTTGAACCGCTTTCTAACGCAATATTTGTTATTTTGTATTCAAATCGCAACAATCAACTCTTTTTATTCATAGGTATTAGAAATGCTTCATTCTAATCTTTGTAATAGTACAATTGGTGAGGTCTAAACAACACAAAGAGGCTTTCTTATCCATTTGGGGTTGTTTGGCAGTAGATAGAGAGTGGTTTAGACGCAGTCTATTGGCCCCCGTTCACGAGGCTATTGACTTCTTTAGTCCTCATTTTTCCACTCACGTGTCACGTGAATATACGTCATGAACCTGGACAGACTGCCTTCATCCATTACATTTTCCGCAACTGACGAACCGCTCGATGAATCAGTGGTGAAATGTGGCTCTTATTTTCCCTCGTGCCTCTAATTTGTCCCCACTATTCCGTCTCATATTTGAAACGAATGAATGACTCATCGTTGTCCGCTGCGTGCAGTTGTCAATGTAAACAACCCTCTTTTAACCTTCATCATATTTGGGGAGAAAAGTGACATTCCACTGGGAGAATGGACAAAATATCAGCTTTCATTGGTCAGTTATGGTGAATAACAACAGAGTACTCCCCGGGTGGGTTAATGATTGATCGATGTAAAAATTATTAGAAGATTCTAAGCTCGTTTTTTTAACATAAGTCGACGGCGATCAGATAACTTCGCCAAATGGGCCCTAATTTGAGTAAAAGTGTCAGATAAATGTATGTTCTCGATAGCTGTGGCCGTGAAGTGAGTCATTTTTTTTTACCGAAACCCAGAAAAACACGGCTCCGCTGACGTCCGTAATTTGAAATAACAAAATTGTTCGGTGCAAATGGGAACCTTTTTACCTAAACAAGTCTTACTTGTCCCGACTGTCTTCTGGTAAGACTCAGAAGGACTATTCCCTAGATGCAATACACACTTCACCTAATGATAAAACAGAAATTATAGGTGCTAAAACAAGCCAAACAGCACCAATCGATAAGGGTAAGCAATGTGGATTCGAAGAAACCCATTCAAATTATCCCACAGAAGGGATGATCGGCTACCCAATAAACTATTCACTCATCCTCATCAAAAAATCGTTATTGTATTCAGTATAACGAACAACGATGTTAGGGTAAAGTTGGAATATTACGGTTTTCGGTTTGTCATTTTGTTGTTCGTAGTTTTGAAATCTGAATCAGCTTGCTCATGCGATGACCTTTCGCCGATATATTGAATAACGGAAACAAATAACTAGTGATGTCCGAGCTGTAGAACATTTGTTTAGTGGCAAGTAACTGGCTATCTCAAAAAGTGAAGTGGGCCCTTTTGACTAAACCATCCTCCACATACATGCACTAGTGTGAAATAAGAAAATAAAACATAAGCTTATCCATTACGGGTACGAAAGCCATCTACACGTACAATCACTGTTTCTGTTAAGTAAGTTCACGATGATTTCATTTTCAAGCCATTTTAGTCATTGATGTGAAGTTCAACGAAAGTACAACGTGCGGTTAGCTAGTTAGTCAGTCGGTCAGTCGGTCAGCTAGACTGTCATTCATTTGGTAATTTGTCTGACTGACTGGCCAGTCAAATATAGGGATTACGATATGATAATTATCGCAGACTGGATCAGCGTCACAGTTGTTTTTCGGACCCGTCCTAAATAGTCTATAGTGCATTTGATAGGGAGCAGTATCACGGTAATGCGATTTACTCCAGGTGTAAGTATGTTCCCGTCGATAGCTGATTATTCATGCTCTGTGGAGAGAATAATTTTGTTCCGATTTACTTTGGTTATGTGGGACATGCTAGGCTTCTCTGGTTGCTTTCGCAAAATCTACTTTGGCACTGGTTAGACACTATCGGAGATGTAGCTTTAAGCCGTTAAAGAGTTGACATTCTCTCAGTCACATACCTTCCTCGTATTTCGTTTTATACTATTTGCTGTTTCCCAACCGTATCTTTCGATTTTCGAGTGAGGTTTATGATAGACGTGAAACACAGCCTAATCGTACATAGGTAACCGGTCGTCAAACTCTATTTAAATTTGGCTTCGCTTATGTTTATCTCATGTAGTATGAATCAAATCCTTGACAATAAACATCCGACTGGTATAAAACAACAGACTCGATCCGACACAAAATGATTAGCCAATGGTTCTTCGGTTATTCATCTCTCAGCGGATACTAGAATGAGGCTAACCATGCAGTTCGACTTTACGGGAAGATCATTAATTTTCAAGTCACTGAAGAGAGTAAATGAAGATTGCTTGACTGGAAATTTGCAACCACTTAAATGACAGTCTGTCAATCCAAGATCGTCGACCCGCCTACGTACTTATTTACTTTTGTAGTCGTTTCCCATATGACTGGAGGTTCGGGATCCTTTCTGTGTAGGCAAAGTCATTATTTCACGGTTACCTAGGTGTCAAATACGGTTGAACAGACGCGTATATGTCAATCTTGGTAATGTAAATAGGTGTTTTCTTTATGCTGATACAATGATGTACGTGCTAATGGTTTTGTTTGCATGTGTGCTTTTGGCATATTAACGGTTGTTTATCCACGACAAACTCATCTTCGTTTGTGCTCTTTGTTAATCACGTGATACGTAATACACTGTAATACAGCTGTGCGCATCGTCTCACCGCTCCGTGTGACACGTGCTCTCGCCACATCTCACACGTGCAGATATTAGGGACGGATTTGAACCAGTCCTCAAGGAGGCGCATTCCCGTGCATGCAAACCTGAACCATTCTGATGAAAAAAAGTGCACTTTTATTAGGCCTGTTGAGTAACTGTTTTTTTTCCTATGGATTTTACACGCAGATGGACTGAAAACATGTGTTTGTACTGACACAAAACGTAACCACCTATGGGCTGTATTGGTGCATCGATGAAATGTGTCTGAACGCAACAGATAGGAAAGCTGGGATAGAATACGTAAATCTCTGTTTAGGAAACCACATTTATCCTTCTCTTACGAAATACCGTGTCATTTTATCTTCTACTTTTCAGTGCGACGTTCGCTAAACTCAAAAGGAGATTGTGCATTGTGGCATTGGCTCCAAATCATTCTCGTTCTGTTCAGACAAGCACATCTGTTTCAAAGTATTCATTTACGAGTGCAATTTCTATAGCTATCAGTTTGTTTTACGTAGGCGATTGATGAGAGCAAAAAATCATATCTCAACTTCTCACCATTTCTGATTCCAGCAAAACTTGGGGTTGTTCACCTATCCTTTTGTGGCAGTACTGTTACCTCTTACTGGGTGACCGACTGATAAGTTACCTGAACACCTTAGAACATCCAATAAAATTCGTGTCACTGTAATAATATCGCTTTACCGGTAAATAGTTTAAGGTAAGAAGCTAGTGGACGAGTTGATCATCTATAAGAAAGTCTGCACAACCAGACTGAACTCACCGTACAAAAATGTGTGAAATGGCTAACACCATTGCGGCGTGTAACAACGACAACCTGACAAGATGCGAGTATCACATCTGAACAGAAAATAAGCTTTACAAAGTGTGAATTACACAACTGGTGTGTCAAGCAGTGTCAAACGAGGCTTACTGCTGGCATGAAACCATCGACTTAGGGTGTCCCTATGTTTTCTTTAGTGAACAGACCTGAAGGAATTTCACCGGGGAAAGGCCGATGTGTTCGGCTCAGTGCAAATGTTGCTAAAGAGATTGAGTATGCATGTATATACGCGATGTACGTAAACTTCATGTGATTTCATTCATGTGAGATAGTGCTCCAAAAACAGTTGGCACTTGTCGCTACACCGTCGGAGAAGTTCAAACGCTTGAGTTAACTTACTTATCCATACACTGGCAGTCCCCATTTGAGGATTGGGTTTGCATTTTCGGTGAAGCATTTAACTGCCGTGACTCTGAACGAGTTCCGGACTTTAAGATCATGGAAAAAGGGCCCACACAACATTCAACTTTGAATTGGGTACAACGGTACAGCTGATTACCCAAACAAAGGCGTATATGGCTCACATGCACCATTGCTTATTGACCGGGGGTGATTGAATGGTGATCATGATAAGCTGTACTCGTAGCGGTCACGTGTTTGAATTTCGTCAGAGTCGATCCTTTCCATACATGGAATTATTGGTTTCATTGTGGGCTCCTACAAGAGGTACTGTACGTTGGTTATATAATAAATAAAAGTAGATTTATCAATAATTGTGCTATTATTGTTGCTAATTTTATTTTGACTGAATGCTATTTATGGTAAACCAACAAAATGGTTACATGTCACAAAGCAAATAATTTTTGCTGACAGCTGTAAATGTGTGGGTTTGACTGGCAGCGCATCCGTCATCAACGGGGACTAAAAGAACTCACTCATTCTATATTACTAAACTCACTCCCACATCCATGATAACTGCAAATCATGTGTCTGGTGGAACCGAACGATGACAGAAGGTAGGAAGAGTCTCCAACAAACGAACAACGACCTAACAACCAGACTGGAAGCCAATATGAATCTCAGTGACTAGTGAATTATTCCATTTATGAACTGGGACTGTAAAGACCAGGTGGAGCACAGGAGACATGCCCGTGGTAACGGAGTGAGATGATGCAAAAAGACGAAGAATGCGGGGTCATTAAGATAGTTTGCATTCACACCATCTCTCCAGAGAGAAGAAAAAAACCCAAAAAACGTATTCATATTTGGACTCATTTTGTGGAGATATACTTGCAGGCATAGCCTGGTTCTCAAGCACACTATTCTTGCTCCTAATGTTCGATTTTCAAGGTTGTCACCTTGCTTGTTCCGGACCTGTCAACATGAGCCATCTTGCTACCTACCTGGCGATTTCCCTTTGGTGTCCATTTTCTCATCAAAAGTTGCTTCACTGGTAGCTACTTTTGAAATGGTTCCTTTTTCATTAGAACAGAAATGAGAAAAACGACGCGTCACGTTACTATTTTACGTACTCTTTTTCTGATTGCTAAGATGAAGTAGATCGGCCCCGTAGACAAATAGTTCAGTGGAGTAGGATGAATTAAATGATCCCATAATGCGCTTCATGGGAGTGTAACGGCCAGAGTGGAGGCCGCCATCTTGTTGTTCGTTTAATGTAAGTGTTGGTGCCGTTGATACACTTACTGAGCCTCGGCTCATTGAGTTTTTCCCTTTTGTGCTTTTGCAGATCACACGTGCTACCCTCATCGGAAGAGCATTGCCCCTGCCTGTTACATTTTTGGCACCCACGGCGGGACCGCATTGAGGGGAGTGGGAGGCCTTGGAGATAGACCTGATATGGGCCGAGGAGATAATTGTGAATTGATCTGAGGCGTAGATTCGGTGTGGCCCAGGAGAGGTCTTGTGGTATGGCCTACCCAAGGTGTGGTTCCCGGAGAGTTAATGCTCCTGTAGTGTGTTGGAGTGCGGAACACTGGGGGCAGTGTTCTTTTGTGGGGGGAGCAGTGTAACGGCCAGAGTGGAGGCCGCCATCTTGTTGTTCGTTTAATGTAAGTGTTGGTGCCGTTGATACACTTACTGAGCCTCGGCTCATTGAGTTTTTCCCTTTTGTGCTTTTGCAGATCACACGTGCTACCCTCATCGGAAGAGCATTGCCCCTGCCTGTTACAGGAGAGACAATGATCTGTTGGGTTTGGTGCCTGAATAAGCAAACATTTTTTACCTGAAGTTTTGTTGTTGTTAGGGAGCTGACTGATGCATCACTATGAATGTCACTTCACCGGAGGCCAGTAACTTGGGTATTGGGTTGCGCAACATCAAAGTGAAAGATCAGTACGGGTCAACTTTGTGATCTGACGAAATTAAATGCTGCACAATCGATGAAGCCAATGATTTCACACTAATCTGTGTGGCCGCGGATTTTGCGACATTGGATAGTCAATCATTTTAGTATCATACTCCAACACCCGTTGAGCTAGCAAACAACGCGTTCTTTCAATGTACACGTCATCACAAAGGCTCGTGAACTGCTAAATAACAAGTGAGCTATTTGGATCATCGGAACAGTGCCCTTTTTATCGTTGTGGGCATTTGGACAATAATTATCAACAGTAACCAAAAGTTAGCGTTTGTACAATATTGAAGGAGGATACAACCCGCGTTTACATCTAATGGCTATTCCTATATGTATGATTCCATTTGGTATCAACAATCGAGTTTTTCTCAACTCACTCATTGGACCGATGTGTCCACCCACAGAAATGTGTCAGGAAAGCTTAGCCTTGTCAAAAAGAACATAATACGTCTTCGGTAAATCATCATTTGACAAAACTTGACGAGGCGGGTAACTACAAGTATCCAGGTACCCTTTATACTCTGGGAAATTTCTCTTTTCTTAACCGGTTTCGATGTCGAATCCATACACGCTGAGCGGATCACACTTTATGCCCACTAACCAGGCGGAGCAATTTTTATCTTTTCTTCTCACAACGAAAGTCACTGTTTAATATTTTAGCATGAAAGAATAACGCGGATTTTCGCTACCCATTGCCACAGCATTATTTTGTATAGCATTAATTTTCAATATGAGAAGGCGAAATATATATTCCTCCCTGTGGAAAAAAGCATCTACATGAAAACCGAAATTCTCGGGAAATTCGCTTTCGATTTGTCATTTGTCCGGGAACGAACCCACAAGTTATCAACACAGAAAGTATCCAGGGTAATATGAACAGCTCCGTGGAAGTGCATTGCTGATGCTTCCTGACAAGGATAAAACTACCGTATCGTATTTCCATAATTCGCAATGCTGAGTTTAACATTCATACTTTATGATGAATCTTATTACGGAAATAGAATCACGAACGAATACTCATTAGCAAATATAATAACGTAAGTTAACAGCCTTTTGACATCTTCGCTTCTTTATTCAAATTAATTTCACAATTAGGCAAATTTCTTCTTTCTCTCAACCTGTGCCGGAGATTGTAAAAGATACAGGCGCGCCTATTGGGGAAAAAGCCTCCAACTCGCTATCGCAAAAATACAATTACGTGATTAGGATGTCCTCAAACTGGTTAGTATCCTTCACAGGTGCTCTTAAACTATGCTTCGCATGCAACTCACTTCCTGAGTTTTTTTGTCGTCAAAACAGTACGCATTGTTTACGTCTATGGAACAATTATTTTCCATAATACGAGTTTCACCATTCCGTGTAAACGTTCAAACCATTGAAACAAAAGGAGTACTGTGCGGATAGTTCATCCTTGTTAAGAATCCTGAGCAGTGCACATCTACTGAGCCCCCACGGAGACTCGAACCAGAGACAAGCGATTGTGAGTCTAAAACGTTGGCCACTGTCGCTCTCAGCGGCTCGTTGAACTTATTTACTACACGACATAGCATCCTTTCGACACTGGCCTCAAATTTTTGCAAAGCCTGTCTCGAACAGTGGATGACATCTACGCTGCAAGGCGTCTCTACAAGGGCCTAAGTACGACGAAAGCATCCCGTTAAACAACCTACAGAGCTTGGCTCGTATTTGACATAATAAATGGATTCTATAAACTGTCATTTTCCCCTGCTCACGACCACTTATATATACTTATGAATCAAATTGCAGCAAAAGAGTAAGTTGCTTTGACTGCTTGGCAAAGGTGGTTCAATGTTCTAACCTACTGTCCTTACCCGGAGAGATGTTGTACAATCTGAGTGTTGGTCAAAATGTACTGACACTCACGCACACAGATTTGCAGAAATAAAGGTAACGTGGATGCCGACCTTGTGGTGGCAATCTATATGATCCCAGACACGAAACATATGAGTTCATCCACAGCATTCGTTTGTCCTAAACAAGAAGATCCGAGCCCGAGGTAATGTTGACCTTCCTGGAGTATCCCTCTGCTAATGAGTGGAACTCACCTGAAATGAAAAACACTTCATATTTTCCATCCCACATATTTAAGGATGCAAGCGGACGGTGACAGCCAAAAGGAGAGCCTGTTTTTTGATCGATCATATATCGCAAAGGAGGGCAATTCAGTGACGTTTATTCGTCCATTAGACACGCATTTCAACGCTCCTGTCCGAATTGTCACGTCGCCGTAAGATGAACATGCAAATGTCTTCGACTGAACAGTTGCAACGATCACAGAAAACGGCTGAAAGAGGTACCAATAAATATCTTCCAGATGAAGACTGATGTCATATATAAGCAAGCCACTGACCATGACAATTAGTTGTGTTTATCGATCCGGAAATTAGGGGCACTCGAAGTCGAAGCCGGATACAATTTTTCGATTAGTCAATTAGTTCGACTACTATTTAACGAGCATAAGAAAGTTAAATGTGGAAGAGTAAGATCAGTTCACGGTTCACTCAGTGAGGAGCAGGGAATAGTGTGGGATCTCACTGAATAGATAATCACCTCAAGTTTAGCACAAATAATGGGTACCATTACCGTGAGAAATCAAGATGATTTTCACCTGAACGATGTCATGTAATCGTAACCAAACTTTGAGGTGATTTCTAGCTCAAACTGTGGCTTACCAGGAGATACAGCACTTAACGGATTATGTCGTCATTTCCAGAGTGGATCTTCAAAATATTGTTTTACTCCTTTTATGACAAACAGAACAGCGAAACGAGCAAATTCTCTAAAGTCTCTTTTGTCCAACTTTTACTAATCTTGTAGGCAACCTAATAGGTAAGTTAGTCGTTCTGTAGTATGTTATGCTAGAAGATAACTTGACAACACTGGAATCGATTGTCCACTCCGCCGTCTTTCCATCCTCAAGGTAATAAAGAAATTATCGAGGTCGTTCCATTGTTCGCCAGTGTTAATGAATTTCCAAGCATCATTTCTGAGCACACAAGTTGATCAGAAACGTAGCGCAGTATCTTTTGCATCTTCGGAAGATATACCCATGATCGATGGAATTCCGTTTTCCCGAAATTGTATCGATAGTCCAAGAGTGGACATCAGTGCGGGCTTTAGGCTGTCTGATCCCTAGATCCTTTCGGGTCTATGCCGGAGATCTCCCCATTGGGTAACCTTCAATTGACCGCGTCTTCCTTCCAAAAATATGTTACATTTGTCCGTAATTGAAATCAAGGTGATAAAATATTACCCGTATATTTATTCATCAATTTTTTATGCTTGCACACACACACACAGTGAAATTGGGACTATAAAACTGATCAAACTGTTCTTTGTTAATTGATATTTTAGTCAAGGATCAGTCTTCATTTTATTATCAAATTATTTCTAAACTAAATAACTGATCCGGAATTTTGTTGTCGGTATTCACCCCGTTTCTGGCAGTCACTGAAAATTTAGAGGAAAGCAATAAAGGCTCTCATTTTTCAAACTAGGTAGGCCACATATTTTCACACTTATTGTCACGAAAGTTTGTCCATTCAGTCGTATCACGTGAGCATTAGGAACCTATTGAAGCACTTTCGGCCCAAGTCTTGTTCGTCTCACGAATAAATTGTGTCTGCATCGTGAGCAGACCATCCAGAAACCGGATCAGAGTGGTCCAAGTTCACCAGGCATTGTTTGTATGAGCTTACAACCCGTCCAGCTCATTGCGAACTGATATCCAAAATAAATGGACTAGCTTGTTTGCAAACACCCTGGTAGCCGTTCGATACAGTTTCCGATAAGGACGAGCGAATATGGATTATTTTGTAGTTTTATCTGTCAGCTCAGTGAAATGACGAACAAGAATTGCAGATAAAATCACCCGTTCATTTATAGCACGTCCACAAATCGTGTTATTGTACCCGCTACTAGTAACAATATTGCTGCTTTTTAATGGAATTTCCTAGCGACCACGCAGAAGAAGAACTGGACAGTTCTAATCTATCTGGTATCTGTGACTTTTTCCGTGTACGAAGTCGACCTTTGTTTAATCCATATGACGGCAGATAACGCTTCTTCGCGCTGGTGCACCAATGAGGATAGCCACACGTGCGAAAGGACGTTTCCTCACCTGAACAGCCAAGGTCACATTTATGGTGGCCTCAGTAACACACAGACCGGTCACCTACAATCTGATCGACTGTGCCCCACGTGCCTCTTTTGAAATCAGTGGTGCACCATCATATTTCAAGTTTGTACAATATTGTTTGATAAAAATCACTAACTGTTAAATAAAATTGATGTTCCGTTGCAATAACCAACAAAAGTACGAATTAATTTGACCGAAAGGTTGCTGATCTTCACGGGCAAGTACGAAACGGGCATCTGGTAGATAGTGGTTGTGGTGCACACAGTTCAGCCATGATAAGGTTTCTGTTCATTCGGTGAAGTTCTCATGGCATATGCCTGAACTGCCTCCAAGTCAGAAAGTCGATAGACACATGGTGAACTTGCAAAAGTCCCTTTGGAATGCTACAATATTTGCATTATCTTACCATGATGAAAAAATGTTTGGTCGAAATTCAGAGGGCATCGAGTCAACAGCCTACTTAAATTTCGAAGTGGTTGCCTAGGGCTGAAGTCTACTCTGGTCTTACTCAAAAGGCCTTTGATCGGTTTCGATGTGTCGGAAGCTGGACAGTTCCTGGAACTCGTTCCACTACTAATAATTTAACATATGCGCGTTTTCCGTTAGCAGTGCAATTGAATTGGAACGCCAGGCATATCGGAAATCAAACCACCAATGGACACATTTACTTGACACGAGAATGGAAGGAATTGCAGCCGTGTTTGTAAATTTGCTTGTTATCAGCCTTTTTCAATCATCCTACTTTTGTCCCGTAGTACCGGTACGCAACTCCAGTACATGTAGTAGCTTAAAACGTTATCGGATGATGTGGCAAGAAGAATCAGCGCTCAAAGAGCCATCGAAACAAAGCCATTACTGTACAGCTAGTTTAACCTCGCTAAGCACAATAATCTCCCAAAACTGCAAGTGGTTCGTAATGTAATGCCTGCATTCCAGGTAGACACGCTACACGGAGAAAGTTCACCGTGGGAGTCGATCTACGTGCGAGTGAAAACACGGTAACTTTTAGGGTCAGTGAAAAAAAAGTGACACATCCTACAGTGTTCACGTTGAACAAATCATTGAGAGCCAGCCCGGAGTGTGAAAGTTTCAGAGCAAATGGACACAGGAGTATCGGATACGCACGCCTGATGGGCGGCTTTCACCGCGAATCCATTGTCCACTCATTTGTAGATATTGCCAATATTAAATATACCTAATCGCGACCACAGTGTCGTCGTTCTCCAGGTTGGCTGCTTCTAACCCACAAGGAAATAACAGTGAATCACCGTTGTGATTCCTTAGTTGACTCTTCCAAGGGGAGTATTCTTGCTCCACTTTTGATGCACATATAAGAGCGTTGCAAACATAACAATAATTTCTCTCCTGATACGAGACTCGGGTCACATCTTGTACAGCCACTCTTATTGGTATTTTGTACAACTAAAAGCTACTGGAGGTCGGCAAAAATTTCAACTTTAATTCAAGTAAAACAGTTTGAAAAAGTCAAGTAAATAAATGAAAACTATAGCAAAGATAAGTCTTTGTTAAATTATGATAGTTATTTCTATCGGAATTCTCTAAACTTTATTAGTCCATGATGATCAGAACGATCCAGCAGAGATTGAAAACGAAGCTGTCTTCCTGAACCTGTTTACCGATCAGGGCCCTACTGGGCTACCACTTCATGAAGAAGACTCGAAAAAATCCTTTATTGGATAAAAGTTTTTGCTTGAAAGATAATCAAAACTTTTAAAATATCAGAAATCAATGGTTAGATATGGAAAAAGGTAACAGAACTTCCTGTTCAAACAGACAATTATTATTCATGAATTTATACCGGGGATAATTGCCAACGACCTCTCGTGCTTTTCTACGGAACATGCACACATTTTCGGCGATTCATTATTCCAGTTTAAGCAACGTTAAATGTAAATCAGCTACCCAATCTGACTTATTTCTATTCAAATGAATCCTGATATAATTCATCCATCAAATGCGTCTAAGAAAGTACTCACAAACTGAGACGACAGCTGTTTCTCCAGGCACTCAGATAACATCCAAATAAAGAAAAATGGTTTTATGATTTCACCCGATTCTCTGGTTTGCGGAAGACCTGATGTTTGTGAGACTTCCCTCAGAACGCATCATGCAACCGGATTTCGAAGCGGACCAAGCACTCGAACGTGAGTCGGACACAACATCCTCTTTTCATCCGTTGCTCGGAAAAGAATTGGGAATTGTCATAGTTGAATCGCCGAATTCCGCTTCGCACTGATCTGCTCTAAAAGAGGATGAAGTTTGATCACCGAATAATTTTTCGTTCACAACTGCGCGTACGTGTTCCCGTGCGAGAGGACTGGTTAGAGCAGGACGTCACCGATCGTTTCATGAACGGAGGGGGTTTTTTCTTTGAGATTTCATAGAGAAATTTGAAGTCAGAACCGACCACAACAAATGTGTATACGGCTTTGTTCGGTCAAGAAACAATCAACCGGAATTTCACTCGTTAGTGTTATATGGAAACAGCTTACAGATTTTCGGAGGGGAAGATCGTTTTCAGATGTCTGGAATAGTTTGATTCTCGGAAATATCACACACTACAATGAGGATTTCGGTGAATCCGGCCAATTTGTTATGAGCATAATGCAGTCATTGAGTGAAGTGTGCTGCAAAAGGAATAAATGCGTAGAAAAACTGAAAATCCTCAGTGGAGAAAGATTTAAGTACGCTTTGTTTATCCATATTCCCTTCTGATTATTTGCTCGATAAATAGTTGATATTGGTGATTGAGTTCTAGGCACGTCTCACAAGATTAAAGCTTATTAATAAAATCGCCGACAGTAGGGTGATTTGAAATGGTCACGGGTTCCCCTATCTAGCCTCTTGCATCGTATCTTGTTTTGGCTTGATTGAAAATGAGAAGTACGTAGTAAATGGAAGTTGGTATCAGATACAGGGAGCAATATTTGAGTTGGCACGTGGTCCGAACCAGGTCAGAGTATGTCGAATGATTGGCTGGATCCCTAAAATATGAACCCTGGTTCGCTCTCATAAATGTTTCAAATTCCAAACATTCAAATAACCAGAGAATAAATGAGCCGAATTCAGGTCAATAGGCTTTGTGGAGAGGATGGAAAAGCATAAAGACCTTTTACGGAGATTGTAAATGCTAAATGATATTAAAAAGATTGGCAATCCCAATGTAAGGGCATGATTTCGCTAAAGTTGTCCACCGTAATTGTGCTTACTGTTACGGGCATGACTTTATATTGAATTGGAGGCTGTGCCGAACAGCTTAGAATGGTTGCCCAAGAAGTTTGAGGCTCAGTTTTGGATTCCACGTCGTTGATCTTTGTGGGTGATCGTGATACCTGAATGGAGCATTAGGCACTCATGAGTGGTTGACGTAATCTTCTTCGAACGATTTTATTTTATATTATTTATCTATCAGTTATTTTTTGAGGAGAGGGTCGCAGCCAATTAGAGACTGCCTTTTGGAGTTAACCGTGGCGGAAGCTGGGTTCGGACTTAGGACATGAGTTTGAAGCCCACCATGATGTCCCTTGAACTGTGGTCGACCATTACAGTGGGCATTGAGTGTTATCAAAATCCCCCTTTCTCTCTTTCGATATAACTGACGCGTTTCGAGGATAACGAATCCGCCAGGATTTTTTTCTCGTGCATGGTTGTTCTGGTCGAAACGGAAAATCTGGACATCCTCGTTGATGAACAACTCTAAACTAAACTATTTTTAGGAATTTCAACTCACACTGACTTCAGTGGTTTCAAATCAGTACTAAATAACAGCAATCATACTTTTCTGGATTTCTCCACCCACTTTCATTCTCGACTTCATCTCAAAAGAAACCCATGTGATAGATAGCATACTGTCCAACACGTGAGACTCAAACGAATGCACGGTGGTGGAGTTGATGTTTTATCTGGGCTTTGCCTCACAGGTGATGATGTTCAACAGGCTAGACTGAAACACGTGTGCAAGTCCTCAATGATTATCAGATGCCCGGTTAAGCAGGGGGAGCTGTACGAGTAATTACTGCGTAGGTCTGCTAATGTTCGTGATGAGGCAGTGCGACTTCTTGTCACTTTTCTCTCCTGGCTATTGCCTCAGCATAAAGATCTACGCTCAAGCACGTCAGGTGCACATCCAGTTTCTTCTTGAACTGTTCACAATTTGCTGCTTCCACCACATCAGCTGGCCGTGGGTTTCAAGCTTTTGGTCGTCCTTTTGGATAGACGGTAGATCAGCAGAAGACCACTCGACTGCATCTTCTTGAGCGTCATCGAGTGCACTCTTGTGTGCGAGTGGTCGCGAAGAGGGAATTCCGCTCGCAGCTTAAGGCCCATCTCACCCGGAATATTCGTCAGATGCAAATCCGGTCACCTCTTGTTCTCTGATACGTCTCTGGAAAAAACCCCGGTAATTCCAACTGTTTTGTTCCGTTTCATTAACTATAGCGAGAAAGATATTCTACATTCGAGTCATCTCGGTTTAATATCTCGGAACACACTACTTACTTGGAAAGAATCTGTCACTGTCACCAATCTTTGCAACACAGATCAAGCGGTTCCACGTTGCTTTGCATAACCTCTCTTCTTATTGGTTGATTCGTGTGACGGCCTGCAGGCCAAAACGTGACGTGAATCCTATCCTATCATCCTATCGATCCATTGTCCAGTCAGCCATCATTCCGTTGACTCAAGCCTTGATCGGCATTCTGGACATGTGCTAATGTGCTGTCTGTTAGCGTGACTAAGCCGTCTATCGAAAGATGCTATAGACCATACCCTCACAGTATCCACTCACTGTAACTGATCCGCGCCGTCCAACGAAACGAGCGGCTCGCTGCACTCTTTCCAGATTTGTGAATTCATCAGTCACGCAAGGGAATGATGCGGCTCCACCAAACTCCAGTCGAGGACGTAAGTGAGCGGTATACAGAAGCTTGAAAGTATCATAGGATTGCTCCCCAAACGACCGACTGATAGCACCAAGGATGCTCCAAGCGGAGGCGGGAGTTGAAATATTTGATGCCTGAACCTGAAACCCGCAATCAAGCAAAAGCATACGTGGGTATATTTTTGTTTTCCCAAGAAAGGACTATCAGTCAATCAGGATTAATTTCAATACTAAAGAGAGATATAACGTGTTTAGGAAATGATTCACGATGCAGCATCAATGCTCAAACCATCATTTGGAACCGTGAAAGCACAGTACAACTGCATCTTTCTTGGTGAAATTCGTCAGCAGAACAAATCCTCCGAGTCCTAACTAAGACTCGAACCCTGCCTGTATGATTGGGTGTCGCAGAAGTGACCACCAGACTACCCGGTATGTCTTGCATTAACCATCACGTAATAAAGGGCTCTTCCGTTTCCAGAACAGGAATCAACCAACATGATGAACTGGTAATGATCCACAACAAGAATAAAACATCTTTAAAGGTTCATCCACTGCTTTAAAAGGTGAGCAAAAAGGGGGTACAGAGTGCTGAACCATCTCAAAGAATATTTGGGGAACCAAAATTATTCATAAATGGGATTCAGGTTTGACAGTTGAGGTATGAACGACGAGAGAATCTCATTTTTCCCAAGGACAACACTGGCAATTACCACGATTTTACAGTAGTTACCTTCACTAGACAGCTGAAGGCAAAGATTGCAAATGTTACCCGTTAAATATCGGGTAGTACTTGGCATCGGTGACCAAAAGTAGTTTGTGCTTAGTAGACCGTCCTGATTCATTTCCAATCGTTTAACCCAGCCATTAAAGTAGGGATGGTTGAGCGGTGACCGACAGTGTCAAGATAGTATTTAGTACGCGGAAGTGTTCCGTTGTGTGAGTCACTGGTAAACAGATGCGATCAGGGACTCTTCATGACAGTCGTTTACATTACTGTTCGGATAGCGAGCGGTGTGCTTTGTATCTGAAATATTTATCTTCTGATCTGTATGCTACAGAATAGACTAACCAGGCGAGCGTTAGATGTGTACACATACGAGAAACGCCGAAGACGGACGTCAACCTGTTTTGACTAATGCCCTCACGAAATGACTAAGCAGTTTAGAATCATGAACTTTAAATGGTGTATCAAATAAGCATTGAATCCGGTCCGCGAACTGAGAAATAATCGAGAGGGACTGGAAACAAATGAGCCGCACACAACATCACCAGTATGAACAGTAAATGGAAGACAACACCAGATGCTTGCGTGTATTTCACTCCAGGTGAGTTCACATTGAGGAACTGTGGTTGAAGAATTCAAACAAATTTTGCTCAACTAGATCACATATGGTCAGACCTTCCGTGATACTCACGGATCAAATGGGTTCTGATTACTGTGTTGATGATATCTGGTTGTTCCATTCCGATTGGTAAACTGCCGTTTGTGTTTTTACGGATTATGGCAGTCGGATAAATACACACATCTTGTGGACACAAGAAATGCAACAATAACCGTCAATCTTTCGTCTTATACGCGCCACGGATATAATACCGAAAATAGTGGTCTCGTGTCTAACAAAAGCTTTGTGTGGGTTACAACTTTGGGCAGAGTACCATTGTAGTTTGTTTATTGTCAACGGATAATGAGTTAGACAATTTGGAACTATTTCACTGGAGTGCCCACAGAACGTATCAAATCACGATGAAGTGTGAGACTAAAGTCTTGTTATGCTAGGTGGTCACTTCGGACCTCCTTAATAGCCGACTTTTTCGTTCCCATCCCAATTTCGTCGGTACAACCAATATCTTACTGTGAGTGTTGTGGTTCCGGTCGCTCTCCTCCTCTCCTCGATTGCGTCACTCGGAAACCACATGTTCATGAAGGTGTGAGTAGATGAGCGTGAGCAACAAGCGACTTTATTGCGGAAATGATTAAGTTTCGTGAACAAAATAAAACCAAGCTTTGGAATGGTGAGTACACATTTGTCTCTCACAATTTAGTAATTGAAGTTCCTGGACTTGACCCAGGAAATGTACCATTTCTTAAACAACTTAGGTTTTTCATATTCATGTCCATTTCCTAGGCAGAATATGATGAATATCACTTTGCCAAACAACAACCCACTCACAGAATATCACACAATCACGACACGTCGACGAACTCTTGAGAAGTAGAATGGGATAAACATATTTCCCAGTGTCATCATCGAAACGAATCTCCAGATTTGGAACGGAAAACGAGTTCCTGTCAGCCTTATTGACCGGAATTGGTAGATCTAACAGTATATCCGTGAAGCACAATACAAGACTTATTTATCTTCCAAAATATGGTGGATATGTTGCTAGTTTCTTCTGATTCTGTCCCTAGGTATTTGAGGGTATTTTATGTCTAAAATAAGATACCCTCGTGTGAGACAAAAGAGTGGACATCCTCTGCAAACGAAACTTCGAGTGGGTGCGTTTGCAGCTATCTTACGATTTTCCCGTTGGCTGTGATACCAGAAACTATTGGATTTATGTGGCCATCTGTGAATATAAAGCACCCGATAAGGCGAAGTCGTGTGATTTTTTGAATGATAAAGCAAAATCACTCGGGTCTGTTTTACTTTATCAATCTTCCACTTATGATTCAATTCTCTGGTCACGGTTCCTCGTCAGACTGCAATATTTTGGATTTGCACAACAGTTGCATGGCTGATTATAAAATTATTCAGTTAAAGGACGCAGTTCACCAAATAAGAAAAACACTTTTCCAAACCTTTCTTAATACTAGAGGGTACCAGCCCGGTTAACGGGGCTGGTACTGTCTCCATTCGAAGCTGGCGGGCATCTCTGGCTGCCCTAGAGGTCGACATCTGAACAAGCTCACCTTGGCGATTCGGATCAGTCCGGACGGGAGCTGGGTGGCACAGTGGTAGCACACACGCCTTCGAGGTGGAAGGGCCCGGCTTCAAACCCCGGGTGAGGCAGAGGATATGCACCACTGATGAGCTCTAGCAAGAGCAAAACTCGAGTCTGATGCTTCCGAGTGCAGGTTGGTCGGATGACCTGAGGTTTGTGCGTGAAAGGTGGAGTCCAAAGTTCAGTCAGCTAAACATAAACCCACAGTGTTGCGTACTGCAACATCACACGTACCTTGAGTACACTAGTCACGAAGTCCACGGATAGAGCGGCATATTTCATGAGACTTCTACTGAGCCACACACAGATCTCCCCGCCAAGTGTATTCCCAATGTCTTCCATTCTTCCCGGTCCCGCAATAGAAGACAAATGGTTGACACGCAAGTGCAGGGAAGGCAGATAGATTGTGACATCATTTGTATTATTGAAACATTTCCCAGTACGGGATATCAAGGAATCAGAACACGCATATGGCACTCGAAATACCGTAGTATTTTGTACAGTGCATACAGGTGTATACAGCGCCGTGGTATTAGAATACGAAAAAATGGCCCGAGTGACGTGCGTAATCAGCCATGAATGACGGAGAGGATCCCTGAAAATGCAGAGCACATGGTCAATGCTCTTCCGGAGGTGATTGTACGTATTAGGTCTGCAAAAGCACCGAAGGGAGAAAAGCTCCATGAGCCAACTCCCGGTAAGAGTGTCAACAGAATTTCACATCTACATATTTACTAAACTCCAAAATGGTGGCCTACAGTCTGGCTGTTCTCTATTGGCGAAACCGTTGAACCGCATTCAGTGAACGACATTTTGATGCAAAAAATACGATTTTGCTTGTTTCTCAGTCCGCCATGCATTTGGTTTCTACGGTAAAAGGCAATTCTAGTTTCTCAAAAACATTGTGTCTAGGGAATATTAGCAACCGAATCGATACATTGGCTCAGGACCCCAAACGGATTTTAGCATCTGTCAGCACTAGAGCCATGCATAGTAAATGTTTCGAATCAGGGCAAATTGTTCCAAACATTCATCATTTCCGTTTCGACAGCTGCATCTTGGCATTTATTGATGGTTTTCTATCTGAATGCAGTGTTTACTAGATTCCAGACAACAACCAAATTGCCTCGATAGAACGTAAGCAAAATAATTAAGTCTAGAAGAGAAGTATTCCGTGCGTAGAGCTTAAGGGAATACATTTAGCGGAAGTTTATGGCATATGGGTTGGAGCCAATGAGGACGGAGAAGTGTATACGTTGAGTAAATTACCTTGAAATCCCATTTTTGAATAATTCTATTACTCATATATGATGTTTTATGGCTGTAGTAAATTTTATACTGCTGGAATGGAGAGCCGTAATTTATTTATTTCCAACTAAGTATAACTTCCCACTCATATTCCAATGGGGGTTGTTGGGAGGTTATTGGAAATATCAAATATTGAAAGTATCCATGACTTTCTCAAACGCAAAAGCTCATAGGTAGTGGATAAATGTGTTCACGGCTATAAGCTGTACAACAGTTCGTGGTACATGATGCGGTGTATTATTTTACAAATCAACCGTTTTCCTCGAGCAAATTCTGTTCTCATAGACTGGAAACACTTGATCCGAATAAATTTAGTGTTGTCGGGACAGTTTTCTATAACACTCCATCCACAAGGTTTACCATGATTCAACGCAATTCTTATCAATCAGCATAACAAGTTCTGCCACCCCAAAATCATCAAAAAGGTTTTGTGGGGATTCCCCATTGTGGGTCACTTTTGTGATCACTTAGATCCCCCTATCGACCATGCAAATTGAAGTGATAACCGAAACGATTCAAAAGGTGATTTGCATTACTCACGATTGCAACGTGTGACCATTCATGATGAACTATTGTCGCGGACCTTACATCGGTCAAAGGCTGAGGGAACGCTCTTATCTATCGTCATCGACTGCGACGGTGTGTAAGAATATTTGAATTAGTCTCCTTGGGTATATTAGACGACCAGTAAAAAAGTCAAATTTGTTGGTCTTTTGCTCATCGGTTCTAGCTGAAGCCATAAAGCACACGAATAACGCGAAAAATTATTTGTTATTCACAGAAATACATACTGATGGGCTCGCACAATTTTATGCTTCACTACTTTGCTAACACGGTAAAGGTTTCCGGTTTGTAATGAAACCTTCCTCCAAAGTAGCGGGAAGCAAAACGATATTTGCCGCACCACTCTGAAGTAGGTGGCAATCAGAAGTCCGTCCGAGAAACAACAGCTCTTCTGTGCAGGGTTCGAATCCTGCTACCGATCGTCATCTTCCTCAAATGAGAGCCTCAAATTGAAGGTGAACCATGCACCATTGTTTTGTAATGAGAATAGAAGTAAGTGAAACTAACCACTATACCAAATGACTTGGGGTATAATGACGTATTAGAAGAAAAAAAACAGCCTTTTCAGTTAGCATTTCAACGGTTGTTCAGGATGTTCCACCACGTAAATGGGTCTCAGTTTTGAATAAAACAAAGAAGCCGGGTGATAGAAACACACGTACTTGGGCTAAAAATCAATAACTCAAACTGTTCTATTTGCCACGACAGTTGTAAAACGATTTTCGCTCAACTAATATTCTCTCAATATCTAGATCATGTATTCCACATAAATCGAAAGTGTTCTCTCCGCTGAGCCTCCCGAGCACCGCAATTTTCCTGTTCATTCACGAGATAATATTGCATTCTTCAGATACTTTCGTTTTGATTTTCGTTTTTCATTAGACCAGCATGTGGTAGATACTTCGAAAAAAAAGAAAATCATCTGACAGAATATGCGTTCGTTCATTCGTTAATGGCTAAAATCACTTACAATGAACTTCATCTATATAGGTTTAAAACATTCGGCATTTCCCTCTCCACTGACTTCATGCTTCATGTGGACTTATCAAAACAACCAAGGTCACACTATTACAACTGCTCATGGGTCACCGAAGAATTTGCATTACCTTTATCAGTTACCATAGAATTTGAATTTTAATCTCTGTGATACACCGTGCTACAAAATTATAGGACCATCCATCCTTCTCTCGCACAATTCCGCTTCAGTTTTCGGCAACAAAACAATATCTGGTTGGAGCGACCAAGTGCGTATTGCCACGCAGAGCACAAAATCACACACCACTATAAGTTTTTATGAACTAATTAAATCTGAATGTGTGAAAAAATGGGTGACAAAAGTGTAGGGCCCCTCCTTAGCTGGGCCTCAATAGCTTCTATCTGAAGTCATGTACAATCACCATTCCGCTTGATCACCTCGATACGTATTCTCGGCATAATTCTTGCAAGACCTGCAATTATACCTTGGTTACCATTCACCCATTCTCGCCTAATGGTGGTTGCGAAATCCTTTTTGCCCGGTAAACCACGGAGTCCATGTTCATCTAAGGAGCAAGTCGTCTCAGTCGGGTTTAGATCTGCTCCACTGGCTGATCACTGCATGACCTTGATCCAAAGGAACAACAGCCCACATTTTGTGGTGTACGAGCGGTGGACATAAGCTCTATCATGCTGGAATATTGAGTCATCTTGCATTCTGCTGATCCGTAGTGCGAGTAAAATGTTTTCCACGGCACGGATACATGCAACGGAATCCTGTAAGCCCTCAAGCATAATTAGTTCACTCGGGCCGTTGACTGAGAACGTCCCTCAAACTATCATAGAGTTCCCATCGTTGGTAAAATTCTCTCTTCTTTTCCAGTGTCTTTCCACTAAAGATTCCAGGCGTTTAGTTCATCCAAAGTAAGTTATATTTGTCACTGAAGTAGACATTTTTCCACATATCTATCCATGCTACGTGTGTTTCAGTCCGTGACAAGCGTAGCTCTTTGTGCAGCCGAGTGAGAACAAAGTCTTTCTCATTTTTCGGCAAGTCATTCAAAGCACAGCTTTGAGCGTTTTCTGTAACGTTTTGTTTCTAAACAGTGACTCTAATCAAATCTTACAACGTAGAAATGAAACGTGTGGTATTGAAGGCTAGCCGAATTAATCTGCATTCTTCCGATTTCGCCAGTTTTATTTTTGGACGACTTATTCGTTTTTTAGGCCAAGATATGTGGCCCACCGTGTCATGAACGTCTGATCGTTGGGACGAATCAGTTTAGTTTTATTGAGTTTCGTCAAATATTTTTCCATTTTCAACAGAGAAATTCGCCATTTCAGTGACACAAAGGCGAGAACCTGATGTGTCTCAGGATGATGTTTTTCATCCGTAAAACTAGTTCTACGGTAACTCGTGAATAACAATCTTTGCAGAAGAAAAAAACACTACAAACTGACCTGCGAGGACCAATTCCAGCTGAAACTCCACGGTTGATGTGTTTCAAGTAAACCCTTGCAAATCCGTGATACGATATTACTGTGCGTAAGTGCTTAGTATTGCTCCAATTCCTTTTGATTGTAGCCTTCGGCTACATTGAACATTCCATGTGGCAATGGACCTACTGCAGGTGCCAACACGGGCCTATAAACGGTTGACGAGCGAGTTGCAGAAAACTGTTTATTGGTACGACTCAATTCCTTGGATGACATTAACACATATGCACGGAAGATGATGATAATGAAGCAGCCGGGTGGAGTAATGTTCACAAAACGTGCCATCAGTGATTTTCAATAGAGCATTTATGCAAATTACACCTCAGTTCACCCTACTGCATTGTGCTTCCACAGGTGGTACTCACCGCCTAAATGCAAACATTCAGATTTATTTGTTATACTCAAATGGGTAGGTGTGGAATTCTATTCCATTAACTTTGTTGGTTGAAATAAAATCAGCTGACAACAATGAAAAAGTGGATTTCAATTTTTCCTTGATTTGTTCTCCTCGTCCAAGTACACACCTCTTGCTGTTGACTTCGAATCTTCTGACTTACTCCTTGTAGGTGATTGCTTCCCTGTTAAATAACCAATTCTAACAGCTTCACATCTCCGCATTTAACGATGAAAATTAACTAAGCTCGTCAACCGATCTTCAGGTTGACACGTAAATGGTGATACCCTCAAAGTGCTGTGATATGCTACTTCGTCTCCGCAAAACCAGTTAGTACTCCGACCCATTGATATCCTGTCCAAAGCTGACCCAATGTAAAGAGTATCTTTCGTCAAGTAACTCCTTCAAAACATCAACCGTGACTTTGCCTGGATAGATCACGTCGCGGCAGTCTCTTTTTAGAAGCTCTACGACTCACCTTGTATTTGATACGACTGAAGTCAGTTTAAACCTCGTATCACTTAATAAGACGCTTTGCATTTCCATACATCTTTCCACACGGGCTCTTGTTTCACCTGTCATATTCCTCGGACTGTTTGCGAAGGAATTTAAACTTATCATCGGGTCTCTAAAATATTTGCCTCGACATAATAGCATAAAATATGTCTTGTACATCCAACTGAGGAAGAGCCGAAACCATAAGCCATGGTTGACTTTCTCTCTTCAAATTTTGGATGACAAAATATACCCACTTAATCCCGATCATGGCACTTGCATATCCGCACCTGTCACTCGATCCCGGAACAAAGATCTGTTTTCTCGACCTATTACCCGTGAATCCCCAGTGGTTCCTGACCTGGATCGTGCCCTCCGCCCCCCCTCCCCGCGTTGACCATAGTCTATCACCGTCGATTGTCTTTAACTCGCTCCTTCAGTCTTTTTCCTATTCCCCCTTTTCAGTGATGATTTTTGCAGTGCTGCACTTGTGTAGCAGTTAAATACTCATCAATGGATGCATAAGGCTTATAACTGTCTTCATTTCGCATGATATTCGCGACGGGAATGAAAAAGCAGGCCCTGCAAACGGACCTCCGATCGCGTTCCCATTCGGCATCTTTTCACTGGGTGCAGCCTTCATGCCAAAATATTGCACCCAGTTGTAAAGAGAATGCAAGCTCACTGTCATTGGTATATTATATACTGTATACGACGTTCATTATTGTGAACGCGATGAGTGTTCACATCAGTGGGCTAACTTGGATGTAGTTCCCAGAAATGCCAAGTTCTACAGGCTTAATGAAAAACCTTTGGAATTCTCAAAAACTATATTTCCCAAGAAAGATTAGGTGTGTTTTGGTGTGGAAAACAGTTTTCAAACTTGGAAACGTCCAAAAACGTGTAATTTCATCTCACACGGGAAAGTGGAACACCTTATGCACACCCGGGGGGGGGGGGGGTATAAGTGAGAGTGTTGATGAAAAAAGGAAGTAATGTATTTATCGAAAACAGCCTTTACATCGTCATCTGTCAGATTACGTAAGACATGTCAGCAAATTCAATACATTTCAAGTCAAACTACAGAGTTTAGGCTGGTAGTCCTTGATAAAACCGCAGTGAAAGAAATGTCATTATACAATTTAGTTCCATTCTGGGAGAAGTCTAGAGTGCCATGCTCCATCCAAACTATCTATACCACTGAGAGAGAAAATATTCATTTCATTTTTATCACACAATGGAAACTATCATTTATGATAATTCGGTCTCCAACTCGCATTATACTTGACTTTTCTAATTCAGAGTGGCGCCGTAAACTAAAAACGGTGATCCAGTTTTGTGTATTGTGATAAATGCGTAATTTGTGCTTTTGATATCTTGTGAGATAGGATCACCAGTTCGTGCTAAGTGCCAAAGGCGCCTGTTTTACTGAAACACTTGACAGATCAAAATCAAGGCAGCAATGAACACGTAGACGATAAGAGAAGTCCTCGGTTAGCACCGATCTAGGCAGTATCAGCAACACTAAATATCGCGATTACCTAACTGAACAATACACAGTCCAGGTGCGTGTAGATCGGTGGTAAATGCGTTTTCAGAAATGGCGACAAAGAATTTCAGTCCAGCCTGTCAGAAGTGGCTTAACGCAGATAGGAACTGAACAGAATGACTCGACATTGTGAACTTCGGTCCCACTGATTGCGCGGCATGTTACTAACGCAACCGAAGTGTTTTAAATTCCTTGTACACAACCATCACTGAGAACCACTTCCAATGGTTTTGTTGACACGATAAATGCTAAAACTGGTCAAGCCAGAAGTATATATATATATATATATATATATATATATATATATATATATATATTTATGAACCATAAAACTATTGAAGAAACTCCTACTGCCCCACGAGAGTTAACTTATTTGCTTTCAGCATTTTCCTGTTTTGATTCCAATTGCCTGAAAAAAATTACAGGATTGTTAGTCCGTAAAATAGTGCAACACATTCTCAAGTACTTCTAAAGGCTATGAATAGTGATTTCATAAAAAGTTAACAGTCTATAAATTTGACACGTGAAGGCCGGATGAGAAACTGATAGGTATTTAGGCAAGTCCCCGTAGCAATGCAGAATGAAATTGATTCGTCTCCTATTTGTAGACATTTACTGTTTCAGAATAGCCAATGCAGAGGCGTGCACGTCCAGTCTGTTCGACCATCCCATGGTGCCAGAATATCGGAGTTTCAGAATACTGACACCGTCCCAAATTTACTGCTTCTCATGTGCCAGAGAATCGAATCATCAAGCAGCCTTATCATTTTTTAGAATATCATAATTTGGTAGTTCAGCATAAGTAATTTCAACTGGCTGAACGTTGAACTTTTTATTTATTTTTTGTCTTGGTGACAAAGCCGTTGTCATACTGGCAGTGTCACCCAACAGACTAGAAAACACGAGACCACGAAATGGTGACCAGATTGAGTGATTAACTTGTTTTCATTCGACATGATTTGTGATCCCTGAATTAGTTAGTTTGACACACACACACACACATTCAGTTCAAGTGTAACAAGACTGTTCATTCGGTATCCATTTAGCCCACTAGCACTGTGTGTTAGAGTCAATCAAAAAATTGTTCGTGCCAAAGATCCCTTGTGACCTTTACCATGGCATCAATATTTCCGTAGCATGAACAAGACGAATCGCATACTGTGTAATGTCACACACCATATTAGTCACTCACAATACCACGTTCAGTTATTACGGAGACTGATAGTGACCCAGTTTTTAGACATTCGCGATTGATTAGACGTGATTGGTGGTAGTGTGAACGGTACGACCGTGTTTCCGTTCCGTGAAGTGATACTGAATCAGGTGAACTCCGCTCGCTGTTGTTGTGTCTGGGGCGCGCATGCAAATGTGGACCAAGAATGTTTTTACGTGTCGAGGTGTCGTGCCGATAAAGAAAGGTCAATGAACTAGTGCTCGGTTGGTTTTTTTTTCAACAATGATAACTTTTCTCTGTCGATCTGGATTACTAATGGCGCTTTATCAACCCGCTTATGGAACGAAATGGTCTTTTATTTCCAGGTAATTGGAAACATTTGCTTATGGAATCACATATTTCCAGGGAATTTGACTTGAACCTATTATTTGTGCAGTAGTCTTAGTGCCTTCCAAATCTGGCAACTGGTACATCTATATCAAAATAGTACCGATATTACCCAAAGGCGAGTAACCATAAATGATCCCCAGTTTCACGCAAAACGAAGTTGGATGAGGCAGATCATTAGTTATTGATTTTCTAAATTTAAACACTGGGAACACCGGGAATTGTCAGATCCCCAAAGATATGTGATGTGCCTGTTTTGTGTGAACCCATATCGTGCATCAGATGGAAATACTAATTGCACCTAATCATTCGTCGGAATACAGAATTTCAACCACTCGTTCCTGAAGCCGGATATTTGATTTTGTACATGAGAAAATAATACGCGGAGGGATATACAAGCCATTAGGGTTTTTATTTATTGAGGTTACGTTGTACCCAAATGAGATCTAAGATCGAATCTTCTAAATTAATTCATTCCCGTTGTATTCACTCTAAATTAACAAATATTTATTCACTCACTCGTCACTCCCCTTCAAAGAGGCAGAGGGTATCTCTGACGTGTAAGTCTTGTCACAACAGCTCAGCGACGTGGACTCAGGCGCGAGACACCAGCAACCACCTCTTCAGAAAGACTCATGCAGTCACTGGTCCCTTGGCCGCTGGCAGCGCGTTCCGTAGATTGGTCACTCTCCGAGATGGACGGTACACCAGAGATAGACCCACCGACAGCAGCTACTCCTAAGTGAACAGATGATCCCGTGTGCGTTCGTGACCTCGGAAAAGGAGCCTGGAAAGTTTAAAAGGTTCACAGTTTTAATTTCTATTGGTAAACAAGAACTAATCCAAACTGTGTAAGTCGCTGACCCCATTTCTGTTCGAACCCACACGTGTATTTATCTGACTGACGTAGGCTGATCCATGGAGAAGTCGCACTGTTCACAGCCAAGGTGCAATTTAGTTCAGTCCTGCGGTTACCGTGTGTTGATTTAATTTGGGCAAGTAAACCATCTCTGATCCATTCGTGCAATGCTCAAAACCTGTTCGCGTGGCCTAGCAGCGTATCTTGGAGAGCGCGAGTTGCACTGAAGCTTGGGTGGTGTTCATGCGTTTTTTCGAATCCCACTGACGTAAGCGAATTATGGAATTTTGAATCATTTCAAGATTAGTCAAGTGGCTAGGAGGTATTTTACAACTATAAAAGCACTGATTACCCAATTTCACAAACTTTCCTAAAAGCTTTGAGGGTTGTGAATGGAGAGTACTCAGTGGGTGTGAACAAATGCAATTTATTTTTACCCTTCACGTGATAGGCTCGAATGTTATACTAAATATTTGCACGGCCAATGACAGATTTCTATTTCACCAGTCCGGGACGGAATCAATGAACTGATACTTTTTGTATGCGAATAAACCATTTTTGCAAACTTTTGGACGTTCGTATACGGTATTCATGGTGGAATAAACAATATGGAGTTGATGAAAACAAACTGATGCACATATCTGTCTATGGAAATCACGGTTCTTGTTGTAAACACTCAATTTTACTTAGTTTCTGAGTTTTTTGAAGTGCCGTTGAAAACACCTTTAGTACGGAAAAACGTATTCATTCAGGCTAGTGGTGCGGGAACAGGCAGACTTTTTCAGATAACTAGTGAGTCAACGGCTGATCACAATTTTAAGAACTACGGCGTATTGTGAAATTTGTCTTTCTGTGACTTTCACATCGAAGTGATTTTGCTGTTATTTCTGCCTTATGAATCATCTGAATGAATTGGCAATTGTCTCCATCAACTTGAATGGGATACCGTTGTGCCAGACGATTGTGCATAAGTGCCAATTTCTTTCCACAACATTACAATGAATGGCGTCTTTTCGAAAACGTTCTCCGACTGTGATAGACAACTCAGCTCAACGTATACGACTTGGGGGATTAGATAAACCAGTTGAACCGGATAAACTTGTCAGTGTTTTCATGCGAACAGAACCCAAAAGAAAAAGGGACTGTCAGCATGTATGTGCTAAATATGCCTTGTTGGGGCTTAGATGACAGATTATTTCTGGCACTGCAACAAACAAGTCTCAACACCTTTCCTCGTCCTCTTCACTAAAGCAACTGCTTGTGACAGACTCAGAGAACACGTGACATGGATTTTCTCTTACCCTGAAAATTGCATGAAATCTGAGAAATTCATTGCCTTCATCCACGGGAAGATTCGTTTCTCACGTAGTCATGACAATATTTGAACCGAGCTTTCTAGTTTTTCCAATCATTCATTTACAAGATTACAAACAGTTCAAACGTGACCTGAATAGCGGAAATGGATTCATATAAACGACAGTTAGAAAGACCATGCCCTCAAGTGTCCATAGCAAATGTTGTATCAAGATAGGATGGTATTTGAGTTGTGTCGAGTTTGCATTTGCTTTCGGGTCGAGGGATTTCCAGTTGGTTTGGGCCAAATAATGTTTGTGTACTACACGGTGAAACAGAGTGAGCTAGGTAATCAACCAAAGGTGTCAAAAAGGGACCGTTAAAAGACTCTCAACTGCGCAACTGAACAATGCGATTTCCTTCGATAAAATGGAGCAGAAATAAGGCAGAAATAATACTCAAACAGTTGGTGACAACGTGATCAGCATAGCTCAGTGTATACTGGCCGAAAGTGTCGACAGAGACTGATGAAAAATTGCCACGACAAAAATGCGTATGCGGAATGATTTCTATCTTCAGAAAAACTGGTGAGTTGTGTTGGATTTTCAAGTGTGTCTTTGGTTCGAATTTTAATCAAACTATTTGCACCGTACATCGCACGTTGATAATAAACGCCCACGTACAAGTTGGTAATTTAAACAATTTTATGATTATGCTCATCAGAATGTATTCAGGCAGTTCCAGGGCATGTGTTCTGAGAGCGGGTATGGTTTTTGGACTGTACTCATCACAACACGGATGTCCAAAACAATTGTGTTTTCGAACGTGTAAGTCTATGCCCAATTCCTACAGATTCCGGATATCTTTCATAACCACAAAAGAAAACAGTTTACCAGTTCAATTCTTCAAAGCCTCTAACATTGGTTTGTTGCCTGTAACCCATCTAAACGAACACTACAAAACGTTGAAGACTTTTCTGATAGGTATGAATATGGTGAGGAAAATAGTAAATGTTCTAAGACTTCGGAGGGAATAGAGCACGTGCGTCGACGGCACCGCGGATCCAGTGCAGTGTGCGTTTCACCAGTTGAACTGTGAAGTTACAGTGAAGTTTCCAGCCCTTTGCAAATGAATCATATGGATTAATCAATTACAATACGACTAAAAATGATATCCACTAGCTAGACTGTGTTT
The DNA here is from genome assembly GCA_948099385.1 of Fasciola hepatica. Lineage (NCBI taxonomy): Eukaryota > Metazoa > Platyhelminthes > Trematoda > Plagiorchiida > Fasciolidae > Fasciola > Fasciola hepatica. Next base: position 8,480,578 of record CANUEZ040000168.1, read on the forward strand.
TATCTTTTCTTCAGATTTATGGATTACCTATTGAGTTGATTTAAACTCCAAGAGCTGAAAAATGGGAGCAAATAGTGTGAAATCAGTTCACTGACTATCAGCTTGGAGAAAAGCCCATTCCGATGGATGACTGACTATTTGAATCCTTCTTGCTCAGCTGGTTTCTCTTTCCATAGTTCGGTATACTTGCATGAATTCCATCTAGACTAGAATGGGTTCTACAAACGTTCATCGATCGGGTCAACTGTTCGACAATCACAGACCAGAAAAGGGACAGTGAATACATCAGGAGCCTCCCGCAACAGACGAAAGAAGCCACTCAGAGTAGTTAATGGAACTTAGCGGGATCTGAGATAATCGGAAACATGGCCCAGATGAGTGGCAGCCGACTAGGGTGTTACCCGGATCAGTCGGACAGGTTGAACGGGAATGTCTGCCAAGATAATCAGCCTAAAAGCGGTTGGCATCTGGCCAAAAAGGAGCAGAATTACTCAGGTAGCAAGAGAATCGATGTGGCCACATCGCGGTGTTGAAAACGAATTATGTAAACGGTTGTATATGTTTTACCGGCGAAACCTGTCTGGTTGCTCGAATACAGGTGTTCCACACCCGTGTTGTCTTCTTCCTTACAGCAGGTAGAGACTTAGAAATCGAAGTACTTTCCACTTTTAGCTTCGCTTTCCCAAATTTTAAATGCTGCCCTCAGGTACTACCACATTTGATTCTGAACCCTAAATAAACAAAAGTATCGCTTTTGTGCTTTCAAATGATTTCCGTATTTGACAGACGGTAGTCTAATGTTCGTCACTTCTAAACTCAGATTTTAACGTCCTGGGTTCGATTACACCGACCTCTTTACCGCACCCATAGGCATCCCCTTTCCAAAAGTATCGTACTTTGTTAGATGGAAAATGAAAATAAACTTGAGAATAATAAATTTTTTCAACTATTTGTGTTTGATACCAGTTTCATCGACGGAATGTGGATCATTTTTAGACCCAGCGCCCGATAACCTTAAATCAATCTCTTTCATCAGAGTTTTTCGAGCTGAGTGTAAAATTCTTTTTTGAACCGCATGGTCCACCTATTTTTATTCATATGAAATATGAAAGTCGTTGGTTATCAGATCATTTATCAAATACTGAAGTACGAGTAAAAAGACAACAGTTTTAATTCGTAGGGGTCCCGGTTACTGAGATTCAATAGACAGGAAAAACTGTGGCTTTTTTTCGGCGAAGAATCGAGGCTTCTTGAAACAAGGATCACAATGCAACTGAACTATTTTTTCAGCAAAAAGGTCACACAAAATGTTCCAGCCAAGTTCTACCACGTTGAGCTGGACAAAAATTGGTCCTTAGTCGTCAATTTGCCTTTCGCAATTTATTTGGTTCATTGGAGAATCAGAAATCTAAAAATGATCGGAACAAGTGCTTGCGGTTGGAATTAACTTGATTTGGGCGAGTGGTGGATGTTATCCCCTCAAAAACCGTCCCAAACCCTTAAAGAGGGCTCGCAGCTAGGCTAATAGAATGTACCGGTTTCGTGTTCTTGTGTGTATTCGAATCTCGGTGAAGTTTGTATACTTTACTACCTTTCGAGTCGTTGCCTCAGGATTTCTCGGAAACTGTTAGCTAAAGCACGGGGTCCCTGTCATTCACTCCCGCGGGGACAGAAGGATCACTTAAGTCTTCGGTTTTGCTAAATTTGCGTTGTTTAAGATCTAGCGACCATGCTTTTTGCTGCAGGTTTGACCGATTGATTGAGTGTTGGTACATGTCAAGGAAGTGGCGCTTCCTCTTTATTCATCAAGGTTGTTCCTTCTGATAGGTAGACGGTTCGTCACCGAGTCTTCAGGATGAAAAGTATTCCTGCTGAAATTCTTACAGGAAATTATGATTTCAGAAACCGTCGAAACGTGGTCCGGTCCACCTTGCCTACAACAAAGCAACCGGCAATTTGGACCTAATTCTTATGCTCATAAGTGTATCGATATTTCACGCTAGGGTTTATGGCGAAGTGACTCTCCCACACACACACACACACACACACACACACACACATTCGGAAACCTACACTGCTGCCATTATAAAGGTGCACGTCAACTTTGTTTACCAGCCTAGTCAAACGAGTGGTATGCTCAATAATATAGATACTGAAATATGGTTTATTAAATGAAAATCCAATAGGGCAAGGTAAAAAAAAACTTTGCTACATTTCAATACAAATAATTTACATGGGATTTTTCCCCTAATAAAAATGCATAATAAAGTTCAGCTTAGCTTTTGGATCGAACTGTCCAAGGTGTAATCCAACGATCGATATTGCCCTATGAACAAACTTTACCTCTATTTAGTGACAATATAAAATTTTGGAAAATTTAGTCCAAATAATTTTTTCCTAATGAATGTCAGCTGGTAGGAGTAGTTAGTTTGTTATAGCTGAAAATTGAAAAGAAGAACAGGGATCTAGATTTGGGAGAAAAATCTCTGGTCACATTTCTCAGAGTAGAGGAAACACCACCACCACCCCCAACATCAATGACAACAACAGCGCTAACAACAACAAGGAAGGAAAGTCGATGGTAGTCAGATACTTTCCTGCAGGCACGAATTTCCCTACCATAGTCCGACCAATAGAAATCCCGTTTTTTGGAAGTCCGTCGATAGCAATGACGCAAAAGATGAGGCGAAGCATTCCTCGTTGGCTAATTTATTCATTCTTACTTCGATAGTACGGCTTTTTCCTTCCGAGTGGTACAACAAAGCAGACTAGAAATAAAGAATGGGGTTTCAGTTCGCACTTCTTTTAGTAAACCGATAGTTTGGAGAACAAATTTGAAACTGTTATCTCATTTTACTTGGAGAAAACTAACCGATAGAATAGAGGCAAATTATGCGTTTTCACCATGACTGGTTCGTTATTCATTCAAGTAAACGAAGCAAAGATAATCTCCGTTCTCATTGTGAGTAGTCTGAATAAATATAATTCTTACACAGTTGGTTGTTTTGGGGTGTCATCAGAATTATGCTCGGTAATTCAAACCGAAATAAAGTAAAACTTCGACAGATAAGTCATCTAGTTTTACCAGACTTTTCGAATGAGGATGAACGTGTAGGAATGTCGTCCCGTATTCGAGTGACTCGCAGATAGACGAACCCCAAGGCCCAAGGCAGAGAAAACAGGTTAGATTTACTACGTATACTGTTATCAAAGAATAGCGATAACATACCTCGAATCGCGAGTGAACCAACCACAAAACTAAGAAAGTTAACAAGGGTTTCAAAAGGCCCTGGCAAAGGCAGAGAGGAAACGTTGGAAACGACAGTGTCGAAGCGAGTCAAGTGGTTTACAAAAAAGGTCCTTATTTATGGGGATCTTTTTGACCAATCAACGGTTAGAAGAGAAGTAATGTTCCCAGAGAACACTCGCACAAGCGTAGTGAAGAGCAAACGGAATAGCATGGCCGTGAGAAAGTGACACAATCTCAACGGGATGGCCGAAGGTCAGTCATTCCTACGGACAAGGTTGATAGAGAGCGAAAGATAATTTCGTCGAAACTTTTCGACCTTGTTGAGTAATCCAGGCGATTATGCCGTAAAAACAGAGCCATGGATACCAGTGGGTCATTCCAAAACCGGTGAGAAAGATCAAGTAGACGATAAAATTGAACAGGTAAGATCAACAATTAGACAAATGACAATTAAGGTCAATCGACAACTGTCGTAGAAACAAGCCTAAACGGCGTGAAGCAATAGGAGTGAACAAACAAATTATCACTCGGGGGTGGAAGCGAAGAGGTGGTGTTCAGTTTGGCAACTAGTGGTCAAAGTGTGGGAAAAACAAGCGAACAGTTTGGTAAATACAAGACGAAATTGTGATAGCATGGGATCTGGACTAAACCAGTCTAACGGAGATTCTCAATATGGCGAGCTGGATTTACACGTCCAATTTCAATAAATCTTTACAGTGGTATGGAAAAATAACTGCCCAACCTTGTTTTCATTTCGAAGGGTCTTTTTTGCCTGATTCAGAATGGATTTCAGTCAACCAAACCACTGAATGAGTGTTTCATTCTTCGAACTATACGGTATATTATCATCTTTTCATGAACCGGGCGACTTTGTACCATGTCTCTTAATACAGTGAATTACCTCGTTCGAAATCAGGCTGCAGCACTTGCATATAAAATATGCTACTGCAAGATCAAGTTCTAGGTATGAATAAAACCGACTTTCTGACTTGATTCACCATTGGGAAGTCAAAACAAGCCGCGCAGTCAAGATCGTTCGTTTTCCTTCCAGTTCACGTGGATTCCGTGAGACGGTCACAGGTGTAGGGTTTGCCAAGCTGATCAGCGTATGAAACGTTCTGACAGTAAAAGTGGTGAAAGAGAATGCTGAATGCATCTTCAAGCGACGCCTGTGCTTCTTCTGGAAGAGATGGTTGCCAGATGAGTCCGTCTGACTTAATAACCTACGACCAGAAGTGGTAGGGTTCTCGCGAGACTCTGTCCCTCTTGGGAACTTACAAGAACCCAAAGGTAAAACTCACATAAGTTACGATTGTTCGAGCTCGAGTACGCCTGATCGAAAACCCGATCACTAGTTATTTTCTAACAGATTATATCAAAATACACACGTTTGTCTTGTTTGATATTTTCTTGGTCTAACTAATGTCAGGAGATTTCTGGTCTTGTATCTGCTATCGTTCAGTGCAGGATTTTGCTCAATTACCACGTCAAATTGATCTAGTCGTTCACTTTAAAATATCTTTAAGTCACATTTAGTGAGAGTATTTTTATTTTCTTTGTGAATTCAATAAAATCAGCTCCAGAAGAACACAGCAAATTTTATGAGACTTGGTTTCAACTCATATCCACGTGGTCGCATCCTGAACGTCCATAAAAAGAGAGAAATCGATCGTGAGAACGAAACAACGAAAGGCGTTTAGGTTAGAAAAAGTGGATAAGCAATATAGATTCTAGGATAATCAGGTTGAAGACACATTTTTGTGAGATCAGTGGGCAGAAAAAAGAACAATTTTGGGAGAAGTGATATAACTGGGTTTTAGGGAAGAACATGTTAAGTCTAACCAGGAGGCCATGCCAAATACCTTTCCAATACGGAATTTCAAACGGTGTTTGATGATTCATGCACAGTGAAGAAGATAGTTGTTCCACGCAAGTGAATGAAGACCATAATACTGGTTTTGTTAATGTCAAAGTACACCAACTGTAGCGATCATTCAGAATAATCCGTTGGAATCTCTTTTAGTACCACATAACACGATCAAAACCAAAAATGTTTGATTTAAGAAGAATGTAACCAGTGAGAAACCCGCAGACATTTTGTTCTCATTATCACACTTAATGCGCACATTTCACCGTGTTTAATCTCGCGCAACGTTTCTTCTGTCTTGGTTCTATTCGTGAGAAATGTGACGGTTACGTGAACTGTTTTCAGGAGAGCACCATCGTAACACGTTTAGACAAAACGGAGACGAAGAATGTTAATGCTTTGAACCACATCAGACGGCCAGTGAATCTGTTAACCGCGTTCGATACCGGAAAGTCAGCTTTATTGTAAAGTGCACACCATTGACAAGCAACTATTGATCGACGCGTTTGTAAGCAAACGACTGAAACACCAGTCGTGGGACAAACACGGGTGACAATTCCAGTCGAGACGGATGACTCAGCCTAGGCAGTTTTATGACAATTCAACCAATAGGGTATTCAAGAAATACTAATCAGTATGAGGTAAGCGTTTTTTTCTGCTGTGAATCACCCGAGAATCGTTTCCCGTTTGTAGAGCTGCTTCAGCGAATCCACATTGATAACCGGATCTAACGGTGCCTCGTATAAACAACGGTATTTTATCCATCAAGCAAAACGATTTGGTACTGTGTATGCGGCTGTTCACAGAATCTAATAATGGCACCGACTGGTTATTTGTGTTGACTTCATCTTGCACTCAAATTGAGAAAAACCATATTCTTTTTTCATTTCTCTCTCTCAGCAAGTACACTTTACATGTTTCGGCTCATTTTATTTAAAGAATGTTTTTTTCTAGTGATAATGTCCCACGGGGTTTTTGGTACCTGATTCAGGACCAAAACAGATTGGTCATTTCTACTCGGAGAATCAGCCTAAAATAATAGACTGATGTGGTGTGAGTAAATTTTCAAATTTCCCGTGCTTTGTTACGTCGCGAAAATAGGAAACACATTCATGGAATCGAACGGGCATATTTACTGCGTATGAAATGGTCAGTATGTGTGAATATGCCAATTATCCTAACTGAATCGTATCACTGAGTTTTACGCATTTTCACCCACTTTTCTTTAAATCTGCGTTACTGGAAGTTGACTAACCTGAAATGCTCTGAATTGCAAGCGAGGATTGATCAAATCACCAATTGTAACTAGAGGTAAGGAGTAAATTCACTTTTTTGAAGGTATATTGACAACAGCTGCAATTCTTTTTGAATCGTATGGAGCGCGCACGGACGGAGAGTCCAGTTTTGGAATCATACGGTTATTCCCCCACTTTAGAGAGAGTGCTTACCAATTCGGAGGTCCGGGGTTCGAATCCCCGTCATCATCGGTTACTCTGGTGCTAGACAACATTCCACAAACGACGGGCTCGTTACCAAAACCTTTGCTATTGGGACTTTATACTGTTCACCATTACAGGTCTCAGTCTGGTTGCCGCTTACCCGTAACAGTGCAACGGATTTTTGTGGCTAAAGGGTGTACCTCTTCCATCTCACTTATGCTCTAGCATGTATTACAAATTTCGGAGATTTGGCTAATTGCCCAAATCTTCTGTCTTCGTAACCCACGGCAGTTGGCAGCCTGTGATGGCGATATCTACATGGATTGGTCGTATGATGAAAGAGTTCTCAGTTTTGTAAAAAGAAGAGCAGACTTGCAAGCGGAAACGGTATGACGTTAGCACTATCTCAAAACTCTGAGGTTAATCAGTGGACCATACTTTGATAATATTTGAATGGGAAAGTGAAAGCTTCGTGGAACAAGCACCGTAAAATCTGAATAAATTCTTTTACTTTAGAATGAAACATCGTTTTAAATACATTTTTTGTTATTATTTTTCAACTGTTTTAACAACTATGGCAATTCTCTTGGAAATGTGTTGGTACCAAAATCCTAACTTATGTGTCAATAATTATGTATCAATTGTATCGTTGCACGTTCAATCGTCATTTTGACCATTATTTTGGAATTTTAGTCAAAAATGGTGTTATGAGAATTTAATTTCACTGATATTTATTCGAATCACGGTTATGATTCATCCTCTCTCATGTACGTTCTCCGCAAACAATTCCACATTGTTGAACACTACGTAAGTCGGAGCATCAATGGTTGGCCAGCAATTGGCCGAATCCTAATCTAATTAATACTGTAGCAGTATTACGTGATAAATCAAATAAGTACAGTGTTGTTTTCAATTTTTATTACTATCTTTACAAATATGATATACGGTAGCTAGAAGTAACGAAGAAATGTCTCGAATAGATTTCAGGACCTAATTCAAACGTAATTGCACATCGGCAGATGTCCTGTATTCAGCGGCGGGAATTTCGGAAACTGAGTTCGCTGTTGGTCGCCTTCAGATGTTGTCAGTAGTGATAGCCCAACGTAGTTCAGTTCCGTTGGAGACCGTTATCTGACTAGCGGCTAAAGTACACCGTCCTCAATCTGAAAATTGCGTTCAAAGCTTGTTTTTGCCTCCCTAATAAGCTACTGAAAATTACTTCATTGGGCTACCGTGTGCATTAGCAAATGTGCCAAAATGGATTTTGTACTTTTCAGGTGAAAAATACGATTCTGTGACACAGTACGGGTCACGGCATAAATTACGCATTGAGTGGCGGTGATCTAACAATGAACGCGTCCGACAACTCGCATGTAGCAGCATCAGTCAGCACTATTCACATTGTTCTGAGGAAACCACTCACCAACGCTCCTAGAAAACATTTACATCCCACAAATAACTTGGAGAAACTCCAAACGCAGTTGATTTTGAGCGGAGTGTTTAGGAGACTTCTCATTTGCTTCATCAAAGCTGGCTTACATTTCTTCATCTTACTTCAGGAGAGGCATAAAAAATAGTTTAATCTGGACTTAAAATATAACCGAACAATGAAACGCAAACAAACAACTTTGGAAATGAAATCTTCCAGTCGTGACAATGCTCGATTAGGTTGGTCAGGGACAAAGCAAATATCAGCTCATGGTTACATACGAATTTAAAGTGGATGACCAGTCAGAGGAAAGCCATTTTACCGAAGGGTTGTGTATCTTGAGGATTAAAGTTTGCTTGAAGTTCCTTGCGAACTTAGATGGCAAGAGCACCGATAATTCACGAAAATAGCTTCTTATCAGCACAAATGTGGCTCGCACGACCCTCGCATAGCGACCCACGGATAGCTCTCAGCCGGTTCAATGAAGGAAGGCCGGTTTGGCATGGAATTCGTTTGAACTCTTGGAGATATTAAAAAACGTTTAATTAACAACTCAAGAAATACTTTCACATGATCCTATCCATTTCGTGAAAATACGAATATTCAAGAAACGGCAAATTTTCTATGCGATTCTGAGTTGGATGTTCCTTGCTCCACTTCAATTCATCATTCACGGGGATAACTAGCATTAGGAGAAAAAACTTGACCCGGTGTCAAATTATCTTTGTACGGAAAAAAGATGACGACAAGTGGACGGCCCATCATTCACCAGCCGATTACACCCTGTCTTTCGCTTGTTTAACTGTAAGTTTCGCGCACGCGGCAACCGCAAATGCCACTTCCGACACTTCCTCAGCACAAGCCAGCGTGCGGTCTCTGTACTCAGGCCCTGTGAGAATACAAGCGGATGACACTCCACGGTCTTTTCTCATTGACTTCCTCGACGAACGCGATCGTAGAAGCTGAGGGAGTGTGCCGTCCATAACTGATGAGCCCGTTCCATTGATAGTTCTTGAATAATCCCACGGATGTAACTCAGCCAGGTCGCCTCTTCGGTACTTTTTCCTTCCTTTCGTTGGTCATATATTCGGTCTAATATTAGTTAGATTTTTTTCAATCGCGTTTTCGTATCCCTATTGGGCATAATTGTTTTTTAACCTCGTACACTGTTTTGCTTTCACCGTCAATATTATATCCGTCAGTTTTTCATTCCCATTGATTCCGAGATTTATATCAGGCGTTGTCAACAAATTTTTGGAACTCCCGGCTAGTTCATTTCCAAAGAGTACCTATCTCACAATGAATAGAGAGTCTAAGCTAGAGTATGAACCGGAGTGTCATGCAGCTCACATGAAAATACCGGATTTCCTACCGTAAGATCTAGTCAGCAATCCAAATACGATAAACTGCTCTCAGCAATCCCTGCCAGTATGATCCCACAAATCAGGGATATCGTTATGAACCCACCGGATCACAACCCGTACGACACACTCCGGGGAAGCTCTGACTAATCTCGTGACAGTGCCGGGAGAGAAATGTATACAATACGTCCTCTCCAAAATCCAGCTGGGATATATGACCCCATCGCTGTTGTTACGGAAGATGCGTTCATTGGTAGGTACGACATCCATGAACCACGCAGTCTTGCGTCAACTATGGATGTAGCGGCTTCCACCGTATGCTCAGACCATAGTTGCCGTTCTAATGCAAGGACAGACCCTGGATAAGTGCGCAGAGGCTGCAAACAAAAGTCTTTGAGCAGGCACGTGCTTTTACTCGAGTCCCACGCATTCACCAACACCGCTGTTACTCCACCAGGTCCTGCTGTTATCTCCGCGTCGACAACCACCCAGCACAACGCACCTGGTAGTAACTCTGACATTCAGATGTTATGCCAGGAGGTCCGCCGTTTAATGTCGGTGGTCCAAGTCAAAGCAGTCGCCGTTCTACCCCGAAAGCACCGAGAGAAAAACGAACAATCCGGCGAGTTTTATTATCGCTGCCCTTTTGGATCCGAGGCGCGCAAATGCGAACAGCCTTGTACTTACCGCACCCACCAGGAAAACTCCTAGGCCGAGAGGTTATGGGGACGACCTCCTAGTGAGCCTCTGTTTCTAGTCGCCTCATTTACGTGAAAGACAGGTCTACCGGTATGCATTTTTTAATCGACACGGGAGCGCAGGTTAGTGTGATACCGGTTTCAAAACGGTCCACTGTCTGCGTAACAGCTCTAACACCGCAAGCTGCCAAAGGCACTCCAATCTCAACATACGGCAGTCAATTTCTCAACCTAGATCTTTGCCTGCGTCATCCTTTGCCGTGGGTTTTCGTCGTCGCCGAGGTGCATCAGGCTATTCTAGGCTTGACGTTTTTAGAAAGTCACGGTCTAGTAGTTGATCCCGGCAAGCGACAGCTAGTAGATCGAGTCACATCAAATTTCGTCGTTAGTTTCTTAACTGAAGCTCAGCCACCAGCGATGCTAGCCCCAATACCCACTTTTGAACCAGAATTCGGTAGTTTTTTCAGCGAGTACCCTAACATTGTCTACCCAAACAACAACCTGCCTCCAATCACCACTGACGTGGCCCATCACATCGTCACACAAGGGCCCTCGGTTTAAGCTGGACTCCGCAGGTTGGCTCCAGACAAGCTCCGTGCAGCGCGCTCCATGTTCCAACATATGCTCAACTTGGTAATTATCCGGCCTTCCAACAACCCATGGGCGTCACCCCTACACATGGTCCCGAAGAAGTCGCCTGACGACTGGAAACCGAGCGGGGACTATCGCTCACTCAACCGAGTGACAGCGCCCGACCGATATCCTATTCCGCACATCATGGACCTCCCAGCTGGTTTGGCGGGTAAGATAATTTTCAGTCGAATAGATTTAGTGCGGGCATATAACCAAATACCAGTAGCTGAGACCGATATCCCAAAAACAGCCGTAACGACTCCTTTCTGTCTTTTTCAGTTTCTACGAATGCCGTTTGGACTAAGCAACGCTGCGGAAACGTTCCAGCATTTCATCGATGTGGAATATAGTGGTTTGGATTTTGCTTTCGCTTACCTGGACGATATCCTGATTGCCAGCTCGTCTAAGGCAGAACATCTAGCAAATCTGCGCACACTTTGCGACCATCTATCTCGACACGGGGTCAAGGTTAACGCGAATAAGTGTGTAATAGGCGTCGAAGCTACTGAATTCCTGGACACCTGGATAACATCACTCAGTACACGAGAGACGCGCGTCATATCTCAGTTGTCGATAATCCCGTCGCAGATGCGCTATCTCGCATTCCCAACCTGGACCTTAGCACCCCCGGCCCGATCAACCTCGAAGCCATCGCGTCGGCTCAAGCAGACGATCCTGAGGTAGAACAGCTCCGTAGCACTTCGTTGCTGTAGCTCCAGTCGGTTCTTATTCCTTCAGCCGAACGTTACATGCAATGTGACACATCCAAAGGCCACCCAAGGCCAGTAGTACGGTCAGCTTTTAGGCGACAGGTTTTCGAAACCTTACACGGTTTGTCCCACCCGGGTATAAAAGCCTCTACTGAACTCGTCTCTGACCGTTATGTTTGGCACAATATGAACCATGATGTAACTGCATGGGTCCTTCCTTGCACATTCAAAATGAGACATTGTATTCACACTAGGTATATTCACTTGGGCTTGTTTGTTTTGCTTTAGGGATTAGACCAATAACATTAGACACCGTTTTTGCGTCACAGATGTGAGGTAGGCAAATGGTGTCACTTTTACACCTTTCGCTAACAGAATACTTGCCCAGCTTGACGGTTACATTCGTTTAGCGCGCTTTTCTACCTTGACTAATAAACAGCGCCTAATGAGAATCCGGAATGAAGTTGGTATTTAGTGGTTTCTCAAATGTATTCATGGATTTCACAGTTCAAAAATACCACGGGATTGACATTTCGATGTCAAGAAGTGAACTCAAAAACCATCAACCACTAGTGTAAATAAACTGTCATTGATCGAAACACTTCAGTGTGCTAGTAAGTATCAAAAGTTTGGTTATTCAAAAATTTAAATCTCGCTAGTTGATAATAATTCGGTCAGCACTAAAACCATAATCAGAAGTTGCAAATCAAGGCGGAAATCACGGAAATTCTGTTCGGGGCAATATTTGAATCTCTTTGTAAAGTTGCTAACCGAGGACCGACCAGGATGAATCTGGCTGAGTTGAAAGATTACGCATGACTAAGACGATAATGTTCGACAAGTGCAAAGTGAACTTTGCCGAATATAACCTGAACCGTTACTATCTGTTTGTTATCCGGCCGAATGATCAACGGTTTTCGTTACTCAGTACTCGGCGACCAGAAATCTCTGACATAATCAAACCGTTCATCTTACAATTCATTGCGACCGCGTTATTTTGTTACGATACAAAAAAATGTTCGGTCCACTTCAATCACTAGTTGTCTTTTCAGACGTCAGAGTGAGATGTGCGGCAGTGTACAGCAATTAAAGTGGTACAGTTTTTTTTTCAGTGTTCCTGTGTGATTTGAAAAACTTGGTGTTTCGGGAAAGCAACCATTTGTGATGCGAACGCATTTATTTCCACATTTGTTTTCGAAGTTACTAATGAAATAATTAGAACGAAGTTGCCTAATTAATGTTTGAATACGTGGTACAGTTGCCCTAACAAGCTACACAAACTGCACTGGGTTTGTTTTTTCCCACGTCTAGAATCCAGTGAATGTTACATTAGCGAGAATGAAACAAAATAGTCACTTATCCGTCTGTATAAGGGATTAGCACGATGGGACTGGATTCTCATCTGCAGATATGAAACGACTAAGCAAAAACGGATCACGCGGTTGAGACTGAGAGAGAAAAAAATGTAATTGGTCAAGGTGATAGGAAAGAAGGAGCACTTGAAAAACGAGACTGCTCACCGGACAAACTTGAGTATTTGTCACAGTGAAACCACAGGGAGCGAGTGGACAGTTTCCACTCCCTGGGGCACGTGAAACGGGCAATTTCATCATCCACTGCCTTCAACTACTCAATCTTAAGATGGACATAGACGCACGGCACAGATTCATGCAGTACAAACCTTGACTACCCATTCGTATAAACAAATACTTTGGCGAGGTTCGTTTTCGTGAATCTCAATCAGGTAATCAGCAAACGGTTCACAAGTTTACTCGAAATGGTAAACACGACCAGAGGTCACACACGAATCAGGATTGTCTAACCTGGATCGATGAAGTGAATAGTAACTCGTGGAAGAAAGACTGAGTTATGCAACATTGGTTTTTGTTTCCAGTGCATTTTAGTCTACGCCCAATTAGATTCACCATATTGTATTCTTTAAAAGTCAGTTATTTTTGAGCCCAGCTGAGGGTTTGCACAATGAAACAACTTCGTGAATAAAACGAACGATATCTTTAAACTTAGTTTATACCACACAAAAAGGTGTTAAAAAGTGAATTTTACCCTTTTCCCTATTCATAATTTGAAAACACTGCGTCTGAAGGCTTCGTTGTGCTTGCTATCAAGCCATAGAAGTTGGAAGTATTCTTTCCATATTTTTATTTTGACATGAGAAGAATCAGAGTTTGATATAAATTTACATAATATGTCACGAAAGTAATTGCGCTCGCTCTTCAGTCCTCTGTCATGCCATGATATATGGTGAGTCAGTCTCAAGTGAAGTATGCTGGAACCGTCAACACGTAATCACGACAGACTATGCGACAGAATTGCTCCCCTTTCCACTAGATTTTCTTGTGCTGTGGAAATACTACAGCTGCATGGTTCGATTCAATTCGCTGAGAGTTCTTCTAGAGTACAGTGAAGTAGGTGTGAACCGTAGTTCAGTTTTTCGACTTTAAAGTTTATTGTATCAATTTGTTCCAAGTTCCGTTGTCATTCCCTTCACCAGGATGAGTCATGTCAGCTCGTCATTTAGTCAATCTCTTGCTCATGCTTTATTTCGCTCATTTTAGGGTGCGTTCGTTCACAGTTTCTCCACCCATTTCATTTCCAATACCAGAAATTGTTTGTTTGCGGTTCTCTGTACATTTCGGTCAGCCATTTATCATTCCAGTCCATCAGCGAGCACGGAACAATAATCGTTGCGAAATTCGTCCCGAACTGTTGTTTAGCACATAATTCTGAATCAGAACGTGACAATAACTGAAAGATCAAGATGTGTCTGACAGTTCCGCATTCCAAGAAGAAAACTGAAAGGAAAAAGATAACATTAACGCAGTAAAAGTTGGACTAGTGACCACGTTTGAATCAGACAGCCACATTATATATTTATATATATATATATATATATATATATATATATATATATATATATGAGCAGTATTCAGTCATACCCCAGACGATTCAAATTAGGCTCTAGTGAAGATATAATATCGGAGTGTAGATGTATGAAGATGAGTGGGCAGAGGAATACCGAGTACGTATATCTGATGAGCGGCAACAACCACGAAATCGGCCGTGAGCTTCCTGGGAAACCTTGTCCAAAAGTTGACATCCTACTTACCATCAGTATATATATATATATATATATATATATATATATTACCGACATAACAAATAAAATTGGATATGAAAATATCACTGGGCAATAACTGCTTTTCGGTTTTACTTTATTCTCCAGAATGAACTTGATCAAAATAGTTTGCAAGCGAAATATAGTGGAGAATATCAGATATGTTTCTTCATGGACTGTGGAAAGATAGCACGCAGATGTGCATGGCACCTCAAAGTTTCATTACTACATTTTTTTCTAATAAGAAGAGCGCTAGAATCAACAATTTCAAAAATGGTGCTGTTCTTGTGGCCCAGGTCGATGATTTTCAAAGGTTCTTTATCTCTGAGCCTGGCTTCCATGTCGCGAACATTTGATTGCCACCAGCCGAGGCTGGATTGTCCTTGTCAAGGAGACTATTACCTGGGTTGGAGTGGTAACGCTTGAAACCCTAACTTCAAGCTCAGTGATTAGAAGCCTATGGAAATGCAAAAAAATCAGACATTACGTTATCTCAGTGCACCAATGAAGCATAAGTATCCCGTGAATTGAACCGCGGTTGTTTCTACTGGTCTGATATACGCATCCGTCAAGTTCCAATTGCACCCCAGGTGTGACATGCCCCTCTGCGGTTCCCAAACGGTATCTCATGAAATTCTTATCCTCCCTTACAAACACGGAAAAACAACTTCTCCTTATTCCTAGATGGACACAGAACAGATGCTGAAAAGTTCACGTTGCTTGATGTATAAATGAGATGTTTTATTCTCCGATCAACTAAATATTAAAAAAATTGTGTCCTTTCAACACAGTTTTCCTCCAACCGCGTTTTCGTGTGCATGTTAACAGTGTCACATCCCACATGTTATTGCGACGTATACACTGCTGGAGCTCAGCGAGTTCGCACTGCCATCTCACCGGTAAGAATGAAACTTGTATTCAGTGACAATAATGAAAAACTATACCAAAATTTTTCTTTTCTTCACTCCAACTCGTGAGCTACGATTTTGTCCGAAAATAATGTTTGGTCCTCTGAGTACATCTTTTATTTATTTCTAGTTTTTTTGTGATTTGATTTGCCAAGGTAAGTTTCGTACGATATTTACACTAGCCTATTGGAAAAAAATCATCTGTTTCTTAGAATTAGGAGGCAGTGACTCAAACACACGGAGAATCGAGGTATCTAATGATGGCACTAGATATCCACCTCCAACGTCTCCAGAATGAATTTCCCCCCACGCAGCAGAGACGAATGCCTTCCAGTCCGTAGCTACTAGTTACACATAGGAGAGTACAGCGCAAGGGGAACAATTTATTCCCTCTTCCTTTTCCAACATCATTTCCCTTTTGCTG
This sequence comes from Fasciola hepatica, assembly GCA_948099385.1. Lineage (NCBI taxonomy): Eukaryota > Metazoa > Platyhelminthes > Trematoda > Plagiorchiida > Fasciolidae > Fasciola > Fasciola hepatica. Next base: position 8,496,433 of record CANUEZ040000168.1, read on the forward strand.
ATCAAATCAATGTGCATGCTATGACGTAGTCCCATAAGTATCCTGTTCATTCCCTATGACTGTTGATCAGTCTCAGCACGCCCCTCTCTTCTCTATTCAATCAGTAGATAATGGAGAACGTCTCGTCTGAAAAGGCTTTTTCGCTGAAATCAGGTACATATCTATAACATATGGCTGTTTTATGGGACATTATTAGATAACTCGATCTCCCCCATTGTGTGAAAACGTTACGCAAACATATGGGGACAAATACAGTCAACGAAAAACGAAACTGCTGAGAACGAACTAGGTGTCCACTTGTCTAGCTCACGGTCGTTCCTCTTCACGTTCGAATTCCAGTGATAACTCGATGAATGCACGTCAGTGATGATTCTTGACAGATCGAGTGAAACAGCCTTTGGCCAGCTGATCGATGACCTCGCATGATGAGTCTTTTAATGGAGAAATTAACATCAAGGACTTTTACGACAAACAGAAATCCGTAATTACCCGTAACTTCCCTGTATTTGAATTACTGTGTCCCGTATGTCGTTTTCCCCTCCAAGTTTTGGATTTTTCGTTTCGGGTTGCCATATATGATTTTCGTCCCGGAGATTCCCCGTTTCGTATGATTTTGTGAAGAAGCATGGATTAGATAACCATTAACATAAGCTAGTTACCGGCAGAGTTATTGAAATCATCTCGTGAAGTCAACTCAGAAATCAACACTTCTTCACTCTTGTACGTGATCCATGTGTTTTCGTTTGTTATTCTGAATTTCACAATCGGTATTTATTGCTGAAATACCAATTTGTTTAAATGCAGTTAGCAGTGTGACCATATTTCTGGAAATTGCTGACAAGAGGACAGAAGTTCAAGTTCGCGAAATCCATGTCTTCAGTTTGTCTCGGAGACCATTTTAGCACGGTTGATTGTTTTATTGATGGCATATAATATGGATTATTTGTTCATCAATATTCCTCAACTAACGTGCTTAAGTTGGACAGCTATCCCTCTCTCTAGCCCAAACAACGAGGTTGCATTCTCACAGTGAAACAAGCAAACCAACAGCTTTCGATTTGCAGAACTTAGTCCACGCTTTGTCTCCGAGGCTTATCATCCGACCAGTATTCCACATTCCTGTCTTGACTGGATGACCTGGGAAATTCTAAGTCATTTTATCTTTTTCTCATCCGCCCAATTCGGCCAAAACTACTTTCTTGAAGCAAAGGGTATTTCGCATCTATTAATATCGGAAGGCTCATTCAGTCCGTGGGAACACTGTCAGTATTGATTTTGAAAAACGTTCACTGTCATCACAACTAGGTTGCCAGTAATTTAGTCGGCGGTTTGAAAGATTATGGGAACAAGAATGGAAAAATAAATTCCTAAGCATATGTGCTGTCGGAGTGATATTACTACGAAATAGATTGGACAGAAGCTGACTAATATAAACAGTTTTGCAGTCAAATCTAGTCTGTCTAGACATACGTTTTTTTCTTAGTTGCCAACGTGTAGAGCGGTAACAGAACACCACAACGAAGACACAAAATAACACTGACAAATAAGTGATGTGATCGATTATATTTGTTTCTCAAAACGAATCATTCACAAGGAACACCATTACTCTAGTGTTTTATGCGCGCAGAAATAGAAAGATTCGTGCTGTTGATAGAACTATACTCATTTGATACTCATTCTTAAACAAAACATCCGCCTTCCTCTGATTTTGATCGATACGTAAAAAGCTGAACAAGTGGATGACTGTGATCCGTGTATTGGTTCTGCTGTAAACAACGGAAATTCTGATCGAATGTATATCAATGTTTCGATTTTGAACACGCCAAGAAATATGAGACATTTCCATTGTGATTTAATCTAATTCTGCATTCTGTCCAGTTGCAGTAGACAACCTGAAATAACTGGACATTCCTTAGTCATAAAATATACACTAAGAAAACCACCAAATGCTTTGATGTTTAGTGAAAGTTCCATAAAATTACGATTAGAAAATATATCATTCTATTACCATAAGCAGTATTGTTATCGAATGTGAATTATTGACTAGAACATTTCCTCCGCGTCGTCAGCTATTACGGAGAAATGTTTTGATTCCAAAGAATTTGCCCAGAAAAAAGCCAATCCAGCTGCTGGTAAATTATTACCAGCCTATTCATCGAAGAGAGAACCAATTTCAGGCAATCGCAGATTTGTAACAGGGACTGCTTACCGCTTTGCCAAAACCGATAATCAACAACCGTGACCCAGTGTGGACAAAAGGGAAATCGTGAAGCCTCATTTGGGGCAAGGGTTGCAACGAGCCCCGGCGACAGTGGGACTGTTTACTTACAACACTGGTCAACCGTAACTGGTTTCGGAGCCAGTGGTTTCGGTACACGCAGTCAACATCCTAAACACCCCGATCACAAGCAATCTAGCTTGAACATAACACTATATACTTAGAGTGCTCACGAGTTCCAGATACCTTCTCTTCGTTTTGAATCAGTTATCTTAATGGAGACGCGTACTAATTTTATAGTTATTTCGAATCACACATCGGTGGATTTGATTCTCACTGCGTATATAATGAGACAACACCGAGGGCTGGTATGTTACAGTACATGCTGCAAGTTTTTCGATTGTCTTGTGCAAGGTCAATCGAGAAACACCTTAAATGCTGTATTTGGAAAATCTATGGTGGATGTTAGAGTGAATTAGTCAAGTATTCATTGACAAGCAAAACAGTGAAAACGTCTTGACTAACAGCTCAGAAGAAAAGATGAAATCGGTTAATAGATAAGATGGGTAGAATAAGCACATAAAACGAAAATTGACTAAAATATTCCGGTATTTGTTCATGTTCTGTAGACCTTGATAGCAATCATCATCAGACAAAACGGGTTCACCTTAAACGTAATCACGTCATTCGGAGTTATTTATAGATACCATCTGACTATCGATCTGAAAAAGTTACAGATTGCCTGGAACCTATTGCCTTTCTTCCTAAACACATTTTCGCATAGCTCCCAAATTTGAGGTGTCCTGTAGAACAAAATTATGTACGAGATGCAGGGTGTTTTGGTGCTATTTCTCATGGCTAACCACATTTAAAATCAAGAAAATCGAGGTAGTGAGACGAATGAGACAGACCAAACATTGATGATGCTTAGTAGAATAAAACGGTTTGATGCCTGTGTTTAATACATGGAATAATCTCTCCGATGACTGCGTAGGCTGACGTCATTCACAGAGGAGGAGGTTCACCTTGCCAAAAATGGCTCGGTCTGCGTATATTAGTATTCCTGAGTTCCTTCAATGCCATGTACTACTTATTCTTATGCAACCCGAGACTAACAGTCATTTTAACAAAGATTACTAGCCGAGGAGGTCTTTCCGGTTGAATGAATGGCCTACTTCCTAACTATTCGAACCCACTAAGTCCTGGCTGTAACGGTAATTCAGTACATTGTGTGGAATTCCCACGCAGTTTCCTTTTCTTACTCACGTAACTCTAATCAGCTTGTTACCCAGCCCTTCCCAACCGATTCAACCTATACGTCTTCCCTTCGTTTCACATGCTGAACCCGGTTACATTGCCTCGGTTCACCTACCGTCTTCCTGTGGGAGTACTTTTACAGTAGACCAATTTTCCATTGCTGTCAATCCGGGGGCCTACGACGTTCAGGTTTTGTGCGTCATGTGTGCCCGACCTTGTGTGTCATACTTGCATCCGTTCTTTATTCGCTTTCTCACTCGCATTGCACGAGAGACCTTTGTACTTTCCTTCCATGCTAGAGATCAGGCTACGCCTGCTTGAAGGTCTAGGTTAAGCGTGAGTGCGATTCTCTTGATCCTTGTCTGATCCAATTTCATGGTCATACCTGTCTCTCCATCTCATGTACGCCTACTAGTCTTTCCCTGATTGGCCAATTGTTTTTCCTATAAAAATAATTTCTCCCTATTCCAATGACTCGGTCCTGTATTGCTCGGCATACGTTCCCCGACAGAACCTTCCGACTATCTGAAGTATATTCCCGGACCTTTGTGACTGAATTGCCCCACAAATTGAGGTATGTTGCTTGTAGTTCCAATGATTGTTCTCTGAAGTACACGTAGTTCACCCAGTCACCTTATTCGATTTGGGTTTCGGGTTCGTGTTCTACGAGTCACTCATGCACTGGACAGCGGTTCAGTTACACTGGCGTTGATTCTTGAAATTCGTCTCATGAAAACGATCATTTGTACCGAAGCCTTATGTTGCTGAGTCGTTCTCACCATACTAAAAAGATGCTTCAGATATTCTGGACAGAGCAGACAAATGAAACATTTCTGTAGTGCTTTGGCTGCTCCTAGTGGTAACGGTAGTTTTGGTACCTTGTGGTGAATCGCCATACCTTTGAAGAATGAAAATTTCTTACTAATCGGATTTACATTTGTTCGTCGAACATGTACGCCGATGTTCAGACGGAAGGTGCTTGAGATCCTGGTACTATCGACTTAACTGATTCTACCTAAACTAACTTTTCTTGTTGTCACTATAAGGCAGACAATTAGTAAATGCAAGTTCACCTGAAACCAAAATCGTTTATTTTCACACAGCCTGTAACTTCAGTAATTGTTGGCCATAGCGTGACTGCACCGGTGGTGGCTGAATGAATAAGAGCCTTTGAATATCACCTCGGATGTCAGAGATTCAAATCTCCGCCGTCATTGACTACTTTGATGGCAGACAGTAATCCACTGTCGTCCGGCTCGTTATCACACCTGACCTGTTGCGACCTTATGTGGTTCTCCACCCACTCCAAGTCTCAGGGTCTGGTTGTCGGTTATAACTAATAGTGTAGTGGGCCTCTGTGACTAAGGGGTACATAGCCCTTCATCTGCCTTCATGGGCAAGAAGGTAATGCATATACGGTACGCATACCTCATGTTTAGTCTACGGCGTAGAAACCTGTCGAACCCACGACAGGAAACTGGACACCAAACTCCAATGGCAGGTGCCTTCTACAAGCTGTCTGTTCAGGCTAGGTTGCGCATGGATTTTAGAGATGGTTCATTCTAACGAGACTGTCGGACTTGATTCCCAAACTAGCTAGTGATCTGAGTACTTTCAGAAAACGCTTTTCATAAAAACTGACTGGTCTCTTTCAGACAAGGAATTGATAATTCGGAAGAAATTTGTTTACTCGAACTGGAGGTTAATTTCGCAAACATCCGAGCTGATTTTTATTGAGGTCCAACTCTGCTGCACGTGGCCTTATGTTTATTTGATCGGCTTACCGATTTTTCTGAAAACTTTTCGCACAAGATATTCGTGGTAGAGGAGATGAGGGCACACAGCGAACTATGGCACACGGACACGGTTGTTTGTACTTGGAACCAATGTTGTTGACACTGATCCGGTTGAATCTGATAGCTCGAAATTGAACGTAAAAATCAATCAGAATTCGTCCACACCTGATCAGAAAGCAGCCATATGACAGCCACGTTTCACGGTAGCGTGTCCGAAATTAGTTGGAACTGTGATAAACACCCGTGAGCTTTGCAAATGTGAACCGTTCATCCTGTTTCGAATTCGGATGGACCATTTGCCAAACCATCTAGTTCCACAATCAAATGTTTAGATAATAGTCACCGTTCGTAGTCATCTAGGCAATCATTCGTGGTTTTGCTGCTTGATCCAAAATGTGGTTGTAATACTTAGATATCAGGATGTGCTCGAGATGCTGCTGACACTTAATCTACGGCTGTTTGCAGATGAATTACCACGTTCCTCAAGCGGCGAACAGTTCTCCTTTACAAAACTGCTGACCTGTGGTAGTCAAACGATAGTCAGACATTGAATGCGAAGATTCTTATTCCACCTTTCCAAATAGTAGTGTGTTTGTCCACTTCCAGCTTCGGGAAATATTTTATCGCTTTTCTCTAAGACGGACATTAGGAGCAATCAGGTTAGCACTGCTCAATATCGACTAGAAACCGTGACCGCTTCAGAGAGGAACCGACAGTCAGCATCAACGAATACAATACAGTAACAAGAGACGAGATTCGAAATTTTCCGATGGTAAAATACGCCACCTCAGTTGTAACAAAAGCTGGTAAGCAGTGCTCGGTGATTGACCGAGGCACACAAACTGTCGAACGTTAACTGGAAGGCGACGGTAAACCCGAACAAGACTGCCCTGAACTTTGGGAATAGAAAACCCAAGTTTTTCACAAATGAAAACCAACTGACTAAATGAAAAAGCAGCACCTCAAAGCTATCTTGTCAGAACGTGCGTTGAAAGTCAAGTTGTTAGCATTTAACTCCAATCAATGTATTGGTCCCCCGTTCGTTGATCACGAAGGCCATTTTCGAAGCAACCGAAATTGATTTTGGTACGAAAACGGATTTTCCTACTAGAGCACATTTACCTGGAGACGGATATGGCCATAAGGTTCTGAGGCAGTTGCGTACATACAACTTTAGTACAAATTATTCCCTAACATGGGTGGTGGAAAATCAACACAAATATGTTCCACAAAAGTGCGATGTTTATGTTCCAGTATTCGCACAGAAATTGAAAAAAGCAAACTTCAAAGACCTATAGGAATCAGACAACATCTAGTCCTGCGGTTATTTCGAACTAAATGGACAACTTTTTTTCAAATTCCAATCATCAGAAAACCTGGTGGCAACTATTCGTGAAGTTCCCGTGTGCAGTTTACCATGACGGGCATTGATTAGACCACTCCGGTGGTATCAGGCATTCGTCCCCTTGGGGGGGGGGGGGGGTTACCACAGTACGTATGCAAATTATTTGTCTTCGCGCATCTGTGATCTCGTACTAGGGACCACGGAGTGACCAACTCTGATTTGGTTACTAATAGGCGATTCCTTTTTCGTTTTTACCAAGGAATTCACCAATGAATGTGTTTATATCTGTATGCGGGTGTGTGCGTACCTTCAATGCTTGCGCGCGTGCGAGCGTGAGTGGGTGCATGATCATGATTCGTCTTCATCACGTGTGGAATAGGTCAGGGCTCATGAATACATTACGAATCCGGGTTTGTGTGTAGCATGTGGTAAATGGAATAATGGTGTTATATTCATACACCTGCGAAGTTAGTTTAAAAAGAGTAGCAAAACCAAATCCAGCTTTGGCTACCCCACGAATCTTTCGTGATCGCACGATGTGTGTGCGTATGTGCGCGCAGCCTCTACAACTGAATCTTTTCTATCTCTGGGAATAATCGCACTGGCATTGTAAGATTTAGAGGAAACTTTTGAGTATAAGGCCGAAAGTCAAAGGAGCCGATGTAAATTACACACACGAAGGACCTTTGTTGAGTCCTTTCCAGTATTCGTCTATGTTTGAGAGTGGGAAAATCATAACTCCAACACATTTGCGATGACGGTAAACGAGCCGTTCGGAGCTAGCTCGGGTAGTCTGGCTGTACTACATACAATCGTTCGCCACGAATTCCAGTCTCACTGGGGGCCCCCATAAATATGTACTGTTCACTATACCCAACCGGAATGAAATAGTTGCACGGTGCTACCATGGGTTCCAATGGTAAGGTAAGAAGTCAGTCTGCTTTGTGTATCATATTGCGTAGAAAATAACTTTATCATTCCAGGTGATTGACAGAAATCCGCAATGTTACAGACGCGCGCACACGCGTGTACGGTTCGTTCGTGCTCGTAAGTGGATGATCACTACTTGATGCACCCCTTGGTACTTACATCACAGCAGTCTTTCCACTTTATTGGTTGGAAACATCTCACTCATTGTGTTGTATGAAGTCTTCAAATCAGGCTGATAACAGTGCACCACCAGACCCGGTGACCAGGAATAAGGTAGTCGCTTTGAGCCCACTACGTGGTCATTACTGAACAGAAGTGGAAACAATTCAGCCAAATCCACCATCTTGAAGCTAAGCAAAACCTGTGTAGGATCAAGTGGTTTGTGGGATAAACCCACAGACCGCCGAATGGAAATCAATAAAAGGGTTTCTCAACACGATATTAACCATTGAATTTCATCTCTTCTCCCTGATAAAGAAATTCATACCCAACAACGGCTAATCAGTTGCACATTTCCGTCATTGATATAATCCGTAAAAGCAGGATTTGGAACAACTGAGAAACGGATTTTTTTGAAATGATCCAAATGTTAAAATTTTGTTGACCCTGGGCAAGGCTCGAACCCACACATGGCTGCCACCTTCGATTTAGCAACGCGAATGTCCTACCAGATGAGTTACGTGTCCACGCCAAAGGGAATCTGACTGTTCGTACACGGGCCACACGGTGTACTCGCTCCAACCACAGTAACACATGGCATCCGTCATAGAGAACTAGTTTGTAACTTGCTTGTTTGTAGTGGAATTACCCTCTTGTACAAACCAAGGTCAAACAGGTCAACGCATTGGGAAATAATTGTTTACCCCCACGTGTATCATATTCTTCCCAATGAAATCAAGGTATAATTCGAAGAGCTGCCCGATTCAGTGGTCCCAGAAAAAATCAGAGAATTGCATCTGGTTGATCTTCGTGCACCCGAAATAACTTCAGCTTTGACTATTAAAGCATTAGAATGCGTCAGAGATTACGGTACCATCTTGCTTCGCGATTACTGAGAACAAAGTTTTTAAGACCGACTCCTGTAACGTTAATAACACGCAAATAGAAACATGACACGGAACCGATTGTCCAACCGGTTACTTAGAGTGGGTCATAATGGATAGACGCACTCCCTATCTCTCCGGACCACGAAGCGACGTATATGCTGCCCAGACAAGTTCAAGGTTTACTGCACTAGTACGCTCTAAAGTTTCATTTCTGTTGATCTGAATGAATTACGTTTGACTAACAGCTTTGCGTTTTCACCTAACTGCTACCTTGTTCATGACTTTATCATGCACACAAATTCTCAAACGAGATCAATACTTTGTCGAACCAATATTCACCAGTACCGAAAACCGCGGAGAAGAACGGAGATAAGATTTCTAAATTATTTGAATGTGAACCACAGCAATAGAATGAGTAACGTGTGTTCCGAATTGACTGATGCAGAGTTTCATGTGCAACGGTTGGGAGCTGATCTATTTAGGCAAAATTTACTATCTGCAACTTCTTCGGCCGTTCCTGACAACTGTAACATAGGTCTGGCTGTAAGTCGCTATAGTGGAGTTGGACTGATGTGAAATTGTCAGCCCGATAAAGCCATTGGTATACTTTGAGCAAATGGAATTCATCATTTTGGCGACCTGCCAGCGGGAACGAATAGAACCGGAGACCGTATTAACTAAGGAGCTGGGCGGCCCGTAGGGGTCTTGTGAGGTGACCAACCCGTATGTGTGGTCCCACTGATTCTGCTGCCCACCCGATGCCTGTTATGTAGCACCATGTTCTTTCGTTGGCGGAGCAATGTACTGGTCAGGCTGTAGGAAGCCGAACTTAAGTGTGGCTGCCCGCGATGAGACCCTTAAGGCGCTTCGGGCTCACGGAGTTCTCTGTGTTCTTACAGTTTTAGATCAAACATGCGTAACACCGCGCGATAGGTCACTGAACCAGCGTACTAGATTGTGAATGACCGGTTTCATTTTTGTCGCTTCACCAAGAAAGACCCGAGCAATTAGGAACTCAACGGTGAGGTGATATTGACCAATCCAGTACCGAAACTATCATCACTGACCAACACAATAGGGAAAGCATATTGATTGAGACCTCGTAGAAAATCGTTCCGCACAAAATCGGTGCTTATCTGGTAAATAACCCACTCCCATCTCGTGACCAAGGCATCGGACGAACCTTCCTACTTTCCCATGTCTGAGTTAAATTTTACAAGCCGTAACTTTTTTGTCCCTGCGAGCTTGACGGTATCGATCTAGTGGAGTAAAAAGAGTTTGCACCTCGCAATTGAAATCATTCTTCAGTAACCGTGCTTTGTATGAATAAATTCATGACTGTGAATATCGATTACTTGGGATCTTATATATTAATGCATTCCAACATCCGCCTGCTATTTTTACCAGTAAAATGGCATAACCGTTTGATGTACTAGAACAAACTCCTTCCGTGCGATCAATAATTTTTACATACAAATCCAGAAATGAGAAGTTTACAAATACAAGCCAAAATTATATAGCTGCATGTTGAACCTGTTCGTTCTATGCAAAAGTTTGTCTAATCGCTGAATTATCAGAGAACAAGTGCTGCTTTCAACTAGCTAATATACTGTGATAATTACCGCAGATCGTCGCTTACTGTGACGGAACTCTTGGTGCTTACTAATCTTTATTCCACATATTTGCATGGGTCCCGAAAACGGGGAAAAATCAATTGCATCCGTGAGTATTTCATCAAGATATTTTTCCCCTTCTCTGCAAATAGCTGCTCATCTCACCCACTCTAGAGAACAGAAAAAATCAACAGCGGGGCTGTACCACAACAGTGCCGTGGTTCCCCTTTCTATCTGACGAATCAATTTCCGGCAAGCGACAGACATCAGCCATAGTCTCTACTGCGCACGGATCAGCACGATGTCGAAAAATGTGATGTAACGGATGTACGTTTTTGATGATTTGGAGGAGTTCCTGATTGCTACATGGTACACTCGTTGGTGTATGCGATTCCGTGACATTTCCGTTAAGCTTTTGATGTAGTGTCTATTGTCTTTAAGCTAGCTAGCTACAACAACAACAGCAAGAAAGCCGGATACGAATTCTGTAACTATTCGTTTGGGTGTTCTGGGAAACCTGACTAGAGCTCTGAATCTTGGCATTAGTTCTCAGGTAATCAGGATGAAAGATAAGAAAATTTTTAACTCTCTCTTTCTCTTTCTCTCTCTCTCTCTCTCTCTATATATATATATATATATATATATATATATATATATATGATGTACCCGGCACTTATTTTCCAGATTCCCGATCGATTACCAACCAACCAATAAATCGCGCACATCCAGTAAGACATAACAAGTGACTGATTTAGTTTAAAAAATACAATATTACAAGCAAATGTTACCATGTTGGCGATACGTCCGAAGAAATTAATGAAAAACTGATCGGAGAAGAGAATATAGGGAGAAAATGATCCCGTTTATAAGTTGCAAATTGAATAATCAAATAAGTGGTAGTAGCAGTTTGTAAAACCGTATTGAACCAAACTACAATAACCTGAGTCACGTGCATAAGTTGCGACTCTGCTACAACCATCGACCGCAAAAACCTACCTCATTTGGTGTTTTTATGAGCCATAAAACAGATGAATATAGTTCATTGACTCAGGTAAAAAATAATCAGTAAACGGGAAGAAGTGATGAGAACTGATTACCGGCAATCGCTGACTATTGCTTTTAGATCAGCATCGAAGTTAGGACTTTTTGCAATCATTTCTCATCTCACGTGTAATGTAATCAAGAAAACGTGGAAGAGTTTCTCGTTCATCACTGTTATTCAACGATTCTCTCAGGAGAAACATGATCGATCTGAACTGTTTTAAATGAGTTCCGCACGCCTAAATCACGTGAGATTCACAACATTGAAACCAAAGGGGAAATTTCTACACAAAGTACTGGTAAACTTAACGGAGTGCTTCGCAATCCTAGCCGGGACTCAGGGGGATTGCACTGCATGTTCCTTTGCCTTACGTAAGGCAAGAACGAAGAGCAATGCAACAGGAAATTGGGCAGCTAGAAACTGGTACTGACAGACCAAATCCCAGTATTTGTTATGCTTCAGTGCGGTTTATGTGGAACAAAGGCCCCCAAGAATGATTTAAAAAGTACAACGACAGCATGTAGGATGTGCTGGGCTCAGACTTTTCGACCTCATCCCTACTTCTATATTCTGCAATTAGTGAACATATTTTTAAATCAGATAATATGGATTACACCAGCTACTTAAAACACATCTTTCAATTCATCGAAAAGGGCCTGTTATGGGGTCAAATGACCATATGCATTAGAGCAGATGACCGAATGATTATGGAACGGTGTAACGGAGTAGTGGACCTAAATTTGAGATGAACATCGCCAAGTTGAAGCTGCTTCAGTAGCCGTCAGTTTTGCAAGACAGGGAATCGGACGGGACACGGTATTTGTCATAGTCCAGACCATGCGCATTAATTTGTCCAACTGGTGCAATGAGCCGTTGGAAACGTGTTAGGTCGAGAAAACCGTGTGATATTTTTGACCGAGGTAAGTGGCCGTTGCGTATCTCGCTCATCTCGCGTGCATTTCTAACCATTTCGGGAAATATTCCCAGATAGGAACAACATTCAGCTTCCAGTAAAGTAGTACTTTTTTGGAATTAGCCCACCGAGTTCACACCCCTTGTTAAACCCTGGACCCCAGAGTTTATTGAATTATTTCTTCATAATTCACATCGAACTCGGAATTGTTATGGAGCCCTTTGGGAAAACTGGATTTTTACGATATCCTTGGTTGCAATAATTCAAGAGATAACCAATGAAGGTGATCGAATTCACTTTCATCATTTGAAAATAGTCAAATTCAAAGTTTTAACCTTGTACAACTACCTTGTTTTAGCCAAAGTTATCATAGTTTCCAAGGTTATACACTAGATACTGCACACAGCTAACCACAAAACTAAGGTAAAAAACGTTAAGGTACATCGAATTATATCTGTGCCATCTTTGTTTGATACAACACCGAAGTGGAAGGAAACAGATACTGACTACGAAAAAATTGATCAAAAAGGCAAATTTCGACAATCCCTGTAGGGATATGACAGAAACACAAGCGAACAAGATATCCTATATGCTAAGGTTTTGGGGGGTTGTCTTTTTATTTTCCGTATCGTTTTGCTAATTTAACAAATAAAGTGAATATTTACTACTACATCTGAATTGGCGATCACCCGCGTCAAGCCTTGAGCCCTTATTGGATGCCGTATTTTCGACAGAAAACGCAGACGACTTTGCATCGGTTAGCGACGACGTCACTGCAGCACAGTTGGTTTTAAACCGCCTCGCGTTGTTTCTTCAGTGATATCTTACATGAAAAGTGCAAAGCAAACCTTCAGTATTGGCAGGCTTCGACTCCCGCACTCTCCTCGGTGTTAGAGACAGTCCAGATATTTTCTAAAATGTGGAGTTGTGTAATTGCTGATGGGAAGGTGGGAGATGAAATTTACAACCAAACGGCGAATCCTGTGTCGAAGATCCACAACCGTGGTCACCTGTGGAAAGAACGAAACGTTTCTCGACTGCTAAACGGCGGACTGTGCGACGCTCCTAAGCGCACGAAGCTTCGACACGGTTAAGAGACCCGGTCTAATCGGGCTGCTTCAGTTAATGCGCTTTATTCGTACAGTCGCCTTCTTTGGTTCAGACCAGTACCAAGGTGGTGCACTTTACTCGATGAGCTTAGGGTTTACTGGAAATGCAACGTAAACTTCAAGCACCAGTCGGTCAAAACTTCGACGTCAGGAATTGTCTCCATCGATCCCTCACACCTGTCTGGATAGGAACCTCGAGATCCGAAGTGCGCTTGGTTGGATACCCTGTCAGATATGCCTCAAAGTTGTTGTCACTGACCGTTATTTTGCGAAAGAAAGTGATTCAACTTCGAGGAGGATTCGTCTTTCGTTCTTTATCCTTCACAAAGTTTATAATTTTCCGCAAGGCACTACTTTCCGATAATATATACTGGGATATAGATGATTATATATATATATATATATATATATATATATATATATATATATATATATATATATATCAGATGTTATATGTAAATAGGAAGCATTATATTAATTGCGCACAGGCGTGGGACCAATTAGGCCAATGGCTTTATCAATTGGAATAAGTACCACTTTTTATAAGTCAAAAGAATAATTAATGGAGGAGAAGTGCATACTGTTCTGTTAAGAACTGATAGATATAAAGGCAGATAACGGAAAATCTGCTTTCGTGTTTCGCATCTAAAAGTGCACTTTACAACCCCCAACTGAACCGGTGACATGCAGATTCTAAAATTATTCGGGGCCATGAATAGGAAAAGTTGAAAGTCATGCAGAAGGAAAATTGTTTCCGCAGTTCAAACCAGTAACTCAGTGTTTTCTTCCAAAGAAAATCAGAATACCAGCTCTTTATTCAGTACAGGGACAAAAAGTTTGAACATAACTAACTGATCTTATCGACTACAATAAGTAATCCCAGAACCTGATAAACGGGGCTTTTGGATTGCCAGTTTTGATCAGGTGATCAAATAGCTGACTCGATCAGCTTCACCGACCATTCTGAGCAAGAAGGAGATTTTCTTCACATGATAAGATTCACTGTGTACTGTGGGCGCACAAATCGTTGCAAATCGAGGAAGCACTGTGCTCCCGTCTCATCCTTGTTAGGAATCATGAGCAGAGCACACCCACCAAGCCCCAATGGGGACTCGAACCCCGGAAGGAACGACTGTGAGTCGAACACGTTGTCCACGAGGCTATCCGGGCAGGCTCTGAGAATTGTATTGAATTTTTATACGGCAAGATATAGCGTCGTTTCACATTGGGGTTCGAGGGACGTGCCTCACTTACGACTCCTAACGAGAATGAAAGGGCTGTACAGTGCCTCCATGTTTGAACGTTATCGATGCATGATGAATCATATTTTATAAAAAATCTAGTCAACTACCGGGATGAGATATTGTTTGGTTTGAGAGAAAACATTGCTGATTTTGGGCGTAGAGATTATTCACCAAACTGATTTTGTTGCCACTCGGTTACCATGGCAGTGGGTATGTAACCAAGGTGACATTTATTGCATCTCAGCGCAACAGGTTGTAAAAGTAGTCACACTGCAATATCCCACTGATACGCACTTTATTGGCAATTAAAACCAATGTCTTTACGGCACTCTTTATTTCAGCTCTAGATTTATCGTCTATGGACAGTGGCCATCAGCAGAACGGTTTATTCGTGTGTTCACATGACCGAGTGTCGGTATGCTTCGCCAATAATGATTTTGTTGTTAGCCCCGTCATAGAATAAAACACCTTATATCGTTTTTTGGTAGAGTAATAAAAAGATGGTTCTTAATTTTAAAAATGAAGTTGTTCCTTCTTTTTACTACCCAGAAGTTATAGTTCAATCGTTCGTTATCATACTTTGGAACAAATCTAAAAGAATAAGGCTACAATTGACCCCCCCCCCCCCCGCATTTGTATCAAGGACGTGAAGTCAGAGATTATCCAGTACTCATTCGGTCAAGGCGAGCAATCACATAGTTCGTATGTCTTACTTCGGCTCATGATGTTCTGTCCGTAGGATGCGCTCAAGTTCCCTGTCGCTCCAAGGCTACCGTTTGTTCACAATCAAATATACTGTCTATTTAAGCAGTCTATGTACACTTCATCATATTAGTGGATGTCATTTTTCCAAGAGCCCTAATTATTCTCGATTGTGGGCTCACTTGTGACATTTTTCACACCTTTCACACGAGCATAGTATCCAAACAAATCACAATGACCACAAAGCCAAGGTACATTTTTACCAAAAATCTTTCATCGACCCAGTCCAAACAACAGAGCCTGGGTTTTGCAAAACACCATCACAAAGTGTGCAATACACTGCAACTAGAAGATGTAGGATAGTTTGTAGGGATTGATAACATTTGCAATTAAATTACAAAGCTTGACTGTTCTCTTTTTTCGTGTACACAAGGATATAAACTGGCAGTATAACCAAATCTGCATTGCACACAGTAAACACTGTCTGTACAGGTATGAGCCTAAGCAGAATCTAGAACGGGGTATCGATCGCTTGTCCACAAACTGCGAGTGTGATTGCGAGACAGTCTGACTACGCAAGTGACTACACGAGCAGAACACAATATATCCCTCCCCCCCCCCCCCTTTCAAGTGATGATGTACTAGAAACCCAATTTTCAGTTATCTCATCCATAGCTTTTCTCTTTTTTGTAGACTAGCCAATCTATCAATAACAGAGTTGGTGTTTCGTCTATTTAAAGTAAAAAATTTCCACTTTAGCAGTATTGATCTAGGTATTGATTTCCAGTATGTGAGCTCATATTGACTCCAATAGCATTGATAAACAACCTTAGGAAATGATGAAACACGGGTGCCTTTGATATAAATTTCTAGCACTGACGACTCACTGATGTGTCACACTGTTAGTACTATTGTTGCCTAAAGTTGCGTCACACAAAAAATGGAACAAACGCATTTAAAAGGGTTGATCCCTTGATCAAAAAACGGGTTTCTTAACATACGTGGTAGTATACTTTACCTCCCACCAGGCATTGAAAACAAAGAGCATTAAGCTCTCCAATAAATATGAAAAAAGGAAAATAGTCCAAATGCTGAACGCCTCGATGCGTCATAGCTAGAAGCTAAGTATTGCTCACAATCACGGAAAGTACTATTCACTAGGTAAATATAGAGGCCTCGAACAAAATTCCGTTGTGCACAAAGTCATATTACACCAGCTTTGATGTTCCAACAACTGATCACGATTCTCGCTCACTATTTCCATGTTATTCTTTTACATGCTTTTCTAATAACGTCTTACCAATACGTACGGTGGCCTGAGAATATCCACCGGACGGGTAAGTAATCGGACCACCAGAGGTGATTAGCCAAGGTAACAAATCCTCAGGACCGGGGTGACGTCACTGAGGCCGACCCCCCAATCAGGCAACCAGAGTGAGAATTTTATAAAAGACACGTTCCCAACTCATGTATGTGGTTGGTTCGAGAAAACCGGAGGTCTTACTGTCACAATACATGGTTTTCTTCAAACCTAGCTGGAATAGAGCATCCAGGTCTAAAAGTCGTCCCGAACAGTTTAAGCCGAATTTCATCAGACGGTAGGTAGACTACTGGCGCTTAGCTCATAAGAATGAACAGCTGCCGCGGTCTCATTTTTGTTGAAAAAATTTAAACAAGAGAAGATTCCATAGAAGTATTTAGAAGAAATACAAAGACAGTCATGCCAAGTGGATCTAAGGATTCATTATTCACGTTCCGAAGGAGCGACAGACTGAGAGAAAATCGGCTGCCGCCCAGAGAAAATCGAACGGGAAAGGAGATTCGAAGCCGGTCATTTGCTGTAAGAGTTATGAGCCGTTGGATTATATTACCAGCAGAGACGAAAAAACGACCTTAGAAATTTTTTTAAACAACAGAAGATGGAAGCTTGGCACGGAGTATTTGTAGACAGAGGCACATGGGCACATCCTTTAACCTTCTATTTCCTTCCACCAATAGATTTCTTGAGTTTTCTTCCTTATGAGACGAATAACCATGCAGAGTTCATGACCAACAGCTTGGTCCTAATATCAAACCAAAACGATTAGGCCTAGAGGAGTATCCTACTCTTCTCAAAGTCGAAGCAGCAGGGGATCGACGCAATAGCAGAATGACGACGAGACCTGGAAACTGAATTGAAAGAAGCTAACCAACAACCAGCAGTCAGAAAAACTACCCAGTCTAAAGTATCTAGATGGCTACGTCGCAACTTTAATTCCGTTTTCAAACAGTAAACCGGAAAACGTAACGAGTTTTCGCGGAATGCATCTGGCACCGCTTGTCTTTGGATTGTACTTCAAAACTGGCAACATCATCAGGCCTTTACAAACTACCATCGGACCTACCTACGACTTGTGAGCTCCTTTATTCGGGTACCGTGACTAAGCAACCACACCAACAAAAGAAGATATAAAATAAGCTTACTTTTCAATCGCATCCGAATCCCGACCATGTGGATTGAAACGCAATATTGCTCAAATAATACCATGCACGTTCTTGTCCGTATGCCTATCTCTCTGTAGGACGGTCGTATGTATGCAAGCGTGAGCGAACTCACTTCTGTTTATTTTGTACATCAGAAGAGAAGTTGTTGTAAAGCGACCCATGCAAATAGTGTTTTGACGATTGAAGGAGCCTTCAGAGTGTCTTTATTTGAACATCTGGGCTGCTTATATCTCATTTGAAAGTAGTAGTAGTTATTTAAATTGGGCGCATGCTTCCAGTCAGTGACCGCGACACCTTGGGTCTTCACCTTCGCGTTTCATCGATTGCGTGTCATATGACCGTCAAATCGATCACCGAAAGCGGAACTGAAAATTCACCCATTTGATTCTTCCTGAGAGGAAGATAACCAAAGACGAAGAGGTAACACGTTGTACGCTTCGATAACCTGTTACCAACTTCCGTTCTCGCTGAAGTTCTTTATCAAGTGGCTAAATGCCTTTTCCACTCTATGAACCAATTTCAGATCAAAGATCGATCTCATGTAGATAAATGTCCTTTTGAGCTATGAAAAGATGCACAAAAACCATGGAATACTTGGTAAGATAAGTCCTTTACAGACGACGTTCTCGCGAATGGGTTTTCCATACTCAATCAGGCATGAACTGAGTGATTTCTGATTTATCAATTTGGACCAGATCTGGTCCGCAGCGTTTCTGTGCGTGATTTCAGCTGGTCTCCATCCGATCGATGAAACTGGCCAAATTGGAAGGTGGCTATATCAGACTAAATCAGATCCAACACATCGAATGGGGCTGATTTTTCTCTTTTCATTCAAGAGAACTACAAAATCACATCACCCGTACTTTGCACCCTTAAAAGCAAATCTTATCAAGCTTACTTTTTGTTCTTAACTTCCTTTGGGTCACTTTTTGTAATTTCATCACAAATAACTGAAAATAGTCAAACATACTTTCTCTTTGAATCACAGTCTCTATTGATTAGCTGAGATTTTCCCAAAGTTTGCCAGTATTCACAATAAAACGATCAAGTGTTACGACTATCTGAATAAATTTGATGACCATCCAATCAAACTTTAGCACACAGACCTTGTTCATAATTTATGCATTTCTAACCTATAAATGTAACTGTATTAGCCACGAGGATGATGTTACCGAAAACGAGCTTGTTCGCTATTCGTGTTTTCTATATATGATGAAATTTTAGAGTCTGGAAAAACCAATCCGAACTTTGACGTTCAGTGTCCAAAATAGGTAACTACCACCACGTTTTTGGAACGTTTAGTGTCCTTTTAGAACAAATAACTGAATAAGTTGAAACAACAGTTTCCTGTGGTGAGTTTTGAAACGAGAAGTCAGGATCAAAGTACTGCACCATTTACGCCTACCATGATTTTGCTGCATCTCCACACAGTATATACTACTGACAACGGGTAAAGCCACAGTTTATGCAGTAGCAAAAGCAGGACAACAAAATTGCGAACTAGTGTGTCTCTCCTTGGCAAACCATGTCACACGAAGTTTTTACCGTCTGTCTAGCTGTGATTTCCATCGTCTGATTTCTATCGCTTCAGACTCTCCAAGCGGTTCGGTTGTTTGTTTTTTGTAAATCACCCGACACGGCTTTTCTTTGTCAACCCCGTAAGCCGAATGAATCAACCAGTGTGAAAAGTTTCGCTCAGTCGGATCTAATAAAACGTTGGACTGGTTGTTACGGATTTATGAGTTTTGTTTCGAAAATCAATGAGCACAACCTGAGTTGGAAATTCACTGTATGGAGATCGCATTCGGGCTGTTCTGGGAAGAAACGAGTCGTGAGCAGAACACATGTGAGAAATGACAACCTACTGGACGAGAGACAGATTAGAGCAAGAGATGTGACTATCATCCTCAAAGCAATTTATTTCGAGATCCACGAGTACATTTTATGAAATTAAATAAGACAGAATTTTGACAAATATTATAATGATGGACGCAGATTCGTGATAATCAATAATGAAGAAACTCAGCTGACATCGGAATGGTAAACAGTCTAAATTTGGAATGTATCCATTCCCAGCAGCATTCTCTACATAATAACCCAACTCGACTGGATGATTCGCTTCTATGCTTAGGTTCGAACCCATCCAAGGCCCACGAATTCGAAATACAAAACAATTTAAACTTTTGTTATTTTCTGCCAGGGATTACACATTACCTAGCGTAAATGATGTTCTTTCTTCTGTGCTATTAATTCGTAAGCGTTTACTTTAGCTTAATATATTCACTAATATTCAAAATGACAAATATTCAATATTCATACAACATTTTCATCCAGTGAAATTAAGAGGACTGCGATCTACGCCAGTAAATGGTGTGGACAAGAAAATAGCCGAAGACAGTGACTAGTCTGAACCCGCCTAGTTAGCGGAAGTATTTTTCACAATATTGTGTGTTAAACTCCTCGCAGATCCAACGACGAGTAGAGTGAGATGTACCAAATGTGCATAACATGAGCGACAGTAACTTCGAGGCCAGTGAAATGCATTCCAGTATTTTTCTCCATCCATCTATATGCATTAAAGTCATCAAGATATTCCAATCAACTACGGTATTGTTGTTCTTCTCGGGGTTGATTGCAAATAACTCAATGGAAATATCGGCGAATCTCAAATGTGATTCCTAAATGGACTTAAAAGAGTATCTAGTCCCACCTCTTATTTACGAATTAGATTGTTGTGGATGTAAACACAGACAGAGTGTAGGAGTATAACAAATAAACGGATAGAGTATTGCCATAGGAGCGTACCTCGGTGGCAGCAACCCCGAAATCGGTCTTACGCTTGTGATAAACAGTATACTAATCGGTGTAAATTATTCACGGCTCTCTATTGCAACCCACTATTGTCACATAATTCCGAAACTCTTTGCAAAGGAGTACCTGAATCGCAGTCCTTGATTCACGAGATGCACTTACGCAGAATGAAAGGACAGAGGAGTACCGTAAGTGTACACCTGGTGAATGGCGAAACCCATGAAACCGGAAGCATGTCTTCAAGATGCGTTTTCCACCTACCAACGGATAATGCTATTGAAGAAAACAATTCGATAACACCAAAGACTAACCCAAATAGGCCTAACAGTGAATGAAAGCTTTGATTCCGCAGTGTACTCTCAAGGAGAAAAACGTGAATCCCATTCTCGATTTCGAATGACTTTATTTTAAGGGAACGCCCTTACTGGGTTGTAACAGTAAAAGGATGGATGCTTAAAAGAGTAATGAGTACGTATTGCGGAAGGCTATATCGATAGTTTGTTCCGGAGGTGCAATTTCCATCCACCCAACGAATCTACGTGCTCCAACTGTTTAAGCTCGCGATCGCAGTGCCATTCGTTCCTAGATTAACAGCGATTAACCCAAGTAGAATCATCAGTGAGTCGAGTGAGACTGATCAGTGAATTCTTCTAAGGAGAGCATTGAAATCACAATCTATATTCACTAGCTGCTTTTTTTTGGAACGAAGCTTATACAGAGCGTATATTTGTATGTGGATCAATGGACAGACAAGTACCGGATACGCACTTCTGGTGAGAGGTAATAGTTGTGAATGAATTCGTGCTATTCGGATACGCTTGGTTCTCTGCTCTACCTATACGGTAGATATCAAAACATTTAAGCTGACAACTGCATGGTCATCGCTCACTGGAATAGCTGCAACTAACCCACACAAATCGACCTAAGAGCTACAACTGAACTCTCACTGAGATCTCCCAAAAGAAGCATCAAAATCTTATGCGTATTTCACAGACTGCATTTTTTGAAAAGAAAATTCATACTGAATGCACAAATAATAATATGTGTGGATGGAATAGTTCGGAATACGCATACCTGGTGAGTAATAATAACCTCTAAATTTATGGTGCACTTCCTAAAACACTGTCTGTTCAGGTTAAGACATGCTAACCTGCGGGTCTATTACGCTCCTTCTAGAAGCGAGCTGTCATCAACTAATTTAGAACTACTGTAGTACGCAAAGGTCAGTGTTCCTCCATCGGGGGTTGGTGTTGTTGGATCTGCAAATCACAAAAATAAGGAACTCCGTGAGCCCAGGGCTCAATATGCTCAACAACAGGATCCTATACTTACATTAATTGGACACCAGTAAGGCTCTCAGTGGCTTGCTCACTACACTATCAACAATCACAGTGGTAATTCCCCATTGAACTCTTCTAAGAGAAGCACCGGAACCAAAATCCTGATTCATGAAAGGCGCTGTTCGGAAAGAAGCCACATACCAAGTGTATAAGTGTGATTATCGATGGACAGAGGTGTACCGCGATATGTCTATCGGATCAGTATGCACTCACCACACTGTTCGTACATCAATTCGATTTTTGTGAGAAGATTTGAGTTCAATCTATGCCACCTGTTTCCCCCGGGGGAGACCTGCATCTATGGCGCTACACCATTCATCTATACGGAGCTTATCAAGCATTGTGTGTACCTTGATCTTCTATTGACATTTGTAAGTAGCATGACCACGGATTTAAAATCTAATATCCTTTGACTGCGTAAATTGGACATGAACTACTATCCTCCTATTTGACTGGATGGCTTTGGTTCACAACTGTTCGTGTTGTCTCCGTTTTAACTTAGCTCTAGTATTTCTGTTTGACAGTTAGCTCTCCCGAAAGGTCTAAACTGTAGTCGGTTGACCAGACCCTTCGGTCCGAGATTGTCTTGGCCTAGTAACCATACTATATTCCCACACCTTTCTGTTTCTTGGATTTCATACTACCTCTAAAACAATCAGTGCCCGATAGAATACCAGGATAGCGCGATATATTAAGAATGATGTAAGTTATCTTGGAATTGTCGCTTACATGCATTAGAGAAGTTACATCCACCAGTCGATTTGACTTCGTGTTTTATCGTTGTGCCCAACTCTATATTGGCCTGGATATTGGACGCGTTGAAAACCCCATGTTCTCAACGCTACATGTATTCTTAAAGTTCTTTGGTATTTAACATCGCTTCACAAATTGTCCACCGCATAAAAAGATGTGCCGATATATACCGTTAATATTTAAGTCCTCAAGTCGTATTACGCGTTCCCTCAGACGGCCCCAGCGCACTATCTACGTCTTGCTATTCCTACCGCACCGGCCCTCTATTATAAACCAGAAATTGTCAGAAAAGCAAGACTATAAAAAACAATAAGTGAAAATTGACAGAAAATACCGGCCTAAGCCTCCTTGCCGGACTGATTTGTCCGGGCTGATTCAAAGAACAAACATTGCTGGTCTGTTTTTGCACATTTTGTCGACGGTTCAAAAACCCTTGATCGTGCAAACATTCGCGCCAACATATGTTGTACCCGTGGATTATCTCTTGCACTCGATCTGACAAGTTTACACTGAACAGTATCAGCACAGGTTTCAGACGAGGGGTACAGGGGGGAGGGTGTTTCCGACTCCGTTGTAGGTAACATCACGAAGATAATTGGGGGGGGGGGCGTGTAAAAAACTGTTCGTCCACTGACCTGATATTTCACCCGAGGTTATGCAAGTGGCACGAAAACCGGATCTACAGGCGATTCCCAATGATCCCAATCCATCCCGCACCCAAGCTTTTTTGTTCCGACTGATACGTGCTACTTTGTGTCGTGATCCGATTGCAAGGCGATGAATAGTCTAAGGTTGCATATTCTGTTTTCTGTTTTGCGATTTTATTAAAACTCATACATGGAAATGCCACCGCTATCCCGACATTTCATGATGACCGAGAACGAATTGGTCATCTTTATAACATGAATTAGGCCTAGTTTGTGGAACTCACTGAGGCTTCATCTCATAAAACACGGATAGTGCAAACCAAAGACATCTATATTTGTCTCATAGCCGGGTCTCAAAAACTCGTTTATAGTCGGCGTCTGAATAAGCACTATGGCTAACTGTTATATCACAACTGCTCTATGTGAGACAGGTTTGCAGTTGCATGACTCAATTGCATGGAAATAGATACCATATCTCCGTAGGGTGGACAAACAAATGTTACTAACTACAATGTGTTCATCCAGGATAAGGGAAATTATTTCTACGGATTTCGGAAAATAATTTACAATCTATCTCATTACCTCTTTCCTTGGTTTTATCTGAATCGAAAACTCGAAATATACTGCCTTATCAAAATCCACTGTGGTTCTTCGGTTCATACACAAACATTTGGATACAAAACGTTTTTTTCTTCAGGCTATTCAGTGAGACATTTTTTTCTGGTTTACTCCCTTTTGTGAAAGCCATCGAACCCCATGAAATTCAAAGTTTAACATTTGTAGAAAAATAAGCAAAGAATAGTGAGTTCAGAGGTTGTTTGCTTTGGAATTTCTTTTAAGAATGCATATTCTCCGACCGTAACCACCATTCATGAGCAATTCATAAAGTCTATCTTAGGCAGAGATTTACTTTTGATTTCTTAGTCCCCCAGGCAACTGATGTAAAACATGACTATATATATTTCAGGAAGAGTTTTGCCGAAGACGAAAAATTGCCCAGTGCCAATGCATCATCCGAATTTGTTTATATTGTAACGAAGGAAGCAGGGCTGGTGAGAGACACACACGTATTCGACCCGACAGACAAGTCAACTTGGTAAAACACGTAGAATCGTTTATATAGTTTTTTTCCAAACCGCAGTGTAGCAAAATCGGTCCTCCGGCAGTCTGAGCATTTCGGTGCAGTTCTGGCCAAGAGCCTGCGGTCGTTAGACTGGTTCTTTCGCACGTCATTTCCGATGGGTTGGTCCGACTGCTCCGGTTAACTGCTCAATGGATAACTCCACACATGGGCTGTCTTGTTAACTAACTCAGATCTCAGCTGAATTCCATCTACTGGTCCGGATGTCTCTTTTTTTCTGTTACAAGATGCGTCTGACATATTCACGGTCTCCCAACTGGGCTGTAACTGTCTGTTGGTTGGCCCGATCGGTTTCATATGGGCTACAGCACTCCCCGCTACGACAGATAGTAGGATTTAGCAGCCCATTTCCCAGGGTTTGGATCTGTAGTCATGAAAAAGTAACATTAGTTTTTCATTTTTCACTATTGCTTGGGGTCACATCAAAGCCAGTTTTGCTTCAGAGTGTCATATATTAAGGAAAATTACGCAATAGACCAATGAATTTGGGCAAAAATGGTTGATTGGTGATTAATAACAGGGCTTAGGTAACCATACAGAGCATTTTTTTCTTCGTGGTGGTGGATGAGTTGTACTAATAAATAAAGTTTCAGCTGAACAGTACGATCCAGTAATGTAATTCGCTACTGAAATTCCGTTGCTAGGTTTACGGCTCGAGACTTTCAGTTCAGTGTTCTGAGAAGAGATCTTTGTGTGTGTGTCTAGACAGTCGAGATGTCCAAATTAAAAGGCTGCGAAACCCAAAGGAACGTTGACCGTGGCATATAGTATAAGAATAGACCGGGACCTAAATTTTGGGTTTCTACGTACAATAACAACAAAATATCAACCCGCCACTGATGATATTCCAAGCCACAGTTTCCACAGTAGCAATAAAGTAACCCTAGTGTTGCTAAACTACTTGGAGGGAATGCAGACTTTGAAGGTTATCCATTGCAAGGAAAGCCAAACTTCCTGTTTCAAACTAGAAGATCACAAGAAATTCCGACGACTTCTTTGGTGGTGAAGAAAAACTAATTTGGCCTCTGTAACACACATTTCTCGGTTAACTCAAATACCGTTTTGCTGGCTATTTATCCATTAGTCTTTTTGTTATATCTTACCTTCCCCCTGTGTAAAGCTATTGTACTCTGCAACACAAATCTTTTACCACGGTTTTCGCACATCTCATTGCGCATTTCGGACTGAATTGATGTAGCTAACTACAGGCGTTGTGCTCTTTTGCTCTCTGGAACTAAATATTTCAGAACCACTTATGACTACACCCGATTGCAAGATGACCACACCACGTAGCATTTAGGAAATTTTTTGATGAAATGTGCACAAAGTACATTTCCTATTCACTGAACATTTTTTAACTCCAAATCCTTGCATACTTTTTTGGTCACCTTCTAGTTAACTTCCTCTTGGTAATAATAAAGTCAAATAAGTTAAAAGACGCTAACAGAAGTCGTTAAGCGTACCACTACTTTGCCGGCAATATGTTCAACAAAGAGAACCCCAACTGTGATACAGGAAACTTATCACGTGCGTTCACCACGACGCATCAATCAATAAGTTCCACTGTTGAAATAAAGTCAGGAGGCCAGAACCGCATTCTCGGTGTGCACCTTTTCTCGAACGATGGTTCCATTCAGTGCAGCGTATGCGTGAACCAGACGTGAACTGAACAGTATACAAACTTCAATATTTTTATATGGATGAAACAAAGTAGCAAGCTATTTGTTTAGTATAAGGAGTCGAGAAAATGTGTCCATTGAAGTACTCCAGAAAGCCCTCGACCTCAAGAAAAACATCTTCCGATTTAATCGGTGTCCAGAGGAGTCATTCCAAGAAAACACGGTAGAACAGGGTCAGGGACTACGGAGAATCATAGCTGAAAATAAAACTGTGTTCATCAGACTTCATTTCGAGGGTGATCCCCTGACCGAAACTCTCCTAAGATGACTGAATGTTTGTGTGAAAGTCATCTTCAACGGCACACGATCACGGATTTGTATTTCAACAAGGAAAGCGGACATTAGCAGCCGGAAGGTGGTAGAACTCAGAAAACCTGCGTCACTGGAAGTTCACGTACCTCATTCTCTCCCCATTGATGGTATAGCAATAGCTCAACTGGTAGAGTCATCGAAGAGCCACTGATTTGATTCCTATAGGTAACTTGAACTTTCCGAACTGAAGGTTATCAGTTAAGTATGAATGAGTCGACACAAGAGAGATCACAAAAACTGCGGTAATACGTCCAATTTTAATGGTATTTTAGAGTTATAGCCAAGTTAACGGGTGAACGTATGGTAATACCGAATCACTTCCCAGTAATGTATTCTGATAGCACGAAAAACGTAGATGTTATTCACCAGCGATTTCCCCAAAGTGCAAGTTCTCTGCTGTGTTGAATCTAGTGAAAAAATTTCTATTAGAATAAACATGACCATTTTCGCCAGATGCGACACAACGGTGGTTACTCAAAGGAATGAGGGAGATCCCAGAAACTCTTATCAAAAATTTATTTGCTGAGCGCCGCACCTAGCTATGCCTCAGATGACGGGATTGAACCCGTTTTGATTGAAAGGAATTTGTACAGTACTTGAGTTTATTCTTTTATTCTATGGAGGGCGAAATCGGCTGAACTTTCTGACGATTGCTCGCAAAGAACAGTAGAAACGAAAGATGATGAAAGAGTGACAAACGCAAAGTCAACTGATGGTTATCAGCCTACGTGTCACGAAGAAATATGAAGGGCATCATATTAGCTCCTGATAAAACCAGTACATGATAGAGATGTTAAACCAAGTTACACTTCATTTGCCTATCTGGCAACAGATATTGTAAATGTTAAGACACAAGCGAAGCTTTGCATGTCTTTTGCGAACTTTTCAGCTGAAAGCCACTCCTCACCTCTAAAATGTGACCAGCCTTGGAAAACAGCACATACGCGTTTCCAAATAAAGGTCTTTATTAGTGACCGACCTCTGGTTTCCATCACCGGACACCGAAAATGCTGCCACAAATGAACGAGTCTGGTAGATGCCCCACTCAGCTTCTAAATACCCACCAACCATTAGGCCCTAACAACGCCCAAAGGTGAACTGCTACAGCCCTGACAACAAACGCATCTACTTCGGCCTTGGCTTTCCCGTTCTAAGATTGTTTTTACTAACTCAGTCCTGCAGCAAGGACCTAGTTAGGGTCTCGAATTGCGGGTCTGTTGGTTGGGACGAAGTAACTGAACTGTTTATCACCACTTTTGAGTAAGCAAGATGCTTTCGCACGCTAAAATAAGCTCCAAGCTTTATTCCTAAAGCAAAAATACACTAACTTTTGTTCATCTGCAGTAGTCCGCAAACGGTGCCCTACACAATGCAAGGTTTTTCGCCAAAATCATGAAACGGATTCAGATTGTGCCCTTGCTTTTTGGTGCGTTCATTTCCGGGACATTCTTTTTTATGACAATATTCGACGATTTAGATAGTATATTCTGTTTGCATGAATGCAACGCAAAAGGCATAAAATGAGTGATGCTTATCATCGAACTGCTACAAGATGATAGTTCTGGAGAAACAAATTGGTACTATTGGTTAAGCCCACGGACAGGCTGGCTTGCCAGCCAGTCTTCATTGGGCCACGTGACATGATTATCATGGATCAATAAGCCCACAGACAATGACCGATTCCAGTCTGATCCCCCACAGGGCACATAAACCAATCGAATTTTGACGTTTAAAACTACAGGCCCGACTTGAATATATAAATAAAAGGTAGATGAAATAAATATCGGCCTGTGATACACAACAACAACAAAAAGACTTGTTAAACATTAGTAGATAAACTGAAATTACACCGAATGCTTTGCGACGGTTTTATTTGTGAATCATACACTGAGCACTGAGAAAGCAACAGGTGAAGAAACCATCGCCAGTAATGTTGCCAACATTAAAGAAAGCGATACCGTATGGAACACCAATCAAAAATGGGGAATCTTGGGGTTACCAATGAGTTATCTGAAATTGGATTATCAACTTTTTGTGTGCTAGAAATCCAATAAAATATCCAACAGCTGGGACCACTTGAAATGCAGCTTACTTCAGTTGATTTAGTGGTACATAAGCGCCTGTTTAGCAAGTATTGGTATTAAATCGCAAAGGAATCCTCGCTAGCTGAAATAAAGCCATCATGAATATGAGATACGTACTGTGGTCAGCAGCATGAATAAATACAACATAGTTGCGTTGGAGTGCAAAATAATACAGTATCACTTATGAATGCCTCTTAGTGCAGCATCAGTGCCGGACTCATGAAGTTGAAAACTAGTCACGTTTATCTTCGTGTCACTAGATTTTCAAGTGAAGCGACCTGCCCAGAGCAATCACGGAAAGTCCACCGAATGACGTTACCGCCGTTGCACCCTGTGGATAAATATTCTTGACGAGTTCTAGAGTACCAGATAAAATAGACGAACAGAGCACTTATCAGCTCGTAAAAATGAATTGTCCATTGATAATTCACTTGATAAAGTACACGAGAGCAACCCCTTGTCCCTCTATTCCCCATACTGGTACTATTACCATCGCAACAGTCCAGGAGACACGCCCGGGAAGTAGGGTGTCTATTTGGAATTACTCGTTTGCACGCCACAAAAAACAAAACAAACAAAAACAAGACAAGATGCTTTATGTACCCCTGTGGGAAGGGGTGGATATTCAGCTTTCACATAACCAAGGTAACGCATTCTCAAAGTGGTTCAGTTGGTCTTTAAGACATGATATTACCGATTCGGGGAGGTTTAAAAACATTGCCAGGTACGGAATACTGGAACTGCGTTAAGAAAATGTATATAAATGGAACATGTGGCAGACGAAAAATTTAATTAGGTGTCCGTGAATAGGCTAAGTAGATTCTGTGAGTATTTTTGTGGAAAGCTTATGGCCAGTTTTACTGTGTTGGGAAGTGGTGAACTGAGTGAAATGTTGTCTAGGTATGCCACTACTACAGGATAAGGACTTCCGAGACCTAGAGATTGCTGTAAAGTCATTCAACCACAGACCTGGGAAAATGACAGGATAGGCGCAGAATTAGTGGAGTAGAACATATTTAGGAACAAAGAGTTTGACGAGATGTGTTGGTAGATAGTGGAATCTGAGATGGTACACATAAAAAGATAAACGTCTTATCTTTTATGCAATTCTGGCTTACTTGCAGTGAACAGGTAAGATTTCGGTCCAATATCACACTAAGTTACTTTACTGAATCTTGGTGATTCAGTTTTTTTTTCGTGAACCAATACTGGAGTAAACGAGCCAGTGAAATCGAAGTGCTTATCATCTCTCAAAAGGGAGTATAGAATATCTCCACATTTGAGAAGATTAACTGCCCAATGGTATGCGGTGGACTATTTAGAAAGTTCTGAGATGCCATTTTGACTGGTCGAAAAAGAAGAGGTACAGAAATACGGCGAGCCACGAGTGATACCGTCAGCGTATATGATAAGCGGGCTATTTTCGTGGGTGGGGATGATAGATGCGTAGGTCAAAAGTAGAAACGGTGGTGATATGGCACCTTGAGGGATACCAAGAGTAGAAATCACAAAAGAATTGCTGGTGCTATTTTAACGGGTTGATTGTTAGGGGTTAAGGAAATGATCATTCGACAGAGAAATTAGAGGCAGCTGGACTCCTGAACTTGAGAGAAAATAGAGAAGCTCATTCCTGTCGACACAACTGAAGGTGTCCGGGAAGCAAACCTTAACTCCTTGACTCTTTTTTTATCAAAAGGTCAAAGAATGTACAAACAGTGTCCACAGTGATGCATACGGGTGTCCATTGAGCACATTTTGTGCTCGTACTCGACAACCTTAACGCCCAACCGAAAGGTTTTATATGTGCCACAACTAGCACGTGGTGGTGACGTTTTATGACCAATAGTCATGGTTTGCTCGTATGCCGTGAATAACTTTGCTAGAAACTCGGTCTACTACCAGTGGGCCACAGCTATGACGGAAACTTCGAAGGAAAATGGAACAACATTATTTTACATTGAATTAACCCAAACATTACTCAGATTACAATGTTCACACACGGTATGTATTCTTCAGAATTCACCACAGTCTTATTGGCGTAGAATCCACTATTTAGGTGATCAACATATTCTCCACCTGATGCATCATCACAAGTTGCACTTTTGACTCCAATGGCCGGTGCATAGGTAACCCTTTGACTAATCTCTTTAGAACAAATAAGTTTTCACGACTATGTTTAAATCTGCGCTATTAGCGGGTAGTAGTGTGAACTTAACCTTGAAGATGAGCATAGATTTACAATTCTTTTAGTGTATAATTAACAGACCAACGGTTCTGCATGACCAGTCGTGAAACAAAGCAAGAAGCGTTATCCTGAAAAACTATTATCCACCCAAGTAAATTCCTTCGGTTGAATTCCGGGGCTTTTTCAACCACTGATTTGAGGATTTCCCAACATTAGAGGCGTCCCGAATTGAAGTCCACCAATTAAACTAAACGTGTTTCATTCCGACCTAAATCAATACTTTTGGTCGGTATTATACGTTGACTTTCGGTGAGACTGTTTTTTGGGGAAATTCCTACACCAAATGGCATATCTCTAAGCCTTCTATGGCTCGTTACATACAAAACACTCATGGGAGAAATAAATCCATTGTCAAAAAGACAGGCTTCGTGATTTGAATCCCTGATGGAACTAATGCATGCCTTGATTCGTTGGGCTTGCTTTGCGGCCTTCATAATACGTAGACTTTTTCGCATTGAAAATTGTCACCACCTTACGTTCAACAGGGAGTATGACGGCCTAAGAACATTCCCGTGCTTAATTAAAGACAACTATGACCGGCACTGCTTTCGATCGTAATGCGTATGAGATCGTCCCATTCATTCGATTTGCTGGGTCTTCTTTCTCTGAAATGTGTACTTAGGACGGTTTTCTGTGATCACTGATGGTTCTATTAACGTTAAAACAATGAGCAAGATACGGTCAAAAAGAGCAAAAATGATACGTCTCTGCAACTCAACCCTGATTCCATTTTCAGGAGATGCCAAGAAAATTCAGTTTCAGTGGATCTTTTCATTGCTATAGCGATTACAATGTAAGTAACTAACGAAATGCACGCAAGTGACCTTGAAGACAAGGCCCACGCTGACACGACCTGGAATTTCCTTTTTTCAGTAAGTTTGGCAGTCTGTTAAAAAACGTTTTTAACTCGTCGTCTAATCTCCTAGTAATGATATAATTCCTCCTAACTTTGTCATAAAGGCACAACCATCAAAAATAAAATAGCCAACAAAAACGACCCTTCAAACTATTCGGGTAGTGAGCCCATCTAAATATAACCTACGGTAATTTATTTGCTCCTGTTGATAAGACTGATTTTATTTCCACACCCTGTTACATTTTAGCTCATATTGCTCACAGGGTTTTACTTTGATAACCAAGGTCACACACATTCAACTACTTATGAGGCACGTAAATAAGAGGAAACTTTAAGTAAATTAGTGCCATAACCCGAAAGCGAACGTAAACAGACTCGATGGGACAGCGAAGGTTACAGCGAAAATTCAAGACTACTGACAAGACGATCCGAAGACAGAGATATCAGCCTATGAGAATGCGTAAAGGTCAGCATGATTAATCATTTGGTTTAACGTCAGCATGTGCTGCAAAACGTTTGCCTTTTGCAAGCTTCGCGGTTGCCGCATTGTGTCACGTGTCCGTGGTTGGTGGGGCTATAAATATTAGATAAAACCTTGATTGGAGCGTGATCGGATGAGGCATGAGGAGAACGACATGAAGTGGAAACAGTATTTAGACTAGTGAGTAACAAAATGTCCGGGAAAGGCTTTAACCTGGTCGGAAAATAGACAATATTCATAGAATCGAAAGTACAGGAAGAACTGAAGCCAAAACAATTAAAATGGCCAACAATTATGAACAATGTCTAGGTTGTCGTGCTAGAATTTGTGAAATAGAATCAACAAATTCTCGGTATCCGTCGGTAGAAAATTTGGTTGAAATATGAACATTTGCAAGAACAAAAGACCGAAAGTTACCCGAAATTTTAGGTTTGCATTCAGTAGCGGAGGAACTGAGGTTTACAGTTGAATGAATCAACTCAACCTTGGCACCAGTGACTGGTAATATGTGGGATAATTGAGCCACCTCACTTCAGTAGTGAAACAGGACTATTGACGCAATCTTCGATGTCACTGTGAAGCTACTTTTCTTGTAGGAATATTGCCCTAAGTTGATATTATTCATACAACCTAACAAAATATGACAACACCGAAAAGTTATTCAGTGGGGAACGAACGTTGTTGCTGATCATCACATAAAGACTCCTATTGTGTGTATCTTCTACGAAGGGCCATCGATCAACAGACTCTGTGATTTTTTGTAGGATAGTCCGAGGACTTCATGAAAATTTCCTTCTATTTGTTCTTTACCATATTTTTAAGAAAGCAACCGAGCAGAAAGAGAATTCATCATTTGAAGGATTTCAGCAGTTCATTGGGATACGTTGTCGTGAGTGGCATTACCTTGATAGCACAATATCAACAATCCCGGTCAAGAAACAGAACAGTAAACCAGAGAAAGTCCGGATGATTATGTGGTAAATTCGAAGGTGATGGAACAGATCGGTCGCATCCAAAAGCCAGTCAACAATGCTTGTTTGTATCTTAGCTGTCTAATCTGTTTTAGTGCTTCTGTAATCCGACCGGAGGGTGCCGTCAAGCGGCTCCTATGACTTTACTAATCTTACTGCTTTCAGTTCGTGCTACGTAGATACGTCCATTATCACCCCATAGTTGTTCAAAAATGTTTTTTAGGTAATAAGCTACTTACTTATTCAATGATTTTCATGCACACTCCGCCACACTACTACTACTACTTCTACAACTACGGTATTGGTCACGCTGTAGGCCACCGTGCTGGTTCTCGGCCAGTGTACTTGTGGACACCCGATGACACACTAACCGAGCCTTCCGCTAATGAAACTTTGCGCTTTTGTTTTGCTGATCGAATTTGAATGACCCTAACAGAAGATCACTGGCTCTTGCATGTTACTTCACTACTAATATGACTATCTCTACTACTACTATTACTGCTACTACTACTACTACTACTACTACTACTACTACTACTACTACCACTAATACTACCATTGTTACTACTAATGATATTATTATTAGTGCCTGTTAGATAGGGTCTGCCGTCATTCGTGTATTACGTAGCACTAAATGGTAAGCTTCTACAAACTTAAACAGCTCAGATGAAACACCGGGACACATTTCAAAAACTTGTGAACACTGATATTTGAGACTTGTCCCAACCACTTTCTTCGTAAGAAAAAAACAAAAATAAAGCCAAAAAATTGTACTTTAACTTACTGTGGGGACTTTGTCTGTTAACGTCAGTGTTCCTTCTTATTTTAGATTCTTGCCTTGCACATCAGACACACAGTCCATAGTTAAAGTCGACTGGAAATACTGGGAAAAATTATTCCGTGATGCACCTGTCTGCCAGTACTTTTTGCTGCTTCCTTAAACCTGGCAAATAAACCAGAATTCCTAAGTCTAGTGATCGTTTCGTACACAAAGAGGTGAATATTCAGCGTCTACCGAACCATTTACTACAGATACCAATTACAGGAAGTCTCACGTAAGGACAGAAATCTTCATTTTTACTGGTCTTCCAGTTCATGTGGAGCGGTTTTAGGGTTGGTAAGGAATTCAGCGGGACAGGGGTATCGTTGGTGATTTGTAAATAGTCGTACAGGCAAACAGGAGTTGCTAGCTGTACCCAGTGGGGGACGCAGAAATACATTTACTAGGATCTGGGCAGAAGCGATGTGAATGACCATTGTTTATTGTCCACAAATGTGGATAAAGTTTTTGTGTTTTATTGTGTTCCTAAGTATTGGCCAACCATCGAACGATTTATCGGTAATTATGGTTGGATTTCTGTTCGGCCATGAGTTATAGTGCAATTCAGATTCACAAGTCTGACACTCGGTTGCAGTCCTCATCCTTGTCGTTTTCAATACACAACTGACCAACGAACAGTATAGAAAGATTTCATAGAAATGACGAAGGTTTTGTTTGTTAACTATCCATTACTGGAAAATTAGTTACTACTCATTTTTCCTTATGGATGATGAGAAGTTTCATCATTTCAATGGTGAAATCACCACACCAATCATGCACATTTTTCCGTTCTGTTACATGAAAACCTGCTGACCTTGAACCCTGTGTTTCTCTAATGATCCTGTCCCATCCTATACTCATTTGCAATTTCCAATTAGATGTTTTCTACTTATTTAAATGTTCATCAACAAAAAAAAATCAATTTCATAAGTAGTGTTAAATTGGTAGATTTCTGCCAGTCGATCATGATTCCCTATAACCGGTGACTCTTTAATCCCATTGGATTCAGGTCCGACTCTCCCATATTCACTCAGCACAACATTCTGAAACTTTAATCATTCCTTTCTTCCTTTGGAAGGTGTTTCGTTAATCCAAATTCCACCGAATCTTGTTTCACATCTCACAGATATTCAAAAGGTTATGCAACGAAATTACCTTGTGAAACATCACCAGATGCTTGATCTAGCGATAACAGACACTATGCGAGCGTTTTTTCAAAAGAAACTTGAAACTTTCTGTTGA
Source organism: Fasciola hepatica (assembly GCA_948099385.1). Classification (NCBI taxonomy): domain Eukaryota; kingdom Metazoa; phylum Platyhelminthes; class Trematoda; order Plagiorchiida; family Fasciolidae; genus Fasciola; species Fasciola hepatica. Next base: position 8,531,514 of record CANUEZ040000168.1, read on the forward strand.
CTGATAATAATATTCTTTGGATTGGAGAGTCGGCTTCATAGACCAACCAGCCCGGCTGTGATGATTTCAAAAATGCTCATCCTCAACCCACCATACATTTAGAGAACCGCCCACGAGTCAGTTCACACATTCATTTGCAAGTTGAACATCAGGTCCCCCAAATTTCACCCTCGCTTTATTTTTCACCGTTGCTTCTAGGGATCACAAACCGTGGCTTTCTACTTCAAGATAGTCGAGTTCTAACTCGTTCATTTGGACTCGTTTAATCTCCATCGAAAGATCACTCCCGGCTCTAGTGTGCCGTAAAGTATCATCGCACTGAGAGTTTGCGCCGTTAGATTCATCTAGCTGCCGATTCGTCCACGAAAATCTGTCATCGTAAGAGGTGAAATGAATTCAACAAACACCACGAAGATGGTCCAGGGCTTAAAGAAGCCAGTATCGATTATTGCTATACTTAAATAAACATTTCTCTACAAGAGAACCAGTCGTTTCACCTTGAGTGTTCGCGTTTTTGCTTCCTACGATAAACTCAGTGAGGAAGGGCAGCAAACCTGCCACATCTGCAAGTTCACACTTTCCAGGTGTTGGAAGTTCTTTCGATATTCATTCCCACAGCTTAGCCCTTTTTGTGTATAACTGCCAAGTAAAATCACTTAACTTGGCTAAGCTTCCACCACCCTTAAATATTTTTCTGGCTAACATTCAAAAAGTTGCCGGTGCTGTGTTTTTGTCATTTGCAGCTAATGGGGATAAATTTCAAACAAACTCAACCCCAGCTCCCTCTTCGCTGTTTTGGTCCAGATGTGCCCAGGCTATTGCATTGGGCATGACTTTATTGTAGCCTTGAACACTGTCATGCTATTTTGATCAGTCTGACAAATTGGACTTACAGGTACTTGGAACTTAGTTCAATAGATCTCATTCTATAACAGAATCATTTTCCTGTTATTCTCCCGTAAGAGTTACATAATGATTCGTGATTACACGGGTCGTTGACAGAAAGCAGTTTAAGTTCTAATATGAACTTAATAGATAACGTAATTATTCATTCGGGCTAATCAGCTATCCTACCACCTTCCCCTACGGCAATGCTTCCTAATGATATGTTCCCAACTGTTTACCTGTCGTGCATGCAGACGTGGTGCCGAGCGACTGGAGTACTCTTGTGATGATGAATCAAAGAGGTTTTCGGTGCAAGCAGAAACCGGGTACAAATCGGTTCGTAAACAAAAATACTGGGAAACTGTTCTTCGCTCATACAAAAAAACAAGGCTCTAATTTTCTTGGCTATTATGAGCGTCTACAAAAATTTTCACTGTCCACTTGTTTTTTTCCATTTTGCCTCGAGCATAAATATCGAGTTGTTGGTTGCGCATGGCTCATCTGGAGGTATTCATTTGTTGTTGCGTATACCAGAGAATGATTAGAACAACTGTGAGGGGTTAGGCTCACGAGATTAGAAAACTAATTGGAAGGAACCTTCGAATAAATTCCAGTTATCTGTCAACCACTTTAACTGGTTATTACAATCATTGAATGGTGACATATGGTTTGGCTATCTAAAGGACGAATTTGAACTCCTTCCATAAGAGGAAGACTGTTGAACCCTGGCTTAAACTCCTTCAAAAGAGGTATGATAGTGAATCCACCCGTCAGGATTGACCGGTGGTAGTCAAACGGTCATCTTAGGGGCTTTCAACCCTGCTGTCCCGGGTTCGAGACCGGAGTTCGCCGCTGCCGGTCAATTTCCCTAACTGGCGACCCCCTTCCTGAAACTGCCTACCACTACTAGATAATGGAAGGAAGTGACTAAAAAATAAAAGATGAGAGAAAAAAGATAGAAGGTTGGGTTTGACTCTCAAAAATGGACATAAGATGGGGGAAATTCCGTCAGAGGTATTAAAACATATTTTTGAAGACGTTTTCAAGCGAAAATTTTGGGCTAAATAATTGAAATTGTAAAATGAAGGTACAGGAAACATTCAGTCAAAACCAAAATGAAACGAGGTATTTCCGCCATTTTGGAACTCGCGTCAATTCCATTTTCAAGGCCTTCGGTAGTGATTTAGCAATAAAAGCTATTGCTCCAACAACATCTATGGAATTTATGAAGGGAGACCAGCTCAGGTACACATGTGCTCAACTGTCAACATCTAACGGTCAATCACTACCTTTTTGATCAATACTTTGATGCGTGTGATTCACCGTCTGGAGTAGACAAGCCTCAGACCCTCAAAGACGAACTCGAAATCCAAAGATACATCAACTCAAATAGAACGGTCGAAGCACTTTATAAGATAGGCAGAAGTTAACTTCCGCGAAAGCCATCAGGTCGGAATACATTGTTGAATGAAACAGTGTGTAGGCTAAACTTTACTCGTCCGGACTGCGTTGTTAATCTTCTTCGATCGGTATATCCGCGTGATTTAAGTAGGACAATTTCTTTGCTTTGAGATCAGATACACTTTCGGGTGTGACGAGCCGTATTACTGAAGCCACATATTGTATAATTAATTTATATCAGTATCTTTCCAATTTGTTTCTGTACACGAATGCCTCACAGCTTTTTCACACAAAGGTTTCGGGCTCGTTTCTAAGTTGTCCGGTTTGGTGCTTGTGCACGAAGCTTATGATTGTTCCGTTTTACTATAGGAAAGCCACAAAAGCTAAAAGAGATAAAGCACTAACTAAGTTTCATTACTCGAAACAGTTTCGCGTATCTCGCGGTGATCGGTAGTTACCACTGTGCGATTATTTTCTAACTTTGGAAGATTTATATTTTACTTTGTGTCGCCATGACAGACGTTACTAAAGACGGAATGATTGATCTAAACATGCAGCTGTCTCTGTGGAGAATAGAGGGCAATCTGTATAAAGTCCCTACTTTCGTGGAAATGTTCTGTTTTGCGTGTGAAGAAAATAACGAAGGCTACGATTTCTTCTCCGATGCTGAAAATTATCAACCAGACATAATCCTTTAATTAAGCATAAATCTGTTACAAAATCACAACACAATTCTATCTGCCCACTACAATCTATTTACTAACAAAATGATACCGGAAATGGGCATATTCAGGTTCACATGCAGTCTTTCGGGGACGCGAGTGGCGGTCTAACGAAGAAGTCTCTTTTATCTAATGATCCTTGTGACGAACTTCCGTTAGTCGCTGAGATTTGCGTAACACAACCCGAAAAATCCAAAAGCCCCATTGTGGTTTTCCATATAGTTCTTTATAAACCATTGTAAATGTTACACGGAAACTGTACTAACCTGAACGGTAACGGCTCCATGAATATGAGTCAGCCAGGTGTAACTAAACTCCAGATAGCCCGAGGTTCAAGCGGTCAAATCAACGAAATGTCAAGGGAAAACGTGAGTCAAAGATCAGTCAACACTCGCTGAAGGTCAGTGTTTGGTGTCCGGTTCGACAATTGAGCAGGTGTGACACAAAGCATTATTGGGAAGTATAGAAATTTATGGTTGGGGTAAGAGGTTCAGGTCGGTCTAAAGCTAGAGCATCAAGTTCGTCTGTTCTGTCGATTGCACTCCTAATCAGTACTTCAGCTTCAATTTCTCAAAAGCGTTTGTTTTATATTTCAAATGAACAAGGTTGATCACGAAATAAGATTTGGTAAATTTTTGCGCATTAGGTGTACATACATGCACGCATGCATTCAGCACCTGTTAGACTTCTTCATTAGTCTATGGTCAGTTCAGACGAGGCTGCTAATGAAGAAATATACAGAACTAAATATCGACTACAGGGTACCAGGTGGCAAATGTTGTAACGGGACTTGTCACATGAAACTCGAAAGCCAAAAAATGTCACTGTGTGTCTGGTATTCAGTCTCCGTACTTAACTACTAGTGATGGTGGAAAAAATCTCACATTCAATTTTAATAAAATGTGTAGGGGATTCAATGCACAGTTTCATAAGAAGTTCAAGTCTATTCAACTTGGAGCTTTCATTATGAATAAAGAAAAACTATATGACTTATCCGTATGCTGAACTGAATGGATTCAGTCCGACATTTGGGGGTTGACTGTGGTGGAATGCGGGGGAACGGTTATTGAGGTTGTGAAGCACAAAAAGTTCGACAAATCAAAAACAACACATCAGTAAATTTGAATTATTCCAAACTTGAAGCAATGCAGTCAGCATACCTAGGGAATACATGAGATGAATATGGATTTTAATAGGACCGTTAAAATTTGATACGATGCTCCCTCCTTAGAGTGAACTTCGTCCGAACCAAACAAATGTTGGTCGTCCCTCTAAGGTGTTTCCTCCTGGGATTGACGTTCAGAAAATTGGACAAAACAAGGTCAAAACACAGAATCAATTTATCAGCACCTGAAAAATTTAAAAATGGTTCAGCTGAAATAGGACGCGAAATAAACTTCCGGTAGTACTTCAGTTTTATGACAAAGGAACCCACTGGTAACTGTTCCATGCTTTGATGTCTCCTGCCTTGAATTTTTGTCGAAAGCCCCACATATTACTTTTTACGATCCAGCTGTATGTTCAACTGGCTTCGAATTATCGATCAGCCTCATGATATGCAAAAAATGTTCTTCAAACTATAATCTTTGCCCATCCTAGAAAAGCCTTCCGGCCGGTTTGGTAAAACTGCTAAGGCCTCAAGGTTGAAGAGTCGTTAGCCAATATAACGGGGCTGTTAGAATTTGTACAATCAGCCACGGTTCGCGTGAAAATCACCGTGCTCCGTGTGACGAGCCACTTCCATTGCCTTCCGTTGTAGCAACAATTCTGTTAGCTAATTCACTGTGGTGGATGCTATGTGCTACTGAAATTTGGCGGGTACACTGTGATCCATATGCAGAAAGTCGAAAATCCTGCTGCGTGACCTCGTAGCTCAGCTGGTAGAGCACTCGCCGTACTTAGGCGAGGGTGGTGACCGTGCGTGGGTTCGAATCCCACCGAGGCCAGGGACTTTTCACACTTGGATCACCTCAAAACATTATCAAAATCTCCAACCATTAATACATAATAAATTCTGTTACCGGCAAATGATTCCGAAGAGCAGAAAGAACCTACTCATACGGTGTTTTACAATACTAATATTTTTTATACTCTCCTTTTATTTAATATGCAATTAAGAACAATGATTCAGGAATAAAGCCGTGGTCAGTGAAAAGCTGCAAATGAGAAGTGAACCGACGGTGGTGGGAATTTAACCCGGGTCTATATTTTCCGAAGTTCACAATGATAACCGTCTGACCGTCGCCGGACATCAACGAGCCAGCTGAGAATTTTCGCTGGCTTGAAGTCCCTTCATTCCATGACGATTTATGGGCTCTTCCGAGTTCTGCTGCAGTGGTGCGAAAGTCCCGTTGACTGGATTTATTAAACCCAACAGGCTTCTAGACTATGAGATCAGATGCTAAAAGTACATTTGTAAAATCCAATAACACAAGTGGTAATGGCTGTCGCTCGAAGGTGGTATTTGCTCTTGAGAGGTTTCAGTGATAAAATCAATCGGGGTGGGGACAATATCTTCGACCTGAGGGGGTGACCGCTTTTCCGAGGTAAGCTTTAGGGAGGGGAGCCCTGTACTTGTTCATGGCGAGGAATGGAAGCTCTGGTACGTGCTTCCCAACGAAACACGGGTTTCCGAGAACCCTCCGCGAAATTTTGTTTCTACTGAACAGCAAAAGAACTGAAGTTTCTGGCGAGTATCGCGAGCAGTGATTTTCTCGTGTCCCCACTTGGGCCTCCACCTGATCAACTTTCTGCAGCAAAACAAAGTAGTATTTAATTAGTTGATTAGACAGTAAAAAATTTGACTCGTCCATAGAATGATTCACCGGACAATTTCATAGTTCATTTTACCAGTGTAAACATGGCTGGTTGGTCGGCATCATTATTCATTTAGTCCCCAGTAGAACCCAAACTGAATGACATTGGGTGACCGTCATCTTCCATAATTTTATCAGCTTGCAATTTATACGTTTATTTTTTCTAGTTTGAAAGATGTTTGATTATACGTATTACAGAATTCTGCCACGGAAGTCGAGGGACTTAGTGAATCGTGGTGATCATTATTGTATTTGGAATTATCAAATCAAACCGTCGTTCGGAATTGGCTTGTCAATCAAAACGTATCAACCTACGCTAAATTTGCATATTAGCAACCCGTCAAGCATAATGACTAACCTCCATGATCGACATCTCCGTGGCAGTTTATTTAGAACGGAGATACTATCTCCCGTAATGTTTGCATCAATCATGTATTTCCAGTCCATTCAGATGGCTAACTGATCAACGTGTGGGACTCAACTGTAAGTATGCTTGGTTCGAGAATGATGACACCGTCGAACATACGACTGACTGGGAGAAAACACGTATCTAGAACCACTAATCCAACTGTAAGTATCTTCCTTGAAATCCCAGTAATACAACAGAATTTAACATGCACAGCACTAACCCAGATGAACAGAGTGATTGATCATCAATCGATAGCTCGTTTGTCAGCGTCGCCGTGGAAGCTGGTGTCAACTGAAACTTGAATGCTTTGCGATCACAGATGTTTCCTCATGAGTACAATCTTTGGTCATCAATCACAACTAGGTAACGATTGATTCTTGGTACATCGGTTTCGTAATTATTGACCTGTCTAAAGTCTACAAAGTAGAAAAATTAAATTAAAGTTTGTAATTGTATTTCTCTTTTCAATTCCACTTTTTCGCCTCGTTCTCTCTTTTTTAGAAATTCGATTGAAGGCAGAATAAAATAAGGGTTTCTAATTAGCGGCAGTACTGGATGTCCTCCCCTCGCCATAGTGTGTTTCACGAAAGTTCATGAAAGTTTATTTTCTGTCAATATTGGACAGACGAATCGAAATTGTTTGTCCCGAAACACATCACAGGGAAACGTCTGTCGACGGGTAACAAAGACGATGAATTTTCAATTTATTTCGGATAGAAGAATTATCCAGAGAGAAGATTTCATCAGTTTAATTTATCAGTTGAACGGTTTTTGCGCATGAGGAAAAAAACCCGTCAGATCCCTTGTGAGTGCTCATAAAGCCAAAATTACGCAATGATAAATTTCATACCGAGCATTCCGCCTTCCGATGAACTGTGAAAAAACTTGGCCAAAACGATCTACAGTGTTTCCCGTAGTTTATAAAATGAGAAATACGGCAAGAGATTCTAAATTGAGTGCAAAAATAGTGGCGCACTTATCATAACCTGAATTTATTATTATTAATAATAATAATAATAATATTATCATTATTATTAATATTATTATTAGGCACGAAACAAGTCACCGTCAGCAAAATCGACGAAGTTCGACAATCTTCTTTACTTAACAGTTTTTTTCAGAATCATATAATATTCTCTCCTGCGTATTGGTTCGTTCGTTTTCCTCAAGGAATCATAGCTAACTGATAGTGGCTGACTTTCACCCTGCAGACGTTGCTAGACTTCATTTATTCAAATGCTTTTTCAAATGACTGCCATTTTTCGACTAGGAAGGTATCACGAGATTTTTTGTTTTACAACATCAGTAGCTAAATTCATGATTTTCAGCACAAACTCAAAATGGAGAGATGAAATCTAAAAGTCGAAGTTTGATCAGCCTCTTCGGAAGAAAGAGTTTTCCATGGGGGGTGACCATGTCCGGAGCGGACCAAATCGATTCGGATCGATTCCAACAAGCACGCAAACACTTACGTACTGTACGGTTTTAAATGCAATTTCTTTTTGCGGCCTACTCTAAAAGGTGCGTCGGAAAAATGTATGTCTGTTCGTAGAGTTGAACTATTGAATCTAGTGCATCCATGATCTGAAAAATTATCCCTATTTGCAATCGGTTTTTCCAGGCTACGACAAATTGTCTTGGACAGATTGACAGTTGAGTGAACTTGGTGGTGCGCAACAATGTTCATTCAAAGATATATACGGACGCATATTTTCGACGTGCTGAACTCCCTAAAACACGTCGAAAACCCCTAGTTATTCAGTCAAACTGCCACAGCAGAATTATTGAAGAAATAACTGGAGAATAACTGTCTTTCTTAATCATCATCAATTCCAAACGACCAATGCTTTTTGTGTGAGACAAGAGCTTCGTCAAGCGTTGTTCTGCATTTTTTGTGCTTCGGTAGTAGGAACCATGTTTGATGAGAAATAATTCATATGCGGTTTTCAGCACTGGAATGCGGTCATGATGGCTGAGTTTCAAAATTGTCCATTTATCAATAGTAGTAATGCCATCATTTGGTAGACGTACTGTCTAATTTTCACGGAACTATAATTGCTACACCGATCAGTGGACGACTGTTCACGAGGCTGCTAATTGCTTAAGGAGGCAATTAGTTTTGAGGTGAATACTTACACTCCTAAGAAATTGGATCAAAGGGACATATGCCGAAAATGTATTTTATTTTAGCCACAGAATAAATAAACTATTCGAACTGAACACCCGTTTCTAGAATCGATATCACCACAAGTGGATCGAACGTTCATAATTTTATTTTGATCTAGTCAGTTCTTCGGGTGTATGTGCAATGTCCAGATGCGTCTACTGAGAATGCCTGCCAGCTGGGCGAATTCACTTTGCGTGTGGGTTTCATTAAAGGTATTATGCTTTTTCGTAATAACAGATGTTTCACTTCTCGAATCTCCAAGCTAAATTTTGATAATATTTATTCTACCGAGGCAATGATTCAATGGTAAAACCATCTTTTAGACATAAAATTCTGTTTGATGCCTGATAGCGCATCTGGTGAAATTCACAGCTTCAGCTGAGAAATTGAACACGAATGAGGCTGCGAACAGCGTCTGTCACGGTGCTGCCAAATATTGGTAGGGACTAAAATTCAAACAGAACGGTGTGTGGCACGCCAAACAGAATTTCTTGTTGCTGTCACGAAACAAAGTCTATCCAAATACAAATTGAGCTTACCATCTTTTTAATTCGCGTGTCTGGAAGTTTGTCAGTTGAAACTTCAGAAATAGATGAAAATCATTATAAGTTGAAACCGCTTCTCCACCAGATCTCACCTGTTCGTAACTTTTCTTCTTTCTGTCTTTCGGACAGAAAGAGTGAGAACGGTTTTCGTTCTCCTAGCTCTGGGGTTTAGCAAGTTGGTATTGGTTTGTTCAACAGGAGGGTCACACCAAATAACACCAACGTTCAATTCCACTTTTATTCATCAGATCTTGCTCTATTTGGTACGCAACGTTCGCACTGAGAAGTGCTGATAGAAATTTTCGGTGGCGTACTGAAATTTTGCTGATAAGCTGCTGATTGACTACGTCTAATTTGTAGGAAACTCGAAAGGTTTTGGACACATTTGGGTCCGAGTTTTCCTCCTCTGTCGGTGGTTACGATGACATCGATTCGGGCAAGTCAGACGGAGTTGCGTCAGTTTCACGAGCATCGTCGGTCAGGATTAGCTAACTTAAATAATCACGCAACAACTGAACCGCAGTGCGTAGGCGGGAGTGTGATGGACAGGGGGTTGCTTCGGTCACTACGTTGATAATGAGTCATGGACGCTGACGACTGACGCGAGTAATGGAGTGGTTCACACGGGTTGGGACACACCTGAAAAGCAACGTAAATCTAGTGCACTGGTCTTGAGTCACGCATGCCCAAATGGGATTCTCATGAGGCGAAATTTTGGATCGTGCACTTCCCACGTAATCCTTTTGTCTTTTATTTTCAAAATTGCCTCACATGCTCATGGTTATGCTTGATAAACTAGTACGCGGCACACAGTTTTCAATTACATAAACGGTTAAATTTTGTCCCAATTTTTAGAGGTACATCTTGACCGGGTTGAATTGAATACCATAGTGTAATAACATGTTGCTGAAGTAACCAATGAAAATCTAACATAGGTTATCGAGAGGGAAATCACTGAAATTTTAAGTTCAGTGCATCTTTGAAAAGCACGCTTTGCCTCCCGAGTGTTTCGTCAACAATATGGCGGCTTACGGCCTGACCACAACACAACCTCCCCCCCCTCCCCCGCCACCCCCTTCCCCGAAAGAAAGACCACCGTCCATATTGATACGTATTCCTCCATCACACAACGCAGGAAGACTCCGTTCCCCAGGGACACACCTCGGGCAGGCCATTTTACGGTGCATCTGCCGACCAAACAGCGCCTCAAAAAATGTAACACGTCGGGGCTTTGCTTGACATTTTTGGCACCCAATCCAAGACCGACGGAAATGACAGAGCCTTGAGGATAGACCTGGTGCGGTGGTCTGCGAGCACTCTACTAAAAGCATTTTGGAAATGGCCTGCTCGATGTGTGGACCCTGGGAATTGAGTGCTCTTGTGCTGGATGATGGCGGCGTATTTACCACTGCGGGCAGTTTTCTTTCGTAAAGGCCTAAGCTGGATGAGGCGTTCAAGTTTTACTCCGATTAGAGTCATACAAAAGCCGCAACACAATTCGGATATCAGAAAGCGAATACGTCTCGGATACCGTACATCATCACTCAAATTATGACAACCAAAATCATGGAATTTGAACAGCTTAACCATAAAAATAGTTCCCTAACTAATTTTTCCCCATAGCAATGTAATGGTTTTCCTTGAGGTGGTCCCGTATCTTTCCTCTTTTCCTCCTGTTTTGCAAACACACCGAGAGAACGAATTTTTCAGAATCGCTTTGCTCCTTTAGCTGAACTTGCAAATTTCCACCGAAGTGAACTATTGAGCTTGACTTCCGCTCGGCTATGAGTGACTGCTCATCCATTTGTCTGTTCTCCACGACCAACAGGTGGTGATAATTGCTCGTTTGTATCGTCATTTTTATGACAGTAATGGATGCGATAATCCCCTGCTGGTATCTCAAAATGGGTTACACCGTGCTCTGACAGGTCGGTTTAACCGCTGGCTTGGTAAATACAAATTTATGCAAAAAAAAAAAACTAGCAGACATTTGCTCCACTCGATGGGTTTGGAATTATCGGCAACCGTACGTATCCATCCTGTTTAACCTGGGTCCCTCACAACCACCCTGCATGCCGGATCGCAAGGTCCCCGACTTGGTCCTATGACTGTCTGGACTATCGGCTGACGGTTTACGTGCCTTCTGTTGAATATCATTGTACGTTTTCAACCGCTATTTGCACCTAAAATAGTCTAAACGTCATCCGTTCAGTTGGAGACATCAGCTGTTTTTCAGGTACCCATTTTTTATTGCCCACGCACGTTTTTTTCCTAAATACGACCAGAAATTCTCCAGTATGCACTTGAGGCTTAATTGAAAAACTTGGGGAAACAACGATGCAGGGCTTTTCTCGGTCGGTTGCCCTTCGGACTCCACTTTTCACGGATGAACCTCAAGTCATCCGACCAGCTCTGCACCGGGAAGCACCAGAATCGAGTTTTGCTCTTGTGAGTGCTCCTCAGTTGTTTCATATACTCAGCCTCACACGGTGTTTGAACCTGGGTCTTTCCACCTCGAAGACATGTGTGTTCCCACTGCGTCTTGGATTTAACGCTTGAAGCTAAAGGTACGATGACCGTGTCTCTCTGTGAAACTGTCGGGTACTACTGGTTGTCGTAAAGGACAATATATCAACAAACTCAACCCTATAGCTCGAATCAGATAGGACGGTAACTGAGTGGAACAGCGATAATACACATGCCTTCCAGATGAAAAGACCCAAGGTCAGATCTTCGACGCGGTGGTGGATATGCACCGCTGATGAGTGCTAACAAGACCAGAACGGCAGTCTGATGCTTCCGAGTGCAGGTTTGACCGGACGATCGGAGGTTTGCGCGTTAAAGGTGGAGTCCAAATAACAGGCAATACCCAGTCCCATGCAGCCCCCAAAAGTAATTGTGATATATATATACTAATATGTAAGAGTTACCAAGTGATAGTTCTCGTACGAGGTCAAACTGGAAACAAAGTTCAAGTTTATGTGATTGTGCTACGTAAAATTTCATTCGTTCCCAGAGTAATTCATTGCTGACGAGTTGTTTCTGGAGACACGAAGGAGTATAAACGTTCTGGAATCATCATTATACCAGAAAAGGGGTTTACAAACAGCTACGGGAAACGTGTCCATTCAATTTATCGTCCATCATACAAACCGAATCCATCGCGCTAGATGCTCAAAAAGTCCTGCTGCTAAAGCCATGACCTACGGACATCACAATCAGAATAGATAAGCTGCTTTGATCAAACAAGGTTCAGCAGAAAATGTACACTGAAGCGGTTTCTTTAGCGTTACGTAGTATGGTGCATTGTAAGGGTTTCTGACAAGAATAGAACAATTTTGGCACGATAAGCTTTGTTACCATTCTCGTTTCTAACTCTTCCGTATCGAGACTTTGATTTATAAAAGACCATAAACTAACGTAGTTTTGCGACGGTTTTGTTATTTTATATAGTTATTTTTCGCAATATGCTTCCCTTACAAAACGGACTTAAATTTTTTTAAAAGCTCAGTTCATCTTATGCTTGACCATCTGTTTCGATTGATGCTCGTTTAATTTAGGACCACAAATTCGTAGCGTGCTAGTGAAGTCGACGCGTCCTGGACGATTTATTCGGAAAGAGTGTTCTTTCATAAAACCACTGCTCGTAAACTCGTAACATCGACACAAAGAGTTCAGAATCAGTCTGATTTAGTTCCGTCTGCCACTCCGAGGCATAGAACTCTGACTAATTTGATTCGAATACGTTTATTTTCAAAGCAAAAATTCTTTCGCGTCTATTCACTGAAAAGCAGTGCGTTAAGAATGTATTTCCATATCGACTGGAGTTGGATCTCTATAGCAGTCATAAATTTCTAGCCAAAAAAATGTTTTATAGGTCCTCCTTTGTGTGTTTCTAAACTGTTCTGAATAATAATGTGGCTTCAATGTGGCTTCAATTACAACCAGTATATCTAAGGGCAGCCGCGATGAAACTTTCAAAAAATCACACAATAACACTTTTTATTGTAAAATTACCTTGAGAAAGGTTACCCACAGTAACCGAAACGATAGCGTATTACATCTACCAAGAACTCTGTATCATTAACATTACAACTTTCACAATATCATTCTCACTTTAGAAAAGTCGTTAGGAACTTTCAAATCCACACTTTGATCACATTGGTTCGTTTTCTGTGTAACGAAGCATCCTGTGGTGATAACCTTTAGATGTGAACTGAAAACCATGCAGTACCCCTCATACAGCTGCATACAACTAACCTACATGGTGTAATGATTGTGTGTGTGTGTGTGTGTGTGTGTGTGTGTGTGTGACTCAAAACCATCAGAACTACGGGTTCGAGTCTCTATGAGGATTCGGTGGATAGACACCATCTATCATTCCTATCAAGTTAGATAAAGTAGCTGTAGACAGAAATTCAACTGATTGTTCATCATACATGGGGAATCATTACCAAACTGTATTATCTAAAACTGCAATTCCAGTTGAATCGTAAGGGGCATGCACGGACAGAGAGTCCATTTTCAGAAACACATGGTCGTCGGCTAACACGGCTAATGTTCAAAAATAGGATACATGATCCAAAGCTTTGGTATTCCCTATGAGTAGTATGATATTGTACCTGCGTGACAGGATAGAATTTTCAGGGAAGCACACTACCGGTTTCGCGGTTGTTACTGCCCATTAGGTATGCGTACCCGGTACTCGTTTGTCCGGTCATTCCTATACTTGAGCACTCCACCGCTGGTTTACAGCTGCGTACGATTCAAATGAGATTACAGATGTGAACCAACTGTGGAGTGCTCAAATATAGAGATGACTGGGCAGAATAGTACAGGGAAAACATACTTGATGAGTGGCAAGAATCGCGAAATCGGTTCTGTGTTTCCGAGGTTGTCTTGTTTTGTCACTCAGATACAATACCACACTACTCATAGCGAACATCTCATTTAATATCATACGGATCATATTGGGACCCAAAACACCCTTTTATTACTTAAACAATAAAGTCCGCACAATCAAGTTGAAAGACGATAATATATGGACAGTAAAACAAAACCATCACTCAATTTTCCACTGATGTCTTCATTTTTGACCTTTGGGTCAATCAAGCCGTTTCAAATGTAGCCAAACAAAAATCATGATAAATACGCCAGGCCTCGCAACAAAAATACTTTTTCATTCCCATGATCGCTCAACTTTTACTCCACGTGTTTACGATTCAAGCCCAGTGTGGTCGAGCCTAAACCACCATCCCATGTTCAAACGGCCGTCTGGGGGTAGATCTGTGGCCGTTTGCAAGCCGTGCACACACACACACACACACACACACACACACACACACACACTTGCACAAACACACGAAATCAAGCGATCCCATCTACTACTGTGATATCATTTCACTACCATCTGAACGTACATTTTCAGGTTATAAAGCCAATACCACTCACGTGGGGGATGTAAAAATATATCTTTATTTTTCTCCCTTGCTAGACATTTCTCGGTTCGTCATTCTGAAAGTCTTCAGTGCAGCGAAAATTGGCCAGAAGTTTCAAATCTGGGGCATTTAAAAGAAAAAAGAGAGCATCGAGCGGACGAGTCCCCAGTTAAAGTTAAATTATCAGTAGAAATGTGGGCATTACTTGTTGTCGTAGTAACGTCAAAGCCAATGGGTACGACAGCATGCCATGTTTCACTGGAACAGTCCGTTGAGCGACAAGTTGAACAGTCAGCCCACGTACTGGTGGCTCACGTGACTCACAATCACACACATCCCCGGAGACTGAGTCCCGGTAGAGTCTACGCAGCGCGTGTGCGCTGTAGCTGATGTGTCCTAACACGGTGGAGGAAACAACTGTTCCCGGTTTCCACAGTTTGAGCGTTAATGCTCTGCATGAGGATTATTGCATGAACAATGTAAAACTGTGGTTATTTGCTTCAGTCTTAGATCAATAAGGAAACAGAGCATTTCTGCTGATTGTCTCATTTGATCTCAAATGAGTGATTTTACCCACATCATTCAGTTCGAGTCAGTTTTTTGCTGTCTTGCTAACCCACATGGATGCGTCAGCGCTATATGATGAACAGTAGTATAAGAACACGCACGCAAACACATGCACACGCACACACACATGTACACAGAAACACACACGAGAACCTTTCATTCATAATTCCACTTTCATATGTGACTTTTAAAGGCGGATCAGCTGACTTTTAAATCGTCTGCACTGAATGACCATGAGTCATCATCTGTGAGTAGAGGAACGAAATTTGAGTATCGCAAAATAACAATGATAAAATACATCCGTACCTTAGAAACCTCAGTACGTGCATCGAATATGCATTTCCTGATCGGAAAATAGAAGATACGAGAGCAACACAGTGGAAACCCTAATTTTGGGGATAACAATCGAACGGTTTCTCATCTGATCCACGAAAGATTTTTCGAATCTTTATGGACACATGTGCCACAAAATCGGGTGCAAAACAAATCACGACTGAAAGTGAGAGGTTTCAGGCACCAACAATTCATCTAGTGGAGCAAAAAATCCGGCTCAGATCCCGAATGTGCTACTTACGGTACAATTGCCATAACATGAAAAGGTATACGCGCATATCTTCACTGCTGTCTAGTGAAATTATCAAAGAAAAGCTTTTTACATCAGAATGTGGTGCACGAGAATGCTTTTATTTGTCTCAAAGAAGATATAGTGCAAGAAATGATTTTAAACCCACCCTGGTTTTCCCACTTCCTTTGAGTCAAACCATTTACGAGGATCATATTCGGGTTACCGAAGTGTCAATCCAGCTACATAACAAGTACGCACATGTAATTAAGAACGTGAGACAGATAATTTGCCTTAGAGAGTCCGAAATGCTATTAAACTCACCATCGACTAATAGAGAAAACAACTAGCTGGTTATGAAAACCAACGATATTTAGTATTTATGACTAAAAGACAGGCATGCTTCTATTGATGTGCTGATTGGACTCAAAATTATACCGTATCCGATTCACTTATCAAGCAAAATGTTGAAGGCTCCTCTCGTTACTTTGACGCACCTCGCTAATGAACTGCAGTCTTTTTCGTTCGGGTCCAGTCACAGACCGTGAGCAGACCAGCCCACGGTCTTGATCTCATGATACAGTACTCGCATTCTAAAGGGTTTGAGTTCATGTATAACCGCATTATCGTGTTGAAAGATCATGGAGCTTAGCCCCTTTTTCCGAATCACTAGAAAGGCAAATTCATTCATTGTGCTATTGTGGGAATCGACCGTCCGCGTCTCTATTAAAATTGTAAGCTGAGATTTCCGGTCCTCAAAAAGCCCACCTTAAACCATAACAGATTCTTTAACCAAGGCTTACGAACCGAGGTCCTGATTGCTCCTCTGGAAGTCGTGCCAGTTTTATATGATACAATCAGCGATCACGGCTGCGTTAGTGGAAATCAAACTTTGGTTTCTCACTAAATATCACACCATTCTATTCAGCATTGCAGATGATAAGATTTCTGACATATTCATCTAGATCTTGAAAATGACGGTCATTCGTCCAAGGCACTGATTTCATTTTTCTGTACTGCGAAAATGGTTAACAGAATATACGTTTTTGTACACGTCAAAGGCTTACATCCAGTGGCAAGGAGCCCTGTATCCTCGCCGCACCCTTCCATTGGAAGCTTTTGGTTGATGGTGGATCTCTTCCAGAATAGTTATACATAAACATGTGATAAACAAATCCTCAGGTCATCCGACCAACCACTTGGAAGCACCACACTCGAGTTTTCCCTCTTGTTAGAGCGCGTCAGTGGTGCATATCCTCCACCGTACCCAGGGTTTGAACACGCGAAGCAGGTTTAAATGTGGGTACGTTGGCCCCATCCGGTAGAAAAGACCTGATTTTATGGGAAGCATTCGCTTGGAGTTATTCGGACAGATACCTTGTCTCCATTTGAAGCTCTTGGGAATTTCTGGCCAGGACGGGAGAGAGGCGACGCAGTGGTATCACACACGCCTTCCAAATGAAAGAGTCCGGGTTCAAACCCTGGATGTGGTGGATGACATGCAGCCCTAAGAGCTCTGACAAGTGCTTCCGAGCGCAGGTTTGGTCGGATGAGCTGAGGTTCGTGCACAAAAACGGGGCCAGTCAAATGATATAAGTAGAAAGAAGCAACAATATCACTATAACTGTAATCAATACGATTATTGGCATTATTATTATTAACATTTTTTGAAACACCACTGAAAACTCATCTCATGACCTACTCGGAGAATTACCTCACCAGTTCCACTTTTCGCTTCGTAACACAATTATTTTTATGCTTCACAATTTACGATCTATAAAATATCTTGGGAATTGGCGCATGTTTGCCACCGAGTATTTTTCTTGTTCCAGATCAGGCTACCTTGGGTTTCACACCGTTCCTCAATCTTGATAACAAATAAGCTAATACTTCTAATTACAATGAAATAGGCTGAATAAACTGCTTTCGCAAAGCGTATTATAGCGGAGAAAGCTGTGACAACAGAACGATGCGAGTATCAGAAAGATCAGACCGACGAACCGAGAGCCACAGACCAAAGAACAGACGAGGGGTACGGTGGAAGCATTCCTAAATTGCAAGAAGAGGTATACGGACTAGCTGATGGGATTTATCGAGTTCTTAGGCGAAAAACAAGGTGGTCCATGTTAGGGGGTGCCGAACATGTCGTCAAACAAAACAATCGGACCAGCTGAACGGAAATAATGCACAAAAGAATCAAGCTAATGGCCACAGCCAACCTGGCCAGAAAGCAGTCGAAATACTCAGGCCGCCGGAGAATTGATGTTGCTAGAGCATGGTCTGAAAAAAAACCATACAAGGGTTGTGAACGTTTCACCAACTTAACTTCTTTGGTTGCTCAAATACGGGTGTTCCTCGTCGGTTTAGCCATCTTGGTGACAATACGGCGTGAATAAATGACTTGGCATGAAAACGAACCACAGCCAATAAGGTCATTGTGTTTCGTAACCAGTAGGTGGTTTTTGTCATTCGTCGAGGGACTGGGTTTGATAACATTTCGCTCTTTCTAAGGCACATTATTCTTAACAGATCAGTTTATCCGTGTGCGTATTCAATAGATTATTCGGTTGACGGATCAGGATGCCAAACTGGGTTGTTCTGATTAATGTGGACTGAAGGTAATCGAAGAAAACAAGGTGAGTTCAAAGCTTTTCCGGTGCCGTATTACGACAATTTTTTGAGACATTCCTACGGACACTGGTGTTCGATTTTGGACCATGTGGAAAAGCGATGCGCAATTAGAAGGGTAAGGAGCACTTTCCATATTAATTGGTGATTTTGCTATGTCAATCAAATATACTTCTGGTAAAACCCAAGAGAGGTCACACTCGGAACTGAATGTAGGCCGCGAGTGGATTGGATCATCTGGAGTTCAATGAAGTTCATTTCTGGACCAGATTACGCATGTCCATCAGAATTATTACGTACTCATTGACTGACGAAAATCCTGAAAAGAAATACGGTTTCATCATCCGCCAAGAAGTCAATTTGTACTTTTCGGGAACTAACAAGATGAATGCTTTTCAGGTAAATCCAACCAAAGTTATTGAACAATTCATGATTTTTAATCGGCTGAAGAAAATGCAACCATTTCCGTTTCCAAGGAAACGAGGTCATTAGGAGATTTATTGAAGAAACAGCCATTTAAACCGGATGTTTGTTTAGAGTCCGTTAGTAGTTTATTATGACAGGGTGAAATCCTATGGAAATTTAGACCAAATTCATTCAATTTCATGCTTTATGCCTCTGTGGATGAACACTGAGAAATTATGAAAGCAAATTACAAACATGAATGAAGGCAGTGTGCAGCATAACCTGTCCTTCTGTCCATTGGAGACAGTATTTGGGTTAGTAAGAAACCTAACAAGATAGGGATCTGTAGAAGATTTGTGGTACTTGGTACAAGCAAACAAAAGTGCATAGAGGTCTCTAGTAGGATATTTGACGGAAGACCTGTACTAAAATCAGGATGTAGAGAATGCGACCGGTCATCCCAGTACCGTCATGCAACATCCTTCAGGAAAATGTCATACAGGCTTTCTGGTTACTTTGTATTGATCAGGCTGTAGGCATCCATGTTGTTGTTCGTTTAATACGGGTTTGGGCTCCCGATGGGACACCTACTGAGATCAGCGCCCATGAGGAACTGTGTTTTATTTATTTATTAGATCGAACAGCTGGTTACGCAGTAGCATGCATTTGTATGTTTATCTGAGACTTGGGGAAAATTCCAAATGAAAGTGATTCACATTGTGGCAATATCATCAAGGTGAGTCCTTTGGCAAACCAAAATACAGGGAATCTTAGAAGTTAAGAGGCATCAAGTATCGCAGTCCTAATTAGCTAGATGTTTGAAGTCCATTGAAAAAACGGTGCCATTTTTTGTAATCCTTTTTATTAGAAACGTGCATTTCACCGAAACCGGCTCCTTACACGGCTGCACCAGTGGTACAATCACTGAGCGGATATTCAGTAGGGAATGATTCATTGATACTGCTCAGTTGTCTAGCTGGTAACGCAATGAATAGCTTTGCAAAGCAGTATGTTGCAGTCATTTTTTCACAAAAGATGTGTTTGACTGGTTGCTATAGATACCGTAATCCAAAATCAAGTATTTAAGCGCTCGATCGATAGCCATTCTCAATTTTTTGAGTCATTTTTGAATTTCATGAAGCTGGTTGTTCAGATAAATACAAATCGTTGGCATTTGGCCTAGTGGTACTAAGTAACGTTCATAATTGTGCATTTCGCGGCTGACTTCTACTCGCGGAATTCAGTGGAAATGCACTACTCACAATGCCTAACAAGTCAGAATAAATGACTCTACAGGGTTTCGATCTTTGATTCTGCTTGATGAATCATTTTTTGAAAGTCATGTTTGTTTTACGCTGGTCGTCCTTTTCATGCAGCTAAGTTCACTTTACAGTAGATGAAGTGGTTTGACAACGAACAGAAGATGTCCGTTCCTTTTTGCTCTTCACTCAAAGCACAACTCCGCAAAATCCTCCCCACCTTCAAGTGACTAGGTAACATTCATTTTTCACATCAAAAATAAACAACCGTTTTTTGCTTCGACATGACTTCTCCACATTCAGATAGCTTTATTCCATGTCTGATATGGTATTCATCTGTCTGTACTGGTACGTACTATGATTACCGCAAATCTGATCACCAAGGGACACATTCTAACTCAACAAAACTGAATGGTTACCATCAAGAACCAGAAATCCACCTGAACGAATGTCCCACCTGCCAGCACCCTCAAGAGCCAGCGGAGTTGGTTGTGTTATTTACGCTTCGAAATACCCGTTTCCTATTCACGAATCCATTGTGTCCGAAGCCTTTTGTTTATTATTGTGTACTGTTTTCGAATATTACCTGTGTATAATTTGGTCATTTGTCTCAAACCAGTGGATAATTAACTTCGACTCTTTCATATCGAACTTATTAGCATGAGCTGATGGTCTACTTTCGTACGTTTTTCATATTGTTTCCTGTTTACTCTATATTAAAACCCGATGTAATGTGCCCGAGTATAACCGTATTCTTCCGGGACAGTAAGCAAACGAACTTCTTCACCAAATACTCGACGCGTTAGCTATCGGAGACGTTTATCTTATCTGCTACAGTTACCGACTGGCACCATCTGTTTCTTCTGAGTAAGACCAAAATGAGTGATGATTCAGTGTAAGTTCCGTCCGAGTTCCCGCGGAATCATTTCAGGGCTGAAATGGTCATTACATTCGGCAGTTTTCGAACAGTTAACTTTGCGAATCTCGAACTGGATATCTCTGGTTCAGTGCACACCGCTCATGGACTCTGATCGTCCACTTTCCTTCGTCCTGCAACATAGCTCTATTGTTGAATGACAAGTATAAGCAACATTTAATAAGATTTAAAACAGTGTTATGGTCGTTCTTTCTCATATTAAAGTGAACTGAATATCGGCCAACATTCCATTACTAGTTCAAGAAATCTCTATTTAAAAAAAAATTTTGCGATAACCTTGCCTGAACAGCACTGGCACCGGAATCAATGCAAGCCTCAGACATTTTCCTGGAACAAAGATAGTTTAGTAGGGGGGGGGGGTAGACTTTTCTGTAAGAGTTTTGTTAGAATCTAATCACTCTGAAAAAGGTTGATCTCCGTTTTGTTAAACAAACTGTTACTAACGAGTCCGGATGAGCTGGTGCTTAGTTGTCTAAATCATAATCCTTCAGCCAGGATTTCAGTCCCAGTGGAAGCTCGGTGGAGGTTCTCTGCTGATGATTCCTAATGCAAACAAAACGGCCGAACGGAACGCATAGGTCAAAATGTCACGGCTGCCTATGGAAACCGCGGGTTAACGTGACCTAAAAGCAATTCCTTGACCCCGGCAGAAGTTCCTGTCGGCAGTACATTCCTTCTTGAACTTTTTCACAGTAATTACGATGTTGTGTACAATGTCATTTGTTATGGGATAGATATTTTATTTTATCGTTATACTCAACATTTTCATGCCGGAATGGGTATGCCGAAGAAAAAATAGAGCTCATAATTACTGAACTATGAGGGCGAGCCGAATATTCGTATATGAGAATTCGCCGGGAGAAAAGGTCTATGAATTAGGTAAAGCCTCCAAAATATCACTGTCAGAATGAGTAAAAGCAAAGCCACCCACCCCTGAACTCGTTCGGTATTATTTATTCACGTAGCTGAATGTACTAGTCAATAACTACGCGATCTTTGAATATTCTACATTGTCAATCATGTTCTGAAATATTCTGCCAAACAGGAATGCTCTTTGTCATTACTTTCTGTTTGAGACGTTTCGTACTTTTATTTCGCGAGTCAAGATGAGCTTGGCGAGAGGCTAAAAACCCATAAACTTCAGATGAAATTGAAATATTGGGAGCATTCCAAAAACCGTGATCCTCGTGTGGTGATGCACATATGCAAGGAGAGACTATAGGTCAAAAGATCGGGGAGACAGAAGCCATTTTGACAGCTAACTAAAAGCTTTGATCCCATATTGTAAAGCTCATGTGAAAGCAGCCTTTAGCGCTCTAGACCGTGGGTTGGTCGGTGCACCAATGACATACTGAACGATTTTCCGTCTAGTAATTGCACCTCTTATAACGACGAATCTATCATACTCTTCAACTTTAATATCCCTCAGGTTCTCACTCGCTTGTACCCAGTTTGTTTTCGGCTCCGATTCCGCCTAACTGTAGTTATCTAAACCTTAAGCCTTCGTTATACCGCGTCGTGCTCCCGATAAACACTTAGCCTCTGTGGGTGAAACCTCGTCACTAGCTGCCGCTGCTCACCAGTTCATGGATCTTCTCAGCAAAATCTCATCAAGAATCTTTCCATCTTTTTGATTGTTATTTACTTCCTTTCAGTGTGTGATAATTGCGCAATATTTCGAGGAGGGGGTTGAAACCAGTTACAATATGCCTATTGGGGGATGATTGGCGACCCAAGCAGGATCAAAACCCGGGACTAAAAGGTTTTTAAGTCCATCTTGATAACTGTCTGACCACGGCCGGAATGTGTACGATACTTCGATGGTTGTTTACATCAGAGCATTACATGTATATTGTAGCCAACACAATTATCCCGATGAATAGTACTTCATCAGCCGTATTCCAGATTGGCTTGTTCCCTTATTTCCACACCACGGAATCATGGGTACGCCACAACTAAATTGGACGAGTTACATGATTTGCCAGTCTTGTCACTCACGAATATTTCGCTTCCGCGCAGGCACAGTATGAACAGCGTGGGTTGGCCTAGTGTGCCCACGTTACCAGTAAACACGATGGATTATTCAGATACCATAAGAAAGTAAAACTTGAACTCATTGAAAGACAAACTGTTGACGTAGATCAACACATTGTGCTTGTTGCATATTTCATAGTTCCCGTACACATCTGGCGAGGTTGCCTGACACTACATAGATGGATTCGAAAGTGTTACATCAAATCAGGTAAAGCTCTGGATGCCATGGAGATAAAATCGATTGAGAAGTCATCT
Organism: Fasciola hepatica; assembly: GCA_948099385.1. Lineage (NCBI taxonomy): Eukaryota > Metazoa > Platyhelminthes > Trematoda > Plagiorchiida > Fasciolidae > Fasciola > Fasciola hepatica. Next base: position 8,554,544 of record CANUEZ040000168.1, read on the forward strand.
CTGTTTAAAAGTGTGAGGATCCGCCGTGGGGAGTAATTTCCTTTTAATGAACATCAAGTGTGAGTGTACTAATCTTGTAAGAAGACGGGTCCAAGTCAACGCTTCATCATCATTTTTTCGAAGAACTACCAGGTGCCTGCTACACACTCATAATCATATTCAGTCGATTTGACAGTTACATCATAACCTGTTCAATCATCAACCCATTTGACACATGTCAACTGTTAATATTATCCCAATTTTGGATTAAAAATTTGTAACTCAAACTCAAAACGAAGCTATCGGTATCTGATGAAAAAAATCAAACAGAGCAATAACTAGCACACTTATTTCAGATCAACGAAAATACTGGTGTTCTACTTTTACCAGTGCAGTATTCTTTCTTAATTGACTCTAATTCAGCGACTGTCATCATAGCATCCGTAACCTCAGATGACAATCAAATAGACGGGACAAAAACAGTTCAAAAATGCCCCTGAATTTTGCTGGCAGGTTGCAAAAGCTATCCAGAAGTGGAATGAAAAGCACATGTAACATAATCCGTCCTGGTTTTGCAACTCCCATGCCTAGAGTAAGCCTGTGGTTTTTATTACTGCGTAGTCACTCAGTACCTTTGGGATTTTTCGTTTATTTCTTTGGCACACGCCCAAGATTAAAAAGGTGTGGATGTTCATCGATCAACTTCACATCTAAGCTAAATAACTGACCTTATTCTTCAATACTATCTAGAGGTAATAGCTCTCCTGAATCACGTGAAACAGTGAACTTGCTCCCGTGACACGGGAATGATCATAAAGTACCGGAGAAGAGAAGTTCAACCATTCAGTACAGTATTATTGCTCACCCTTAAATGTATGTCACGTGTTATGTTGTCCAAGTGAAAAGTGATGTTTCTTCATGTCATGGGAAAATAAACATTGTTTGTCACTTTATTTATCTTCAAAATAATATCTATATGGAGAAATCTGCAACCCCAAAAATAGTCTCTGTGCCAATTTCACTGACTCCTATGACCATAAGTGTATGCAGATTTATCTCCGAAATTATTCAATGAAAACACTAAACGGTTTTAGAAATCATTCATTGAAACTTTACATATGTTGACCTGTATTGATCAGATAGTTCACTGGCAATGGATGGTGTAAAACCGGAGAATATATCAAGAAAATCAGGTGATCAGCTAACGTTGATGGTATATTGAATAATACTCTCTGTTGCCCAACGACTTAATGGTCTCCCTATATTATACCACTTACAAAATTCCAGTGAATGGGATGTAAACATGCCAGGTAAGCTGTGCTCACAAATACTCTTGTTTCACCTATTCCGTCCACAGTATCTTCACAGTTGACTCTTTTGCTAGCCAGTATTGTATCTTCTGTGGGTATTGGGATGAGAAAATGTAGTGTCAGAACTCTTTGCCAACCACATCGAGAAGTGTTCAAGTCTTGTGGTCAACGGGCAGGTTTTCGGACTCTGTTTTTAATATCACAGTAGAAACACAAAATATCAGATCCACAAATCCAATACCTATGGTCCGACGCTGACCTGATTGTCTTCAACAAGTTCAACTAATTCAAGAAGCTCATAAAGTCGGTGGTTGCGGTAGCCGAACTGTATTAATCACAAACGTCCGTCGAGGATGCAAACCCTGAAACTGCCTTTAGTCTTCACCTTCAGAGATATCTCTTTCAATTTATTGGGAGAAGTCCTCTATCTCTGAATTCCAACTCTCAAAGTTAGCTTTTGTAGACTCATTATCGTCAAAGCTCCAACAAAATGGTAATTTTTAGAATTAATACTTGCTTGACTTGTAACTGAACGGCTGAAATTTTCACGTTTTCGTTATTTTAGAGGTATATACTAAAAACAAATTTATATTTGCATAGTAACACGAATATCATTCTTAAATGAGAACACTATCAACGCATTACCTGGCAGCTCGGTTGTCCTCGTAAAGTAAATTCCAGTCTATGTATCAAGCAACTACTTACGAGTAGTGTATGGGATTGATTAATCTTTGTTTAACTGACTGTTCTTTGATGATGAGCTCTGGCAAGAGTGAAACGCGAGTCTGGCCCTTCCGAGTGCAGGTTGGTCGGATGACCTGATGTTTGTGCGTGAAACTTGGAGTCCAAAGGACAGTCAACTAAACAAAAATTCCAGTCTGACAGACTGGAGAAGTGCATCATTTCATCCCGACGGATTCTTTATTGTTCGTAGTATCGTACACAGTGCTCCCCAACTTATATGGCCATGACTTATTCCTGCTCACATCAACCGTAGAAATGGATCTAATAATTTACTAGTCACTGAAATCAGTTTCTTTTGAAACTTCATACCATAGGTAGCTCTTTGGTGAGCCACCAGATCTCACTATAGAAGACGGAAAGTGAGTCGAAAGACAATACATGTCACGAGGTAATGTTAATTTGTTCCCATAATGTTGGCTTTTGATCGGCCAAACGGTCGAGTAGCTTAATTTGTTCCATCCTTCCTCGTACTGCTCTGTACGAATCTAAACGGAAAGGTTCTCACTGGGTATATTTAGTGCATTTTGACTGTTGTTTTTTATCAAGACTAAAAAATACTCCTAACCAGGTCGATTTCATTGGTTCTTTGGTCGTTGCCTCTAGTTGCAAAAACATTTTTACATAGAAAACGCAATAAAGCAATATTTGTTTACTAGATGGTTCTGAACAAAATCTTTCACGGTAAAACGCATAAACTGCACGGCTATGGCTTTATAACTCTCTTATTTACCAGCATAGTGACACTTTCTGACAGTGTTCATCCGCGATGCTTTGCTTGTGTTCAGTCTGGAACAGCAAAAATAGAAATCTTCATGAGCACAGAGGCTCAGACAGTGTATCGCAGGGGTCCTACACTTACATCAGTCAAACGCCAACTTGGCTTCCAAAGGCCTGGGAGCTACACAGATCACTCTAATATGACCTTGATTTCAAGGTCATGCCTTCGAAAAGTTTTTGTCTCGTGAGATTACCATCAATACCGAAATTATTACTAATCTACCAGATAGCCCAATGTTTCCTACGTGTGTTTTATTACTTTATTTTTTTTTTACTGAGAAACGTAGTCGACTCTTTCACAAGAGGGAACTCCTCCTGGCAGGATCAGTAATAATGCCTCCATAGTGGAAACCCTTTTCAATGAATCTTACTCGTATGTTCATAATCAGCCACTTATTAAGTTTTCTCTGTCAAGCATCGGCCAAATTAACCATATTGGCCAAGGCCATGCAATTTCAGATTCGCACGGAATAGTACAGATTTAAAGTGAACAATATTCGATCACTGAGCGTTGCTTATTCCCAACTATTGTTTTCTATTATAAGAGCAAAAATTATGAACCTAAAGGAGATATTGTTTCATTCGGAATTCAACAATAGTTATTTGTATTACGAAATCCACATGCATTTTTAATTCACGCTGTGAACTGGAGTCGAACCGAAGACCTTCAGCGTACCGAGCAGTTTTTCTACCAGCTGAGCTACGGTTATTGTTACCATCGGTAAGTGACCGACGAAGCTATCCCATTTTCTTAAACCAGAACAGTTGCTGTGTCTTCATGGGATTCTACAAATTGGTAGATTCTCTCTGATAGAGCAGTAGTAAAATTTGATGTTGTAGGGTATACCCTTTCCACTTTAATTATGCGTCGTCATGGGGGTAAATGGACTTACCAGGCTACAGCATTGTCTGTTCATGGGTTCGGACGCGGTCTGAGGAGACATCTATCGGAGAATCCGAAATGAAATGGCCAGTATTAGATCTATTGTAAAACAAATGGCCGAGGGCAATGGAATCGGTGTGTTGTGCTGATCCACAGGAAGATAATCGATGCGGATGCCAGTGAACGGAGCGTACGAATTGTTTTGTGCAAACGCAAATCTTCTGTCAAACACAGTAGCCAGTTGGCGAACAAAATTATTTGATTTTATTTGTACACCGTATCATTCATCATGCAGTATGAACAATCAAATCACTGTTAAAAACCATGGAAGATTCTTGTTGGAGGATGACTATATATTCGGTGCGGTTACCTCTCTCTTATGTCACAGTCAATAAGAATCCAGTCAAATTTCTCATTCAATTTGCCACAACAAAGAAGCATACTTGAGAAAGACTTTCTTCCACTTTGAGAAGAAATTATTCCATCGTACAACAGTAGTATTGTATACCATGAAAACTGCAAGGCACTAAGTAGTAGGTAGGCCAAGTTTTTACCGTACTTGCGAGAAAAATGTTCACACGCGAATTGTCAGTTTGTCAGAAATGTTCATGAGTAATCCTAGTCTGATTGCAATGAATTTTATTCTGCAGGCGCATACGGAGCAACATTTAAATAAACCATTTGTTCGAAAGAAAATGTTTCAGTTTAGCTTGATACTTAGTTCACTACTATCTTAGTTCTGATTCATGTTCACTGGAAATCAAAGAAATGGTCATGTGATTTCAGAAGATCAATATCCACTGCGTTACAGGTTAGTGCATCAGCGGTCTCATGCTTTGCCTACAAATGCATCCATATATGGTGTAACGTGAAATGCTCTCACCAGGTTATTTGCTGACCGGCTAGCCTCAGATTGCTTCTCATTTTTAAGCGTAGGCTAAACCACAGGGCTGACAGCTGGCACAGAGAAAGAGAGACACAGAGAGAGAGAGAGATGAGTAAAAATCAGTCTTACTGGCCTATAAAATCCTATTTATGAACTGTGAGTTTCAGGTAACTCTGCTAGAATGATTACCAATTGGTGAGCTGTGAATTTTGCTCCAAATTAACTAGCTCACCGGGGTTGTCTAGTTCAGTTTGTTTATTCTTGATAACATCCACTACCAGCCTAGTCCCGACAGAGATTTCACTCCTCCGCGCGGGATTGTGGGTCACACGCTCTAACAGTTAGAATATCCAGAAGAGCACCAAATGGTTTTCGCCGTGTGAGCACAACTCGATACAACACCCCCCCCCCTCCTCCCCACCCCAACCCCCTACCCCTCATCCTACATTGTCATTATTTTACCAACAAGTTTGCCTTCGGGTGTCGGATTGTAATAGTGGATACCTTCTCCTTAGGGACCTTAGTAACTCGAATGCATTAGGGACGAGAGCTAGATGATGTATTATTGATGAAACAATTATTCAGCTAAAGAAAACCGCTGTATCTATCGCTATGCCCTTGGAACTGAGATGACTGGGCCTCTCCATTTTAAGTGTTTTACAGCATATATGACTTTGTAGCATTTTTTGTAGCATTCTTCTCACTACTCGTTATCGGTCAAACATGCAAGCCAAAGAAATAGCGGTGCAGTCCCATATTCCTAAAACTCGAACTTATTATAACCAACAATACACACACCTTGGAGTATGATAGTAAAGTCTGAGTGACCTTCATGTGGCTCATGGAAATAGTGAGAAAAGAATGAAAAACAGTGTGTGTGTGTGTGTGTGTGTGTGTGTGCAACAATGGGTTTCCAAATACGTCCATGAATCTATCAAAACCATTTGTTCCCTTCTGAGAGTTATTGATAACCGTGCAGCCACCACTTTCTGGAAGGCATACGGACCTGCTAAAGCCATCACGCTACCTTCACGTGATGGCACAGCAGCGGAAAAATAAGCCATTTTCGAGCAACACCGGTGAAGCCTTCATTGAACTCAGTAGTATCCGACCTAAGAACCAGTTCCGACCTTCTATCCTCCCGTGATATTGAAGGTGGATGATACTGTAAAACGTCTGTAACACACTCAGTTTGAAGCATGTGGTGCACGTTCTTGATAGAGCTAATGCTGATCCGGATTTATTTTATACGAACTGAACACAGTCGTCACCATCCAAAACGACGCACAGCTCAGCAGTCTCCATCGTTCAAGTTCAGTGATTTGACCGATAGTATCGCCAGATCTCACACATTGTTGCGACGATCCCCTGGAATCGCCGATCCAGTAATCTTTTGAAATACATTATTGATAAGAATTCCATGCGCTCGGGCCTTCTGCGCTCTATTTGGTCAAGAGCCTTAACATCCTGTGATAAATGTGCGGAAAGCCAGAAACCCTTCAGCGTGGCCTCGTGACTCATCTAGTAGAGCGCACGCTGTACTGGAGCTCGGGTGACAGCCGCGCGTGGGTTCAAAGAATATTAGCATCTGAGTCATTTAAAAATACCTTTTCAATTTGACGAAATACACAGCAGCTTGGCTTTGTATGATTTATACCCAGAAATATTGCTGCTTTAGCTCTTCAGGGGTCTACCAAGACCAAAAGGCGGAGAAAATAATAAGTTCAAGCTACCGTTGTTTAGCAATTGCTATTGAGTGTCCATATTTCCGCCAAAGTTGAAGGAGAGTGACGAATGACTCCTTTTGTTTGCTTCTTTCATGCTTCCACCGTTTTATAGCAACTTCTGCAAACTGTGTCTGTTGGATGTCTTGTGCGAATAGTACACCTTCGAACTCTGTGGTTGGATTCTTTCGATTTCCAGTGTCTAACAATCAAGCCATCGACGATATTGGTCTACGGTGTTGGGATGAACCTCAACCATGATCCTCCGATTTTGATTCGTTTACGAGCTTGATAATCCACGAAGGTTGTATGCTCTTCTACTTTGTTCTCTCTGGGTAGGTGGTCGAGCACCTATAAACGGATTGGTATAACGGATTGGATTTGGCATCCTGTGGGAACGTTTGCTTGATTGAAAAGGTTGATGTTTTTTCGCCGGTTTAAGCGGTACTTGGGTTGACCATGCTGTGGGCTAGTTTGATGGAAGAATTAAGTCGACTTTTAAACAAGCTTCCAGTGTCTTCATCCCAGAGTTGAAGTTCTAGCAAAACGTTACACCGTCGTACGGACTCCCGCCAGTCTACTTATGAAGCTGGACGCCGTACATTTCACAAACGGATTGGAATAACTCTTCTCAAAAAAATGCCTGGTTTATTTTTTGCATTTTATCCCCACGGGTATCAGGTATACACGTGTTCCTCGAGCGGCGGCATTGCCCTCCAACTGGTTTTATTTCATGTCGAACTGGACGCGAAGTTAGTGGAGTGCCAATACTGGCCCGTTCATGTGCTTTCTTGATGAGAATATCAGCTAACAATTCTGTTAGTTTTCAGGTGTACTTCAACATCAAGGAGAAACAATTTGTCTTTGATTTCATGTCCAGTGGTTAGGCTTATATTTGGATGAGCGGTGATGAGGTCGCGGATTACGTCCAAAGCATTCGACTTAAAGTCGGTTATGATTAAAAGGTCGTCTAAGTACACTTTGTACCACACAGCCCTGAGAAGTTTGTCCAAATGATTTTGCTCGTGCCTCGCCAAAAATATATCTTCTGGAATCGGACCGAATATCCTAACTCAGTGGCGTAGGCAAAGCCAGTCCGTTGGGTAGCTGGCTTAGACCATCATTCTCAGAGCACCAACTGGAAACTGAAAATCGAATCAACATGACGACAGTATTCAAAAATGTTTTCCTTTCCACTCAACGCCTTACTTCACACCCGACCTTAAACCGTCACTATGCTATCAACAGAGGTGAGTACACGTTGCACCCGCGAAAGAATTCAAATTGCATCGCAAATCGTATTGGTTACCAAACAATTTCATCTGACCTATCATGAGACTTAGGTAACCCACAGGATCGTGACTCATGATGAGAAATTACCAAGAGAAACTCAATTCAATGAACACAAAGACGAAATCATCAGAAAGGTTGATTTGAGCCTCTGTGATTCAAAGTTTACCTTGTGAAGTTAGTGTTATCAACGACACCATAAACAAGGCAAAATTCATCAAGCTGAACTTGTAGCTATTTCCCTTCTGACAGACTAAATGTTCTTCGAGTAGACTACTTTGTTACAGGATAATATGCGATTTGTGGGCTACAAAAGGCTGGACACCCCATAGTCATATACAAGATTATTCGTTAGTCATGCGCTTTTATATTGGCAAAGCCACGGACATTTTAAAGGTCCGATTTCTTCAATTTCCCCTCTGTAAGGCCACCGCTTGAATGCTTCTTGGAATACTTTTTCAGTTTTGAAGAGGAGTGGCTAGGCAGTTCTTCCATATTTGACTTGAATACCGGGGTTCAAAGTTTCACGAACGTAATAGACTAAATCCCAAAAATGACTACGGAACATCAATTTGGACAATACCTGTAGTACATATCACAGTACGCTATATTACTACTACTACCGTCCCTTGTTAGGAGCTCACAAGATAAGGCCCGGTGGTGACTGTGCAACTAATGTAAAATCATATAGTAGAAACTCCACTTGCATTTTCGCGTCCAAAGTTTAGAAGCCGCGAACCGGAATCCATCCGGTGACGTTCTGCCTACCGGGTAGACGCCCTGCCAACTGAATTTCCCAGTACTGCAGGCCGGGTGGGAATGAAACAAGTGAATGTCCAATGGTGGGAGTACCACTATTTCTATGGTACAGAGAAGTTATTCGGGCTTTAGTCATTGGGCTAGCCTCGTTGGTCACTTCTCAATGCGACGAACAGCGCACAGCGGGACGTGATCTAATAGACATTAAGATATATTCATAGAATGTATTATTGGCAATAACATTCTGAATCTTACATCCACAGTGCCATCGATTTAATTCCGGCTCGCTATGATGGACTTTTGGATGTGAAAATTGCCAGTAGATTTTACATTATCCGTAAAATTCAGGCTCATCCTACCGATATCACACTTTATTATCGTGTAATTCTTCGTGATTTACATCCAGTCCGGGTCATAGTTCCACATTTCTAGAACAAAGGCACACGTTACTCTAACTGTTGCAATTGCAGAATACATAAAATGACAGGAAAGTTAGTGAAGTACAACTGAACCCTGGAACTATACACAAATTCTAATTGATATGGTTTGCTGTACAGACCTTCTTTACAACACTTGTTGCCTACACATTTGCCGCCAATAGATGATCTGGGGTCTGACAATTATTCTCCCTCCAAATTACTCCTAGCTGCACCCAAACATCACTGTCATGTCACCATCAACCCGTAGAACAAATCATCCATCGAGCAACTCTGTAACATCTATCCACATTTCCGTCGGACCGTTAGCACAATAATGTTTCAACCTCTAAACTTCATAATTCGTTTGCTACCTTTTGCGCACGAATAAAATGTTTAGTGAGCAGTACAGCGTAGTGATCATGGTATTGATTCACTATCTTGCTCCGGAAGAAAATCTACCGCCAACGATTGAACGTAACTCGTGGGCGAGAAACACCGACCAACTTTGAGTGAGAGGCACTCGTTTTTCTTATTATCTAATCAAACCAGACAGGGAGTGTTCCATTTCCAGACAGGAGGAGAAAATTGTTTCGCTTGTTTGCTTCGTTGGTTGTCTACGTGTTTGCAAAGCTCTCGTGTTTGCTATCGTGCAATTGCTATGGAACTAATTTACTCTGAAAAACCTGTTCGAAAATTAACGGAACAAATAGATGCGTATCTTAATGCGAGTAGCATTTCAGACGGAAACAGTTCAACGGGGAAATTTCATACTGTGTCTCCATCGGCATCGTGCGTGTGTCGCTGAAATTTACTTTTCAAGCTCATCTTCGGCTTACTTTGTTCGCTTCTTCCGTTCCAAACCTTAACCGAAAAAATGTTATCCTTAATCGTTACCCAAGAAGAGAGCAGAGCTGTGTTATCAGTCTATCAGATTGCGTGTACACATATTTCCACTCGGTCTTCCTTCTTGGGCCCGAAATCCGAAGGGGGAATTCTTTTCTTAACCGCCGTAATTGAACCACACCGGAGAATTATTACATCATTTTATGTGAAACTTACGAATGAGGGGATGATAATGAACTGACAAATGTACAACCACCAATCGATAAATGGGGATACTGTTCCCAAAACGGCTGTCTGAATTCCTCATTTTCCGAAAAGCCAGGAAGAGTTGGCCGTGAGATCAATCAAAAGGTACAACAAATTGAAGTCTACTCGTTCCCTACGGCGAACAAGCATGAGAAATACCTACCGAGTGAAGGGAAGACCAGACGAATAATTACTCTCTTCTTTGGAGTTTACTGGCAGCTGAAAAAATGGCACGGTAATGGTCTGAAATAGGAAGCAGAACACAACTGGACTGGCAATGGAATGCGGATCGAACACGGGTAATGGGTCGGCAATTTGGGGATTGGCAGTCGTTTGGAAACCCGAATAACTTAATTCGAATTGTTTCGCTCAGTAATCATGCCATGGATCCTTCGTTCTGGACTTTGAATTTTGCATGAAAATCTGATTTTTGGTAGCATATCATTTTATCTTCGCTTCGCTTATCTTGCAAACCGTTGTGATGGTCAAACCTGTTCCATCTAAAGCAGTTTTCGCTGATATGTCATAACTCAATGTACTGATGTAATGCTGAGTGTTTCCCTTGTAACCTAATCATATGAGGATAGTCCAAAATCAGGGGTTCCAATAAACCGATTGTACGGTGGAACTTCTTGAAGATTAGTGCAATTCAAGACAATTTCCTCACAGACCAATACGTGCACATTTAAACGCGTCCGGTCCCCTCATGGTGTATGCGGGAATAGATTAGAGAAGGCATTTTTAGAGTTATTTTACCGACTAGTTTTCTCGCACATTAGTAACTACCTGATTAATCAAGTTGTGAAAAAATCAAGCCTTCCAGGAATAAAGGCTACGGGCGATCGCTCTTCATCCCCACCCTTTCATACACTACAAAGCAACACCGAAGGTTGCTTCCATTCACTTTTCGACTTCAACAAAAATACTTTGAGTGTGGGGTCGTTCTCTTTTTGATGAAAACTACCTTTTTCTACGCCTTCTCAGGCATTCAAAATGTCCAAAGTATATACTTCAGAGGCGGTTTAATACAATCATTGATTGTTTTTAAATAAATGAAGGCGCTTCGAAATTTGGATTTATATAGCTCAACCTATACAGCGCAGTTCTGACACCCATCGTGTTGCTTGAACAACACAGATGGATGTTCACACGTGAATAAGTTGGGTGGAGGTTTCAGTCTGTTAGGCTTATTACAAATCATGATCAACTACTACAATGGGGGGGGGGCGGGTGGGACCTGGTGAGTTGGGGTGGTGCGGTGCGGTCCGGTGTTCTCCAGTCAGGTAATCCAGTATCAATTATCTGGAGAAAAGGAGCAGCCACTGCATGGATTAATTGACAGCACCAAAAAATGAGTTGAATTCACCGACCGAAGCCTCGGCAACAGTAACTCCCATCTGGTCGGGTTTACCCCACACACAGTTTCCAAGCGTGACGTACCTCTCACAGTCGGTGAGAGGCTAAGGCTCAATTGTCAAGCTACGATATCCACGGCTTAAGATTTACTTCTTCATAGTTCAGAGCAGAGTTCAGTGTGTTTTTGGGCAGCGCTCTTGAGCACTCTCTCTTGTTTAGCAATATTTTGTGTTCATTGAACACAAAAGGCCGCCTCCAATCGACGGACTTACCATCAAGATCTTGAATACTGTATGTTATTCATATCTCTATCTTGAATCAATAAATAATTCCTTCAGCCTCATCTTGGAGTGAATGGTGTTTGCGTGAATGTGGTTCAGTGAAATTGCCAGACGTGTACTGGTTGACGATATGCAGGCATGTCACAATGAACAGTTTAACGATCTACGTGTTGTTCGGTTGACCTGAGATGGACAAGGTTCGAATCTTGGTCCGCCGATTTGATAGTCCACAGTTCCTACTACATGACTGATGATCGGTTAATGAAACTGAATTTCTGTTTGAGAGCTTTCAGATGTACGGAAAACTGTTCCACACACAATTCCACTCCAAGCATCTATCGGGCAAAAAATACCTGCAGTCCCAAATAAACTAAACACAAAGAAGCAATACTGCTAAATTCGAATAAGCTTTGTTTTTTAGGACTAGGAGTTATTAGTTATTACCCAACAACAACCTTATATTATATGAATGAAGACCCACTGAATATGTGTCCTGATCAGCGGGCCCTTTCAAGGGTGGAAAATGAACCCCGGGTGATTTCATTTAGAAACCGTTCTTTTACTGTTGATTGCATAACTTTGTCTGATTTTGGTCCGTGAACAGCTTCCCCTTTGGTTATATCCACAATTAGAATTGCATGTCTGTCAGCTGCATGTGCTAGATTATTTTCAGACCAGTGTTTGCAACTCCGTTCCGATAACTGATGGGTACAGGCTGCTAAAGGAGACCTGTTGACTATCTGGTTTTCGCCGTGTCACTCATACAGTTTTATCTGTTTTAAATTTCTTTTTGCATCAAAATCAGTCTTTTTTCCCACGAGACTACCCACACTGTGAACAGCGATCTAAAGCACTGGGAAAGTTTCAGCTACTCCCAGGGGGTTGTTTATCGATCGTTCTCAGATAGATCAGTCGTCTGCTACATGAATTACTTTTTCCTGGTTAGAAACGTGATAATTACCATGTGGCTAAACAGACGGATAAATGTGGCCCAGAAGTAGCGCATCCCATACGTGCCCCATCGATATTTCTAAGAAATTTATCCTTGTTCGAACCCTTAAATTCCCCGTATTTCAGTAAAGAAACTTTCTAGCTAAACATCCAAACACTTCGGTGGTCCTCGGGTTAGCCGTGTACTTTTGTAGCAAGCCCCACGACAGACCGTGGGAACTCTTAAGTACAAAACTGCGATTTTCTGTCGTTCATCTGTTCTTTCCGATGCCTGTATGATGCCGAACACATTTCAAAGAGCACGCGATACCAGGGAACTTGAACTTCTATAGGTTCAGCTTATCCAACAATCCAAACCCAAGAATGATAAATGGTGACATGCACCGATTTGTTTTCTCTATTTTGAAGTTGTAAAATGTTTGAAAAGCATGTCCACGTGAAGTATTGCTATTTGTCAGGCACAATTTGCAGTTATTTTTGTGTAACAATGTAGTAGAAAAATGCTGTAATCAACGGTTTCCAATTTCTCATTGACTAATCGATAAAGATGCTAACAGAAGAGCCCCAAGTGGTTCTCCTATCAATGTTTTCATCTTATCCTGGGCTTATCTCCATTGAACACGGATATTCTGTTCAGGGCGAGATAAGGAATTATATAATGGTGATAGAGTGTATTATCAGCCATCCTTTCGACTGGAGTAGAGCTACACACCAAGAAACAATGAACAAGGAAGAAAATGAAGTATCAAGTAGATTAATAAAATAAACGCATTCCAAGTGGCAATTGTGTTCGTGTTGTGTCACCGGTGAATTTACTAAACGTTGTCTAGCCCGATTTTTAGATTCGAAAATGATAAAAGTATGAAAGGAGGCCTTTCTCTGACCGCATTCTTCAACTATTTGGTTGTCATTTCAGTGTCCAAAAAGTAGCCTCAAATTTGTTCTAATTAAATGGGTCCATGAATAAATATAAGTAAAACCTATGGAAACGCCTGCACGGTTTTCAATGAACTGAGCCTTGGTGTTCGAAGTGAGTACTATTGCGTTATATCTGGATGAGAGGACAAAATCACCCCCCCCCCCTCCGAAGTACACGACCGATTTCGCGGTTGTTGCCGCCTTATCCACACTTGAAACCATACGTCCTCGGTCTGAAGGTTAGCCTTGTTAACCGGCAAAATAACTTTGCAATAATCACCGTATGATTCTAAAAATGGACTCTGCTTTCATTCGATTCAAATGAGATTACAGCTGTGATAGCTTTCATAATCCGCAACGAATCATTTCACGAGCTGTTTAAGTAACAGAGCTCCGTAGATCGTTTCCGTGTTGCATTCGTTTCACCCATACCTTCTGTGTCGATCACAATGTGGGAGGTAATCTGTTAGTCTTCAAAGTCCAAGACAGACGGGCATAAATATCATGTGGTTTTGACGCGAAACAAACCACCCGAAGCCATTCTGAATATATATATATATATATATATATATATATATATATATATATATATATATATTATGTAACCCACAACGGAGCACCCTGGAAATTCGGATCTTGTTTGAGGCTCCGTAGATGTGTACTACACTGCTAATCACGATAATTCCTAACAAGTTAGAGGGGACTGATATACATTAGGGGCTTCCCAGGTTTTCTGTGGTGGTTTGAACTTTGACAACACCGTATTACCAATAGGTAAAACCACATCAAGATTGAAATATAGATGAAGTACAGGTAAGCGGGAATGGCTCTTGTACTTAAGATACCGCGAGGGTAAAGCCAAATATCCAGCTTCGCATGCAAAAGTGACGGTCTGGACATAGGTCATGTACCCAGTCATTCGGTAGAAAATGTCTAAATCCAAATAAAAGGGTCATTTTAGTCCGAAAAACAAGCGGTGCATAGGACCTGTTATGCCCGCTTTAACCCGTCGCATGCATAGACGTGCCCGCACATGCACACATCACTGGGCGACCGTTTGATCTGTCTGATGCGCAGACACATGCTTGGCAGTACACATACCCGCCCAGTGTTAATGTAAATCATGATTCGGGCCCGAATGTGTTCAGTGATTGATGTTTCTGCATATCGATTGATCTGGCTTGACCTCGGCAGAATTTCCGTTTCACTTTATCCATTACACTCATTTAATTCTGTTCATTGACTTAATGGCCTGCCTCGGCCACAGCCGAGTCTTGTATTTAAGTGCTAGTGTGCCTACGAACAGACAGAATACACACGATGCTTGTCCCACTGATAACTACGAACGGAACAATATCGAAACAGTTTTCACATCATACGAGCGAATTTTCTAGAATGTTAGTGAACCAATCTGCGTCGCAAGAGATGAAGAACTCTCGAAATGCAAATTTCACGGCCACAAGTTTCTGACGTGGGTCGTTTTCGAAACTGAACCAGACAGGGTACAACTCCTCAAGTCATCGAAGTTCTTGCATCAAACTAGCCAAGATCAATCTTAAGGATTCGGGATTTTAAATACTTCAGTTTCGAATTCCGTGACAGTCCCCCTTACAAGCCGTTCTTGAGAAGCCGAGGTTTTCATATCAGTGCACTGAATGCGGTCAGTGCCTTGGCTGCCGACCATATACTGCCTGAAAGCGAGGAAATGTACCTTAACAAAAACGGATACAGGAAATATTCTGCGTATCTCTTGAATTACCGTTGTTCCAAATGGACCTATCTATCTATCTATCGACCTATCCATGATCTATCTATCTATCTATCTATCTATCCGTGATCTATCTATCTATCTATCTATCTATCTATCTATCTATCTATCTATCTATCTATCTATCTATCTATCTATCTATCTATCTATCTATCTATCTATCTATCTATCTATCTATCTATCTATCTATCTATCTATCTATCTATCTATCTATCTATCTATCTATCTATCTATCTATCTATCTATCTATCTATCTATCTATCTATCTATCTATCTATCTATCTATCTATCTATCTATCTATCTATCTATCTATCTATCTATCTATCTATCTATCTATCTATCTATCTATCTATCTATCTATCTATCTATCTATCTATCTATCTATCTATCTATCTATCTATCTATCTATCTATCTATCTATCTATCTATCTATCTATCTATCTATCTATCTATCTATCTATCTATCTATCTATCTATCTATCTATCTATCTATCTATCTATCTATCTATCTATCTATCTATCTATCTATCTATCTATCTATCTATCTATCTATCTATCTATCTATCTATCTATCTATCTATCTATCTATCTATCTATCTATCTATCTATCTATCTATCTATCTATCTATCTATCTATCTATCTATCTATCTATCTATCTATCTATCTATCTATCTATCTATCTATCTATCTATCTATCTATCTATCTATCTATCTATCTATCTATCTATCTATCTATCTATCTATCTATCTATCTATCTATCTATCTATCTATCTATCTATCTATCTATCTATCTATCTATCTATCTATCTATCTATCTATCTATCTATCTATCTATCTATCTATCTATCTATCTATCTATCTATCTATCTATCTATCTATCTATCTATCTATCTATCTATCTATCTATCTATCTATCTATCTATCTATCTATCTATCTATCTATCTATCTATCTATCTATCTATCTATCTATCTATCTATCTATCTATCTATCTATCTATCTATCTATCTATCTATCTATCTATCTATCTATCTATCTATCTATCTATCTATCTATCTATCTATCTATCTATCTATCTATCTATCTATCTATCTATCTATCTATCTATCTATCTATCTATCTATCTATCTATCTATCTATCTATCTATCTATCTATCTATCTATCTATCTATCTATCTATCTATCTATCTATCTATCTATCTATCTATCTATCTATCTATCTATCTATCTATCTATCTATCTATCTATCTATCTATCTATCTATCTATCTATCTATCTATCTATCTATCTATCTATCTATCTATCTATCTATCTATCTATCTATCTATCTATCTATCTATCTATCTATCTATCTATCTATCTATCTATCTATCTATCTATCTATCTATCTATCTATCTATCTATCTATCTATCTATAACTAATCAATCTATCTACTATCTATCTCATCTAACTATCAATCTAACATCTACAATCATACTATCTACTCATCTATCAATCTATCAATCTATCAACTCTATCAATCTATCTATCAATCTACTAACTATCTATCAATCTATCTATCTATCATCAACTATCTATCAATCTACTACTATCTATCTATCTATCTATCATCTATCTATCATCTATCTATCTATCTATCTATCTATCTATCTATCTATCTATCTATCTATCTATCAATCTATCTATCTATCTATCTATCTATCTATCTATCTATCTATCTATCTATCTATCTATCTATCTATCTATCTATCTATCTATCTATCTATCTATCTATCTATCTATCTATCTATCTATCTATCTATCTATCTATCTATCTATCTATCTATCTATCTATCTATCTATCTATCTATCTATCTATCTATCTATCTATCTATCTATCTATCTATCTATCTATCTATCTATCTATCTATCTATCTATCTATCTATCTATCTATCTATCTATCTATCTATCTATCTATCTATCTATCTATCTATCTATCTATCTATCTATCTATCTATCTATCTATCTATCTATCTATCTATCTATCTATCTATCTATCTATCTATCTATCTATCTATCTATCTATCTATCTATCTATCTATCTATCTATCTATCTATCTATCTATCTATCTATCTATCTATCTATCTATCTATCTATCTATCTATCTATCTATCTATCTATCTATCTATCTATCTATCTATCTATCTATCTATCTATCTATCTATCTATCTATCTATCTATCTATCTATCTATCTATCTATCTATCTATCTATCTATCTATCTATCTATCTATCTATCTATCTATCTATCTATCTATCTATCTATCTATCTATCTATCTATCTATCTATCTATCTATCTATCTATCTATCTATCTATCTATCTATCTATCTATCTATCTATCTATCTATCTATCTATCTATCTATCTATCTATCTATCTATCTATCTATCTATCTATCTATCTATCTATCTATCTATCTATCTATCTATCTATCTATCTATCTATCTATCTATCTATCTATCTATCTATCTATCTATCTATCTATCTATCTATCTATCTATCTATCTATCTATCTATCTATCTATCTATCTATCTATCTATCTATCTATCTATCTATCTATCTATCTATCTATCTATCTATCTATCTATCTATCTATCTATCTATCTATCTATCTATCTATCTATCTATCTATCTATCTATCTATCTATCTATCTATCTATCTATCTATCTATCTATCTATCTATCTATCTATCTATCTATCTATCTATCTATCTATCTATCTATCTATCTATCTATCTATCTATCTATCTATCTATCTATCTATCTATCTATCTATCTATCTATCTATCTATCTATCTATCTATCTATCTATCTATCTATCTATCTATCTATCTATCTATCTATCTATCTATCTATCTATCTATCTATCTATCTATCTATCTATCTATCTATCTATCTATCTATCTATCTATCTATCTATCTATCTATCTATCTATCTATCTATCTATCTATCTATCTATCTATCTATCTATCTATCTATCTATCTATCTATCTATCTATCTATCTATCTATCTATCTATCTATCTATCTATCTATCTATCTATCTATCTATCTATCTATCTATCTATCTATCTATCTATCTATCTATCTATCTATCTATCTATCTATCTATCTATCTATCTATCTATCTATCTATCTATCTATCTATCTATCTATCTATCTATCTATCTATCTATCTATCTATCTATCTATCTATCTATCTATCTATCTATCTATCTATCTATCTATCTATCTATCTATCTATCTATCTATCTATCTATCTATCTATCTATCTATCTATCTATCTATCTATCTATCTATCTATCTATCTATCTATCTATCTATCTATCTATCTATCTATCTATCTATCTATCTATCTATCTATCTATCTATCTATCTATCTATCTATCTATCTATCTATCTATCTATCTATCTATCTATCTATCTATCTATCTATCTATCTATCTATCTATCTATCTATCTATCTATCTATCTATCTATCTATCTATCTATCTATCTATCTATCTATCTATCTATCTATCTATCTATCTATCTATCTATCTATCTATCTATCTATCTATCTATCTATCTATCTATCTATCTATCTATCTATCTATCTATCTATCTATCTATCTATCTATCTATCTATCTATCTATCTATCTATCTATCTATCTATCTATCTATCTATCTATCTATCTATCTATCTATCTATCTATCTATCTATCTATCTATCTATCTATCTATCTATCTATCTATCTATCTATCTATCTATCTATCTATCTATCTATCTATCTATCTATCTATCTATCTATCTATCTATCTATCTATCTATCTATCTATCTATCTATCTATCTATCTATCTATCTATCTATCTATCTATCTATCTATCTATCTATCTATCTATCTATCTATCTATCTATCTATCTATCTATCTATCTATCTATCTATCTATCTATCTATCTATCTATCTATCTATCTATCTATCTATCTATCTATCTATCTATCTATCTATCTATCTATCTATCTATCTATCTATCTATCTATCTATCTATCTATCTATCTATCTATCTATCTATCTATCTATCTATCTATCTATCTATCTATCTATCTATCTATCTATCTATCTATCTATCTATCTATCTATCTATCTATCTATCTATCTATCTATCTATCTATCTATCTATCTATCTATCTATCTATCTATCTATCTATCTATCTATCTATCTATCTATCTATCTATCTATCTATCTACCTATCTATCTATCTATCTATCTATCTATCTATCTATCTATCTATCTATCTATCTATCTATCTATCTATCTATCTATCCGTGATCTACCTGCATACCTATCTATCTATCTATCTATCTATCTATCTATCTATCTATCTATCTATCTATCTATCTATCTATCTATCTATCTATCTATCTATCTATCTATCTATCTATCTATCTATCTATCTATCTATCTATCTATCTATCTATCTATCTATCTATCTATCTATCTATCTATCTATCTATCTATCTATCTATCTATCTATCTATCTATCCGTGATCTATCTATCTATCTATCTATCCGTGATCTATCTATCTATCTATCTATCTATCCGTGATCTATCTATCTATCTATCTATCTATCTATCTATCTATCCGTGATCTTTCTATTTATCTATCTACCTGCCTATCTATCTATCGATTTATCTTTCTATCTATCTGTCTGTCTATCTATCCTTGATCAATCTATCTTTCTATCTATCTATCTATCTGTCTATATATATATATATATATATATATATATATATATATATATATATATATATATATATATATATATATCTTTGCCGGGCTCTTTTGTATCGTCAAGGGAAGCTTTTTCATATGTCGACCTCTGTAGCCTTGCTTGAAATTAACTGTTCACGTTTAGGCGGGCAACAACACAAAATGAATGCGAAGAACTAAATTAGGCAAACTCACTGTATTCTTATTACTTATTGGTCTCTTGGTTTGAGGAGTCTGCAAGGCACAATCTCGATAGTCGTTTTCCTTCAGCTTAAATCCTGAAGTCAACTTTAGGTCACCCGTGCGTGAGTAGTGAGTGTCACTGAGAGAGGTTTTCTAAAATGGATGCTTTCATCCTTACTGGTGAAGAAAAATGCCCGCTGGCAACCACGCTAGAATCTACTTAGCGAAATGGTCACTCCTCAAGTTCTTGGATAATAATCGCGATGCACACTGGACAGAGGTTTGCTGATCGATTTCGCATTTAAAAAGCCGGAAACAAAAAGGAAATCTATTTATATCCGATATCTATCTTCAGGCATTCACATCTGCTGAACCCTAAGGACGTAGATACACTGGTTGTTTAGCTGAGAGTGAATAACCGGCAACCCGATGACGAACAGATCGCACAAATTCAGCAAACTGGATGGGATCCATGGAGCATTGCCGGAATCAGAGGTACGATCAATGTACAAGTGTGAGAGATGAGCGATCAACCTGAGTAAGGTTATGCACAAGGCATCAGATTACGGCAAACATTCTTTGAGGCCTTCTCAACATCAGTAGCTGCAGTACGAGGAAATGGTTGAATAATTCAACTCTGAGTTTTTAAATCACTGCAGCTTCAGATTTCGTGAGAAGACTTCCGCGTCGAAACCTGGGTGATGCTGAGTGAGTTATTGGGGTCATCCGCTGACTAAATATTTTGGGACATTGCTAGACAAAGCCTTCACGAAATGAGGCCAGAGATAGTCTGTTTTCGCTTTGGATAGACGTTTGTCAAGTTTACTGTGGTGCTGATTGTTACACGTGCAGGTGAAATGATATGAGGCGAACGAGAGAAACTGACAAACGGATTGATGCGCATAAAGTGAGTTCACTATCCTACCCATGTCTTTTTATCGAATAGGCTACCTGCTCCTTTTGAAAGTCATTCTTTTAAACCTTACTGAGCAGCCTTTTGCTGAGTTTCACTTGTCAGTACCCAATAACCACATCAGGGAGCATTCATTACTCAATGAACCCATAAGCAAATTACAATGAACAGCATTTTTCGTCAATTTTGAAGAGGTATTTTGTGCGAATCTTATAATTTCCCTCTTTTGTTCTTAACACTAGTGATGACTACTTTCACTGGAGGGCAGGCCCCTTAGTGCTCGGTTTCCCGGTTTCCTTGATGAATAAAAAGGCATTTACTCGATTATTTACTTCCTTATCTTGTGTGCACTACGGTGCTGAAAAACTGACAAAAAATCAATTGATTTGGTGTGATGTAACCGGAAAATGGTACTTTTATTTCAGACATCAGTATGACAAATAGTGGAACGGATAAATTACATGGTCCAATGAACTTACTCTAAATTATGTGGAAAACACCCCTCTTACTTCCTTTTTTATCCACAGCGATAACCGTTGGACCACCGCTGGCCACAAGAGATCATTCATAGCATGAAAAATTTCTCAATTTCATGTATGACGAGGGAAAGTTAATGAGATGGTTAAACTCGAAGTGGTAGAAGATGACAATAGAAACAATCACACCGATAGTAGTGAAATCGGAGAATTGAAGTTAGAGACGTATCAGCAAGTTTTCGTTGCGTCCTTTCTGTAAGGAAAAAGGCCATACTGGGAGCTCCACTCCAAATGTGTCTGCAGTATTTGAAAATGGAAGGTAGGTGAGCTCCGTAAGCTGTACAACTTTACTTTTGGGTGAATAAACGTCTCAAGGGGAACAAGTGCGACTCTGATCTTAAAGCTTCCGAGGTGCTATTAGAAACAGAACGAGAGGAATAAGGTAGGGACGAAGAAGCACTGCAGATTCAGTGGACCAAAACGCGTCTTTATTCAAAACAAGGCGGAGCTAAAATGGCTCATGCTACCTTTGTCTATGATGAATTGTATTAGGTCAATTCTGCTTCATTTCCATCCATAGTGCATCCTGTTTCCGAAAGAAGTTCAGCCCTTTAGGCAGTTCTCTCTCGTTATCTCGGGCTTACCGTTCTAGATAATGATGAAGCCCAAGTTGGTAAAACGGCCTGTTTCGTGGGACCAAAGAACATAGATGACTGATAGGTAGCTTTTCCGAGGCCAAAAGAATATTGAGCGTCTGCACATTTCATAAGTAATGAACGATTTTCTCCTCGGCTACTACCAACTTGTTAGTAGTTCAAATCTATAGGTTGAACTTCCCCAAATTCTTGCTCTGTGTTTTTCCGCCTTGAGTTGGCCATTTCACTTGACTCAGTCGCGATTCGTGATTGATCGTTAGTCACAGTCGGATTTTAGTGCGAAGCTTCACTTTCATTTATATTACGTCCTGTTGATGGCACGCTTTTATGTGTTTTTGGTCCATCTTCACGGTTTTCTCCTTCATTCATGGGCGCTTTTTTAAATGAGGACCCCGCCGCTTGGTTACCAGTGAAACTTTTAATGGCAATACCTGATCCAGGGCCACAGTATACTCACAAATGGACTGCCATACTATTACTGCACTCATTATCTCTCGTGTGTCATTCTCTCGGACCTGGGAGCTGCCCCTGTCGATGTTTAAGACTGTGGATATTCTAATATTTTTCTTTGGCCCATTGATTCACTACTGTTTCTCCTTGGGACCCCCTACGCCCAGGACAATAATTGACTTTAGCTTAATACACTTGTAATGAGCAGGCTGTTAGCAGCCTTATTGGTGTTCGATTAAAGTAAGCATCTACTGAGCTTTGGTGTTCATGGAGTTTTCAACATTTTGTACTTCGAAGATCGAACACGAGCAACCCCCGACGGAAGACACTGATCCTTGCATACTACACACGCTCTCTACTGGTGTCTGCTCTCTTCTAGGGTGTGGGCTGTAAGTGAACTCTGTGTTGGAAGTCGATAAAGTATTTGTTTGTCAAATGCTAACATCGAGTCCAATCTTTTTAATGTTCTTTTTCACCACAACTATCCGCCCAGATCCGCCTTTGCCACTGCAATCTGACTATCTGTCTTTACATTTCATTCGGTTATAAATTTTGCTGTTTATTTTTGATTTTTATTGACCAACAACGTTGTACTGAATATAGAACAGTCTTTCGGAATATAAACTCTACCAATCAAAATCTCTTGAATTCTGTCTCAGATGCGAAGAGAGCCACACCGAGAAGAAAAACTGAAGGCAGCTAGGTAGCGTGAATCTAAGTGAAATTTAATCGAGACGGCCAAATTTGACAGCTGGAAGGATTTCGCTCATAACGTCAGTATGGAATTCACCAGGGTAATTTAAGTGGTGTAATCGAGTTAGTTTGAGTCAATTCATATTTATTTTCTTTTATCCAGCATCTTGAGACATTATCGAGGATGATTATAACGGCATAGGATACGTGGCTTCTTGTATATCTGTCAGGCTGACCAGCAACATTTCCATGAGACCAACGAGAAAATCACCGAAAGATCCTGGACTATGCTAATATTCAAAATAGCTTTTATCTACCGAAATAATTTTCAGTAGTGAAACACATAAAGCAAATAATAATAGCGCTTGAAGTCCTTCGCGATATATACTATAGACCAAGATGTGTTCGCGTGTGCCGCTTACATATGTAAAGTGGTACCTGTTATATCATTCATCTGAGGGATACTTTTAACTATGCTCAGTCTGGGGCCTCATTGTGGGCCCTGCTGGTAGGCTCTCAATCGGCCTGTCTGTGAGGGGTTCGATACTACTGACCATTCTCTTTGCACTTCTCACTCAGACCCGTTCATGTTGTCGGAGGATTACGCCCGGGCCAAACGGCATCTTCACGAACACTTCATTTTGACCGCGAAACAAATCAGCCCATATAAATAAGCTAATGTGGGAAGTTCATTCTTGTCTTGTTCCTTGAACTTTGAGTGACTGATTGGTTGAGAGCGTAACCAAATGCCCGAAAGATCAGTTGAGATAGAGAGCTGTTCGCAAAAAAGTAGTTGTCTAACGGATATTCGGAAAGTTTCACCAAGTAATATCAATAGCCTGGAGTTAGGTCTCAACAAACGGGTGAAACTGAAAAAAATTTGGTTTACTTAAGTGTATTTCCACCTGTTTTTGTAAGGAGGAATTGTGCAAGCAGTATGCCGACATTTCAATTGGTGCATAAATTATCACAAAGAATGATGGAAGAGAATAAATACCGTGAAGGCTAGCTAGCTGGTCTTCGACAATGCAGTACCGAGAAAACTCAGGTTCCCGTGATCCCAATGAGCAATATCGGTTCTTTGTTGGAAAAGATCAAAGGGGTGACAGCCATCACACAGAAGGAGCATAAAAAGGCAGAAATAATTGCGTTACAGGTGTATTGGTTGCACAAGGATATACCCGTCGGGATTGCACAGTTGAATGATTTTCACTCGTGTCAAGCCGACTGTCCCACTGATGTTCACGATCGTGGCTGGTGCGTCTTCACTTATGTCAACGACAACAGGAACAAGTTGACTAATTTGGTCTTCACGTACTCAGCTGAAAAGATTAGCTGTCACATCGTGGACGGTAAGTCTCATTTTCTGAGTGGATTTCGCCTGATGTTCTTCTTCTTTTTGTTCTTCTATTTGGTACCTAGCGCATCCTCATCAAAGTCAAATCTATTTTCTGCCCTTCTGTTAACCTCAGTAATAGCACAAATGAGTTAGTCCATTGCCGTATTTGCCTGTCGAATTATAGGCATGATATTCTTTGCCTCACCAAGCTTGATTTGAAAATTTCGGATATCTTCCTACCAGACTTGACACACAAATAAAAAATAATTGTTTAACGTTTAAAAAAGTGCACCGCCGAGCAACTCAGATCACTGCTTCTTGAAAGCATGACCGACGATTTATGGTAAGACAGACTGATACTTTGGGACCATCCATAACGATGAATCGGAAAAATCTTTCACCCCGCAACCTGGTCAAGTTAAGGGTCTGGGTTGCCCTAACTGATTTTCCGGTATTTTCTAACCCTAAACGCTCAATTTCCTATGAAAGTGTCACTGACTACCTTAAGTTTTGCTGTAATCACTGCTGCCCGTTTGAAACTATCTACGTCCAAACTAATCGGTATTCTTTATCAGCACTGAAATAGTAGTGGAGATAGAAACAGCAAGCTTACAAATATGGACACATAACGCAAGTAAAAATACTCCAGTACTTGATCGAATTTAAAGTTATGCACATGAATAAGTTGTATGTAGATACCGTCTTTGGAAACGCCAGTTGCAGTAGCGTGGAAAAGCCATAAAACACCAATTCGGAAGTAGCTCAAGAAACACAAAAATCTATGGTGTTGTAAAGCTCAACTCTGATTTCAGCTCATTATCACAATGTACTTCCATCCCAGTCTTCAACAACTCATCTTAGCTACGAAAGATCGAACCCATTTTGGTCTGTGCAAATAGAAGATAAGTAAAGCTTCTGATACGGATAAGCTTTCTTCTGCTGTAATAAAAGAATGTACTGAAGCTTTTTTGGTTCCACCAGCCAATATATTCAATAATTGTCTAGCAAGCTGGGAAATCCTTACATTTGGAGACTGACCAGAATAACCCCCATCCCAAAGAAAGGGCCCCGCGAAATACCGCACCATCGCCCGCACTTCTATGATGCTCAGATTGTTTGAGAGGCTTTTGTTTCTGTGGATTAACTTGGAGTCCGCTGGAAAAGACACAAGCCAGTTTGAATTTCGCGCTCCTCACCTGACGTAGTAGCCCATATAATCCATTCAGTAGCTTCGACTCCAGACGTAAACTGTATGACTTTCAGACTAGAAAAACGCCTTTGGTTGTCTTGACCAATCGGTATTGCTCAGTATGCTCCTAGTAAGTGCGGTGGACTGGAATGTCTTCAGGCTAATTACAGACTGCCCCACTGATCGATGACATTTCACTTGTTTAAAAGGGCATAATTCCTTTTCTCTTTCAGTTCACTCTGATGTATTGCAAATTGCAATTTTGTCCTACTTTCTCTTTTCTTTGTACTTCGAACAACTTCCAATGCCATCGACATTCATTGGCTTCAAATACACCGACAGTTTAGTTTTAGGCTGTGAATAGCCGACACCCGAAAGAACGTCACAAATTCAGATCCAACTAGACAAAGTTAGTAATTAGTCCTCTCTCCGCTCACGTGTGCCTGAATGCTTCTAAATACCAGGACGTATTATAATTTTACTTTCTGATGAACCACGCAGAGCCCCGACTCACGGGTTTTCTCTCCTATCTGCGAATAATAAACGGATATCAGTATCATCAACGGTTAAATATCTTGATGTCATCATCCTTCACCGTCTATGCATATTCAACAGAAATTTTGTGAGGTTAGAAAGTGTACATTTCTCTTTCTGTCTGAAACCACTTTCGGTCTTCAATCAGTTATTTTTTAAATTTGTGACTGCATGCTTTCTCCCCCCCCCCCATCCCACGCCCACCCCCACTGGTTGAACTGCCCTCTAGTTATTTTCCCTGATATTTTGGAAGAAAGACTTTAACTTGATAATGAGATCCACAAAACGTATCTCTAGGGGCAGTGACATATCCACAGGTACACTTGTTGATACTATCACCGAAAACACTTCAATGTGTGATTTTTTTTACTTCCAAAACACTTTCAGCTATTCATTATCCTATACAAAACAAAATGTCAAGAGCTCCGTCGACATCAAGTACGCGCTCAACGTTCAAATTTCCATTTTCTTTTAGTTCTGCATATGGATATTGTGTTTCGTGGTATCATGCTCGGCTGCTTATAGATAAGTAGATATGTTTTGACTAGGGGACTTTAGTCTGAGCAAAAAGATACTCGGTTAACCTAAATGCATGTACATCATACAATTACTTGCCTGTAATGTGTGGGATTGGTGATAATTTACTTCGTGGGCTGCGCTTCGGATTCCCACTGATTTACGCCCTCCCACCATCCCTAGAAATCAAAGTCTTCTGTTTCCGAATCATCTTTTTTATAAGTGTAAAACAATGCATATATAGGATGCTGGTCCGTGAACCCTGTCGTTGCATTTAGCGTACCGGTCCGACTGGTGAGGGCCGAACCTTGAGGCTTAAACACCGCTGACAGGATTTGTCACTCGTTCTATTGATCCGCGCCTCCGATCGGCTGTCCGGTCGCTCGAGATTCCGCTATCTCATGCCTTGGGCTTGTTACCGCATCAGTGCAGGCTACCAAAGTGACTTGGTTATCTACCAACGCTGGGTTAGCGCGTAACCTCACACCACCTTTCTCGCACAAACTTCAGGTCAACCGACCATACCTGGTCTCGGAAGCACCAGACTCGATTGCCTCTCTTGTGAGAGTTCATTAGGGCATGTCCACCGCCCCGCCCAAGGTCTGAACCTAGGTCTTCTCAGCTTGAAGGTATGTGTTACCACTACAGCACCCTACTCCCGTCCTAGCTGATCCGAATTACCGAAATAAATCTGTTCGGATGTTTTCACTATGATAGCCAGTAATTCCTGACGCTTTCGAAGGTAGACGCGGCCATTGTACCGTTAATCCCAAGTGTTAGATCCAGGACGCACACACACGCCTTCGAGGTGGAAAGACCCGGGTTCAGAACTTGAGAGCGGCGATAGACATGCGTCCCTGGTGAGCTCTGACAAGAGCGAAACTCCAGTCTGGTGCTTCCGAGTGCAAGGTTTGTCGGATGACCTGAGGTTTGTGCTCGAAAGAGAAATTCCGAATCACAGTTAGCCAGGCGAAGTAATTACACATTGCCGCAAGTAATTCATCGTTTATCTTCTCGCCATGGGTCAGGGCCCAGGCAGTTTAGGGTATGGAGAAATTTTTTTTTACCAATTTATTCCGTTATTTTCGGTTTTCAAAGTAAACATTGTTTTCCAAGTCTATATGGTAATTTCGCAACTCAGTGTGATCTTTTCTCAAACCAATCTTAACGCAGTGTAGATAAAATGTGCTGTAATTTTGAACGGATGGATGAATGGGAATGGCAATAGGATAATTATTTGTGTTACCGATGAGTAGAGCCGCAAATTTTCTTGTAGGCTAGGGTTGAAAAAGACTCAATATTACTGACCAACAAGTATAGTCAAACAAATGTCAACGGGAGCAGATGGAATGCGATTTATGTTTGCCAAGGGCCGGCACATGGCGTATGTTGATACGCCCTTAATCCATCGGAAGGGTGAGAGCACAAAGATTTCTGTGTTTTCTTATATCCCCTGTAGTATATAATATGATTCATCATGCAGCTTGAACGCTCAACTCGCTATTGAAAACCATGGAAGCACTGAACAGCTGTTTCATCCTTGTTGGGAATCATCAGCAGTGCACATCCACCGAGCCCCCAGGGGGACTCGAACCCGGGGTGAACGGTTGTGAATCGAACACCTTAACCACAAGGCCGACCGGGCTGGCTCTCGACGGTTTGTTGAACATCTACACTACATGAGCGTTCCAGCTGCATGATGAATCATATTATATACAAATCTAATCTCCTACTACTCAATTGAAAATAGTAACCAAGCTCTGTAGGTTGTTCATAACGGGATGTCTTCGTTGTACTTAGGCCCCTACAGAGAAGTCATCCATCTAGGAGTCGATTGCTGTGTGGGAAGCGGGTTGTTACCGTTTAAAGCCAGTGACGGAAGGGTGCTATATCATGTAGTGTAGATGTTCAACAAACCGTCGAGATCCAGCCCGGTTAGCGTTGTGGTTAAGGTGTTCGATTCACAACCGTTCACCCCGTGTTCGAGTCCCCGAGGGGGCTCGGTGGATGTGCACTGCTGATGATTCCCAACAAGGACGAAACAGCTGTACAGTGCTTCCATGGTTTTCAATAGTGAGTTGAGCGTTCAAGTTGCATGATGAATCATATTATATACAAATCTGATCTCCTACTACGTAATTGCAAATCCCCTGAAGTATATCCTTTCGGAAGGATGAAATGAATAGGTGTTACAGGTCAAACGAGTGGAACTTTCTCTGGAGGTCAGCTTATAGGTAAAGTGAGGGGACGAAAATGGCAAGG
The DNA here is from genome assembly GCA_948099385.1 of Fasciola hepatica. Taxonomy (NCBI): domain Eukaryota; kingdom Metazoa; phylum Platyhelminthes; class Trematoda; order Plagiorchiida; family Fasciolidae; genus Fasciola; species Fasciola hepatica. Next base: position 8,583,691 of record CANUEZ040000168.1, read on the forward strand.
ACAGAATCAAGCTTTTCGATCGTGGATACCTCTGCCGGCAACGGATTACGGAGGCTATAACTTTGCTAAAATAGATATGAGACTTGTACCATGGTGACTGGGAATACTAACGAGATCGTTTTCCTATCACTGAGTTGTCAGTGCTACGAACACACAAAGATGGAGCCCAGTCCTCATTAAAGATGAATCATGGCAGATCCGTGATTCTTTTTAAAAGGAAGTCAACACACTCCAATGACTCTTCTACACTTCCATCCCTGAAAACAAGTCTACTACCACTGCCCTTGAAGGATCCGTGGATGGAGGCTTCGATTGGTGATAATAAAGAAGGCCGAGTGCACATGGAACTATTCATTGTCCCTAGAATTTGGTGGAACATTTATACTGGTAAATGGTGCCAGTAATCGTTCAAAACATGTTAGCTGTTTCCTGAGGCACTAGCTACTTCTATTTGTTCCGTCTTTTTTGTCCGTTACGTCATGCAACCTGTATTAGAACCAACAGAGAACTGCGGCCTAAAAGCAACGGTGGCTCCTACCCAGTTGTTTTTCGGTGAGAATGTGGAGATTCCGTTTGACCAGGTCTACTAAAATCTGACACACACACACACACACACACACACACACACACGAAAGCTCATTTTGAGAACCATTCTGGTAAATCGACAGCTGAATCTCCTAATAGTTCATGACTGTAATCTGATAATTGTGATCGAAACGACAGGTTCGTCGATAGGGTGAGATGTAATGTTCGCTGGCGAGAGCTTTTGATGGACTCGGTTCTCTAAGTCGAACAATAAGATCACCCGCGAATAAGGAAATCACTGTGCCTCTGAACATATTTGTGAGTCCGATGAGCTTATTATGAAACAGGCTTTGTTATGAGACAGTGGTGTTCTTAGTTTGCGGGTATGCTAAGAGCATCTGCGAACACAAGTTACGGTGACAGGCTTTTTTCGCAACCTGACTGGACCTAATTGCAAATGATCAGCTATTTGTAGAAATCTAGTACTTCAAATCAATTGTAGCTATACTGATTAGCCCAACTCCCACACTGCGCTGACTAGTGATGTAAGCGTCTAAAAAGCCTGAAGTAAATTTTAAAAAATCGTCGACGGAAAACAAGGGATTAGTTGTGATTCGGTCATGCAAAAAAATTCACGATTGCTGGAGGATTCCATTTTATGTTCAAGACAAGCTCGCAAGTAGTTCTTCAAGAGAGTATGTACACTAGCGTTCGCAGAGCTCATTGGTTTTTTGGGTTTGAGAACCTGTGAGTATTCAAACCTTACTATCTACTGTCTTACTTGA